>OY728151.1:1756673760-1757923760 GCA_963277665.1 Viscum album
TCTTCCGGAGTTGTGTTTGCTCGGGTGTGGTTTTTAATTTTTTGGGGTTAAGTTAAGAAATAAAATAAAGTGTGCGACAACTTTATTTTTATTTCACTTAAAGCCACTTAAAAGCCACTTAAAGCTGGTTAAGATGAGTTGAATTAGATAGGGTGAAATTCAAAATATCCTACCCTCTTGGTAGGATATTTTTGGGGTGGGTCCCGCATGAGCCCCACCATTTCTTTTGCGCTAAGTAACGCAGCCGCGAAAACCCTTTTTAATGAAGTCAACTGACGCGTTTTCTAGATTCTTAACGCCCCTTTTAATTGGGCAGTTTATTCATTGAAATTAATTCTATGAATTAATTTTTTTCGTTTCTTAACATGTTTTCAATTTGTTGGCATGTTAATAAAATAAGACCAACACACCTTCTTCTTGGATGTTGTGTTAAACCTTTGGAGAATCTCTAAAGATCTTCATCCTCCTTCGCGAAGAATGCGAAGAATGCGAAGAACGCGAAGAACGCGAAGAACGCGAAGAATTCCGGCCTCCGACGAATGGCGATGAAGAATGCCAGACCCCCGGAGATCGACGACGTGACGCTGATGATTCTCCCTCCGTGACGCTTCTTCCACGACGATCCATCACCGCGGCAATCTACGATCGGCATCTTGAGGTAGGGGATTGCGGTCCTTTTAATTCTTTGTCGATTATAACATCAACATGGATTTAATTGTTATAATTAAATCTATATGTTCTTGATTCTCGGAGTTCATCTACGCGACACCGAGTGCCGCGCGACAGCGACGCCCTTCCGCGACGTGACGATCCTTTTCTTCTACGACGGTCAATTCCGCGACGAACTCGCGTCCGACGACGACGTTGAGGTAGGGGGCATTTTGAAAATGATAATACCCATGTTTTTTTTCCTCCAATGTAAGAACACGGACCAACCAATTAACAAGTTGGTCCGCGATTTCATTATGGAGGGTCGAGGATTATCAATTGCTGGGATTTATGGTCTTGTTTCAAACTGCTAACGAAGTGGGTGCGGACCAACGAACAAGTCCGAACCCACCGCACTTTTTTTCTTGGTGTGCGGGACGGAGGACAACGACAAAACGGGCCGCAGAGACGATTTGTTGATTCCGCAGTGAAGAACGGGACCCGGGATGAGCTACGGCGCAGACGGAAATGAAATCGGACCACCGGAGCAACTCCGGTGGCCCGCGGACTCCACCGGCGGCGCCCCAGCGCGCCGCCGGACGGACCCGCCGCGGCGGCAGCAGTGCGGTCCTGTGACCGCACGGGACCGGAGGGGTGGGACGCGGCGGCCCAGCCGCGTCCACTGGCGAGGGCAGCCCCACGCGGGGTCGCGGCTTTCCTTCACGCGGGGGCAGCGCGCCCCCGCCGCGGTTTCCCTCGCTCGGCCGCTCGGTCGAGCCGAGCCGAGTCAACCTGCCGGTTCGGGCTGGGTCGCGCCCAGGCCGGGCCAGGCCGGGTCGGACCCGGACCCGGGTCGGGTCGACCCGGGGGGGTGGTCCGGGTCGGTCTGGGCCCAGACCCCCTGTTTCCGGACCTTTTTGGTCTTTTGCTCATAACTTGAGCTACGGGCCTCCAAACGACGCACTGTCAGCGGCGATGCGATCCTTGGATCGAGACGGTCGTTTCGGTATATCACACTGAAGGTTTCGGAATACTTTGGGTTCGGCCAGGTTGGTTCGTACACGAAACCAACAGGGCCCTCGGAGCGGAAACGCTCATATCTTGAGCTTCGGACGTCCGATTGACGTGCCGTCGACTTTGTTGAATTCCTCTAAGTGAGACGGATCTTTTGGCTTACTCCGCCTGAGGTTTGGACGTAGGTAGAGTACGTTCAGGTTGGTTTTGACTTAAAAACCAACCGGGCCCCTGGGACGAAAAAGCCAATAACCCTCAGACCGGGCGTCCGATTGACGCACCGTCAGCGACGTTGGGTTCCTGTTGACGATACTGAACTTTTGGATACATCAACTCTGGACTATGTGTCAGTTGATGTATCAGCCACTCGGCTCGTGGAGCGGACCCTCCTGAACGAGCTTGCTGTGTGTGGGAACCCTAGAGCTGGTTGCGACTGCTACTGTGACGACGACAATGGTACAGAGATCCTCAGTGGATTCGACGTCGACGACTACAGCACTCAGCGATCCTTTGTGGGTCAGTGCTACCGATCCTGTGTGGGTCTGATCCTATGTGGGTCAGCGCTCAGCGGTCCTGTGTGGGCCAGCGCCTACAGATCCTGTGTGGGTCTGATCCTGTGTGGGTCTTTGCGGGGGTTAGTTACCTATCGATCATGTGTGGGTCAGATTCTTTGTGGGTTATTGCGGGGGTTAGTTACCTATCGATCCTTTGTGGGTCAGATCCTTTGTGGGTCATTGCGGGGGTTAGTACCTATCGATCCTTTGTGGGTCCAACGGCTTAGATGAATCAGTGGCAATATCTGGTCATCTTTATCGTCATACAAAGAAGTATCCTGTGTGAGCTGAAATCTTGTTTACTTTCCCTTGTGGATTGTGTTGTGCTATCCTGTGTGGATTTACGTTTTTCTTTCCTGTGTGTACTGGGTTGTACTTGAGCTTGGATGTTGGAGCCGAGCGAGAATTGATGACTTAGGTATATGTATGGGCATATACCTAAGTCGTGTCAGATGTTACTTCATGATTGTATCTCTCCTTTGTGGTTTATCCTTTGTGGATTCTGGGAGACCTTCGGGGGTCTTGGGGTCCCTACTAAGTAGCTTATACTCACCCCTGCACGGGATATGCCCACACTACGTTTTGTTGGTTGCAGACGACGGACAGCGCTGATCGTGGTTGAGGCTTGCGGAGCAGGACTGTACCTGGAGGTGGACCACTGGGCGAGACGTACTCGGAGCGGACGGCTGGACCTGAGGAGTCGTGGAGGCTATCTGTACCCACCCTTCAGGTGGGATATCCATTGGACATCTCGACGTTGCGGCTTTACTTTTCTGTTGTTGTTTTCCCTTTCCAGTTGTACTTTACTTTCAGTTTGGGTTTGTATACTGGCCCACTTACTTTTCCGCACTTACTATTGCACCAGTTTTTACTTAGTGTTTACTCCTGCTTGCTTGCTCTGTGGTGTTTGTGGTTTACATACAAAGGCAATGCCTTCCCTTTACTGGGATTTACGCCTTGGTGCTAGTCGCCAGCCCCTGGCCTATGGAAGGCGGGCTTGGGGTAGTCACGGCGCGGGCCCCGAGGACAGGTCGTGACAAATTGGTATCAAAGGAGTTCGGTTCTACCGCGAACTCTGATCTTTTCTGTGTGAAGCAATAGTGTTTAGCGTATTGGGTGTGGTTATCAGTCCAGGGAGTCCAGTGTTGGTGCGGTGGCTGACGTATCCGTACACCAGGACCCTGACTTCTGATTTCTGACTTAATGCACGAAAACATTGATTGTGTGTGTGTTTCAAGTTTTCTTTGTGATTACTTTGTGTCAACCCATCAGGTATGCTGTTCTGACCGTGGCGCACCTGTTTCTTTTCAGGATGGCCCCACGAAGACAGCCAGCTAGGGTTCCGAGAGTTGTACGTGACGACAGCCCACCGAGCGACGAGGCCTCGGTACAGGGCCCTTTGACATCTAAGGCACTGGCGCTACCTTTACCCACCGAGCCACCGATGCTTCCAGCACCAACCGCTGACAATGCACATTGCCTCAGTGCACTGCATGAGTTCCAGTGTCAGCGACCACCCAGGTTCTGCGGGGAGACGGACCCCCAGGCAGCCGAGGACTGGCTAGAGGGAGTGGTGCGAGTTTTTCGGTTAGTGAGGACACCAGCAGACCTCATGGTGATCCTCGCAGCGAGCCTACTACACGCGGCAGCAGGCCGATGGTGGAGCTTGATGCTCGAGGTGCACGATGAGGCGTCTCTCCTCTGGACGGACTTTGAGAGCCTCTTCCGCTCGGATTTTGTCCCAGCCACCCTCCGTGCGGTGCGCATCCAGGAGCTTCTTCAGCTGCGGCAGGGCAGCTTGACGGTCGCCCAGTACTCTGCGAGATTTACCGATCTCTCGCGCTACTCTACAGACATGGTACGGGACCCATTCTTCCGGGCTCGGACCTTTGAGCAGGGATTGAGACATGAGATCAGGGCATCGCTGATCTCCCTCAGCATTCTGACTCAGTCAGGAGTATTGGAGCGAGCCCTTTTGATCGAGAGCTTCCTTGCTGAGCCTTCATCAGCAGCAAGACCTACCGTGGGGCAGCACGTAGCAGAGTCTTTTGCGGCAGGCAGTCGACGGATGAATCAGGGGTCCAGGCAGACTAGACCCTCTCGTAGACGACCTCAGGACACTTGCTCATCATTGCGGGGCACATAGCGTGGAGCCAGTCTTTTGAGAGGCAGGCAGTGCTACACATGTGGCGGGCAGGGCCACATGGCTCGTGACTGCATGACCCACCGTGCCGAGGAGCAGCAAACGATTGAGGGGCCACCCAGGCAGAGGCAGAGGGTCGACTGTGGCAATCCGCAGGGAGGAGGTGGATGAGGCAGAGGAGCTGACCGAGCAGCAGGTGGGGGGCGACGCTTTGAGGCTCTACCACCACTACCATCAGGAGGTCCACCCCGACCACAGGGAGCTGGCGGGCAGAGACAGGCAGAGCTCCAGGCAGCGGAGGCCTACGACCACGGCGCGCCCGAGATGATTCGAGGTACGATCTGTGTCTATTCCACCCTTTCTGTAGTTCTTATATACACAGGAGCGAGTCACTCTTTCATAGCTGCTTCCCTTGTTCAGAGCTTGGAGATTCCGACAGATCTGTTGGCTCGATCCTTACGGCTAGAGACTTTTACGGGAGCAGACTCAACGATTACGCACTGGTGCCGGCAGTGTGAGCTTACTCTAGGAGGCGAGAGCTTCGGCTGGGATCTTCTTGTAGCGGCGTCGAGTCCTTACGACGTCATCCTGGGCATGGATTGGTTATCTACAGTCCATGCACAGATTGACTGTATTAGGTGCAAGGTGCGATGTGTACGCACCGACGGGAGCAGGTTCACCTTCACCGGCGAGAAGGGAGCCTCCGTAGTGCAGGATGGACTTCCGCAGAGGAGAGGACAGCCCATCACTCATCAGTTGGCTAGCCTCATCCTAGGAGTAGTTGATGTGCGGAGTCCTAGTTTTCCTGCAGTGGTGGATCAGTATGCGGACATCTTTCCTGACGACGTTCCAAGGCTACCTCCTCGCAGAGAGGTAGACTTTTATATTGACCTATACCCCGGGACAGCCCCGATATCGACTCCAGCATATCGGATGGCCTCCGCTGAGCTTCGAGAGCTACGGGTACAGTTGGAGGACTTGCAGGGCAATGGATTCATCCGACCCAGTGTTTTACCCTGGGCTTCCCTGATATTATTTGCCAAGAAGGCAGACGGGAGCTTACGACTTTGTGTCGACTACCGTCGCCTGAACCAGGTGACGGTGAGGAACAGGTATCCGCTACCGAGGATTGATGACCTCTTCGATCAGCTCAAGGGAGCACAGTGGTTCTCAAAGATAGACCTCAGGTCAGGCTATGATCAGCTCAGAGTTCGGGAAGAGGATGTGCAGAAGACGGCCTTCAGATGTCGGCATGGCCACTATGATTTCTTTTTTATGTCATTTGGTGTAACCAATGCTCCAGCAGTGTTCATGGGCCTCATGAACAGGATCTTTCAGTCATACCTCGATCGATTTGTCGTGGTCTTCATCGACGACATTTTGATATACTCGACGACTGAGGAGGAGCACGCCTACCACTTGCGGGTTGTACTAGACACACTCTGAGGGAACCATCTTTATGGAAAGCTCTCGAAGTTTCAGTTCTGGATACGTGAGGTCCACTTCTTGGGACACATCATCTCTGAGGTGGGAGTTGCAGTGGATCCTGCGAAGATCGAGGCAGTGCTAGCTTGGGATCCACCCAAGAGCGTGACAGAGGTGCGGAGTTTCTTAGGACTAGCTGGATACTATCGGAGGTTTGTGTCAGACTTCTCCAGAGTTGTGGAACCACTCTCAGCTTTGACTAAGAAGGGGAAACCCTTTGTGTGGTCAGACAGATGTCAGCAGAGCTTCCAGAAGCTGAGACAGAGATTGACCAGCGCACCTATCTTGAGGTTGCCTGAGGAGGGAGTAGGTTACGTAGTCTACTGTGATGCATCAGGGACCGGACTTGGATGTGTCCTGATGCAGGAGCGGGCAGTGATCGCCTATAGATCACGTCAGTTGATGCCGCATGAGCAGAACTACGCTACCCATGACCTGGAGTTAGCAGCAATGGTCTTCGCTCTGAAGACATGGCAACACTATCTGATGGGAGAGCGCTTTACAGTCTTTTCTGACCATCAGAGTCTCGGGTACATCTTCTCTCAGAATGACCTGAACCTGAGACATCGGCGATGGCTCAAGTTCCTCCAGGACTATGACTTTGAGATAGTCTATACTCCTGGGAAGGGTAATGTAGTAGCTGATGCTCTCAGCAGGAGGATGGCCATTCAGCTACTCGAGGAGGCGACAGAGCAGCTAGCCGCTTTGCGGATATCCTTTGTGGATAGAGATGGAGCATCCTTCCTTCAGTCTCTCACAGTCAACCCTCCACTACTGCAGCAGGTCAGAGAGGCACAGCGTGGGGACGCTGACTATGAGACACGGCGTGCACAGATATCCTCAGGACAGGTACCTGATGGTTTCTCATTTGGAGCAGAGCACGTCATCCTTTTCAAAGGACGTACCTTGGTACCAGTTTCTTTATGGGAGAAGGTGATGAGAGAGTTTCACACTTCTCCTTTGGCGGTACATCCTGGAGTGGCGAAGATGTACCGGGATCTCAGACGACAGCACTGGTGGTCGGGCATGAAGAAGGTTGTGGTGGAGTTCGTTTCTCGATGCCTCACCTGCCAGCAGGTGAAGGCAGAGCATCAGGTACCAGCAAGCTTGGTACAGCCCTTGGAGGTCCCGGAGTGAAAGTGGGATGGGATATCTATGGACTTCGTGACTGGGCTTCCACGCACTTCCAGAGGTCACGACTCCATCTGGGTGATTGTCGAATGACTCACCAAGTCGGCTCACTTCTTACCCATCAGAGAGCAGGGCTCAGTGGAGAGCTTAGGGCGTCTCTACGTTCAGGAGATTGTACGGCTTCACGGTGTGCCATCATCTATCGTCTCCGATCGAGATGCTCGCTTTACTTCCTGACTTTGGAAGGGGTTGCAGGAGGCGTTTAGGACGCAGCTACGTCTGAGCACCGCCTTTCACCCTCAGACGGATGGTCAGACGGAGAGGACCATTCAGACTCTTGAGGACATGCTCCGCGCATGTGTCCTCAACTTTGGTCGCAGTTGGGAGGACCACCTACTCTTGGTGTAGTTTGCGTACAAAAACAGCTACCACTCCACCATCGGGATGGCACCATACGAGGCGTTGTACGGCAGACCTTGCAGATCTCCTTTATGCTGGACAGACCCTGGGGAGTCAGCACTTGTGGGACCAGAGATGGTCTGGGCCACGACAGAGAAGGTTCAGGTCATCCAGGAGTGGATGAGGACAGCTCAGAGCCGGCAGAAGTATTATGCTGACAGGAGGTGGAGGCCACTACAGTTCGAGGATGGTGACCACGTCTTCTTGCGTGTCTCACCTCGACGTGGGTTACGAAGATTTGGCTGAGGCGGCAAGTTGTATTCACGCTTCATCGGACCATTCCAGGTCCTTAGCAGGATTGGCGAGGTGGCTTATCGCCTGGCTCTACCACCTCAGTTGCACCGGGTGCATGACGTCTTCCACGTATCCCAGTTGAGGAGATACGTGCATGACCCGACACACATCATTGACCATGGGGAGATAGACGTGGATGATGGGGAGACTTTTGCGGAGGTCCTGGTGGAGATCGAGAATCGACAGGAGCGGGTCCTATGTGGACGATTGATTCCTCTTTTGCGCATCAGATGGCAGCACGGGAACCTCCAGGAGAGCACTTGGGAGCGGGAGGCTCAGATGCGTGCTCAGTACCCACATTTGTTTCCCTAGTTTATGATGTATATTTACGGGGATGTAAAGCCCTGAGGTGGGAATTATTTAAAGACCCTTAAAATTCAAGGAAATTTTTTTCTTAATTTTCTTGGGAATTTTACAAGAATGCAATTTCTGACGGCACCTGATTCTAAGGCCCAGTGTGCCTGGAATCAATTTCCGAAGTTTTCCTCGGGTATGTTCAGTGAACGAACGAGCGGGATTTTCTAACTTTTGAACCAGTGCTCGCAATCGAATTCCGAGGGCACCGATGGAATCGCAGCACCGGTATTTACTTAGAAACGCCTCTTCCGGAGTTGTGTTTTCTCGAGGGTGGTTTTTAATTTTTGGGGTTAAGTTAAGAAATAAAATAAAGTGTGCGACAACTTTATTTTTATTTCTCTTAAAGCCACTTAAAATCCACTTAAAGATTCTTAAGCTGAGTTGAAGCGAATAGGGTGAAATTCAAAATATCCTACCCTCTTGGTAGGATATTTGTGGGGTAGGGCCCGCACGAGCCCCATCGTTTCTTTTCCGCTAAGTAACGCACCCGCGAAAACCCTTTTTAATGAAGTCAGCTGATGCGTTTTCTAGATTATTAACGCCCCTTTTAATTGGGCGGTTTATTTGTTGAAATTAATTCTATGAATTAATTTTGTTCGTTTCTTAACACGTTTTCAATTTGTTGGCATGTTAATAAAATAAGACCAACACACCTTCTTCTTGGATGTTGTGTTAAACCTTTGGAGAATCTCTAAAGATCTTCATCCTCCTTCGCGAAGAATGCGAAGAACGCGAAGAACGTGAAGAACGTCGGCCTCTGACGAAGGGTGAAGAAGAACGCCAGACCCCCAGAGATCGACGACGTGACGCCGACGATTCTCCCTCCGCGACGCTTCTTCCATGACGATCCATCCCCGCGACAATCTACGATAGGCATCTTGAGGTAGGGGATTGCGGTCCTTTTAATTCTTTGTGTATTATAACATCAACATCGATTTAATTATTATAATTAAATCTGTATATTCTTGATTCTCGGAGTTTGTCTACGCGACACCGAGTGCCGCACGACAGCGACGCCCTTCTGCGACGCGACGATCCTTTTCTTCCGCGATGGTCAATTCCGCGACGAACTCGCGTCCGACGACGACGTTGAGGTAGGGTTTGTTTTGAAAATGATAATACCCATATTTTTTTTTCCTCCAAGGTAAGAACGCGGACCAACCAATTAACAAGTTGGTCCGCGGATTATTATTACGGGTCAAGGATTATCAATTGCTAGAATTTATGGTCTTGTTTCAAACCGCTAACGCGGTGGGTACGGACCAACGAACAAGTCCGAACCCACCGCCCTTTTGTTCTTGGTGTGCGGGACGGCGGACGATGACAAAATGGACCACAGAGATGATTTGTTGATTCCGTAGTGAAGAACAAGACCCGGGATAAGCTACGGCGTAGATGGAAATGAAATCGGACCACCGGAGCAACTCCGGTGGCCCGCGGACTCCACCGGCGGCGCGGGTCGTCGGCGTGGCAGAAGCAGTGCGGTCCTGCGACCGCGCGGGACTGGAGGAGCGGGACGCGGCGGCCCGGCCGCGTCCGCTGGCGACGGCGGCCCCACGCAGGGCTGCGACTTTCCTTCACGCGGGGGCAGCGTGCCCCCGCCGCGGTTTCCCTCGCTTGGACGCTCGGCCGAGCCGAGCTGAGCCGCCGGTTCAGGCCGAGTCGCGCCGAGTCGGACCCGGACCCGGGTTGGGTCGACCCGGTTCAGGCCGACCCGAGGGGGGGGGGTGGGCTGGGTCGGTCCGGGCCCAGACCCCCGTTTCCGGACCTTTTTGGTCTTTTGCTCATAACTTGAGATACGGGCCTCCGAACGACGTTCCGTCAGCGGAAATGTGATCCTTAGATTGAGACGGTCGTTTCAGTATATCACACTCAAGGTTTAGGAATACTTTGTGTTCATCCGGGTTGGTTCGTACACGAAACCAACCGGACCCTCGGAGCGGAAACGCTCATATCTTGAGCTTCGGACGTCCGATTGACGTGCCGTCGACTTTGTTGAATTCCTATAATTGAGATGGATCTTTTGGCTTACTTTTCCCGAGGTTTGGACGCAGGTGGAGTACGGTCGGGTTGGTTTTGACTTAAAAACCAACCGGGCCCCTGGGACGAAAAGGCCAATAACACTCAGATCGGGCGTCCGATTGACGTGTCGTCAGCGACGTTGAGTTCCTGTTGACAATACAAAACTTTTGGATAAATAAACTCTGGACTATGTTTCAGTTGATATATCAGTCTCTCGGCTCGTGGAGTGGACCCTCCCGAACGAGCTTGCTGTGTGCGGGAACCCTAGAGCTGGCTGCGACTGCTACTGTGATGACGACGACGGTACAGAGATCCTCAGTGGATTCGATGGCGACGACTACAGCACTCAGCGATCCTTTGTGGGTCAGTTCTACCGATCATGTGTGGGTCTGATCCTGTGTGGGTCAGCACTCAGCGGTCCTGTGTGGGCCAGTGCCTACAGATCCTGTGTTGGTCCGATCCTGTGTGGGTCTTTGCGGGGGTTAGTTACATATCGATCCTGTGTGGGTCAGATCCTTTGTGGGTCATTGCGGGGGTTAGTTACCTATCGATCCTTTGTGGGTCAGATCCTTTGTGGGTCATTGCGGGGGTTAGTAACTATCGATCCTTTGTGGGTCCAACGGCTTAGATGAATCAGTGGCAATATCTGGTCATCTTTATCGTCATATAAAGAAGTATCTTGTGTGAGCTGAAATCCTATTTACTTTCCTTTGTGGATTGTGTTGTGCTATCCTATGTGGATTTATGTTTTTCTTTCCTATGTGGACTGGGTTTTACTTGTGCTCGGATGTTGGAGCCGAGCGAGAATTGATGACTTAGGTATATGTATGGGCATATACCTAAGCCGTGTCGGATGTTACTTTGTGATGGTATCTTTCCTTTTTAGTTTATCCTTTGTGGATTCTGGGAGACCTTCGGGGGTCTCGGGGTCCCTACTGAGTAGCTTATACTCACCCCTGCACGGGCTATGCCCGCACTACATTGTGTTGGTTGCAGACAACGGACAGCGATGATCGTGGTTGAGGCTTACGGAGCAGGACGGTACCTGGAGGTGGACCACTGGGCGAGACGTACTCGGAGCGGACGGCTGGACCCGAGGAGCCGTGGAGGCTATCTATACCCACCCTTCAAGTGGGATATCCAGTGGACAGCTCGACGTTGCGGCTTTACTTTTCAGTTGTTGTTTTCCCTTTCCATTTGTACTTTACTTTCAGTTTGGGTTTGTATACTGGCCCACTTACTTTTCCGCACTTACTGTTGTACTAGTTTTTACTTAGTGTTTACTCCTGCTTGCTTGCTCTGTGGTGTTTGTGGTTTACTTACAAAGGCAATGCCTTCCCTTTACCAGGATTTACGCCTTGGTGCTAGTCGCCAGCCCCTGGCCTATGGAAGGCGAGCTTGGGGTAGTCACGGCGCGGGCCCCGAGGACGGGTCGTGACATCTTCCCTAGGAAGTGGGTCCCTTTTTAGGGCCTCTTGGGCTATCTTGATCAATTCTCAAGAAATTGGAGGAGTCCTCTATATAGTATCCCATGTGGATTGTGTGTGGGGGAACTCATCATAAATCTCTCCCAATAAGGGTGCACCTCAGATCTACTCAATGTCCCAAAGACTAATGCACACCTCACCTTATATTAGGTGTATTTTTTTTGTATCGGCACTCCAGTGACTAAACATGTCTGATATCATGCCCTTGTTACAATAGGAAAAATTTTGTGAGATCTAAAAGACCTCATACATTCCAATATACTTCAGCTCCTTGGAGAACTTATAAGAAATATATTTCACCCAGAAGGGTCAACCCCAATCCATTATAAAACTACCCACTAATTGGTTTTCCCAGTTGGGAACCCACCCAAACCTCTGGTTGGTAGTAGAATTACATATTATTTAATGGTACATATGGACATCCAAATTGGGTTCATGACCATTCCCATCAAATTTTGTGAGCATAAAATTCATTATATTCCCATCTGTGTGTTCTCCATCATCAATGAAATGGACCACATGAGATATGTTTTCCCAGAAGGAATTATGGGTTTTTAAAACCTAAGTGAGAGGTATTATTAATGACCATGGTGAAGTAATAGGAGTTTCATTGGTAAGTCCAAACCCATGGAGGGAAAGAGAGTCTGAATGGGGATATTCCCTAAGGTTCACTCCCATTATGTTCATAAGAATTATTTGTGATGACTCAATAACATTACAAAAAGTAGCATATACACTCGTTATTATATCATCTTGGTGAGTCGTCACTACCTTATCCTCTTTCCTTGAAGACTTGTGGGAATATTAATGGGAGTTGTAATCTATATGAACAAAAGTATGTGTCATATGTCAGAAAAATGAAAACTCAATCCTATTAAGATAAAGGCATAACTCTGGCAGCATCATGAGAATAACGTAACCTATAAGGGGATTCACGATCACATGACCTAATACAAGTCTCGTGGACCACACGAACCATGGTGATCTTGTAGAACACATAACCCACAAGACATCGTGTGACTGAATGATCGATCATGAGACTCGTGATAGCATGACCCTGACAATGTCACGTGATCTACATAATAGTTGGTTGATCATGCGACTGAACCAGTGAATCCTGAGAAACCTTCAAGATAACAATATGTCTAGGGTTCAATCAATTACCAAAGATATATTAGTGGTTGATTCAAAAAAATTATATGGTGATGTATGTATCTCTAATAGATCATGTGATTAGTTATCATGGAGAGGTCTCGTGATCAATTCTTGTGGAGGGCCTTATGAAGGGGTCACGTAACTGAAGCAAACTACGAAATCTCTGGAGAGTGAGACTAGATGGTGAATGAGACTCCCTCCATTCCATTATTTATAGGGAATTAGGAGAAATACAAATGGTTACTAGGAAGACAAAAATCACCTAAAATATCAATTGGAGATAGCCTAAAGACTTAGGAAGGCATTTACTTTCCTCGTAATTGAGTTATTATCCCTACGAACATCACTCCTGAGGGGGGGAATTTTTTGATGCTCTCCAAATGGGAAAAAAATATAAAAGAGAAGAAATAAATAAAACATGGGTATTATTTTCTCCAAAAAACAAAAGAATATAAGGTCTTCGTGATCACATGGATCACATAACCTTCCAAAAGACACATAATTTCATGGCCTTCAAAAGGTCAAGCGAATGGGATATGCACACTGCATGACCCACGAGAGATCATGTGGATCCCCTTTGACAATACCTTATTTTATTGTGAAATAATCCAAGACATTCACTGATCATGCATCAACTTCCATATGAGTTCCTATGAGTCATGCAACTTTTCATCCGGTGGGCACCTGATAACCATCCAAAAATCCTTATTAAATTAAGGATAAAAATATACAAAAGGTGGAAGCCTTTTTTGGTGATTTATATTCTTGTAATGTGACCCTAAGGTTCACAATACACCATGGAAACCTTATATACATGTCTGCATGGTCTCACAAGAGACCACTAGCATGTCACCTTTATCATGTGAAGAGTTTCAGATATTTCCATTAGATTCTACACGTCCCCTTTGGCTCCATAGACAAACATAAGGGTTGTCCATGAAAATGCTTTCACATCACTAATATACCATTTATTGGTCACATAATTCATAATAGGAATGGATAGTTTTTGTTTTATATAACACTCACACAAACTCATGAGATCCCCAACCCTTTGAAAATAAATAAGGAAATAAAAGGGGAAAAGGCATAAGCTTCTTGCAGAGTGAAGATATGTTGATCATCACACGAAGTGGGTTATTACCCTTGGGTGATCTCCATTGATCCCACAAATGCCCCTCTCAAAATTTCAACATGATCCATTGGAATCCCTCTAGACAGGCATCCTAATCTCATGAAGGCCCCCCTTCCATGTCACCTTTGTCTCGCAAAAGACCCTGAACAAGCCACATTCAATCACATGAAAGCCTTTCCATAAGCATATTGATCTCACAAAGGCCCTTAGACATGTCATCCTAAATTTTTGGAATCCCATTGAAATGTCCACATGGTTAGGAGAAATCCATTTGATTGTCCTGGGTTCAATAAAAGTGGAAAAAGTGGAATATTCCCATGGTCATCGATCATCATGTGATGCCCCCCGAATGACCCATGGCAGGATCATGTGAGGCACATAACACTAAATTCCTCCACTGAATACAACCTGAATATATGAGATATGTGACTCATAAGTAGGTGTATAACTAGGGTGGTGAGGCCTATAAATCTCCCTCCCTCAGCATAACAAAAGAAGGACTACACATCCATGATCGATCACGCCCGGGAGCGTAGGAGTAGACTTCTCAGAGTGTCCAGTCGTGTGATCGCAAAGGTTTTCCACCAAGAAAAATTGGATGAATAACCTAAGGGATCACGAGGAATTCATAGGCACTTCATGTGATCACTTGAAATCACACTAAGGACTACTGTCATGTCAACCAGATTATGTGAAGGACATCCTTCATGTCATTCGGGTCATGTGAAACCTAAAATAAGATAACACTAGACAAACTTGAGGCACATATATAATAAAAGGAAGGAATAAAGACTAAAACAATGGATAATTATGTGAAGAATGTATATGTTGATCCTCATGTGTTCCACATGACACACCCGAATCATGCGACAACACTGAGACATGTTGTTCAAGTCATGTAACACTCCCACAACACACTATTTGGATCATGAAAATCCCCTTGAACATGTAAATAAAGTCACACGACGCACTCTAGTAATGCCACCCAAGACTTGAGAATCCCTCTAGTATTACTAACCAAAACCTTGAGATGTTCTCCAGACATATCTCCTAAATTATACAGTGATACCATGACTAGTCGGCTAGGTCTCGTGGTGACACCAAGATATGCTAGCCTGGATCATGTGATATCCTATAGAAAAGTCAGCCAGGTCATGTGGCACCCTTCATACATGTCATTCTAGATCATGAAACGTCCTCCAAACAAGTCAACCAGGTCATGTGGCACCCTCCAGACATGTCAACCTAGGTCTTGGGATGTCCTCTAGATAATCTGGCCAGATCATGCGACACCCACTAGACGTGTCAACCAAGATCATGAGATAGTCTCCATACATTTCATTCAGATTATGTGATTTCCTTCAGACACGTTAACTAGATCATGCGATTATCCTTAGAAATGTTAGTTATGCAACTAGTACGTGTCCAGACATCCTTAGACAGGTCGTACAGACAATAAAAACATGTCAAGTAGAAAATCATGCCATGTAAAGTAGACATCCCAGGAGATGATAACCTTTTACAGTGGACATATTAGGGAATACTCAATGTTTAATCCCTGATCAATGGAATGATATGAATTTACTTATGTTTGGGTAACCTCAGTGTGTAATCCTTGATCAATGGCATGATATGAATGTCCCTATATTAGGGGATCCTTAATGTGTAAGACCCAATCAATGATGTGAATTCCCATGTATTAGGGTAGCCTCATTGTGTAATCCCCAATTAGTGGCATGATATGAATTCCCATATATTTGGGAATCCTCAATTTTTAATCCCCAATTAGTGAAATTATATGAATACCCCTATATTAGGGTAGCCTCAATGTGTAATCCCTGACCAGTGGCATGATATGAATGCCCCTATATAAGGGAAACCTCAATGTGTAATCCCAGATAAATGGCATGATATGTCCCCTATAATAGGGAAGCCTTGGTCTATAATCCTCGATCAATGGAATGATATGAATGCCCTTATATTAGGGAAGCCTCAATGTCTAAGCCTCGATTCAGCTAAACTATGAGAACTATAATTCTTACCATAACCATAATACGCAAGATTTCTTCCTAAGGCCCGATCTCAAATGGGCATCCACCTCAATGTGAGTCCCTCCATGGCTCTGACATTCCAACCATCTGGACCCAATCTCTCTCATGGGTTGATCGGTCTACCTCATCCACCAATATATTGAGAAACCAACTGAACTGTGATGACTCTAATTCCTTCCATAACCAGGATACGTAGGATGCCTTATTAAGGCATGAGAATCATATTAAACATCCAAAGGTATGTCCCAACACATAAGTCCTGAATCTATATGAAGTGAGACTAATTAATTTCTATTCATTTTTTATCACACGGAGAATAGATCACATGGGATTAGGTATTCACAATGATCATATCATTCACCTCATGAATCTCCCCCATCCAGGGCAACCTCAATGTGTAAACCCTAATCAATAGCATGATATAACTACTTCCATATAAGGGAATCCACCTCGAGGAATGTCCTAAGGGAATGACTGAGCTATTATTAATCTAATTACTACTATAACCAAGATATGTAGGATGCCTTCTTAATTCTCGAGCCCAGCACTGGTGCCTACATTCCCATATTTATGTCCTTTCCACATGATGGTAAATTGAATGAGTTTAATAAACTATGTAGGTTTTGATTACTATTATAAACAGATGGACTGATTGATAGGTCCTCTTTTACACATGGAAGGATTTGGTAGTTGGTCGTTTTGTAAGGGTAATTGGTCCCATATTAGGATTAGGAAGATATTCTCGAACATATAATAAATCTATAAGAGAGTCCCATAGTAGGCAAAAAATCTCTCCAAAAGGGGGTGATAAGCCTGATCTCCCATCCTCTTGACCAATATGATTTTCTAAGTGTCATTGGGTCTAAAACTCCAATTGATCGCCTACCTTTGGAAAGAAGGTTTGTACCTCGTTATATATGTGGGAATCATTGGGAGTTTCTATGGAATATAAACATGAATGGTGAACCTAACATGAATGATTGTATAGATATCAAACCCCCCACAATCAAAATGTCATACCATTTTTTCCCAACCATGCATGTGATCATTTTATAGACAAAACAAAAATGGTGAACCCAACATGAATTCATTTAACTATGGAACCTACTTCCCAAGATAAAAAGGATAGACTACTCAGTTCTCATTAGGTCATTTTTTTTCTGGCTATGTGGGTTATCAGATCAACATATATCCTTTTCTGATGAAATAGTCACATAATTGAATATGTGAACTACATACTTAATTATGCGAGTAGACTTCCTTCACCATCAAATATATGGAAATCAATTTTAATACCACCATAATCTCATGCCCAGAAATTTGAAAAACACTATAAAAATAGCTCTATTGAACAAACTTCTTCAATTCCTCCATTGGTCTTCATTTTTTTCCAAACCATCTTCCAAGGTCTTAAAACTACTTTGGTCAACCTAGAAATTTATTTTCAACAAATAAAATATTAATATCAAACACCATCTCATAATACCTAAGTTCCAACATTCTCCCCTTTAGGTTTGTTGGAAATCTAAATTAAAATTAAATATCACACAACCATCAGAAAGTGCCAGAATAACATATCCATCACATTAAGTCCTTGTGAGTGAAGTTAAGTGTATAAAAAAAGAGTTCAATAAAGTATCACATGTCTCATGTTAGACCAAAATTCCTTATATCTTCATATCATGTACTCCCCCTCAATTAGAGAGTCTTAGAAATAATTAGACTTGTTAAAAAACAAAACACACCTCCCATTTTAATGCTTCCACTATATTACACTAACCTTTCTACCCCTTTGATAGTAAACTTAAATAGAAAGATTCATATAATATATTTTCACTATAACACACCCCAAAGATCATATCCCCCCCATAATCCTAGACATTTCAAAAACAGTTGAAACAATTAAATGCATGGGGAGTGGGGTACTTGTGAACCACATCAAGATAAGGGGGGTTATTGAACACTAAGGTTCAACTAATGATTTTTAAAAAAATGAGCGGTAAATTTTTTAGAGTTGATATATGTCACTTTTACATTAGTTTCAACATAATCTAGATTGATCAGTCATTGTTTTACCTTTCCACTAATAAAGTGATACTAGATTTTGATATGTTTGGTATGAGAGTATAGAATGGGATTCTTTGTGATCTCAATTGAACTCTTGTTATCATAATATATCACCAAATTTTTCTTCAAATATTTACCACTATAATCTAAATATTTCTCTATCCATGGGAGATGAGTACAAGTTTTGGTTGTCGAGGTATATTATACTTCGATCGCACTTAGTGAACTTCTTTCTTACTTCTTACTAAAAAATCCAACATATCTAATATCAATTAATAATACACCACCGATTTTAGATTTTTTTCAACCACATATCAAGATCAATCCACATAAAAAATGAAGATAATTTATGATATTTTCTTGTATCAAAGGACAATCTAAAGTTGAGTGTTCCTTGGATGTACCTCGGGATTTATTTAATAGTTTTGAGATACTCCTCTTTTGGGTTACTATGGGAATGAAATTAAAAACATGTAGAAAACATAATATATATTTTATTTTCCCTCAAGTATAATAATATTTTGATAATTCTACTATATAAGGTGGGATTTATATACATCTCTTCTTCATGATTTCCAATTTTGGTTACAAATGCAATCGAAGTTGACATTAGTTTGGAATCATGCATGTTAAATTTATTCAATGGCTCTCTCACATACTTAGTTTGAGAAAAGAATGTATATATCATTTTTTAAACCTCTTACAGCCCTAGAAAATAAGTGAGTTCACCTAACATATACATTTCAAAATCTAATCTAATCTTCTTCTAAAAGTATTCCATGGATTCATATTTACTTCCACCACATACGATGTCATCAACATAGACTATCATAATGAATTATTCTTCCATGGATGTATTTACATAAATATTTTCATCCACACCACCTATTCTAAATTCTAAAAAATTCAAATATGAGTGGATAAATGCATACCATGCTCACTATACCTACTTTATACTATATAGGTCCTTATTCAACCTGTACACTTTAGTTTCATCATTAGTAATAAAAAAACCCACTGGTTATTCAATATAAACCTCTTCTTGAAGCACACTATTCAAGAATGATGTTTTAACATCCTTATGATAAATCTTGAATCCTATTTGAATAGACATTTCCAAAAATATCTATATTTACTCAATTTGATCCATTAGAGAAAATTTTTCTTTGAAATCAACCACTTAAATCTGTTTATAGCACTCACAAACCAAACATTCCATATTTTGGATCAGGTTTCCATGCTCATCAAATTTATTTTTGAAGATCAACTTTTTTCTGATCAAATTATGATGTCCAATATTATTTACCAGTTCCGAAGTTTTATTTTAATAAATTTGATCAAGTTATTCATTCAAGGCCCTAACCCATGACTTATCCATTACTAATTATTAAAATGATTTTGGTTCTACCATTGATAGAAGAGGAGCATGCTCAATATTCCTCATTATTTTTATTTGAGTGGGAGAAAGTATATATTTGATATTATTAGATGGATAAACTTCTATTCTTACATTTATCCTCTAATTCAAAGGATGAAAGTATTCAGAAATCATATCCTTTTTTGATTTGGCCTCAATATATTCATTATTCTATGATATTTATGTAACCAATGGAGTGATTTCAACTTCAACCTCTTCTTCAGAAAAATAATCTCAGTTTACACTTTGAGTAATCTTTATATCTCTTTATTCAATGAATTTAATGTCATAAATCTCCATGATTTTATATGTCTTTTATTGAAGTATTTATAATCCTTAATATATTTTTTAATAGCCTAAAAATACATCTTAATCTATAGTATCTACATAATTTCCTTTATTTCCTTCTTTATTGTGAATATAGAATATTCTTCTAAATAACAAAAAAGTGTTTCAATGAGGGACTCCTTATATACCACATTTCATAAGGAGTTCTTTTTTACTTATGGCACAACAATACCTAGTTATGAGTGTATACTGCAACCATTATAGTTTCCTTCCAGTAATGTTGAGAGACACCACTCTCAATAAGCATTATTTTAGCTATATTATTTACCTTTTTGTTTAATTATTCAAAAAATGTATTTTTTAGGAGTTCATAATGTGGAAACTTCATGTTTGGTTTCATGTGTTTCAATATAATTTTTGAACTCAATGAAAGTGTACTCTGTTCTATTATAGGATCATAATAACTTGATGGTACAGTCATTTTCATTCCCCGCCATTCACCTATACTTCATGAATTCCATAATTTCCCTCTTGTAATTCATATAAATAACACAAGCCATTCCACTATAATCATCAAAAAAACAAAATGAAATACCTTTCCCCACAGGTTCTTAATATATTCATTGTTCCAAAAACATCAATATGCACCAAGTTAATGAGATTAGATACCATTTTCTTGTTCTATTGAAATGGATTTCAGACTTTATTTCCTAGTTTGTAGTCATCACAAGTCTTTTCATGATCTCATTTTATATTATGAATATCTATAGAATCCTCAATCTTAGAAAAATTCTCTATGATCTATTGGTTAATGTGGTAAAGCCTTTGTTTCCACAAGTTGTTATATTCTGCAACTATTAGGAGACAAGGGTTCTATTTTATATCCACCTGAAATAAATTGACATTTCTCCTTAAAACTTTCATAAGTTAATTCCATAACTTTACTTCGATAACACAACCCTTCTTATTAAATCAATCCTTAAGTCTAGAGTTACAGAGTTGTATTTCACTCAATAGGTTTTGTCATAATCCATCTACATAAAACACTTTTATATTCATTATCATCTCTTTCTATATAGGTATTTCTACTACATTTTATCTTCATGGATACATAGTTGTTTAAAATAATAGTTCCATCAACTCTACCTTTCATATTTTTCAGTATATTTACATTTCTAGTCATGTGTGATGAACACCCACTACCGATAATCTAAGTGCTTCTATTCTTCATTTATTTGAGAGAAATTTCTGATAGATTGGCCTTCTCAATCTTCTTCCTTTTTTCCATGAGATTCCTAGTAGAGTATTAATAATATGAACTTTAAAATTTCTCCTCATCATTCATGGTGAAATCATACTCTTATTTTTTCCAATTTAGAGTACATGTTTTTTAGAAGTATTTTTCTTGGATCACCCATATTCATTTGTCTCTAATATCTATAGTTACTATTTACATTTACCCTTTTCTTATATTAAATTTATTTATACTTAATGTTAGAACAACAAAAATAATATTCATAGAAATTATTTCTTCTATTTAATGAATGATATCTCCACATTATCCTTTATTGACTGTTAAAATCTTACCCATTCAAATAGTTTCTTGCCTCTTCATAGTATAATATAGTGTTTCCAAGGTATATATAAAATTGAAACTTTATAAGAGGATAAATCTTATCCACTTAACTATTTCATATGTCTATAGCCTTTATATATTTCCTTGGTTGATAAAATATATATGAGGATCATAGATTATTTTTTCCCTCTAATTTTCATGGTTCAAATCGATCCTTTTTCAAACCTCTGGTGACTTAGGTTTGGTTCCATAAACACCAACCTTCTACTATCTCTTGTTAATATGTATCATTGTTTCTTATTTTAATGTCTTGGCACCATATTTGATACCATTTTTACCCATAAATATCTATATTTGTTTATTCATAATGTTATTGATATGTTTAGAGCCTCACTAGACCTTTTTATCATTTATCTATCTAAAAACCTCCTAAAGTGTAGATTCTTATGTGAATCACATGATTTCACTATTGATTCAAGTTTAATTTTCAATGAAACAACCTATTCATCAAGGGACTCAATTTTCTTATTTTCCCCCTCTAGGATTGTATTAAGGTCATCGATCACCTCAATATATTATTTAATATTCTGCTTAAAACTCAAAATCTCTTTTGAATTCACCTTACTAGACAGATATTTTTCTAACTCTTCTTAGAGATTCTCAATATCTAATTCAAATTTATCCACACATTTTTAAAATTATTTTAGAAGTTCATTAATCATTCTATTTTTATTTCATTGAATATCAAGTTCTTTGAGAACTCCCTCAAGTTCCACCTTGTGATATAATAATCCTTTAATTTCATTGATATTTTCAAGTTCAAGTTCTTCCTTATCAACAATATACATCATAAAATCTTCAATTTCATATTTGAATTTTGTTTCAACATATTCAATACAGTCTTCATTACCTTTTTATTCTTTGCTCACAAATCTCTTCCTTTGAAATTTCTTTCCAGATGAACTCCCAGTTTTAGAGTCTCTTCTTGGAGGGAAAATTCTTCATGGATTATGTGTAACTTATGATTCATTTTATTTTCCATAAAATCTTCTTTGTAACCTTTACAAAATATACCACAGAAAAAATAGTCCAAGAGAAACTTCCCATCAAATCTACCCCTTCCACTCTTGAATTTTCTAACCAAAAGTGAGATAAGTTTATCATCCACGTCCTCTTCACAATTTACACCTTTATATATGTCAAGATTATCCATGTATTTTTATTCCATCTGATTAATTTTATGGATTAATTACCCTTCTAGCTTAACTCTCCTTTTATAAGATACTAAATTGAATAATAGATCTTCAAGAGAGATCTTGGGAAAATACCTCTCTTCTACAGCTGAAAATGTTGGATTTTATAGAGGTGTAAACTATTGAAAAATATTCTTAACAATATATATATATATATATATCATTTATCACTTCCCCAATTCCTATAATATCTCTAATAACTTTAGTGATTTGGTTGAATAATCCATCAACATTTTCATCTAGAAAAAATTTCGGATCATCGGATATGTTTTAGATAACCTATATCTTGAACTATTTAACCTAATTATCACCTTAATATAGGTTTGAAAATTTTTATACATGGAATTAGAAATGGTAAAACTCATAACTTTCATATATATCTGATCGAACAGATCTCTAGATAAATCATTATGATCTTTGGTATCAACTTCTATCCATTTCCTATCAGCATCATTCATGGGCCATCTTGTTGAATCACTGGCTCCAATCCTATGAAATATAATAGAGAGAACCTCCAAATCAAGATATCAAAGATTTGATGTCATTTTTTATTATAAATATATTGTAATTTATTTTATCAGAAATAGGAACTCATTTATAATTTACTAAGTTCTCCATCAAAAATAATTCATTATAATAAATTTAATGCATAGAACCTATACTATAGGACCACATTTTTTACCCTGGGATTCCATAACAAGGGAGGGACAAATAATGGTGTCAATTTTTTCTTTTTATTAAAAAATTATCTTATACCCACATTGACATGAACTCATTAAACCTTTCTAATAGTAATGTGCATTCACTTAACACACAAATTTAGAACAAAAAAGAACACATCAACTTTAAATAGTTCACCACTAAGGGATAGTATAAGGAGAATACCGTGATAATGTTTTAGTCATACTAGAATACACTAATATTTAATATATTTGGTGGATTATAATTTTTCAATCAAAGACACTCCATGCCTAGAACACTGCTTTTATAATGTGTTCATGGATAGAGTACTACTTCCATCAGATCATTTCTGTTAGGTCCTCCATGGTCACTAAATAGGGTGAATTATTCCTTAGTATAACAAAATAAAGGTATATTCTAAATTTATAATAAAGTATCATTTTATTTTATCATAACATCCTGAATTTGATGTTCCAATGAACTCTATGGTCTCTAAATATACCCACCTATGATCTCTGGGTAAAAATTCATACCTAAATTGACATTACATGAAGTTACCATGAAGAACTTGGTCCATAATGTACTAAAACTCATTTAACTCATACTACGTTCATGGAACATGAATAGTTATTTCTAGAGCTCCCTCATGATCTTCCTTCCTCCTTCACAAACTCCTCTATCACAGACCTCCCTTGTGAACTCCCTTCATGGTATCACGCTTTAAAAATAAACTTATTAGAATGATCCCCACAAACTAACTTCATGAATGATTCCATGTAAACTAAATTCATGAAATCCTCTTCATACACTAATTTCTTGAACCAATCCCCACATACTCACTACATGGATTTAACTTTTTGGATAATTCTAGATTTCACCAATCTCCTGAATACTCTCTACATCATAATTAATTTTTTTATCAGTACTTAATGAATATATTACTAGGGTATTTATAGGAAAATTCCTCTATCAAACTTTTTAGGAACCAAAATCATTATTCATACCTTTTAAAAATAACCTTCACATACTCCCTTTGTGGTTTACCCATTGTGAACCTCCTTCGTATATTGTCCTTTGCGGACCACCCTGGCGAACCATGTACTTAATTCATGGTCAAGGAAATATATCCACCTTATAACCATGTAATAAATTTATGAATGTAAAAAAAATATGTCTTATGACCACCTGATCCAATGGAACTTCACTTGAATACCCCATGGTGATGTTATTTCACCATGATCTACACACCCACCACGTGGGCCGCATACTTGCGACATAAGAACCCCTATCATGAACTCCTTACACATGCCACATAATTGACTACATTAACTGAATATTTGAAAATGTCAATGAAATTATTTCACCATAAAACATATTTTAAACAACTCTAAGACCTCTATATTTTCATTCCCAAAACTTTTTCACATAATGTAAAAACAACTCTATTGAAAAAACTTCTTCAATTCCTCCATGGGGATTCCATTTTCTATAAACCATATTCCTAGGTATTCAAACTCCTTCGATGAACATATATATGGATTTTCAGTAAACAAAACCTCAAAATCAAAAACCATCCCAAAACAGTTAGGTTCCAACATAAACAGGCCATCCCAAATAGTTTGAGGGGTCTGTAAAGACCGGTAAATTCAAGGGAAATTTTTTTTTCTTAATTTTATTTGGGATTTTACAAGAACTCAGTTTCAGACGGAAATTGATTCCGAGGCCCGGTGTGCCCGGAATTTCTATCCTAAGTTTAGCTCGAGTATGTTTAGTGAACGAATGAGCGAGAATTCCTATCTTTTGAACCGGTGCTCGGAATCGAATTCTGAGGGAACCGATGGAACCGCAGCGCCGGTATTTTCTTAGGAATGCTTAATCCGGAGTTGCGTTTACATGAGAGAAGTTGATAAAAATTGTGGAAGTTAAAAATAAAAAAATTAAGAACAATTTTTATTTTTACTCTAAGTGTATAATCCTTGGAATGGAAGTTGGGTAACTACCCAACCTCCCTTGGTAGGTTATGAGGGTGGTGGGTCCCACACGAACCCCACCCCTTCATATCCTCTAACCCCCTCAACTCACCATTAATTTTGTTAACTTATGTTTATTAACTTATGACATTAATGTAGTGAGTTAAATGTGAGTTTTTGAAATTCAAACTCTTGAATTTCAAAAGCCTTGATGTGTTAATAAAATAAGTTAAGAACTTATTTTAATGGGTTGGTGTTTAGTTGTTTGAGAGCCTTTGGAGAAAAAGCTAAGGAAGTCTTGAGTTCTTCATTCTCTTTGACGAAGAACGCGAAGAACGAACGATCTCTGACGTAGAGCACCGAGCCCTCAGAGACCGTCTTCCGCGACACCGACCCGCGACGCGACGTCTTCTTCCACGACGTTTTTCTTCCGCAACATCTCTTTCGCGATGGTTTTCCGTGACGAAATCTTCGTCAACGTCTTCGAATCCTCGCTTCGTGATGCCGACGTTCGTCATCTCTTTTATCAAGGTAGGGGATTATTTAATTATTTTCGTTCGTGATTTCTAGTTTGTCGTTCTTCATGGATATACGACCAAATGATACCGATTAACGATAGGGGGCCGGACCGCACAATCACGACCGACCCTCCTCCTTTATCCTTGTTTGATTATTTGTGTTTGGGATGGAATGGCGTGGTGTCGTCGCACCACGCGGGATCGTACGTCAAGTAATGCGCGGCGCCGTCGCGACGCGCCGTGAAGTTGAACAAGGGCGCGATGACGTCGCGCCGCGTCGAAGAAAACCGAAGACACCGCGGCTGGAGCGGGGCCGTGGCGGAAGGGCACGGTGCCGTTGCACCGCGCCGAACGAACCAAGTCGTGGCCGGTTCCGGGCCGCGGCGAAGCAGGGTGACCGGCGGCCGGTTCCGGGCCGCCGGTGTCGGCTTGGGGGGCCACGGTTACACCAGGGGGGCAGCCCCCCCCCCCCTTGCCAAAACGGCTCAGCCGTTGGCCGAGCTGGCCAGCGCGCTAGGCGCGCTGTGCCCAGGACGGATCGTCTGCCCGGCCGGTCCGCCAGGCCGGGCCTCGCCCAGGACGGTCCGGGCCGCGCCCAGCCGGGTCGGGCCGCGCCGGGGCGAGTCGACCCGGTTCGGGCCGACCGGGGGGTCTCGGGCCGGGTCGGTCCGGGCCTGAAACCCCGTTTTCGGACCGTCTTCGGTCTTTTGCCCATACCCTGGGCTACGGACCTCCGATCGACGCACCGTCAGTTGCGATACGATCCTTGAATCGATACAGTCATTTCAGTATATCTCACTCAAGGTTTCGGATTACTTTGAGTTCGGCTAGGTTGGTTCGTACACGAAACCAACCGGTCCCTCGGAGCGGAAACGCTCATATCTTGAGCTTCAGACGTCTGATTGACGTGACATCGTCTTTGTTGGATTCCTCTTAGTGAGACGGATCTTTTGGCTTACTCCGCCCGAGGTTTGGACGCAGGTAGAGTACGGTTGGGATGGTTTTGCCTTAAAAACCAACCAGGCCCCTGGGACGAAAAGGCCAATAACTCTCAGACCGGGCGTCAGATTGACGCGCCGTCTGCGACGTTGAGTTCCTGTTGACGATACGGAACTTTTGGATACATCAACTCATGACTATGTGTCAGTTGATGTATCAGCCTCTCGGATCGTGGAGCGGACCCTCCCGAACGAGTTTTTTGTGTGCGGGAACCCTAGTGCTGGCTGCGACTGCTACTGTGACTGCAACGACGACTATGCAGAGATCCTCAGTGGATTCGACGGCGACGACTACAGCACTCAGCGATCCTATGTGGATCAGTGCTACCGATCCTGTGTGGGTCTGATCCTGTGTGGGTCAGCGCTCAGCGGTTCTGTGTGAGCCAGCACCTATAGATCCTGTGTGGGTCTGATCCTGTGTGGGTCCTTGCGGGGGTAAGTTACCTATCGATCCTTTGTGGGTCAGATCCTATGTGGGTCATTGTGGGGGTTAGTACCTATTGATCCTTTGTGGGTCCGACGGCTTAGATGAATCAGTGGAAATATCTGATCATCTCTATCGTCATACGAAGATGTTTACCTGTGTGAGTTGAATCCTGTTTTGCTTTCCTACGTGGATTGTGTTGTGCTATCCTGTGCGGATTTACGTTTTTCTTTCCTGTGTGGACTGGGTTGTACTTGGGTTCCGATGTTGGAGCTGAACGAGAATTGATGACTTAGGTATATGTATGGGCATATACCTAAGCAGAGTCGGATGTTACTTCGTGATTGTATCTTTCCATTGTGGATTATCCTTTGTGGATTTTGGGAGACCATCGGGGGTCTCGGGGTCCCTACTGAGTAGCTTATACTCACCCCTACACGGGCTATGCCCGCACTACGTTGTGTTGGTTGCAGGTGACGGACAGCGTTGATCGTGGTTGAGGCTTTCGGAGCAGGACGGTACCTAGAGGTGGACCGCTGGGCGGAACGTACTCGGAGCGGTCAGCTGGACCCGAGGAGCAGAGGAGGCCATCTGTACTCACCCTTCAGGTGGGATTCCTAGTGGACAGCTCGTCGTTGCGGCTTTACTTTTTAGTTGTTGTTTTCCCTTTCCAGTTGTACTTTACTTTCATCTTGGGTTTGTATACTGGCCCACTTACTTTCCGCACTTACAGTTGTACTCTGTTTTTACTTAGTGTTTACTTCTACTTCTTGTTTGCTCTGTGGTGTTTGTTTACTTTACAAAGGCAATGCCTTCCCTTTGTACGGGGATTTACGCCATGGTGCTAGTCGCCAGCCCCTGGCCTATGGAAGGCAGGCTTGGGGTAGTCACGGCACGGGCCCCGAGGACGGGTCGTGACAAATTGGTATCAGAGGAGTTCGGTTCTACCGCAAAACCTGGGACTCTGATCTTTTTCTATGTAAAGCAATAGTGTTTAGCGTATTAGGTGTGTTTATCAGTCCAGGGAGTCCAGTGTTGGTGCAGCGGCCGACGTATCCGTACACCAGGACCCTGACTTCTGATTTCTGACTTAATGCATGATAACTTTGATTGCATGTGTGTTTCAGGTTTTCTTTGTGATTATTTTGTGTCAGCTCACCAGGTATACTATTCTGACCGTGGCGCACCTGTTTCCTTTTCAGTATGGCCCCACGACGGTAGCCAGCTAGGGTTCCGAGAGTTGAGCTTGACGACAGCCCACCAAGCGACGAGGCCTCGGTGTAGGGCCCTTTGTCAGCAGTGGCACCAGCGGTAGCTCTACCCGCTGAGCCACCGATTCTTCCAGCCCCAGCCGCTGACGATGCACGTCGCCTTAGTGCACTGCATGTGTTCCAGCGCCAGTGACCGCCCAGGTTCCGCGGGGAGACGGACCCCCAGGCAGCCGAGGACTGGCTGGAGGTAGTGGTATGAGTTTTTCGGTTAGTGAGGACACCAATAGACCTCATGGTGATCCTCGCAGCGAGCCTACTGCACGCAGCAGCGGGACGATGGTGGAGCTTGATGCTCCAGGTGCACGATGAGGCATCTCTTCTCTGGATGGACTTTGAGATCCTCTTCCCCTTAGAGTTCGTCCCAGCCACCCTCCATGCAGTACGCATCCAAGAGCTTCTTCAGCTGCGGCAGGGCAGCATGACGGTCGCCCAGTACTCGGCGAGATTTACCAATCTTTCGCGCTACTCTACAAACATGGTACGGGACCCATTCTTCCAGGCCCGAACCTTTGAGCAGGGATTGAGACACGAGATCAGGGCATCACTGATCTCCCTCAGTATTCCGACTTAGACAGGAGTACTGGAGTGAGCCCTTTTGATCGAGAGCTTTCTTGCTGAGTCTACACCAGCACCGAGACCCACCGCAGGGCGGCACGTTGCAGAGTCTTCTGTAGCAGGCAGTCGACGGATGACTCATGGGTCCAGGCAGACCAGACCCTCAGGCAGACGACCTCAGGACACTAGCTCAGCAGTGCAGGGCACACAGCACAGAGCCAGTCTTTCGAGAGGCAGGCAGTGCTACTCATGCGGCGGGCGGGGCCACATGGCTCGTGACTGCCCGACCCGCCGTGCCGAGGAGCAGCAGACGGTTGAGGGACCACCGAGGCAGAGGCAGAGGGTCGACCATGGAGGTCCGCAGGGAGCAGGCGGATGAGGCAGAGGAGCGGGCCGAGCAGCGGGTGGTGGGCGACGCTTTGAGTCTCTACCACCACCACCACCAGGATGTCCACCCCGACCACAGGGAGCTGGTGGGTAGAGACAGGCACAGCTCAGCGAAGGCCTACGACCACGGCACGCCCGAGATGATTCTAGGTACTATCTGTGTCTATTCCACCCTTGCTTCAGTACTTATAGACACAGGAGCGATTCATTCTTTCATAGCCACTGCCCTTGTTTGGAGCTCAGAGATTCCGACAGAGCTGTTGGCTCGATCCTTACGGCTAGAGACTCCTACGGGAGCAGACTCGACGATTACGCACTAGTGCCGGCAGTGTGAGCTTACTATAGGAGGAGAGAGCTTCAGCTGGGATCTTCTTGTAGCGTCGTCGAGGCCTTACGACGTCATCTTGGGCATGGATTGGTTTTCTACATTCCATGCACAGATTGACTGTATTAGGTGCAAGGTGCGATGTGTACGCACCGATGGGAGCAGGTTCACCTTCACCGGCGAGAAGGGATCCTTTGCAGCACAGGATGGACTCTCGCAGAGGAGAGGACAGTCCATCACTCATCAGTTGGCTAGCCTCATCCTAGGAGTAGTTGACGTGCGGAGTCCTGGTTTTCCTGTAGTGGTGGATCATTATGCGGACGTTTTTCCCGACGACGTTCGAGGGCTACCTCCACGCAGAGAGGTAGACTTTTATATTGACCTGTACCCCGGAACAGCCTCGATATCGACTCCATCATATCGGATGGCCCCCGCCGAGCTTCGAGAGCTGTGGGTATAGTTGGAGGACTTGTAGGGCAAGGGATTCATCTGACCCAGTGTTTCACCCTGGGCTTCCCCGATTTTGTTCGCCAAGAAGGCAGACGGGAGCTTGCGACTTTGTGTCGACTATCGTCACCTGAACCAGGTGACAGTGAGGAACAATTATCTGCTACCAAGGATTGATGACCTCTTCGATCAGCTCAAGGGAGCACGGTGGTTCTCAAAGATAGACCTCAGTTCAGGCTATCATCAGCTCAGAGTTCGAGACGAGGACGTGCAGAAGACGGCCTTCAGATGTCGGTATGGCCACTATGAGTTCTTGGTTATTCCTTTCGGCGTAACCAGTGCTCCAGCAATGTTCATGGCCCTCATGAACTTGATCTTTCAGCCATACCTCGATCAATTTGTCATGGTCTTCATTGAAAACATTTTGATTTACTCGATGATTGAGGAGGAGCACGCCTACCACTTACGGGTTGTACTAGACACACTCCGAGAGCACTAGCTTTATGGTAAGCTCTCGAAGTTCCAGTTCTGGATATGCGAGGTACACTTCTTGGGACACGTCATCTCTGAGGCGGGAGTTTCAGTGGATCCTACGAAGATCGAGGAAGTGCTAGCTTGGTAGCCACCCAGGAGCGTGACGGAGGTGCGGAATTTCTTGGGACTTGCTGGAACTACCGAAGATTCGTCCCAGACTTCTCCAGAGTTGCGGCACCACTCTCAGCTTTGACGAAGAAGGGGAAACCCTTCTTGTGGTCAGACAGATGTCAACAGAGCTTCCAAGAGCTGAGATAGAGATTGACCAGCGCACCTATCTTGAGGTTTCCTGAGGAGGGAGTAGGGTACGTAGTCTACTGTGATGCATCAGGGACCGGGCTCGGATGTGCCTTGATGCAGGAGTGGGTAGTGATCGCCTATGGATCACATCATTTGAGGCCGTATGAGTAGAACTACACTATCCATGACCTGGAGTTAGCAGCAGTGGTCTTCGCTCTGAAGACATGGAGACACTATCTTATGGGTGAGAGTTTTGCAGTCTTTTCTGACCATCAGAGTCTCAGATACATCTTCTCTCAGAAGAATCTGAATCTGAGACTGCGGCGATGGCTCGAGTTCCTCCAGGACTATGAATTTGAGATAGTCTATACTCCTAGGAAGGGGAACGTGGTAGCCGATGCTCTCAGTAGGAGGACGGGCATTCAGCTACTTGAGGAGGCGACAGAGTAGCTAGCCTCTATGAAGATATCCTTCATAGATAGAGATGGAGCAGCCTTCCTTCAGTCTCTTACAATCACTCCTCCACTATTGCAGCGGGTAAGAGAGGCTCAGCGTGGGGACACTGACTGTGAGACGCGGCGTGCACAGATATCCTCAGGACAGGCACCTGATGGTTTCTCCTTTGGAGCAGAGCAAGACATCCTTTTTAGAGGACGTACCTTGGTACCAGTCACTTTACGAGAGGAGGTGATAAGAGAGTTTCACACTTATCCTTTGGCGGTACATCCTGGAGTGACGAAGATGTATCAGGACCTCAGACAACAACACTGGTGGCCGGGCATGAAGAAGGTTGTGGTAGAGTTCGTTTCTCGATGCCTCACCTGCCAGCAGGTGAAGTCTGAGCACTAGGTACCAGCAGGCTTGGTACAGCCCTTGGAGGTCCCGGAGTGGAAGTGGGACGGGATGTCTATAGACTTCGTGATTGGACTTCCACGCACTTCTAGAGGTTACGACTCCATCTGGGTGATTGTCGACTGACTCACCAAGTCGGCTCACTTCTTTTCTATCAGAGAGCAGGGCTCAGTGGATAGCATGGGACGACTTTACGTTTAGGAGATTGTACGGCTTCACGGTGTGCCATCATCTATCGTCTTCGATCGAGATGCTCTCTTTACTTCCCGTCTTTGGAAGGGGTTGAGGGAGGCGTTCGGGACACAACTACATCTGAGCACATCCTTTCACCCTCAGACGGATGGTCAGACGGAGAGGACCATTCAGACTCTTGAGGACATGCTCCGCGCATGTGTCCTCGACTTTGGTCACAGTTGGGAGGACCACCTACCCTTGGTGGAGTTCGCGTACAACAACAGCTACCACTCCACCATCGGGATGGCACCATACGGGGCGTTGTACAGAATACCTTGCAGATCTCCTTTGTGCTAGACAGACCCTGGGGTGTCAGCACTTGTGGCACCAGATATGGTCCAGGCCATGACAGAGAAGGTCCAGGTCATCCAGGAGCGGATGAGGACAGCTTAGAGCCGACAGAAATCATATGCTGACAGGAGGTGGAGGCCACTAGAGTTCGAGGATGGAGACCACGTCTTCTTGCGTGTCTCACCTCGACGTGTATTACGGAGATTTGGCCGAGGCGGAAAGTTGTCTCCACGCTTCATCAGACCATTCCAGGTCCTTAGCAGGATTGGAGAGGTGGCTTATCGCCTGGCTCTACCACCTCAGTTGCACTGGGTGCACGACGTCTTCCACGTATCTCAGCTGAGGAGATACGTGCACGACCCGATGCATATCATTGACCATGGGGAGCTCGACGTTGATGATGGGGCGAATTTTGCAGAGGTCCCAGTGGAGATCGAGGATCGACAGGAGTGGGTCCTACGTGGATGGTCGATTCCTCTAGTGCGCATCAGATGGCAGCACGGAAACCTCCAGGAGAGCACTTGGGAGCGGGAGGCTCAGATGCGTGCTCAGTACCCACTATTGTTTCCCTAGCTTATGATGTATCTTTACGGGGACGTAAATCCCTGAGGTGGGAGTAATGTAAAGACCCATAAAATTCAAGGGAAATTTTTTTTGTTAATTTTCTTTGGGATTTTACAAGAACGTAGTTTCAGACGGCACTTGATTCCGAGGCCCGGTGTACCCGGAATTTCTATCCGAAGATTAGCTCGGGTACGTTCAGTGAACGACCGATCGGGAATTCCTATCCTTTGAACTGGTGCTCAGAATCGAATTCTGAGGGCACCGATGGAACCGTAGCGCCGGTATTTGCTTAGGAATGCTTAATCCGGAGTTGCGTTTACACGAGAGAAGTTGATAAAAATTGTGGAAGTTAAAAATAAAAAAATTAACAACAATTTTTATTTTTACTCTAAGTGTATAATCCTTGGAATGGAAGTTGGGTAACTACCCAACCTCCCTTGGGAGGTTATGAGGGTGGTGGGGCCCACACGAACCCCACCCCTTCATATCCTCTAACCCCCTCAAATCACCATTAATTTTGTTAACTTAAGTTTATTAACTTATGACATTAATGTAGTGAGTTAAATGTGAGTTTTTGAAATTCAAACTCTTGAATTTCAAAAGCCTTGATGTGATAATAAAATAAGTTAAGAACTTATTTTAATGGATTGGTGTTTAGTTGTTTGAGAGCCTTTAGAGAAAAAGCTAAGGAATTCTTGAGTTCTTCATTCTCTTTGACGAAGAACGCAAAGAACGAACGATCTCCGACGTGGAGCGCCGAGCCCTCGGAGACCGTCTTCCGCGACACCGACCCGCGACGCGACGTCTTCTTCCACGACATTTTTCTTCCGCAACGTCTCTTTCACGACAGTTTTCCGCGACGAAATCTCTGTCAACGTCTTCGAATCCTCGCTTCGCGACGCCGACGTTCGTCTTCTCTTTTATCAAGGTAGGGGATTATTTAATTATTTTCATTCGTGATTTCTAGTTTGTCGTTCTTCATGGATATACGACCAAATGATGCCGATTAACGAGAGGGGTCCGGACCACACAGACACGGCGGACCCTCCTCCTTTATCCTTGTTTGATTCTTTGTGTTTGGGACAGAATGGTGTGGTGCCGTCGCACCACGCGGGATCGTACAGCAAGTAATGCGCGGTGCCGTCGCGCTGCGCCGTGAAGTTGAACAAGGACGCGATGACGTCGCACCGCATCGAAGAAAACCGAAGACACCACGGCTGGAGCGGGGCCGCAGCGAAAGGGCGCGGTGCCGTCGCACCGTGCCGAACGAACCAAGCCACGGCCGGTTCCGGGCCGCAGCGAAGCAGGGTGACCGGCAGCCGGTTCCGGGCCGCCAGTGTCGGCGAAGGAGGAAGGACCGGCCGTCGCCGGTCCTTGTTGGCAGAACCAGCCGGCCGGTGCGGGCTGGCCGGACAAAGGGGAGTCGGGGGAATTAATTCCCCCGGCCGGCCAGCACAAAACGGCCCCCTTAATTGGGGGGTCGCGGTTACACCAGGGGGGCAGGCGCCCCCCCTTGCCAAAATGGCTCAGCCGTTGGCCGAGCTGGCCAGCACGCTGGGCGCGCTGTGCCCAGGCCGGACCGTCCGCCTGGCCGGTCTGCCAGGCCGGGCCGCGCCCCGCCGGGCTGCGCCGTCCAGGACGGGCCGCACCCATCCGAGTTGGGCCGCGCCGGTCCGGGAGGACCCAGACCCAGGGCGGGTCGACCCGGTTCGGGCCGACCGGGGGGTCTCAGGCCGAGTCGGTCCGGGCCCGAAACCCCGTTTTCGGACCGTCTTCGGTCTTTTGCCCATAACTTGGGCTACTGACCTCCAATCAACGCACCGTCAGTTGAGATGCGATCCTTGAATCGAGACGGTCGTTTAAGTATATCGCACTCAAGGTTTCGGATTACTTTGTGTTCGGCCGGGTTGGTTCGTACACAAAACCAACCGGGCCCTCGGAGCGGAAACGCTCATATCTTGAGCTTCAGACGCCTGATTGACGTGCCGTCGGCTTTGTTAGATTCCTCTTAGTGAGACGGATCTTTTGGCTTACTCCACCCGAGTTTTGGATGCAGGTAGAGTACGGTCGGGTTAGTTTTGCCTTAAAAACCAACCAGGCCCCTGGGACGAAAAGGCCAATAACTCTCAGACCGGGCGTCAGATTGACGCGCCGTCTGCGACGTTGAGTTCCTGTTGACGATACGAAACTTTTGGATACATCAACTCTGGACTATGTGTTAGTTGATGTATCAGCCTCTCGGCTCGTGGAGCGGACCCTCCCGAACGAGCTTGTTGTGTGTGGGAACCCTAGTGTTGGCTGTGACTGCTACTGTGACTGCGAAAACGACTATGCAGTGATCCTCAGTGGATTCGACGGCGACGACTATAGCACTCAGAGATCCTATGTGGATCAGTGCTACCGATCTTGTGTGGGTCCGATCCTGTGTGGGTCAGCGCTCAGCGGTTCTGTGTGAGCCAGCGCCTACAGATCCTGTGTGGGTCCGATCTTGTGTGGGTCTGATCCTGTGTGGGTCTTTGCGGGGGTTAGTTACCTATCGATCCTTTGTGGGTCAGATCCAATTTGGTTCATTGCGGGGGTTAGTACCTATCGATCCTTTGTGGGTCTGACGGCTTAGATGAATCAGTGGAAATATCTGATCATCTATATCGTCATACGAAGATGTATACCTGTGTGAGTTGAATCTTGTTTTGCTTTCCTACGTGGATTGTGTTGTGCTATACTGTGTGGATTTACGTTTTGCTTTCCTGTGTGGACTGGGTTGTACTTGGGTTCCGATGTTGGAGCTGAACAAGAATTGATGACTTAGGTATATGTATGGGCAGATACCTAAGCAGAGTCGGATGTTACTTCGTGATTGTATCTTTCCATTGTGGATTATCCTTTGTGGATTTTGGGAGACCATCGGGGGTCTCGGGGTCCCTACTGAGTAGCTTATACTCACCCCTACACGGGCTATTCCCACACTACGTTGTGTTGGTTTCAGACGACGGACAGCGCTGATCGTGGTTGAGGCTTGCGGAGCAGGACGGTACCTGGAGTTGGACCGCTGGGCGGAACGTACTCGGAGCGGTCAGCTGGACCCGAGGAGTAGAGGAGGCCATCTGTACTCACCCTTCAGGTGGGATTCCCAGTGGACATCTCATCGTTGCGACTTTACTTTTCAGTTGTTGTTTTCCCTTTCCAGTTTTACTTTACTTTCATCTTGGGTTTGTATACTGGCCCACTTACTTTCTGCACTTACAGTTGTACTCTATTTTTACTTAGTGTTTACTTCTACTGCTTGTTTGCTCTGTGGTGTTTGTTTACTTTACAAAGGCAATGCCTTCCCTTTTTACCGGGATTTACGCCTTGGTGCTAGTCACCAGCCCCTGGCCTATGGAAGGTGGGCTTGGGGTAGTCACGGCACGGTCCCTGAGGACGGGTCGTGACAGGGTCAGTGGACCTTATGTCGTGTAGTTTAACATCACGCGATTATGAATAGGATGTTTTGTGGTTTAATTTCATGTGGTGAGGAACTGTAAAACATAGTTTAAATTAAAATATAATAGTATTTTAGGGTTTTTTTCAATTTTAAATATTGTAATTCAATTTAACATCATACTACTAGGACATTATCATGCAGTTTTACGCCATGTGACTAGGATGTTGTCATGTAATTTTACATCATGCGATCAGTACATACTGAAACATCTATTAAATTATCCAATGTATTTTTTGATAAACCTATTATCAGTGGTCGGTGTGACATATTATTCATAAATCATGATCATGGATTAGGATTTATTAGTGTAGATCTTATGTATAGTGTATGGTCTCTATCATTTCATATCCAACTTCAGGGGTTTCTTCCCAAGTATCATTGGAGTTTTTAAAGACAATACCAATTCTCCTTGTAGGAATGAGAAAATAAAATCCTTTTATTTAAATATTATGTGAATAACTTATTATGGATTTTAATGTTATGTAGTGTTCACAATATTTTCTCATTAAGTCCCTCAATCTCCACCAGATGAGTCTACGACTACTCATCTTTATGAAATTGATTGTAGATGGCAATATAAAGTGAGAGTAGTTAAATATCAATGAGAAATACTACCTATTTACTATATAAAATATAATGTGGAGTCTCTAATGTGGTTTTTTGGGTTGTATTTTGATAATACCACAAAGCATGTAAGAGTTTATTTGGATAATACTTATTATCCTTATCCATTGTCTTTTGAAGTATATTAGATAGAGTTTTTTCGAAAGCCTCTATTTATCCACTCAATGTTTCATAATATTAGGATGAATGGTTGGATGAAATTTTTTATTCCTCGTACAAAATTTTCATCTTATAAGATTATAATTTGGTGTTGTTTTCCATCAATATTGTGTGAGGGACACTAAATCTAATAATAATATTAGTCTTCATGAAGCCGATGATATCCTTTGTACTAAAATCCCTGAGGGATATAGACTTATCCCACTTGGAGAGTAAATTAATGACAATAAGGATGTACTTGAATTAATTGGATATAGATAAGGGATATAACCCCATGACATCGATTCCCCATAGAGAAAATGGCTAAGAATATATGGTGTTGTGCAGTAATTGTGGAGGTTGATGGAAAAAATTGGCATGTATCTAGTAGGAAATAAATTTATTTGTGAATTTTATATTCTTTAATGATTATTAATTAAAAATATCCAAGTCTCTTGATTTTATTGAATATCTGGGATCCTAATTAGTGATCATCGTAGGCACTAACATATACTTCCTACATACCAAAAAGGGTTTATCCTCCTTCAATGCACCTAAGGTAGATTCTTTTAAATCTTCATTTATAGAGGACTATCTATGAATTTGGGCCATCATAAATGATAAAATTTACTACCCTCTATTAGATTTGTTCTCTCTAGGATCAATATTATGAGATAATTCCACTTTGGAGGTATACTACTATTGGATACATTCATCCAATCAAAATATTGGTTGGTGAAAATATTGACTCACCTTGATCAAGGGTGGTTTTGGTTTTATTTATCCTATCCATATCATTATTCATTAATGGTGAGACCACCCAGTGATGTGAAATGTGAATAAATATCTCATCCTGATTTGAATCTATTTGGATTATTAATGAAATGGACAATGCATCATATTGAGCATTCAATTGACATGGGATGTGAGACATTGTTAGCTCTGAGGGGAATTTATCCATCATCCCTCATATATAATAAAACAAGGGGATTAATTACTCCTTCATAATTTCATATTCATCATAAATCTACCAAATTACCAACTCTGAGTCACCCATAATTTTCAAGTGGGCCATCGATATCTATAAAGCTAGCTATAATCATACGATGATGGTTCGGTATCCATACTCATTGTCAGTACACCCTTCTAATAGAAGGAAGGATTAAGGGAAAAATAATTTGGCTAGGAAGATGTGTAAAATACCTAGGACAACCTTATTTTTCATTGGGACTTCTATCCTTCTTCCTGTTGAGATTCTAGAATCACTATCAAAGTACACATACTATTTTTGGTGTGTGTCATGGATAGAGAAGATCACTTCATTAGGGAGCACTGTATTTAATAGTGACTTCTTTGGGATAGGGTGTGCAGCAAGAAAATTGACCAACATATGCCATTTAGTTGACTTTTTAGGCATGAACTATATGTTAGAATAACGAATAATGGTCACTCATTATTCCAAATTCTCAATTAACATCATATGATCATGGATATATTTGACTGGGTCCATACATGAGATAAGATGGAACTTATGATTCTCTATGTAATGTATTAACTTTTATACTTTAGAAACCAATTCCATGTAGTTTTTGTCAACATTAGAGTATCTTGTCCCATAATTTTTCATGATTATACTAACAAAATAGAGTTTTTTATCCTTGACCTAATTATTTTTCTAGGCAAGGAGTGTGTCGAGTGATCACTCTAAGGTTTCCACATAAAGGATAAGAAGATTATATTCTACTGGAGGTATCAGAACCATCGAGTGTAGGTGACACTACTTGAGATTTTCAAAATATTTATTTAATTTCTCATCTCGCTAATAGGTAACTCAATTATTCATCAATTTTTTAAAGAGTAAAAAATTTTTGGTGATATTATTAATGAAGTATCAAATATAGGATAGAAACCCCTAGAGTCCCCTTGGTTGCATGAGATTCTGAGGAGGTGGCACATCAAGTATTTCCTTTTTATTCTTGGTATCAACTTTGATACCATGTTTCTACACCATGAAACTAATAAATTTTACTAATGTTTCCCCAAAATCACATTTCAAGGGGTTTATCTTCAATCTATGTCACTATGGTCTATTGAAACCTGCCTAAAGATCGATAAGATGATCATAGAACTTTCATGACTTGAACTCTAAATAATCAACATAGCACTCTATAATTTTCCTTAAAAGGGGATTGAAGAAACAGTTTATATTATGTTGTTATGTATTACTATAATTCCTCTTGCCAAAGGTCATTACTTGAGAGAAATATACCCCTTGGGGTTACCTAAAGGTAGTGGCCACCTCATAATCAGGGTCCATTTAGGTATGGTTATAGATTGAATACCTTTCAATAAGGGAGAGGGCCTAGAAATTGGTTTTTGTATCGATCAATAATTTTTTGGTCAGGATTGGTAGTTAATCCTTTATTAACTTTTAGTTGATATCCCTTAAGTCAATTCATCCTTTGATTTTCATACTATTATTTTATGGGGACAATAATGTCACAATATTTTAGGTATTGAACTTCTTAGATTAAGTTGACCTTGAAAATATTATCAACTTTGTCTTCTACCTTGGTTATATTGGTTGGATGCATCCTACTAGCTTCCTATTTAAATCCATGGTGGTTTTCTAGTAATACTAAATTATTTGTAGCCACATTAGGATCTAATTCAGGTATCTCTATACGGTTTTATGAAAATGCTTCTTGGTAGTACTGGAATAATGAGATATATGTCTCATGTTACTCAGGGGACATGGTGATGCAAATCAACATGGGTATTGGATCCTCTTCTAAAACTGGATTCACATGTTGAAGCTCATCAATAGTGGTTGAAATTACTTCCTTGAATAATGGAGGGGGAATCCATGAAATATTTTTTTTCTTTCTTCAAATGACATTTATCTAAACTAGAAGAATAAGGGGAATTTTGGGATCTGTTGGATGATATAGGGTCATCATTAAGTCCTGAATATGGTGTGAGGGTATTCTAGATCTTCTACCCTTACTCCTCACTGTCGTCAAGGGTATATGATGTGTTGATATTTTTAGATTTAAGAGATGATGTAGGGATATCATTATCAGGGGCGCTATTACCTTTGATAGGATCACATCATTCTTCTGCATGGCCATGCCCAGCTGGTGAAACATATATCATTATGATGAGGGGAAACATGCTTAGGCCCCATTATCTCCTTCGTCATTAGGAATTCATATCCAATTGTTTGAAGAGCCTCGGATTCATTAAATAACACTAAATATTAGGTAAACCTGTATGATGATATAGATTCTATAGAGACAAGTTGACACACATGAATTACAAATTATCCCCTTATTTCCTTGGTGGTGATTGCTTCGTAAGGACATTTTCCTGGATATCATATAAAAGGAAAGTGGTTGAATGCTTCAACTTATTGTCAAATGGAAATCATATGACAAAATGACATCCCATATTAGGAGTTGTTTCCATAATTCGGTTAATGGGAAACATATATTATTTACTGAGTTCACTCTATGGGATAATAGATACATACTTTAGGTCATTTGGGTAATTTATTTAGATGGAATTATCTACTATTGGTTTCTTACATCCCCTCTTATAAAACCTTTCATCCATATATTGGGCATCACAGGACTCAAATGAGGCATTATCATCACATAACACCCCAAATTTTTCATTGATTGAATACTTGAGGTAGTGATGGTATTGTGATGGTACTTCCACAAGTTTAAGAACCTTGATCTTCACAAAATGATTTTGAAGGTTGTATCTTAGAGAACCACCATGAACTCAGATTTAGATATGAGATCATCAAATTGGTACCTAAGTTTGATCCTCCCATGTGGCTTCTACAAACTCTTATCATATCCATGAATAGTCAAGTTATAAGAAGTTAAGAAAGTCTCTCTATATCCTAAGAAATGGAGGGTCTAGACTGGTATAAGATTAATTGTATAACCATTATCAATTAGGTCCCTATGAATTTCAATATCATCCAGATTTCCTGATATATACAAGGGATTGATATTCCCAAACATGGATACTTCTTAGTGATTCTATTTAAAGGAAATGATCATGTGACATTCAACATGAAAAGTATTCACCTGATATTTTTAAGCTATAGATACTTCATTCTTGAACTCTTGAGGGATTCCTTGAGTTCTATAGAGAGGTGAAGAGCATCTAGAATAGAGATCTTGGCTGGAACAATTACCAATTGTCTCAAGATATCATATTTCTGGACCAATGGTTTGTGATTCTTATATTTACACGGTTCCTTAGCTTAGGTATTATAGTTCATTTCTAACTATTCTAGAAACTCATTTTCTTAGTTATAATTGGAGGCAATTTTCATGGTTAGTGGGTTAGGCTAAGCTATCCTTCCAACAATCTGACTTTGACTAGACAACTGCACATATACTGGTTAATAGTCTTATATGATGGGATCTGAGAGATCCCTAAATGATTAAGGATCTTGTTGATACTCCTTTTGGTCTAATTGGAGAGTTTAACTTTGGGGTTTTGTGGCATATATAGCCTTGGTATAAATAGTGATAAACGCTTGGGTTTATTTCAAACTACTCTTTTAAAACCTCCTAGGACTCTAAAACCTATTATTTTATTATGGATAAGAAGTTTAGGTTATTAAAATTCCTTATCTTCATTAAAAAATGGGTTTTTCAGGTGGATTATATTGACCAAAACATATTTGGATTCCTCATTTGATGGAGATTCTATTTGTTGGGGAAATTCTTGTTGTCTCATTTTGTGGGATGGATATCATCCTCCTAATTATAGAGGTAATAAGACTAAAAGGGTCTAAATTATATTCAATACCAATAAGGAATTTTACTAGTACATATTTTTTCATTAGAAATAGCTATGTAGTCTCTTGGAGTATTTCAATGATGAGGGTGTCCTCTAGATATCACAGGGGGAGATGGAGTCACAACTACTTGGATTAGTTGTTCCTAGAGTATGGTGTATGATCAATAGACCCATTTAATATTCATACACTCAATAAATTTTTTTAACATGTATGTTTATAAAATTTTTCCATTCACCTTCTTCTTCTTATGAAGTGACAGAAACTGATTTGCCTATATTGAGGATTTTCCCAACTTAACTTGTTCAGAAACAACTATTTTTTTATGAATGTTCTTAAAGAAAAATAATTTTTAGATATTTTATTCTAGCATCAAGTGGAAAGGTAATTAGTTAGGGTGGTAATTGAGATTAACTTCATTGGGTTTCCTAACTTCTAACATTTTTATCATATTATTCTCCATATAAATAATGAAATACCCTTGGACCTGAACTTTTTATAAAGAATAATTTTTATTCTTTTGGTCTTTATATCTCAAGCATTTTTTCTCCTTCTTTCCTTCCTAATGAGGGAATTTATATTATTGTTTATTTTATTCTTCAAAAGGAGGTACCATGTGATATTTCATAGACTTGGGTGTTATAGATGATGTTGGCATCTACTTTAGTGTGATGATTTCTTCCTATGATCTGCCAATTTTATTTCCTTGAGATGAAAATATTGGCTGATATTTGGCCTTGGAAAACTGGATATCATTCTTTAAACATTGTGTGATTGCTGCAAAAACCCAAAATCTACCAAGTTATTTTAAATTCTCTCTATTATATTTGAAAAAATTCCTCTATTTTGTTAATTAAAAACCCTACAAGATGTAAACATATTAGAATTTATGATTTACAACTCAAATTGAAATGAAACCAAGTTTTAATAAGGGAATTTTAATACAGTTATTTTTAGTATGAAGCTCATTTTTTCCTTGATTGGTTTCTACTTGGAATCACTACCTGATTATTATCCTATGAGAAAAATCACAAAAAAAATACTAATAAAATTAAAATTAAATAGGAAATAGAAAGAGAGAAGGATAATCCTATGATAACCCCCCCAAGGGGTGTTGTGTTTTGACTATCCATAGTTGGATAGTCGTTAGGTCAACCCTAGTCTAATGATGAATGTGGATTCTTTACTAAGAACCAAAATATTCTCTTCCTATCATATTCAGTACTTTTGAATTTTTTAAGTACCCACTCTACATATTCATTTAAGTCCCTTACCTTGGTAGTGGACCACTTAGGGAGAACTGGAGGGGAAAATATAGGGGTACTACCCTCCTTCTTCAACTTGAGGGTTGGTGTGCATCGGTTATGAGACTTCAACTCTAGGGTGATACTTTTCTTGTGGTTTTGTCCAAATAATCATTTCCTCTTTGACTACAAAAAATGTTTCATCATCAACCTTGACACCCATGAAGGGTTCCTACACCTCCTCTTCTCCAATAGAATCTCTAAACATTGGATTTTCAACAAAAACTAGAAGTTCCAACAGTTCCTTAGCAGGTGTTGTTGCAAGTTCCTATTGAATATCCTTTAAATCAAAAAAATAAACTACATCCTCAATAACTAAAAATAGAGTAACACAATCGATATCAGAATCTATAAAATCAAAAAAAAAACACTGATTCTTCCATTAAATTGTCAAGTCCCTAAATCTGTGAAGTTTTTTTCTCTTCCTAATGGAATAGTGCTCCAGGAAGTATTTTTGAGTCACGAGTGAGGTAGTTAACCTCCTCCATAAATTACTCAAAACATACCACCTAATGTTTTGTGTCCTCTAAGGAAAAGGTGAGGATTCCTTATGTTGGATTGACCTGTTTTAATGTATAAAAATTAGCATACATATTAGTGTAGTGAAAAAAATCATAATGAATATTAGAAATAAAATGATCCTCAAAAAGTTTTATAGCTTCGTAGATTTCTACATCTCCTATCTCCTGTCATCCCTTGAAACATGATTTAGAATGTGGATTTTGAAAGTAAAACAATATATCAGACGACATTTAGAATCAAATATTGGAAGCTCCAACTTATTGTCACTCCTTTTTCTTTTATCATTTCTCCTAAGTTTCTTCCCTGAAGGTTTTTTTAGATTACTATAGTGTTTCCTTATACTCTTGATTATTTTTTATCTAATCTATAACTTATTGATAAATTTTCATGGTTTCATTAAAAAATAATATTCCATCATCAATGAGATCTATATGTTTTCATTCTTGCAACCAATGTTGAAATGTTGCAACAACCTCCTCAAGTTTTTGAACTAGATCAAATAGTGATAATGAATCAAAATTGTTAGATTTCATCATTATTGTTTGTTTTTTCTTGTTTTTTTAGTAAAATTGATGAAATGGTGGAAAACCACTAAATTATTCATTGATTCCTCGACAACGACACCAAAATTTTATGTTGTAATTTTCATGAGGATGATCAAATATACATTTATAAACCCTAGATACATAATATTATCCAACCTCAGGGTTACTCTCAAGGAAGAAATATCGAATTCCCTAGTGTCCTTACCAAAAATATTTTTGTGTTTTTTATATATTTTGAAAGTAGGAAATGAAAACATGAAAAACAATGATTAAATTCATAGCGGTGGTGGAAGGAGTGGAATAGAAATAGTGAATATGAACTAAAAATAGTGAAAACAAGAAAAATAAAAAGAAAAGGGAGACAAAATTAGGGAGAATAAAGTCAATGAGAACAAGTCCAAATCCAGATTAATATACTCTTAGTTCCCTTTCATATATCTTTTAAAGAAGACCATCAACTCTCATCTGCACTCAATGCATGATTTATGACTCATATCACCCACATATCTCACCTAAATATTGAACACATGAATATAAATAATCTACAGTGCTCAATCATTCCTCAATATTTCAAAAATGAATCACCCAATAGAGTCATTATAACAAGGAAGTCTCACATGCTATAATGATCCCACTAAGATCATCAGATCGTACAAACAAACTCAAATACCTAGTCAAGATAAATGAGAATGGAAGATGGAAAATGAATGGGGAAAGAGATAAACAAATTATTCTTAAAAAGAAGTACACTCTTTAAAATACCCAATTCATTATCAAAATATACTATAGTGAAGAAAAAGACATGATCGTTATGAATCTCGGATCTCTATAAAGAATTGTGTTTCTATTCATAGATCAAGGTTTTATAATTAGTTCTCCATTTCTATATATTTAAGATCACAACACTAAGGGAGAAAAATTCACAACATTTTGTTATTTACAAAATAGAAAACAAAACAATGATATTTACAAATATATAAATAAAAAAAAGGTGAAACAAAATATGAAGAAGAAGAGGGAGAGATGTTTCAATCTCCAAGAATCAGAGTCGATTCCCATTTTCAGGGGGTATATAAAAACAGAGGAGATACCTCTACTTATTTGAAAACCAAAATAGAAAATAATGACATTAAAAAATAACTTGATGATAATTCCATGTTGCGTGCCTCGACGCGCTCATCGCTAGCTTCAAGTGACATCCAAGTGATAACATCCAACCTCTATCAACTACATCACTTACCCTAGAATATTTCATTCAGTACCCATGATCACCTTCATCATCTCTCACACTGATATTTCCTGATTCTAAAAAATATAGAAAAAATGATGAGTAGCTTCTCTTTTATAATTAATTTACCATTTTTAAATTTTGGGTCATGGGCCAGCTTGAATGAATTTCCCTAGGACTCAACAGACTTTGGGCCATACTCCCAAATCCATTTTTTAGGATCGAACATCACTAGTTAATGATGACCATTTTTTATGAATATATATATATATTACTTTTATTATATTATTGTTATCATTAAATAAATATATATATAGATATCTATACATATATATATATACTTGTTATTATTATTTATTATATAAATTTATTTATTTATTCTCAAAATAAAGGGTAGGGGTGTGGATTCTCTGAGGGGTCGCTATTTCAATAGGGGTGGCTTTATTGGTGTGTGATGTATTCTCCTCAATGGCTTCGATTAGGTGGGCTGCAACTCGGGGTGGGAAACCAACTATGGTGATGAGACAATTTGGGTGGAGAGAAGCGATGTGGTTGTGACTCGTGGTGGTTAGATATAGAGGTCTAGTATTTAAAAATGATGCTTAGTTATGATATATTCACTAGTGTGCTCCGGTCATCAAAGGTGTGTAGCCCTCCTCTTATCATACTCTTTATCAGGTGGCCGAAATTTTCAATATTCAAATGAAGCTTCCCCTCTAAGCTCCTTGATTTTTCATTTTGAGTTTTTGTTTTTTATTTGTTCTTCTTTAGAAATTCATGTTTGAGGAGGGATAGTGTGGGCTTCTGTGGTGTAATCAGCTTCATCTGATGAGGTTGGTTAGCGGTACTTTGTTTTTATTCGATTGAATGGTGTTTATCTATTGATGTGTCATGACCTCCACCTTCAGTGGTTGCCCAATATTCCAACACTAGAAAGCGATAGTGCTTAGATTTGTTTGGAAACTTGGGTTGGATTTAATGGTGGATTCTCTCACTTGGAAATGGCTTGGATATAGGAGAACGACAACACAAGGGTAGTCAAAGGGTGGCAATCATAGTGGAAATAGGGTACAATAGCAGTGGTGATAGGTCATTGGGCCGATAGATGCTGGAGTGGGGCACTAGATTTGGGGGGAATGGTAGAAGGGGGTTACAGTGGTAGAATGTTGTGGAAATGGTATATATGAAGTCATTTAGAGGGTAATGGTAGGAATGGTAGTAGGAGGGGTGTATGGTATGGTAGGGTATGTGGTGGCAGATCTGTGGGTTTGCAGTAGATTCCAAGTGGTAGGATGGTAGCATGGGTGCTAGCGGTGGATGATGGGTTAGCAGTAGATGCAGGGATGGTAGGAAGGGGATGGTACCAGGAGGGAGTCTGGTTGGTAGATTCATTTTTTGAGTTTTGGTTATATATTGTAATGGTAGCTTGGGTGGTAGATCTTTTGACAATGGTGGTGGATGCAAGCGGTGGCATGAATTGGTGGCAGTAGATCCTAAGAGTAGCTCACCTAATAGAAAAAGTGAAATTCGAAAAAAATGATTAAAATGAAATAAAAATCAATGAATTCACCCTGACTTTTCTGGTTATGTAATTCCACAAAAAAATATTAAATAAAATCAAGGAATTTTATGAATGAATTTTTTTTTAATTTTAAAATATTTAAAAACCTTCCAAAAAATATTTTGAAAATTTAACCTCAAGAATTACAAAATTCAATTTAACTTTAAAAATGTTTCTCTTAATAAAAAAACTTGAAATTTTAACTCAAAAACATTTGAGTGATAAAATCACAAAATCAACCAATATTAATGAGATATTCAAATAATGTAGAATATGAGCTCAATTAACCCTCAGTTAATAAATCTCCATCAAAACACAATTTTAGCATTAAAAGATCCATTAATTCCCTAAAAACATATGTGGAAAATTATGTAAACAATAACCACATAAGTATGATATCCCCTTATATCATGGAATGAAATTTGGATATGATATATATTTGTCTTGAGGATACATTATAACTTAATGTATCATAGACATGAGATTAATCTTGCATTTCCACCAATGTAATGTAAAATGCATGATATGTATATCATGACATTATATTGTCTCAATGTGTAATGGGATTATGGCTTCAAGTGCATGGAACCTTCCACATCATCCTTCATGGTTTATTCAGTTATAAATCAATGTGATTGATTTATTAATGGATTTACAAAAAAATCATTGATTTTTTTAATGAATGGACACTCCAATGGGAAGTAACGCATCAACTTCCATGAGATGGTAGTTTAAACTCTATGTGTTTCGACACTCTTTATGAAATTAAGAGAGTATATAAAAGGTCCAAATTCCTCTTGTATAGTACACCTTAGTTGCTTTAAATACATAAGTTGAAACTATCTTTGTTCTTAATAACTATTTTTTTAACAGAGAATGCATTAATACCCCTTTGGTGATTAGGAATCCTCTCATTATGAATGAGGATCCTAAGGCTGGTGTATCCCCCTCGAAGGTGACGACTATCACTAAATGTGATCCCCATCAATCATAATACTTTGAGGAATTGATATGGATTTTACTACACTTTTAGTATGCATGATTTTATATTATTTGTACTCATTAATTTTGGTTCAATGGAAGATAGATCAATCATTTAATGGGTTTATTTCTTCTATTAATGTTCATATGATGAACACCCAAAATCTATCATATGGGATGAAAGAGGTTCCACTCACCTGGAGGATGCATGTGGCCATGAATCAATCAATGTGGGTTTATACAATTGATGATAACTTGTTTACCATGAATATGAGATGAGGAGTGATGGATCATTAACTCTTGGGGTGTGTTAATATTATGGGTTTATCATCCCACTCTAGCATAGGTGAAGCACATATAGTCATTTGTAGATGTCATGAATCTGATCTGGTCTCCATAAAAACCAGAACCCAACCCAGTCTGTGGAAAGTCCCGAAGGGTGTTCCTGATCCCCACGGGATGTCACAAGTGATTGGGTATGATAAAGTAAAAGTTGGGTTATTTAACCACATTTATAAACATAAAACAACAACCGCAATAAATAAACTGAATCTGAAAATTTAATCCAAACAAGCCTTTAATAAAAATTAAGAATTGAAATACATGGTTTTAGACAAATACCAAGAGGTAAAAAACTCAAAATTAGTATAAAACACAACCCAAAAACCACCACAAGGCAAGGGTTCATCATCCCCAAACCTTATTCACAACACTGCACTAAGGATGGAAGATAACAACCTGAACCACTGATTCCGAAAGCTTCACCCAAACCAACGACAAATATTTCCAAGATTACTTACACCCAAAGGTGTAAGTATGGTGTGAGACTAAGCCCAATAGGATTACACCCAAAATATATTCCATGTGATAAAAATTATAATAAAAAGATCTTGTAAGTTTTTATAAACGTGAAATGCTATAAACAATTTTTAAAGGATGCAACTTTCAATGAAAACATTTTTCAAGTGGTAAAATTTAAAGAATTAACACTTTTAAATAAAATGAACATGCTAATGACTTTTACATCTCAAACATAGCATATGTCGATGGTATGTATAAAATATATAATGAGAACTAGTCACAGGAACACCCCTGGGCACTAGTTAGTTGTGAGCCCTAGGTACCTCGTATCTCGTTGAAAAGTAACGATAACAAATATTTTTTCTCATACACGAGCCACTAGTAGGGGGATCACCCATAACCTAGTGGTCCCCAAAATCATAATCACAGTTTAGACAGTGTTTTCATCATCAAAATTGTTATGTGAAATAGGGACAAAACCACACTGGATCACTAGTATACTAGTACACATCCGCCCACCTAGATACCCGCGTTTCCCTTTTTGTGCTCAAACAAGATCCACGTATTATAAAATACCATTGCACATGTAAATGAAATTTAAAAATCATACACACATCAAAAATCTCACAAAAAAGCCACAAAATACCCCTTTTCACATTCAAATTCATTTTAACACCATACTCACACCAAAACAGCCCATAAACATGTTCTGCACCTTTCTCACAATTTAATAAATCATTCCACAATTTTTAAAATATTATAAAAATGTTTTAAATCATAAATAATCACTTTTGCTTTCAAAAAAACCACTTTAATAACATACACACTCCAAAACAGTACGTTAGCATCTTTTTCACACTTTATGTAACTTAATAACCCATTTGAGATTTTTATAAAACAACTTCAAGAATTATAACAATATTTTTCACATAAAACCCATTAAAGCCCCTCTTTAAAGGAAAAAAGCACACCAAAACCCTACCAAACTAGATTTGGCATCCCGATCCATATTTAATAAACCATTTTCATATGTTATAAAATGACCCCAAATGATACCACAAGAGTTACACAAGAAAAACACACCATTTTAAGAAAAAATGAAACTTTGAAATTAAAAACTTAACCAATTACATCTAAAAAAGATTTCTCACCACACAAAACATATAAGGAACATGATAAATAAGTAAATAAATCAATATAACACATCAAGAAATGCTTACACATGTAATCACCTACCATTTGTGTCAAAAACCCCCAAATCGTTGTGAAAAACTTCCACTGCACCACCACCACACCACAAAGGAATGAAAATGAACCCTAATCCAAGAATATTGAACCAAGAAACTTAAAAATAAACCCTATGTACGAAACCCTAATTTTTGAACATTTGAAACATCAAAGAAGAGGGAAGAAACCCTAAGGATAATGGAAGAAACAAGAGAGGGATTCACGTACTTGAGAAACATTGAAGAAATCTCCCCAAATACACAAATAGTTGAATCTCTGAGCATAAAAAACTGAAATGGATGTTTAAATAAGTATGAGGAGGTCAAGTGGGGATTGAAATGGGGAAAAAGATTAAAAAAATGAATGATTTATGAAAGAAACAAATTACCTTTTCAAATTTGGATAATTTGAGAAACCTGGAGAGAATTCTCCCTAATCCATGAAGAACACGAGCTCCAAAGAGATAAAACAGAATATGTGGGTGAGCCTAGGGTTTGTGGTCCTTACTGAGATATGGAATGAATGAAAAATATTAAACAATAAATGGGATATAAAATAAATAAAATATTTTTTAAAAACTAGAAATGATCTCACGGGCTGGCCCAATGCCTGAATAAATCACCCAAATCCACCATTATTATGAGTTCCTAGGGGGTAAAAATGGATATGGTGGATTGAATAGGTCAGGATAGGCCAATTGGGAAGTGGAATGGTTGAAAAATGTTAAAAAACAAAGGAGTTATAAAAGAAACAAATTTTGTTTTTAAATCTGGAAATGGGCTCACGGTTTGGCCCAAATCTTGAACAAACCACCCCAATAAACATACCCCACAAAAGGTGCCACTTGGAGTGTCACAAATTCAATTCCAAGCCACCTCATACTTATACCTTAAATTTAAATAAAATAAATGTCCAAATACCATTCAATACTTCCAATACTAATGACTTATATCAAGAACACCCGAGACACCAAATTTAAACATAAAACACCCAGAAACCAAGAGAAACTATGATCCAAAAGAAGATTCAAAACAAAGCATGGAATTGAAAATATGATTGTAACAATTCCCCCCACCATAAATATTTTAGCCCCCGAAAATCCACAACAATTTCAGATGAAAAACAAAACCCAACTGATAGACTAAGATGGACTCCCTTTCCAAGTTTTCACCTACCCCAAAAGGGCAAAACACCTCCAGTTGATCAAATAAAGGAAGGGATACTCTCACAAACCAAAATTTACACTATTTTCCCGAAATGGATGATCATAGTTGAACCAAATCCCATAAAAACACCTCAAACACTACGAGACAAAGCTCAATCAATTTACCCAAAACGAACAATGAATTCAAATGAGGTTACCACAAATCTACATCAACAAAACTGTGGGGCATGCTCCAATCCCAACGTTTACCGAAGAAATAATTTTAGTGGTTATATGGATATGAATGAGACTACCTAATGCCAATCCAACACCAAGTAGAAAACTGAGTTACTGATATAGTGAGACCCAAACAGACTCCTCACCATAAGAGATAACTTAATTTCCCAAGACAGAACTGAAACACCAATAGGGGAGGCCCGAACGGACTCCCCACTATAAGGTATAGACTAACATTAGAAACATTTCAAAATAACATACATGAGAACCATGGTGGGTCTCCCATCCATAATAACCAACCGTCTTAACCGACTAGCATGGGCCGACACAAAAAAGACCCCATAAGACCCAATCCCTAATGCAAGGGGGGCTGATCAGAAAAACTCCAAACCAGCAAAGATACTACGTGGTCTGCTACTCCCACAATCATTACTATCCTCGGATGAGTCCAACCAAAATTTAGATCAAAAAGAGCCTACAAGGTTATTCATACATGAACAACTATTCATATAGTTTCACCCACAAGGGTTCAAGCACTGGGGGTTGAGAAAACTAAACCACCTCACCATCTTATAACCAAGGAGGGAATTTTCCATCGAAACAGATTACAACCCTAAGGGATAGGGTCCATACATAACTTTCCACCACATTAGACCACTTGGAACGAATCCACCACATCGAAACGTCAAACTATCTCCATATCCCACACTAGAGACAGAAGTTAAACCAAGATCCCTTAAACCCTTGGTTTTCCTAACTACTTTTCAGCTTCACTTCGGGACTTATGGCTGGAGATTAGATTATTGAAGAATCTACTACATCGTAGTCAAGCACTAAAAACCTCTGAATAGAACTTCTTCTTCAGGTGCCACAAGAAACTACACCACGGTCCAACAACATCAACAGAACATGACACATCCTACAAACCACTTACCATTTCATGGAACCTTCACCAAGACCGGGGCCTCAAAGATGAAAATTCATTTCCCCACTCACCTTGAACAAGGAAAATTAGAAGGAAGAACACAAGGAATACACCTTTGCTCAGAACAATGAATTCAAATGTTCTTAGAAGAGAGACACACTTTCATTTGAGCGTATGTCCTAAAAAAGTTACACAACCACCATTTCCCTTAAAGGAAAACACAACACAAAAAAACATCACCAAACATGACCCTAAGTATCGGTATAGACATTACAAGGAGTGGGACCTTGAACTGAGCCCCAAACAACATGAGATTACCACAAGAAACCATAATAGCCTCAAACAACCATATTTTCCACACTAGTGCCCTAACGTGAATCAATTTCTTATAAAAAAAATGAAAGACCCGAAGTCCCTTAAATACTGCAACCAATACCATCAACTCGGGACTGCTTTACCTTTCCCTACTGGAATTCCCTTTCACTGCTTCTATATAGAACCTACAGAAACAATGGTGTCAAACTTCACCTTTTACGACTTAGGCACTTTATGAGACTAAGTTATAATTCAACCTTACACAATTTCTCTCCTACTACAGGAGGATCCACTTAACAGAAAAAGAAGAGGGGGTAGACACAATCTCTAAAGCTCAAGAAGAAAGTCATTATGTTAATCAACTAGAGGATATGCCAATGGTGAATCACCTGTGGCCCCACTTCCATCATGCATTAACTCTTTTTGGGGGTGTACCCTCGAAAAAAAGAAAACCCAATGACCCAACCAAGCTAGTCCATTGGTCAAAACATACCACAAACCAGAACCGAACACAAGAGGGTAACCACTATAAAGGCTTCCTGAAACATTTCTCATAAAATACCAATAACCAACACTTCAACTCAACTTACCAACAAAACACAAACCCAAAACATCGTTCAAACAAGAGGGGTCCTCGAACTCAAAACATCCCACAATAACATTCTCCAAAACACATAAGACACCCCACCCCAAACACTACTTATCAAAACATCTGATTTCCTTAAAAATCATTTCTCTGAAAGTAAACGAGGTTGGCAGTTAGAGAATTTGCCAGTGATATCTCATGGGCCTCACATATTCATGTTTTCAGGCCACCATGGTCACCCACCTTGTGCCAACCTAGGTACTCATCCACTTTTCATTTCACATAACCTATGCATGTCACTCAACCACTTTTCATAACAAATAACCCATTAATGTTGTCACCCATGAGAATACCAAGTATAAAAACAAATTTCATTAAACTTTTAAAAACCAAAACATTTCATCCCACTCAAAACAAAATTTCAAAACCCACATTAAAATCATCTTTGTTTTCCAAACCATCAAGTTTGTGAATCCACAAGTTCTAATTTTAAAAATTCAATATCATCTAACATAAAGACCATTTCATGAAAATCTGCCTTTTCAAAACCTCATTCAAAACTGTTCTGAAAACCCATTTTCAGTCCCTTTGAAAATCACACTATTCCCACTTTAAAATCCATTTAAAAAAATTCCAAAACCCACTTTAACATAAATTACACTTTACCAACAGTTAATTTCAGTAAGACACATTTTTTAATTATGAAAATACACTTCCTATAACATCCCAGGTAAATAAAGAATAAGACATAATTCATATTTATTAATATTTGTGAATTAAATATTAATTTTACTTTAAAGGGGTTTCTATGTTCGATAGCATACCCGATACACAACAACGGGTTTCTTTGAAATCTTATGTTGCATACTAATAATATAATATTATTATTTTAAATGGTAGTTAACTCCTAGATGTTGTATTGGCGAGAATGAAAAAAACTAACTACAATATGATTATAAATGTTTGTTAAATGTATTTACATTTATCCAATAAAAGTTAGAGGCTTAAAATTTGAATGAATCTAATTTTAAGCATAATTTACATTAAAAGGCCAATTTACCACCTTTTTATAGAGAACCCTATTTAAATATAATTTTGATCACTTTAATACATTATATTTGCCAAATAAAATCCTTCTTTGTAATGGGGACATCAAAATTTACTTTGTGTAATTTTTTGGAATTATTCTGATAAAGTTCATTTTCTAATGAATAGTGAAAATATTGTATTTTAATTCAAAACCGTGCTTTAATCTAATTTATTTATATGGTTAGATTATATTTTTAATTGGTTTTAAAGTTTAATTAGAATATATTTTTACCATTTAATCCAATTTTGGTCATTGTAATTAATTTCACTTTGAAATTGGACATAAACAAGTGTCAATCTTTTGATAATTATTGTTTCTTAAAAACATGCTATTTGTTTTAACAACGAGAATTAATTTTAAATTAATTAATGCCACTTATATGTTTTGAATTTAGAAAAATAGACATCATTTTTGAATTCGGGATATCAAATAAAGCTTAGTCTTAATTTTTGGTATTTTTCTAAAAAACAACAATTTTTTATGAATAGTGAAATCACTTAGTAGTAGTTAAAAAAACTGACTTTTTCATTTAATAGAAATTTTACCGCTTCTGTGAATTAAATTTTGAAAATCTAGCATACATGGTTGTTATCAAGAAGTAAAATGTGGTTCAATAAGATGAAAAAAAAAATATGAATAGTAACTTTTGACTTTTATTTACCGCGGTTAAAGGTAAATAGGGTAATTCAAGGTAAAAAGAATATTATAATAATTCAAAATTACCTTAACATATGTCCTAACATTATTGGATGAGTCATGGCCGACCATGGGCATCTTTGGGTCGATTTTGGGACCCCATGGAGCCACTGAAGAGTGATAATGACACTTTAGAATAATTAATTTAATGTAAAGGCAAAAATGACACAAACAAATATCTTTTAGTAAATTAATTTTTAAATGGGGTTATATAAGTTATATTTTTCAATATAAATATTCATTAGAAAGATAAAAATATTTCATACATCATGGTATTTTTTGTATAATTTTTAGACATCAAATAAATTAAATTATTTATGACACAATAAGGATGCAGTATTTACCCCATTAATAAATGATTTAAATAAATAAGATTATAAATATTAAAATAACATCCAAAACCTGTCCAATTATTATTGGATGATTTTATTTCAACCATGATTCATCTTATCTTTGGCATTAATTAGTTTTGGACCTTTAGAAACCGAATATCATTATATAATAAAATAATATTTTCACACTTTCCTAAAGAGCCCCTCCTACCCCTTATAAAAGGACACCACTTCTAACCAATTCCTCACAACTATCAAGCCTTTTGTATCATCCAAACTCTACCCAATTAATCTACCTACATCCCTATCCTCCTCCTAGAAGCCTTACCTTAGGCATAAGGCACTTCAAGTAGTCCTTTTGGTTCAAACCAAAGCAAGTTACCCAAATTAAAGGTAATAGTTCCTCTTAACTTCTTTTCTTTTATTTTACTTCTCCTACCCCTAAACTCTTTTTATTCCTTTATTTTATAACAAAATCAGTATCCTAAATATACTAGTATGTTTTTATGATAATTATTTTAACTACACTTACACACACCTCCATCTAATGGGTGAAGAACATATTGTTTCTGTGGATGGAAAACTAACGCCTCACGAAATGATGATTGCTCGATTATCTCCTACCGCCTCTCATGGTGGACATTAAGATGGTACTATATTTATATATGATATATATTATTTTTATATTTTCTTTATGATTCTATATTTTACATTTATGTCCTACCTTTATGGTTTCCATTATGGGTAAACGCAATAATTTCATTTGAGGAAGTGCGGACTACCACCCCCTCAAAGTGATATGACTCGTTAATGCCATATGTGGGATGTATAAAGGATGTATTTAATGATATTATTTATGATATTATACTTAAATTATAATATACCTATATATCATTATGTTTTTATTCAATTAAAATAATAAATAGAAATGAAAGTAGTGTTCATGCGTACGTACAGCTTACTGTCTCCATGAACGGTGCATTTCATTTTTTTACCTCCAAATGTTATGTACTATTATAAATACATGTATATACTGGATATATATGATATATATGATATCTAAAGAATGAATATCATTCTGTATATAATGAACTTTTGACTATGTGAATAACTTGTAATTATAAGAAGTCGATTTTTGACTCAAGTACCAAATATCGACAAAAGGACCATTATTAACTTAAATGATTGAATAATATCTATAACATGGTAATAAGTGATATAAAAAGAATAATAAACTTGAAAAATGTTCTTAAGCAAGTATAAATTAACTTTAGTTTATTATTCAGGAAGAACAAGGAACAAACAAATCAAGTCAGACATGAGGTAAGGGATTTTCTTATCTCACTTTTAATTCCATGAGATTTCCATTATTCGCCACTTATTCAATGAATGTGGTGTATTGTGTACTGAAATTTGAAATATATTATCATGATTATCATTATATTAATGTTATTATATGATTAATTTGGTGGATATTAATTTTGGTTCATACGACTCAGTTGATTACAACGTGGTAAAGGGTTTCATCTCACTTTTATTCCCGTGAGATTCATGCTATTTTTGCCACTATTTCCTTTTGTGTGGTGTATGTAATTCCTATTATTGTACTCTTTGTGTAATATAATTTCATTTATGAGTATTTACATCTTCATTTTATGATCCTTCTTTCATGTGATGTATGTTTTGTAAGTTACCAAATCGTTAAGGGAACCTTTCACCCTCCTCTTTTTAAAAGACTTATTTTTGTTATGCCTTTTAATTTACATATTATTATGTTGGTATATGTTCTTATATATCATTATTGATGTAAAAATTATTTCCATGTGTTGAGATATTATTTTTATCTCATCAACTCATTTTCTGAATTTTAAGGTGACGTCGTTAGGCTGTCGAATTTTTACAAGGGAACTTCTTAACCCAATTTCGATTCTTTGGGTTCAACTTGTACTTCTTGAATATGTCATCCTATGAATATGTGTGAATAGTAATGCGAAACGGGCGGGCCGGGGCGGGGCGGGCCAAGCCCGCACGGGTTTGAGCCCATGCGGGTTTGTCTGCGAAAGCCCGCATATAATGCGAACAAAAATTTTCAAGCCCGCCCCGCCCCGCATAAACCCGCGGGTTGCCCGCGGGTTGCCCGCGGGCTTACTCACCTTTACAAAAAAAATACTATTTATAATCATTTAAATACTGAATTTTTTTATCATTCTTAAAAGTATTTGTGGGGAGAAGTATGAATTGACAATAACAAGAGTTTTAAAGAATGTGATGGAACATTTTTTGTAGGTTAATGGTGACATGCGGTAACGCTGATGTGGCGGCAAACAATTGCGATAGAAAGTATGTGAGTGATCAGTGATGGATGATGAATGATAATGTTGATTGTGTGGTGATGTGAACAACTAAACCTGTGAATGAATGAAGTCTCTCTAGATAATAATCAGTTTCAGAAGAAGCTATTAATGTTTTCACGAGGTTCTATCCAATTCTTTTAATAACAAAATTAAATTAAATAATAACAAAATTAAATCAACCTAAAAAATATTATGATTATAATAACTCTTATAGAATTGAAACCATGCGCAGGGGTGATGAGTTTCATTTTTTGAGATATGGGTTGACACATCATGTGAATATGGTTAATAATTATTATATAAATAATATCATATCATATTAAAACAATAAATATAGGCCTATTTAAAATTTACATGTGAATAAATGGTGAATTAATATGACCATTACGGTGAGAAATCATATGTCACCGTTTAACCATGATTTTTTTATTAAAAAAACTAAAATGTTAAAGAAACATATATTGTAAAAATAATATATATTTTTTTAAATCAGGCCTGTGGGCCAGCCCGCACCCGCGCGGGCTAAACCCGCATTGGCCCGCGCCCGCTCGGGCTAAACCCGCATTGGCCCGCACTCTAAACGGTCAAAAATTTTAGGCCCGCCCCACCCCATATCTGCCCCATACCCGCAAAGCCCGCGGGCTGCGAGCCCACTTTGCATCGCTATGTGTGAATGACCTATGATTGTTTTAAACTTAATATCCACTTATATTGGGTGTATTTATATTTTTCACACATAATTATGTGATTGATTTATCCTTAATTTAAAGATACCATCTTTATAAGGGATTTCATCCCAATTTGCATTTCCACTGAGACTTCATTGTTGTTATGCACCAATTCATCTTATATGGTGTATATATTGTCCTTTGAAATATTATATCATGAATCTATTTATTCTCATGATATTATAAAGCTATGATTAAAATTTATTCTTCGGTTATTTGTATTCAGGCATCTCTCTTTTTGTTAAAAAACTCTTTAACTAAAATATCATTTTAAATGTTTTAAATATTTATTCATATAAATATTTCTCATTAATGTCCATGTTTTCAAAATGTGTTTTAGGATTTATTTATATGGACATTAATGTTTTCAAATGATAATTCATTTAAAATCTTAAAAGTGGTATGGGACACTTTGATTCGAAAATCTCTTTTTAAATGGTTTTGAAAATGATTTGATAAAACATTGTTGATTTCAATATCTTGATTTGATATATTGGAATGTGGAAATGTTATCTTTCATTTATACATGTGTTATATGTTATGATTATGTTTTTTTTATTGGTCATTGTTTACGTATACGAGTGGTTCCGTGATAAACCTAGGGCGGGTGAGCCCGAGATAGCTCTACAATTCATTGGGTAATGTGACAGAGGTAAACGTGATGTTTCTCCTGAGAGATTTAGGGAATATACTGTGATGGGTATTCCAAGTGTAACTCCCTATGTAGCTGTGATAGCTACATTGTAAGTTTGATATGGATGCCATAAGTAACCTTTATGATTTATGATTTGTGTGGGTTATTCATAAATCTTATGATTTCATAAGGTATGTTATGATTGAAAAATATAGTTTCATTGATTTTTATTTATTGATGGGCTAATGTTTTCCTTATTTTATAATCCAAACTGAGATTTGTATGCTCATCCCAAGTTTTTGAAATGTTTTCCATAGGACTTAAAGATGAATAGGGTCAAGGATGGGATCAAGGAAAATTAATGCTATCTAAAATAGGGAACTAGACATGTTTCTTTTTAAGAGTTTTTATTTTTATGAAAAAAATGGATACTGAGTAGTAGTGTCTACTTGTAATATTCAAGTTGTTATGTAATATTTATGGCCTAATTCTCTAAAACTCTAAACCTGAAAATATCCTCAATGTGAATTATTCATTTAATTCAATATTATGTAATGTTATATGGTTGGGTCCTTATACTTCCAATAAACTCAACACCATTTACTCAAAACCATTTCCATTTTAAAATATAGTTTCCACAATTTTCAAACAAGATCCTTCTAGAATGATTTTCCAAAACCCATAAAGATGATGAATTAATCAAGAGAAAACTAGTTCTGATGGGTGACTCGAACGTATGGTTGGAGGCCATACACTAGTCACACCACCATCATGGAGCATGTTCTAAGACAATATCCCCAACTCTATATAGATTTTTAGGCCCTACGATCTCACTAAGACCATTGACCTAACTCCCATTCATTTCCCAAATAATGAACAACCACAAGAACCAAAATACTTAGATGAAACTCGACTTCCCCTGGTAACTCAAGTCCTGACATGAGGTGTGCTAGCCAGGCACCTTGATCGTAACCAAAACATCAAGTTCTGACAATCCTAGCTCTAGTATATCGAGACTCTTTCCCAGAAGAACATAACCCAAAAAGAGATAACCCGCTATGATACCATTTTGTCACAAACCAGATCTGGTCTCCATCAAACCAGCACTTGAGCCGGTTTATGGCAAGTCCCAATGGGAATTCATGATATCCATGGGCTAGAATAAGTTCCTGGGTATGATAAAGTAAATGTTTGGAATGGTTTACCTACATTTGTAAACATAAAACAACAATCGCAATAAATAAACTGAATCTGAAAATTTAATCCAAAAAAGCCTTTAATAAACATTCATAATTGAAATACATGGTTTTAGAAAAATCCCAAGAGGTCCACAATACAAAAGTAGAATAAAACAAAACCCATGAACCACCACAAGGCAAGGGGTCATCGTCCCCAAGCCTTCTTCACAACACCGCACTGAGGATGGAAGCTAACAACTCGAACCACTGATTCTGAAAGCTTTACCCAAACCTACGACAAAGATTTCCAAGCCTAATTACGCCCATTAGTGTAAGTAGGGTGTGAGACTAAGCCCAATAGGATTCCACACAAAATATATTCCATGTGTTAAACATTATAAGACAAAAATCTTGCAAGTTTTTATAAATAGAAAATGCCATAAACAATTTTTAAAGGATGCAACTTTCAATGAAAATAGTTTTCAAGTGGGAAGATTAAAGAAAATGTGCATGCTACAGAATTTTCCAACTCAAACACATAGTATTCCAATGGTAAGTACAAAATATACAATGATCACTAGTCACTGGAACACCCCTAGGAACTAGTTTGTTGTGAGCCCTAGGTACTTCGTATCTCGGTGAAAAGTAACCATAACAAATATTTGTTCTCATCTACGAGCCACTAGTAGAGGAATCACTCCTAACCTAGTCGTCCCTAACATCATCATCATAGTTTAGTTAGTGTTTTCATCTTCAAACTTGCTATGTGAAATAGGGACGAAACTACTCCAGGTCACTAGCATATTAGTACACGTCTGCCCACCTAGATACCCAAGTTTCCCTTTTTGTGCTCAAACAAGTTATGCATCTTATAAAATACGATTGCACATAGAAATTACATTTAAAAATCATACACAAATAAAAAATCACACACAGAGGCCAAAAAATACCCCTTTTCACATTCAAATTCATTTTAGCATCATACTCACACCAAAACAGCCCATAAACATGTCCTGCGCCTTTCTCGCAATTTAATAAATCATTCCATAATTTATAAAATATTCTAAAAACGTTTAAAATCACAAATAATCAATTTATATTTCAAAAACCCATTTTAAGAACGTACACACTCCATAATAGTACCTCAGAAACATTTTCACACTTTATGTAACTCAATAAACCATTTGAGATTTTTATAAAACAACTTTAAGGAGTATAATAAGATTTTTCATATAAAACCCATTCAAAAACATGCTTTAAAGCCCAAAATCATATCAAACCCCTACCAAACCATATTTTTCAGCATAATATATAGTTAATAAACCATTTTCATATGTTATAAAATGACCCTAAATGATACCACAAGAGTTACACAATAAAAACACACCATTCCAAGAAAAAATGCAACTTTAAAATTAATTCTTAACAAATTCCATAAAAAATAGATTTCGCACCACACAAAACATATAAGGAACATGATAAATAAGTAAATCAAGCAATATAAATCATTAAGAAATTATTACACATGTAATCACCTACCATTTGTGTCAAAAAAACCCAAATTGTTGTGCGAAACTTCCACCGCACCACCGCCGCACCACATGGGAATAAAAAAACCCTAATCCAAGAATATTGAACCAAGAAACTCAAAAATAAACCCTAATTATGAAACCCTAGTTTTTGGACATTTGAAACATCAAGGAAGAGGGAAGAAACTCAAATGAGAATGGAAGAAACAAGATAGGTATTCGCGTACTTGAGAAACATTGAAGAAATCTCCCCAAATACACAAATAGTTGAATCTCCAAGCATAAAAAATTGAAATAGATATTCGAATAAGTATAAGGAGGTCAAGTGGGGATTGAAATGGGGGGAAAGAGTAAAAAATGAATGATTTATGAAAGAAACAAATTACCATTTTCAAACTTGGACGATTCGAGAAACCTGGAGAAAATTCTCCCTAATCCACGAAGAAGATGAGATCCAAAGAGGTAAAACAGAATATGGGGGTGTGCCTAGGGTTTTTTGTCCTTAGTGAGAGGTGGAATGACTGAAAAATATTAAACAATAAATGGGATATAAAATAAATAAAATATTTTAAAAAAAAATTAAATGTGATCATGGGTTGGCCTGATGCATCAATAAATCACCCAAATCCACTATGATAATGAGTTCTTAAGGGGTCTAAATGGATATGGTGGCTCGAATAGGTCATCGCTAAGTGGGAATTGGAATGGTTGAAAAATGATAAAAAACAAAGGAGTTATAAAAGAAAAAAAAATTAATATGAAAATTGGCTCAAGGTTTGGCCCAAATCTAGAACAAACCACCCCAATAAACATACCCCGAAAAAGGTGAAACTAGGAGTATCACAAATTCAATTCCAAGCCACCTCATCCCTATACCTTCCCTTTAAAAAAATACAAGTCCAAATACCATCCAAGACTTCCAAGACTAAGGACTTAGATCAAGAACACATGAGACACCAAATTTCAACCTAGAACACCTAGAGTCTAAGAGAAAACTAAGAACCAAAAGAAGATTTGAAACAAAGCATGGAATTGAAAATCCGGGTGTGATAATTTTCCCCACCATAAATATATCTTCCCTTGAAAATCCAAAACAATTAAATATGCAAAACAGAACCCAACTGATAGACCAAGATGGACTCCCTTGCCAAGTTTTCACCCACCCCCAAAGACCAAAATACCTCCAATTGATCAAAGGAAGAGATACTCTCACAAACCAAAATTTACACCATTTTCCTAAAATGGCCGAACATAGTCAAACCAAATCCCAAAACAAAACACCTCAAACACTACTAGATGAAGCTCAAGAAATTTACTTGAAACGAAAAATGAATTCGAATGAGGTTATCACATATCTACTTCAATGAAACTGTGAGGCACGCTCCAATCCAAATGTTTACCCAAGAAAGAAGTTTTTGGTTATATAGCTCCAAATGTGACTCCCTACCTCCAAGCCAACACTTTGGACAGAACTAAGTTACTAATTTAGTGAGACCTGAACAGAATCCTCACCATAAGAGACAACTTAATTTCCCAAGACAGAATCGGGACACCAATAGGGGGAGGACCAAAAGGACTCCCCACCATAAGGGATAGACTAAAATTAGAATAATTCCAAAAGAACCTAAATAAGACCCATAGTGGGTCTCCCCACATAAGAACCAACCATATTAACTGACTAGCACAGGACGACACGAAAAAGACCCTATAAGACCCAATCCCTAATGAAAGGGGGGTTGATCAGCAAAGCTCCAAACCAGAAAAGACATTGTGTGGTTCGCTACTCCCACAAACATTACTATCCTTAGATGAGTCCAACCAAAACTGAGACCAAAAAGAGCTTACAAGGTTATTCATACATGAAAAGGCATTCAGAGAGTTGCACCCACAATGGTTCAAGCACTGGGGGTTGATAAAACTAAACCACCCCACCACCTTATAACCAAGGAGGAACTATTCCAATGACACAGATTACAACCATGAGGGACATGGTTTGAACATCCCTTTCCACCACACTGGACCACATGGAATGAAACGGCCACATTGAAACCTCAAACTGTCTCCACATCCCACACCAGAGATAGGAGTTAAACCAAGATCCCTTATTCCCTTCATTTTTCTGACTATGCGTCAACTTCACTCGGGGACCTATGGCTGGAGCTCATATTATTGAAGCATATCCTACCTCACAGTCAGGAACTAAAAACCCCTGAACAAAACTTCTTCCTCAGGTGCCACAAGCAACTACACCATGATCCAAAAACATCAACAGAACATGACACACCTTGCAAACCACTTACCCTTTCATGGAGCCTTCACAAAGACAGGGGCCTCAAAGATACATATGCATTTTCCCACCACACTAAACAATGAAAAATAGAATAAAGAACACAAGGGAGAAACCTCCACTTAGAAAAAATAATTCAAAGATTCTCGAAATAGAGACACACTTTTATTTAATCGGATGTCCTTGAAAAGTTTCGCAACATCCACCTTTACCCTTAAAAGAAAAACACAATACAAAAAAAACATCACTAAAAATGACCCTAGCTACCGTTATAGACATTACAAGGAGTGAGACCTTTAATTGAGCCCCAAGAAGCATGAGATTACCACAAGAAACCATAACAGCCTCGAACGACCAGATTCTCTGCATTGGTCGCCTAACATGATTCATTTTCTTATGTGAAACCAATTAAAGGCCCAAAGGCCCTGAAATACTACAACCAATACCACAACTCTGGACTAATTTACCTTTCCTCACTGGAATTCCCCTTCATCGCTTCCATATAGAACCTACAAAAACAACGTTGTCAAACTTCACCTTTGACGACTCAGGCACCTTATGAGACTATTCTATTTCAACCTTCCACAACCACTCTCCTACTATAGGAGGATCCAATTAACTAGAAAGGAAGAGGGGGGTAGACTCAATCTCTAAAGATCAATAAGAAAGTAATTATTTTAACCAACTGGAGGATCTTCCAATGGAAAATCACCCATGGTCGCACTTCCACCGTTCATTAACTCTTTTCAGGGGAATACCCTAACCAACCAGAAAACCCAAGGACCCAACCAAGCTATTACATTGGTCAAAACATACCAAAAAATAGAACCGAACACAAGAGGGTAACCACCACAAAGACTTCAAGAAATATTTCTCATAAAAGACCACTAACCGACACTTCAACTCAACTTATCGATGAAAAAAAACACAAAACATCGTTCAAACAAGAGGGGTCCTCAAACTCAAAACATACCACAACAACATTTGAAAAATCAAATAATACACCCCACCCCAAACAGTAGTTATTAAAACATAAAATTTCATGAACAAATAATTTATTTGAAAGTAAATGGGTTCGGCGGTTAGCGAATTCACCAGTGATATCTCATGGGACTCGCACATGCATGCTTTCATGCCACTATGGGAACCCACCTCGTACCAACCTAGGAAATCATCCACTTTTACTTGCAGATAACCTATGCATGACACTCATAAAATTTTCCTTACACATAACCCATGCATATTTTCACCCATGAGAACACCTAGGATCAAAACAATGTTCTTTACACTTTTTAAAAACCAAAACATATCATTCCACTCAAAGCAAAATTTCAAAATCCACATTAAAATCATCCTTTTTGTCCAAACCATCGAGTTTGTGAATCCAAAAGTTATGATTATAAAAATCCAATATCATATTACACAAATAATGTTTCATGAAAATCCTCCTTTTCAAAATATTGTTCAAAACTTTTCTGAAAACCCATTTTCAATCCCTTTGAAAATCACACCATTCCCACTTTAAAATTCCATTAAAACAGATTTCCAAAACCCTCTTTAACATAACTTAAACTTTCTCAACATTTAATTTTAGTAAAACACATGTTTAAATTATGAAAATACACTTCCAATAAACTCAACACCATTTACTCAATACCATTTCCATTTTAAAATATAGTTTCCACAATTTTCAAATAAGAGCCTTCTAGAATGATTTTCCAAAACCCATAAAGATGATGAATGAATCAAGGGAAAACTAGTGTTGATGGGTGACTCAGATGTATGGTTGGAGGCCATACACCAGTCACACCACCATCACGAAGAGTGTTCTAGGAAAATATCTCCAGCTCCAAATGACTTTCCAGGACCTATGAGCTCACTAAGACCATTGACCTAACTCCCATTTCATTTCCCAAAAAATGAGCAACCACGAGAACCAAAAGACTCAGATGAAACCCAACTTAACCTGGTAACTCAAGTCCAGAAACGAGGTGTGTGGGACAGGAACCTTACTCATAACCATAACATCGAGTTCTGACAATCCTAACTCTGGTCTACCCAAACTCTTTCCTAAAAGAACATAACCCAAAAAGAGAGAACCCGCTCTGATACCATTTTGTCATGAACTTGATCTGGTCGCTATCAAAACAAGGACCCGACCCGGTCCACAAAAAGTCACAAAGGGAATTCTCGATCCCCATGGGAAGGAACAGGTGTCTGGGTATGATAAAAAAATTTGGAGTGATTTACCTGTATTTATAAACATAAAACAACAACCAAAATAAATAAACTGAATCTGAAAATTCAATCCAAAGAAGCCTTTAATAAAAACTCAGAATTGAAATACATTGTTTTAGAAAACTACCAAGAGGTCCACAACTCAAATTTATTTGAAAAAATGACCCAAGAATCACCATAAGTCAAGGGTTCATCATCCCCATGCCTTCTTTACAACACTGCACCGAGGATGGAAGCTAACAACCCGAACCATCGATTCTGAAAGCTTTACCCAAACCTGCGACAAAGATTGTCAAGTTTAATTACACCCAAAGGTGTAAGTAGAGTGTGAAACTAATCTTAATAGTATTACACCCAAAATATATTACATGTGGAAAACATTATAAGAAAAAAATCTTGCAAGTTTTTATAAACAGGTAATGCCATAAACAATTTTTAAAGGATGTAACTTTCAATAAAAACAACATTTAAGTGGGAAACTTTAAAGAATGAAATTTTTTGAAGAAAATAAACATGTTACTTAATTTTATATCTCAAATACACCATATGTAGATGGTAAGTACAAAATATCCAATGATCACTAGTCACGGGAACACCCCTAGGCACTAGTTAGTTGTGAGCCCTAGGTACCTCGTATCTCAGTGAAAAGTAACAATAACAAATATATATCCTTATGCACGAGACACTAGTAGGGGAATAACCCATAACCTAGTGGTCCCCAAAATCATCATCATAGTTTAGTTAGTGTTGTCATCGTCAAACTTCCTACGTGAAACAGGAATGAAACCACTTTGGATCACTAGCATACTAGTACACGTCCGCCCACCTAGATACCCGGGTTTCCCTTTTTGTGCTCAAAAAAGTTCCACATCTTATAAAATACCATTTAACATGGAAATTCCATTTAAAAATAATAAAAACATCAAACAGCACATACACAATCCAAAAAATACCCTTTTCACATTCAAATTCATTTTAACATCATACTCACACCAAAATAGCCCATAAATATGTCCTGTACCTTTCTTGAAATTTAATAATTCATTCCACAATTTATAAAATATTATAAAATTTTTTGAAATCACAAATCATCACTTTCTCTTTAAAACCCCCATTTTAAGAACATAGACACTCCAAAATAGTACCTCAATATTTTTTCACACTTTATATAACTCAATAAACCATTTTAGATTTTTATATAACAACTTCAAGGATTATAACAAGATTTTGCACATAAAACCTTTTAAAAAATCTATTTAAAAGACAAAATCACACCAAAACCCTACCAAAACAGATTTTTCATCCCAATCACATTTAATAAACCATTTTAATATGTTATAAAATGACCCTGAATGATACCACAAGAGTTACACAAGAAAAACACACCATTTCAAGAAAAAATAAAACTTTAAAATTAAATGTTTAACCAATTCCATAAAAAATACATTTTTCACCACACACAACATATAAGGAACTTGATAAATAAGTAAATCAAGCAACCTAACTCACTAAGAAATTCTTACACATGGAATCACCTACCATCTGTGTCAAAAAACCCCAAATCATTATGTGAAACTTCCACCACACCACCGCCGCACCACAAGGGAATGAAAATAAACCCTAATCCAAAAATATTGAACCAATAAACTCAAAAATAAACCCTAGGTACGAAACCCTAGTTTATGGACATTTGAAACATCAAGGAAGAGGGAAGAAACCCTAAATAGAATGGAAGAAACAAGAGAGGGATTCACTTACTTGATAAATTTTGAATAAATCTCCCCAAATACACCAATATTTAAATCTCCAAGTAGAAAAAATTTAAAGGTATGTTCGAATAAGTCTGATGAGGTAAAGTGGGGACTCAAATGGGGTAAAAAGAGTAAAAAATGAATTATTTATGAAAGAAACAAATTATCTTTGTAAATCTGGACAATTTTAGAAACATGGAGAAAATTCACCCTAATCCATGATGGAGACGAGCTCTAAATATGGAAAACGGAATATGGGGGTGCGCCTAGGGTTTGTTTTCTTGAGTGAGAGGTGGAATGAATGAAAAATATTAAAAAATTAATGATATATAAAAGAAATAAAATGTATTTTTTTAACTGAAAATGGGTTGATGGGCTGGCCCAATGCCTGAATAAATCACCCAAATCCACCATGATTATGAGTTTATAATGGTTCTAAATGGATATTTTGTCTTAAATAGGTCATGGGAGGACAAGTGGGAAGTTGAATGGTTGAAAATGTTAAAAAACGAAGAATTTATTAAAGAGACAAATTTTGTTTTTAAATATGGAAATGGGCTCACGGTCTGGACCAAATCTTGAACAAACCGCCCCAATAAAAATACCCCAAAAAAGGTGCAACGAGGAGTGTCACAAATTAAATTCCAATACACATCATCCTTATACTTCTACTTTAAAAAAATACAAGGAAAATTACCATCCAAGACTTCCAAGACTAATGAATTAGATCCAGAACACCCGAGACACCAAATTTAAACCCGGAACACTCAAAAACCAAGAGAAAACTATGAACCAAAAGAAGATTCTAGAAAAGAATGGAATTGAAAATATGGGTGTGATAGTAGACCCAACATCCAAGTAACCCATGATACGATAAGTAAATTTTATTATTGTTTTATTTTCATTTCATATTGATATTTTCATTATATATTTTGTATTTGTTTAGGAACACCATTAGTGGTGGCCAATGGAGTTGTACTTAAACTTTGTATAAGAATATCGATGTGTGTGAAAACTTCATGGTTTATATAATATTTAAGGGAAAGGGGCCTTGTGATCAATGGATGATTTGTATGGTTAGCATGGGAGATGCGACTGCTTAGGGGTTCGAACCTAATTTTGTAGTGGTTTATATTTTTTTGGTTATTTTTGGACAAGTTGTTCATGATCAACCTATCAACAAACATACTCTCAATATATTCTCGTGCGACATTATAGTGTAGTACATTTTATTGTAGCATGTGGACCTTTATTTCTACATTATTGGTTTATAGTTTTAATGTCCATATTTTTTCATTATATTGCATTGATTGTTTATTGTCATTGCTTCCATTGTTGTTTATGGCCATTTGAACCTCAGGGTATAGTCTCCCCTGGTGTATGTCAACCCCCGCTATTAGCCAGCAATGTCTAACTTATGGGGAGGTGTGCCGAGTTCATATGGAACCTATGCTTTGGTTACTGTTCAAGTAGTTCGGGTAGAGACATTAAAAAGGAATCTTGGTGGAACCTCTTTTATGATATCTTACCTAAATATAGTTTAATTAACCATAGAAATACATCCCCCAATTGTAATTTTTCAAATTGTTCAAACCATTTGTAATTTAACCAATATGCTATATTTTTTTGTAGTATAATTCAATATATATGGAGAAACTTTGATCAAAAGGTTTATTACATCATCTTAATCTTGAGTAATGTTGTTGATACCTTTAGACAACTAAAAATGTTGTTAGAAAGCACCCAATTCATGGATATGTGTTTTTATACATGGTACTTATGGATATAATGAAATGATAGGGTCTTTAATCATCACTATTTATTGAACTCCATTAAGATTTAATGAGAAAATAAATATATAATTTATTGGTTGAGACACTCTATGCCTACCCATAGAAAAATATAAACAACCTATTTTATTAGGGTTATCAAAATTAACTCTGATTCAACAATCAAATAAGGTTAGTAGGTAACAGTCTTTATAGTTATTTGGGACAAGAAAAATATGATACTTGTTTATGTATTTAGAAATTTTAGAGCCAATTGGAGTCCTTTGGTAATTTAAGAACAAACTAATAAGTTTTTTCGGTCAATTGCATCTTTCAAATGTTGGAGTCATATCATTTTTGAATCAAACATATAAATGAAACTCAACTTAATAATATTTACATATCTATTATTGAAAAATATTTATTTACTGAAGACACCCACTAATAGTCTTTTGACTTTTTCTTCTTTTCCATTTTATATGTATGGAATAAAACTAGTTAGCACAAATCTTAACTTATGAACCTATATTAAATTTAATACAATTCTAGATGAATTTATAATTAATCATACTTAAACTAGTATTGTATTTTTCCTAATAAAAGTTTCAAACTTTTAAAAAAATAATGATAAAATGAAATAAAATATTTATTTGATTTTATTTTAGAATGTTTTATCATATTATGTTTAATTAATGGTCATTTCATGTTCTATGGGTCGCATCCAAGTGGTCGCAGCTCTTCGGTGAGTAGTGGAGTTCTACTCATAAATTGTTGTGATGATCATTTCATTTCAATCCATTTCACTTCATTTCATCTCATTTCATATCATTTATGAACTATCATGGAAGGCCAAAAAAATAATCTTCCATGATATAAGTTGTTCTCGAAGGCTTGAGTGTACCCAACTCATATTTCATGTCCTATGGGACACATACAAGTGGTATCACCATCTAGTGAGTAGAGGGGGTATGTTCATTTCATTTCATTTCACTCGTCAGATTCACCATTGTTTGCATATCCTAGAACTCCCTCATCACTAGTAATACATTCATTTCCACCCACCTCTGTCATAGAATTGAATCTATTGACCGTACTGGCGACCACCTAGTGCTTTTATGAACCTACACCAACCCCCTCGCAGCCCCTACTCAATATGCGACCAAGTGTTATACTACCTACACTTCGATATGGATCCCTTCAACAAGTATACTAATCTTGATTCCCCCTTCGATGATATGTATGTCACTGGTCCTATTTTGTTCATGTATTGTTTCAGTCCTTTATCTCCTTTTATTCCTCTCTCTTCTTGCATAGTAAAAATTCATAATGACCCCGCCCCGTGCACGTAGGGCATTGGCCGAAGCACAAAAATATGTTCTCTCTTTTACTGCTTTTCATTTTCACTTTAATTCAACCTGTAAATTGCTAATTGATCTTCACATATTGAAAGAATTAAAATTATGGTATTTAATTTTGTAGTTTATATTCAAGTTTTTGTTGAGTATTCTGTTCATGCTTGATTTATTATCATTGTTGATACTTTTATTGCTTGTTTTCAAACCTTATTTTTTTGGTTTTTTGATAATTTTGGAAATGCATTCCTGAATCTAGATTTTATTTATCATTGCTTGATTCTGTCTTATTGAATAAATGTGTTCATATTATGTGTTTTTTTTTTGTGATAATTAATTACAAGCATTGAATGTTGTAATTTCCACTACTATGTGAGTTATCCATTTCCATATGCAACACTTATTCACTACCAGAATTATTTTGATATATTCTTGATGTTTGTATTGATTAAAATTTGAATGTTCTACTTTTGATTATCATTTTTCAGGTAATAAACTAAAAATAAACATCATTTTCACATTTTGGAATTTGATGAGCCAAGATACCCAATAGATCATGGGATATTTCATGAGGATCGTCTCTCACAAGAGGGTGCTCCCTGGAACAATTTAAATCTCTCTCTTATTGAAGAATCCTTATTGAACGAAGGCACCCACTGATATTATTTTGTCTTTTTCTTCTTTTACATTTTATATGTATGGTTGAAAACTTGTTAGCATGTATCTTAACTTATGAACCTCTCTTAAATATAATACAGTTCTTGATTAATTTCAAATTAGTCATACTTAAACTTGTATTGTATTTTCCCTAATAAAAATTTTGAACTCTAAAAAAATGAAATAAAATAATTATTTTATTTTATTTTAGAATGTTTCGTCATATTATGTTTAATTAATGATCATTTCATGTCCTATGGGACGCATCAAAGTGTTCACAGCTCTTTGGTGAGTGGTGGAGGTCTTCTCATGAAACATTGTGATGATCATTTCATTTCACTTAATATAACTTCATTTAAACTCATTTCATTTAATTTATGAACTATTGTGGAAGGAGAAAAAGTTCACCTTCCACACTATCAATTGTTCTTGAAGGTTTGAGTGCACCCAAATCGGATAATCAGAATGTCGAGTAAGTTACCCATCGAGATTATAGGGATAATTTTAGAAATACTTTCCACTAGATCACTCCTCAGATTCACCAAGAACTATATTAGTGTGAGTCATATTATTGTTGATTCAAACACACAAATACAACTAAACCTAAAACATTTGTGTCCCACTCTTATTTAATAATACTTATTGATCGAAGACACACACTAATAGTCTTTTGACTTTTCCTTTCTTTTCATTCTATATGTATGGCCAAAAACTTGTTAACACATATTTTAACTTATGAAACTATTTTAAATGTAATATAGTTCTTGATGAATTTCTAATTAACCATACTTAAATTTGCATAGTATTTTTCCTAATAAAAGTTTTAGACCTTAAAAAACAAAAAAACAAAAATTTTGTTTCATTTTGCAATGTTTCATTACATTATGTTTAATTAATGACCATTTATTGTCATATGGGACACATCCAAGTGGTTTCACCCTCCAGTGGGTGGTGGAGGTTAGTTCATTTCATTTCATTTCACTCATCATATTTGTCACTGTCTGCACATCTTGAAACTCCCTCATCACCATCCCTACCTTCGTCTCCATCCACCTTCGTCACAGAATCGATTCTTCCAACCACCCCGGAAACCACCACATTCTTTTTTGGTCCTGCACCGACCCCTTCATAGCCCCCTACTCGATATGCAACCAGGATCTCTACTTCATGCACTTTGATACATATCCCTTCAACGAGTATGCTAATCTCAATTCCCCATTCGATGATATGTATGTCACTTGTCCTGTTTTGTTTGTGTATTGTTGCAGTCCTTTCTCTCCTTGTATTCTTCTCTATTCTTGAATAGTGAAGATTCATGATGATCCTACCCCATGAACGAAGGCTATTGTCCAAAGCACATAAATATGTTGTCTCTTTTACTTCTTTACATTTTCCCTTTAATTCAACTTGTAAATTGTTGATTGATCTTCGCATCTAAATTCAAATTCTGGTATTGAATTTTGTAGTTTATATTCAAGTTAGTGTTGAGTATTTTATTTATGCTCGATTTATCATCATTTTTGTTTCCTTCATTTCTTGTTGTCAAACCTTCTCTTTTTGGTTGTTTTGAAAATTTTGGAAATGCATTATTGAATCTGAATTTTATTCCTCATTGCTTGATTTTGTCTTATTGAATCAATGTGTTCATATTATGTGTTTTATTTTGTGAAAATTAATTTCAATCATTGAATGTTGTAATTTCCACTACTATTTTAGTTAACCACTACCATATGTGACACTTATTCACTACTGGAATTCTTTTGATATATGCCTGATGTTTGGATTGATTGCAATTTTATTGTTTTGCTTTTCATTTTGCATGTAATAAACTAAAAATAAACATTGTTTTCACATTTTTGATTTTGATGAAACAAGATACATAATTGATCCTAAGATATTTCATGAAGATCATTTCTTGCATGGGGGTGCTCCCTGTAGCAATTTACGTCTCTCACTTATCGAAGAATCCTTATTAACCGAAGACGCCCACTAATAGTATTTTGACTTTTTCTTCTTTTTCATTTTATATGTATGTATGAAAAATTGTTAGCTCTATCTTAACTTATGAACCTCTGTTAAATGTATTATATTTCGTGATGGTTTCTAATTAATCATACTTAAACTTGTATTGTATTTTTCCCAATAAAAGTTTCAAACTTTTCAAAAAAAACAAATAATAATAATAATATGTAATAAAATAAATATTTTATATAATTTTAGAATGTTTCATCATATTAGGTTTAATTAATGATCATTACATGTCCTATGGGACACATCCAAGTGGTCGTAGCTCTTTGGTGAGTGGTGGAGGTCTTCTCCTGAATGGTTGTGATGATCATTTCATTTCACTTCATTTCATCTCATTTCATTTCATTTATGAACTATTGTGGAAGGAAAAAAAGGTCGTCTTCCATGCTATCAGTTTTTCTTGAAGGTTTGAGAGCACACAACTAGGATTATCAGAATTCCGAGTAAGTTACCCATCGAGATTATAAGGATAATTTTAGTGTGAATTCCCGCTAGATCACTTGTCAGATTCACCAGGAACTGTATTAGTGCAAGTCATGTTATAATTGATTCAAACACACAAATGCAACTGAACCTAAAACATTTACGTCCCTCTCTTATTGAAGAATCTTTATTGATTGAAGACATCCACTAATAGTCTTTTTACTTTCCCTTCCTTTTTCATTATATATGTATGGCCGAAAACTTATTAGCACATATTTTAACTTATGTAACTCTTTTAAATGTAATGATGTTCTTGATTAATTTCTAATTAACCATACTTAAATTTGAAATGTATTTTTCCAAATAAAAGTTTAAAACCTTAAAAAAACAAAACAAAACAAAAAAATAAAATAATAATTTGGTTTCATTTTACAATGTTTCATCACATTATGTTTAATTAATGAAAATTTCATGTCCTGTGGCATGTATCCAAGTGGTTGAACTTTCTGGTGGGTGGGGGAGATCATTTCATTTCATTTCATTTCACTTATCATATTCACCATTGTATGCACATCTTGGAACTCCCTCATCATCATCTCTACCTTCATCTCTTCCAACCTCGGTCACGGAATAGATTCTTGCCTACCGCACTGACGACTACCTCGTTCTACTTCAATGAGTGGTGGAGGTCTGCTCATGAACGGTTGTGATGGTCATTTTATTTCACTTCATTTCATCTCATTTCATTTCATTTGTGAACTATTGTGGAAGGTGAAAATTTTCATCTTCCACGCTATCTGTTGTTCTCAAAGGTTTGAGTGCACCCAACTCGGATTATTAGAATGTCAAGTAATTACCCATTGAGATTATATGGATAATTTTATTACAACTTCCTGATAGATCACTCTTCATATTTATCAGGAACTTTATTAGTGCTATTCATATTATTGTTTATTCAAACACACAAATGCAACTCAACTTAAAACATTTAGGTCCCTCTCTTAATGATGAATCCTTATTGATGGAATACACCCACTAATAATATTTTAACTTTTAATTCTTTTTCATTCTATATGTATGGATGAAAACTTTTTAGCATATATTTTAACTTATTTAACTCTTTTAATTGTAATACAGTTCTCGATGAATTTCTAATTAACCATACTTAAATTTTCATTGCATTTTTTCTAATAAAAGTTTCATATCTTAAAAAAACAAAACAAAAAAAACAAAAACAAATAAACAAAATAAAATAATTATTTGGTTTCATTTTACAATGTTTCATTTCATTATGATTAATTAATGATAATTTTATGTACTCTCGAGTAAGTTACCCATCTAGATTATAGGGAAAATTTTAGTACAACTTTCCACTATATCACCCCTCAGATTCACTAAGAACTGTATTAGTGTGTGTCATATTATTGTTGATTCAAACACACAAAACCAACTAAACCTAAAACATTGGCGTCCCTCCCTTATTGAAGAATCCTTATTGATCGAAGACACACACTAATAATCTTTTTACTTTTCCTTCCTTTTCATTCTATATGTATCACTGAAAACTTGTTAACATATATTTTAACTTATGTTACTCTTTTATATGTAATACAGTTCTTAATGAATTTCTAATTAACCATACTTATATTTGCATATTATTTTTCCTAATAAAAGTTTCAGACCTTAAAAAAATGATTTGGTTTCATTTTGCAATGTTTCATCACATTATGTTTAATTAATGAACATTTCTTATCCTATAGGACACGTCCAAGTGGTTTCACCCTCCAGTGGGTGGTGAAGGTTAGTTCATTTCATTTCATTTCACTCGTTATATCTGTCGCTGTCTGCACTTCTTGGAACTCCCTCATCCCTAGCCCTACCTTCGTCTCCATCCACCTTTGTCACAGAATCGATTCTTCCAACCACCCCGGTGACCACCACATTCTTTTTTGGTCCTGCACCAACCCCCTCATATCCCCTACTCAAGATGCAACTTGGATCTCTACTCCATGCACTTCGATATAGATCCCTTCAATGAGTATGCTAATCTTAATTCCCCATTCAATGATATGTATGTCACTTGTCCTGTTTTGTTCGTGTACAGTTGCAGTCCTTTATCTCCTTGTATTCCTCTCTCTTCTTGAATTGTGAAAATTCGGGATGATCCTACCCCATGCACATAGGCCATTGTCCGAATCATGTAAATAGGTTGTCTCTTTTACTAATTTTCATTATCGCTTTAATTCGACTTGTAAATTGATAATTGATCTTTGCATCTAAATTCAAATTATGGTATTGAATTTTTTAGTTTATATTCAAGTTAGTGTTGAGTATTTTATTTATTCTCAATTTATCATCATTGTTGTTTCCTTCATTTCTTGTTTTTAAACCTTATATTTTTGGTTGTTTTGAAAATTCTGGAAATGCATTCTTGAATCTGAATTTTATTTCTCATTGATTGATTTTATCTTACTGGATCAATGTGTTCAGATTATGTGTTTTATTTTGTGAAAATTAATTGCAATCATTGAATGTTGTAATTTCCACTGCTATGTGAGTTTACCACTACCATATGTGACACTTATTCACTACCAAAATTCTTTTGATATATGTCTGATGTTTGGATTGATTGCAATTTGAATGTCTTGATTTTCATTTTCCATGTAATAAACTGAAAATAAACATTGTTTTCGCATTTTGGATTTTGATGAACCAAGATACCTAATAGATATTGGCCTATTGGATGAAAATCGTTTCTCACGTGGGGGTGCTCCCCGCAACAATTTACCTCTCTCACTTATCGAAGAATCCTTACTGACTGAAGAGGCCCACTAATAGTCTTTTGACTTTTTCTTCTTTTTCATTTTATATGTATAGATGAAAAATTGTTAGCACTATCTTAACTTATGCACCTATATTAAATGTAATATAGTTCTTGATGAATTTATAATTAATCATACTTAAACTTGTATTGTATTTTTTCCAATAAAAGTTTCAAACTTTAAAAAAAACAAATAATAATAATAATAATTTATAAAATAAATATTTTATTTCATTTTAGAATGTTTCATCATATTATATTTAATTAATGATCATTACATGTCTTATGGGAAACATCTAAGTGGTCGTAGATCTTTGGTGAGTGGTGTAGGTCTGCTCCTGAGTGGTTGTTATGATTATTTCAATTAACTTCATTTCATCTCATTTCATTTCATTTATGAACTATTGTGGAAGGATAAAAAGTTCATCTTCCATGCTATCAGTTGTTCTTGAAGGTTTGAGTGCACCTAGCTAAGATTATCAGAATTCCAAGTAAGTTACCCATCGAGATTATAGGGCTAATTTTAGTGTGACTTCCCACTAGATCACTCGTCAGATTCACCAGGAACTGTATTAGTGCAAGTCATATTATTGTTGATTCAAACACACAAATGGAACTCAACCTAAAACATTTACATCCCTCTTTTATTGAAAAATCCTTATTGATTGAAGACACCCACTAATAGTCTTTTGACTTTCCCTTCCTTTTTCATTCTATATGTATGGTCAAAAACTTATGAGCACATATTTTAAATTATGTAACTCTTTTAAATGTAATACAGTTCTGGATGAATTTATAATTAACCATACTTAAATTTGCAATGTATTTTTCCTAATAAAAGTTTTATACCTTAAAAAAGCAAAACAAAAAAATAAAATAAAATAATAATTTGGTTTCATTTTACAATGTTTCATCACATTATGTTTAATTAATGAAAATTTCGTGTCCTGTGGCATGCATCCAAGTGGTTGCACTTTCCAGTGGGTGGTGGAGGTCAGTTCATTTCATTTCATTTCACTCGTCATATTCACCATTGTATGCACATCTTGGAACTCCCTCATCATCAAACATACCTTCATATCTGCCAACCTCAGTCACAGAATCGATTCTTCCTACCGCACTGATGACTGCATCGTTCTATTTTGATGATTGGGGGAGGTCTGCTCATGAACGGTTGTGATGGTCATTTTATTTCACTTCATTTCATCTCATTTCATTTCATTTATGAACTATTGTGGAATGTGAAAAGGTTTATATTCCACGATATCTGTCATTCTTGAAGGTTTGAGTGTACCCAACTTGGATTATTAGAATGTCGAGTAAGTTATCCATTGAGATTATATGGATAATTTTATTATGACTTCCTGCTAGATCACTCATCATATTCATCAGGAAATGTATTAGTGAGAGTCATATTATTGTTGATTCAAACACACAAATGCAACTCAACTTAAAACATTTAGGTCCCTATCTTATTGAATAATCCTTATTTATGGAATACACCCACTAATAATATTTTAACTTTTAATTATTTTTCATTCTATATGTATGGATGAAAACTTGTTAGCACATATTTTAACTTATTTAACTCTTTTAATTGTAATACAGTTCTTGATGAATTTCTAATTATCCATACTTAAATTTGCATTGAATTTTTCCAAATAAAAGTTTCATATATTTAAAAAAACAAAAAAAACAAAAAAAATAATCATTTGGTTTCATTTTACAATGTTTCATCCCATTATGATTAATTAATGATAATTTGATGTACTCCAGAGTAAGTTACCCATCTATATTATAGGGCTAATTTTAGTACGACTTTCCACTAGATCACTCCTCAGATTCACTAAGAACTGTATTAGTGCGAGTCATATTATTGTTGATTCAAACACACAAATACAACTAAACCTAAAACATTTGCATCCCTCTCTTATTGAAGAATCCTTATTTGCATATTATTTTTCCTAATAAAAGTTTCAGACCTTAAAAAACAAAAAAAAACAAAAAAAATAATCATTTGGTTTCATTTTGCAATGTTTCATCACATTATTTTTAATTAATGACCATTTCTTGTCCTATGGGACACATCCAAGTGGTTACACCCTATGGTGGGTGGTGAAGGTCAATTCATTTCATTTCATTTCGCTCGTCATATTCGTCGTTGTCTGCACATCTTGGAACTCCCTCATCACCAGCCCTACCTTCGTCTCCATCCACCTTTGTCACAGAATCAATTCTGCCAACCGCCCCGGCGACCACCACATTCTTTTTTGGTCCTACACCGACCCCCTCATAGCCCCCTACTCGAGATGCAACCAGGATATCTTCTCCATTCACTTCGATACAGATCCCTTCAATGAGTATGCTAATCTCAATTCTCCATTCGATGATATGTATGTCACTTGTCCTATTTTTTTTGTATATAGTTGCAGTCCTTTCTCTCCTAGTATACCTCTATCTTCTTGAACAGTGAAAAGTCATGATGATCCTACCCCATGCACGTAGGCCATTTTCCAGAGCATGTAAATATGTTGTCTCTTTTACTGCTTTACATTTTCTGTTAAATTCGACTTGTAAATTGTTGATTGATCATCGCATCTAAATTCAAATTCTGGTATTGAATTTTGTAGTTTATATTAAAGATGGTGTTGAGTATTTTATTTATGCTTGATTTATCATCAATGTTGTTGCCTTCATTGATTGTTGTCAAACCTTATCTTTTTGGTTGTTTTGAAAATTCTGGAAATGCATTCTTGAATCTGAATTTTATTTCTCATTGCTTGATTTTGTCTTATTGAAAGAATATGTTCATTTTATCTGTTTTTTTTTGTGAAAATTAATTACAAGAATTGAATGTTGTAATTGTCACTGCTATGCGAGTTAACCACTACCATATGTGACACTTATTCACTACCATAATTCTTTTTATATATTCTTGATGTTTGGATTGATTTCAATTTGAATGTTTTGCTTTTCATTTTTCATGTAATAAACTGAAAATAAACATTGTTTTTTCATTTTGGATTTTGATGAACCAAGATACCTAATAGATCCTGGGCTATTGCATGAAGATCATTTCTCACATGGGGGTGATCCCAGCATCAATTTACCTCTCTCACTTATCGAAGAATCCTTATTGACCAAAGACTCCCACTAATAGTCTTTTGACTTTTTCTTCTTTTTCATTTTATATATATGGATGAAAAATTGTTAGAACTATCTTAACTTATGCACCTCTATTAAATGTAATATAGTTCTTGATTAATTTCTAATTAATCATACTTAAACTTTCATTGTATTTTTCCCCATAAAAGTTTCAAACTTTAAAAAAAAAAATAATAATAATATATAATAAAATAAATATTTTATTTTTTTAGAATGTTTCATCATATTATGTTTAACTAATGATCATTACATGTCCTATGGGAAACATCCAAGTGGTCATAGCTCTTTGGTGAGTGGTGGAGGTCTGCTCCAGAATGGTTGTGATGATTATTTCATTTCACTTCATTTCATCTCATTTCATTTCATTTATGAACTATTGTGGAAGGAGAAAAAGTTTTTCTTCCATGATATCAGTCATTCTTGAAGGTTTGAGTGCACCCAACTAAGATTATCAGAATGCCGAGTAAGTTACCCATTGAGATTATCAGGCTAATTTTAGTGTGACTTCCTGCTAGATCACTCGTCAGATTTGCCCGGAACTGTATTAGTGCAAGTCATATTATTTTTGATTCAAACACACAAATTGAACTCAACCTAAAACATTTACATACCTCTCTTATTGAAGAATACTTATTGATTGAAGACACTAACTAATAGTCTTTTTTACTTTCCCTTCCTTTTTCATTCTATATGTATGGAAAAAACTTATTAGCACATATTTTAACTTTTGTAACTCTTTTAAATATAATACATTTCTTGATGAATTTCTAATTAACCATACATAAATTTGCAATGTATTTTTCCTAATAAAAGTTTTAGACCTTAAAAAAACAAAACAAAATAAAATAAAATAAAAAAATAATTTGGTTTCATTTTACAATGTTTCATCACATTTTGTTTAATTAATGACAATTTCTTTTCCTATGGCACACATCCAAGTGGTTTCACTTTCCGGCGAGTGGTCAAGGTCAGTTCATTTCATTTCATTTCACTCATCATATTCCTCGTTGTATGCACAACTTAGAACTCCCTCATCATCAACCCTCCCTTTATCTCTACCAACCTCTATCACAGAATCAATTCTGCCTACCGCACTGATGACTGCCTCGTTCTATTTCGTTGAGTGGTGGAGGTCTTCTCATGAACGGTTGTGATGGTCATTTTATTTGACTTCATTTCATCTCAACTTAAAACATTTAGGTCCCTCTCTTATTGAAGAATCCTTATTGATGGAATACACCCACTAATAATATTTTAACTTTTAATTCATTTTCATTCTATATGTATGGATAAAAACTTGTAAGCACATATTTTAACTTTTTTAACTCTTTTAATTGTAATACAGTTCTTGATGAATTTTTAATTAACCATACTTAAATTTTCATTGCATTTTTCCAAATAAAAGTTTCAGATATTTAAAAAAATAAAAACAAAACAAAAACAAAAAAACAAAATAAGATAATCAATTGGTTTCATTTTACAATGTTTCATCTCATTATGATTAATTAATGATAATTTGATGTACTCCCGAGTAAGTTACCCATCTAGATTATAGGGCTAATTTTAGTATGACTTTCCACTAGATCACTCCTCAGATTCACCAAGAACTATATTAGTGCGAGTCATATTATTGTTGATTCAAACACACAAATACAACTAAACCTAAAACATTTGTGTCCCTCTCTTATTGAAGAATCCTTATTTATCGAAGACACACACTAATAGTCTTTTGACTTTTCCTTCCTTTTCATTCTATATGTATGGCTGAAAACTTTTTAACACAGATTTTAACTTATGTAACTCTTTTAAATGTAATACTGTTCTTGATGAATTTATAATTAACAATACTTAAACTTACATAGTATTTTTCCTAATAAAATATTCATACCTTAAAAAACAAAAAAAACAAAAAAAATAATCATTTGGTTTCATTTTGCAATGTTTCATCACATTATTTTTAATTAATAACCATTTCTTGTCCTATGGGACACATCCAAGTTGTTTCACCCTCCGGTGGGTGGTGGAGGTCAGTTCATTTCATTTCATTTCACTCATCATATTCATCATTTTCTGCACATCTTGGAACTCCCTCATCACCATCCCTACCTTCGTCTCCGTCCACCTTTGTCACAGAATCGATTTTTCCAACCGCCCCAGCGACCACCACATTCTTTTTGGGTCCTCCACTGACCCCCTCATAGCCCCCTACTTGAGATGCAACCAGGATCTCTTCTTCATACACTTCGATACAGATCCCTTCAACGAGTATGCTAATCTCAATTCCCCATTCGCTGATATGTATGTCACTTGTCCTTGTTTGTTCGTGTACTTTTGCAGTCCTTTATCTCCTTGTATTCCTCTCTCTTCTTGAACAGTGAAAAGTCATGATGATCCTACCCCATGAACGTAGGCCATTGTCCAAATCATGTAAATATGTTGTCTCTTTTACTGCATTACATTTTCACTTTAATTCGACTTATAAATTGATGATTGATCTTCGCATCTAAATTCAAATTCTGGTATTGAATTTTTTAGTTTATATTCAAGTTGGTGTTGAGTATTTTATTTATGCTCAATTTATCATCATTTTTTTTCCTTCATTACTTGTCGTCAAACCTTATCTTTTTTGTTGTTTTGAAAATTCTGGAAAAGCATTCTTGACTCTGAATTTTATTTCTCATTGTTTGATTTTGTCTTATTGAATCAATGTGTTCAGATTATCTGTTTTATTTTCTGAAAATTAATTGCAAGCATTGAATGTTGTAATTGCCACTTCTATGTGAGTTAAACACTACCATATGTGCCACTTATTCACTACCGGAATTCTTTTGATATATTCCTGATGTTTGGATTGATTGCAATTTGAATGTTTTGCTTTTCATTTTTCATGTAATAAACTGAAAATAAACATTGCTTTCACATTTTGTATTTTGATGAACCAAGATACCTAATAGATCCTGGGTTATTCCATGAAGATCATTTCTCACGCGGGGGTACTCCCCGTAGCAATTTACGTCTCTCACTTATCGAAGAATCCTTATTGACCGAAGACACCCACTAATAGTCTTTTGACTTTTTCTTCTTTTTCATTTTATATGTATGGATGAAAAATTGTTAGCACTATCTTAACTTATGCACCTCTATTAAATATAATATAATTCTTAATGAATTTCTAATCAATCATACTTAAACTTGTATTGTATTTTTCCCAATAAAAGTTTCAAACTTTAAAAAAAAATATGTAATAAAATAAATATTGTATTTCATTTTATAATGTTTCATCATATTATGTTTAATTAATGATCATTAAATGTCCTATGGGAAACATCCAAGTGGTCGTAGCTCTTTGTTGAGTGGTGGAGGTATTCTCCTGAATAGTTGTGATGATCATTTCATTTCACTTCATTTCATCTCATTTCATTTCATTTATAAACTATTGTGGAAGGAGAAAAAGGTCGAATTCCATGCTATCAGTTGTTCTTGAAGGTTTTAGTGCACCCAACTAGGATTATCATAATGCCGAGTAAGTTACCCATTGAGATTATAGGGCTAATTTTAGTGTGAATTCCCGCTAGATCACACGTCAGATTCACCAGGAACTATATTAGTGCAAGTCATATTATTGTTGATGAAACACACAAATGGAACTCAACCTAAAATAATTACGTCCCTCTCTTATTGAAGAATCCTTATTGATTGAAGACACCCACTAATAGTCATTCGACTTTCCCTTCCTTTTTCATTCTATATGTATGGCCGAAAACTTATTAGCACATATTTTAACTTATGTAACTCTTTTAAATGTAATACAGTTGTTGATGAATTTCTCATTAACCATACTTAAATTTTCAATTTATTTTTCCTAATAAAAGTTTTAGACCTTAAAAGAAACAAAACAAAAAAAACAAAATAAAATAATAATTTGGTTTTATTTTACAATGTTTCATCACATTATGTTTAATTAATGACAATTTCTTGTCCTATGGAACGCATCCAAGTGGTTTCACTTTCCGGCGGGTGGTCAAGGTCAGTTCATTTCATTTCATTTCACTCATCATATTCACCATTGTATGCTCCCTCATCATCAACCCTACCTTTATCTCTGCCAACCTCTGTCACGGAATCGATTCTGCCCACCGCACTAACGACTGCCTCGTTCTATTTCGATGAGTAGTGGAGGTCAGCTCATGAGCGGTTGTGATGGTCATTTTATTTCACTTCATTTCATCTCATTTCATTTCATTTATGAACTATTTTGGAAGGTGAAAACGTTCATCTTCCACGCTATCTGTTGTTCTCGAAGGTTTGAGTGCACCCAACTCGGATTATTAGAATGTCAAGTAAGTTACCCATTAAGATTGTATGGCTAATTTTATTATGACTTCCTGCTAGATCACTCGTCATATTCATCAGAAACTGTATTAGTGTGAGTCCTATTATTGTTGATTCAAACACACAAATGCAACTCAACTTAAAACATTTAGGTCCCTATCTTATTGAAGAATCCTTATTGATGGAATACACCCACTAATAATCTTTTAACTTTTAATTCTTTTTCATTCTATATGTATGGATGAAAACTTGTTAGCACATATTTAAACTTATTTAACTCTTTTAATTGTAATACAGTTATTGATGAATTTATAATTAACCATACTTAAATTTTCATTTCATTTTTCAAAATAAAAGTTTCAGATCTTTAAAAAAAAGACAAAAAAACAATATAAAAAAATAAATTAATCATTTGGTTTCATTTTACAATGTTTCATCGCATTATGATTAATTAATGATAATTTGATGTACTCCCGAGTAAGTTACCCATCTAGATTATATGGATAATTTTAGTACGACTTTCCACTAAATCACTCCTCAGATTCACCAAGAACTGTATTAGTGCGAGTCATATTACTGTTGATTCAAACACATAAATACAACTGAACCTAAAACATTTGCGTCCCTCTCTTATTGAAGAAGCCTTATTGATCGAAGACACACACTAATAGTCTTTTGACTTTTCCTTCCTTTTCATTCTATATGTATGGACGAAAACTTTTTAACACATATTTTAACTTATGTAACTCTTTTAAATGTAATACAGTTCTTGAGGAATTTCTAATTAACCATACTTAAATCTGCATAGTATTTTTCCTAATAAAAGTTTCATACCTTAAAAAAAACTAAAAATAATAATCATTTGGTTGCATTTTGCAATGTTTCATCACATTATGTTTAATTAATGACCATTTCTTGTCCTATGGGACACATCCAAGTGGTTTCACCCTCTGGTGGTTGGTGGAGGTCAGTTCATTTCATTTCATTTCACTCTTCATATTCGTCGCTCTCTGCACATCTTGGAACTCCCTCATCACTAGCCCTACCTTCGTCTCCGTCCACCTTTTTCACAGAATCGATTCTGCCAACCGCCTCGGCGACCACCACATTCTTTTTTGGTTCTGCACCGACCCCCTCATAGCCCCCTACTCGAGATGCAACCAGGAGCTCTTCTCCATACACTTCGATAGAGATCCCTTCAATGAGTATGCTAATATCAATTCCTTATTCAATCATATGTATATCACTTGTCCACTTTTGTTCGTGTACTGTTACAGTCCTTTCTCTCCTTGTATTCCTCTCTCTTCTTGGATAGTGAAAAGTCATGATGATCCTACCCCGTGCACGTAGGCCATTGTCCAAAGCACGTAAATATATTGTCTCTTTTACTACTTTACATTTTTTCTTTAATTCGACTGGTAAATTGCTGATTGATCTTCGCATCTAAATTCAAATTCTGGTATTGAATTTTGTAGTTTATATTCAAGTTGGTTTTGAGTGTTTTATTTATGCTCGATTTATCATCACTGTTGTTGCCTTCATTTCTTATTGTCAAACCTTATCTTTTTGGTTGTTTTGAAAATTCTGGAAATGCATTCTTGAATCTGAATTTTATTTCTCATTGCTTGATTTTGTCTTATTGAATCAATGTGTTCAGATTATCTGTTTTATTTTGTGAAAATTAATTGCAAGCATTGAATGTTGTAATTTACACTCCTATGTGAGTTAACCACTACCATATGTGACACTTATTCACTACCAGAATTCTTTTGATATATGCCTGATGTTTGGATTGGTTTCAATTTGAATTTTTTTCTTTTCAGTTTGCATGTAATAAACTGAAAATAATCATTGTTTTCTCATTTTGTATTTTGATGAACCAAGATACCTAATATATCATGGTCTATTGCATGAAGATTGTTTCTCACGTGGGGGGGATCCCCGCAGCAATTTACGTCTCTCACTTATCGAAGGATCCTTATTGACTGAAGACACCCACTAATAGTCTTTTGAATTTTTATTCTTTTTCATTTATATGTATGTATGAAAAAATTGTTAGAAATATCTTAACTTATGCACCTCTATTAAATGTAATATAGTTCTTGATGAATTTCTAATTAATCATACATAAACCTGTATTGTATTTTTCCCAATAAAAGTTTCAAACATTAAAAAAACAAATAATAATAATATGTAAAAAAATAAATATTTCATTTCATTTTAGAATGTTTCATCATATTATGTTTAATTAATGATCATTACATGTCCTATGGGAAACATCCAAGTGGTCCTAGCTCTTTGGTGAGTGGTGGAGGTCTGCTACTGAATGGTTGTAATGATCATTTCATTTCACTTCATTTTATCTCATTTCATTTCATTTATGAACTATTGTGGAAGGACAAAAAGGTCATCTTCCATGCAATCAGTTGTTCTTGAAGGTTTGATTGCACCCAACTAGGATTATCAGAATGTCGAGTAAGTTACCCATCGAGATTATAGGGCTTATTTCAGTGTGACTTCCCGCTAGATCACTTGTCAGATTCACCAGGAATTGTATTAGTGCAAGTCATATTATTGTTGATTCAAACACACAAATTCAACTCAACCTAAAACATTTACGACCCTCCCTTATTGAAGAATCCTTATTGATTGAAGACACCCACTAATAGTATTTTGACTTTCCCTTCCTTTTTCATTCTATATGTATGTCTGAAAACTTATTAGCACATATTTTAACTTATGTAACTCTTTTAAATGTAATACAGTTCTTGATGAATTTATAATTAACCATACTTAAATTTTCAATGTATTTTTCCTAATAAAAGTTTTATACCTTAAAAAAAATTATTTCGTTTCATTTTACAATGTTTCATCACATTATGTTTAATTAATGACAATTTCTTGTCCCATGGCACGCATCCAAGTGGTTTCACTTTCCGGTGGGTGGTCGAGGTTAGATCATTTCATTTCATTTCACTCGTCATATTCACCGTTGTATGCACGTCTTGGAACTCCATCATCATCAACCCTACCTTATTCTCTGCGAGCCTCTATCACGGAATCAATTCTGCCTTCCAGACTGACGATTGCCTCATTCTATTTCGATGAGTGGTGGATGTCTTCTCATGAACGGTTGTGATGGTCATTTTATTTCACTTCACTTCATCTCATTTCATTTCATTTATGAACTATTGTGGAAGGTGAAAAAGTTCATCTTCCACTCTATCTGTTGTTCTCGAAGGTTTGAGTGCACCCAACTCGAATTATTTGAATGTCGAGTAAGTTACCCATTGAGATTATATGGATAATTTTATTATGAATTCACACTAGATCACTCATCATATTCATCAGGAACTGTATTAGTGCGAGTCATATTATTCTCGATTCAAACACACAAATGCAACTCAACTTAAAACATTTAGGTCCCTCTCTTATTGAAGAATCCTTATTGATGGAATACACCCACTAATAATCTTTTAACTTTTAATTATTTTTCATTCTATATGTATGGATGAAAACTTGTTAGCACATATTTTAACTTATTTAACTCTTTTAATTGTAATACAGTTCTTGATGAATTTCTAATTAACCATACTTAAATTTGCATTGCATTTTTCCAAATAAAAGTTTCAGATATTTAAAAACAAAACAAAACAAAAACAAAAAAACAAAATAAAATAATCAATTGGTTTCATTTTACAATGTTTCATCGCATTATGATTAATTAATGATAATTTGATGTACTCCCGAGTAAGTTACCCATCTTGATTATAGGGCTAATTTTAGTACGACTTTCCACTAGATTGATCCTCAGATTCACCAAGAAATGTATTAGTGCGAGTCATATTATTGTTGATTCAAACACACAAATACAACCAAACCTAAAACATTTGTGTCCCTCTCTTATTGAAGAATCCTTATTGATCGAAGACACATACTAATAGTCTTTTGACTTTTCCTTCCTTTTCATTCTATATGTATGGCCGAAAACTTGTTAACACATATTTTAACTTATGTAACTCTTTTAAATGTAATACTTGATGAATTTATAATTAACAATACTTAAATTTGCATAGTATTTTTCCTAATAAAAGTTTCATACCTTAAAAAACAAAAAAATAATAATCATTTGGTTTTATTTTGAAATGTTTCATCACATTATATTTAATTAATGATAATTTCTTGTCCTATGGGACACATCCAAGTGGTTGCACCCTCTGGTGGGTGGTGGAGGTCAGTTCATTTCAGTTCATTTCACTCGTCATATTCGTCGTTGTCTGCACATCTTAGAACTCCCTCATCACTAGCCCTACCTTCATCTCTGTCCACCTTTATCACAGAATCGATTCTGCCAACCACCCCGGTGACCAACACATTCTTTTTTGGTCCTACACTGACCCCCGCATATCCCCATACTCGAGATGCAACTAGGATCTCTTCTCTATACACTTTAATATTGATCCCTTCGACGAGTATGCTAATCTAAATTCCCCATTCGATGATATGTATGTCACTTTTCCTATTTTTTTCGTGTACTATTGCAGTCCTTTCTCTCCTTGTATTCTTCTCTCTTCTTGAACAGTGAAAAGTCGTGATGATCCTACTCCAGGCACATAGGCCATTGTCCAAAGCACGTAAATATGTTGTCTCTTTTACTGCTTTACATTTTCGCATTAATTCAACTTGTAAATTGCTGATTGATCTTTTCATCTAAATTGAAATTCTAGTATTGAATTTTGTTGTTTATATTCAAGTTGGTGTTGAGTATTTTATTTATGCTCGATTTATCATCATTGTTGTTGCCTTCATTGCTTGTTGTCAATCCTTATCTTTTTGGTTGTTTTGAAAATTCTGGAAATGCATTCTTGAATCTGAATTTTATTTCTCATTGCTTGATTTTGTCTTATTGAATTAATGTGTTCAGATTATCTTTTTTATTTTGTGAAAATTAATTGCAAGCATTGAATGTTATAATTATCACTGCTATTTGAGTTAACCACTACCATATGTGACACTTATTCACTACCAGAATTCTTTTGATATCTGCCTGATGTTTGGATTGATTGCAATTTGAATGTTTTGATTTTAATTTTTCATGTAATAAACTGAAAATAAACATTGTTTTCGCATTTTGAATTTTGATGAACCAAGATACCTAATATATCCTGGGCTATTTCATGAAGATCGTTTCTCGCGTGGGGGTGCTCCCCACAGCAATTTACGTCTCTCACTTATCGAAGAATCCTTATTGATCGAAGACGCCCACTAATAGTCTTTTGAATTTTTCTTCTTTTTCATTTTATATGTATGGATGAAAAATTGTTAGCACTATCTTAACTTATACACCTCTATTAAATGTAATATAGTTCTTGATGAATTTCTAATTAATCATTCTTAAACTTGTATTGTATTTTTCCCAACAAAAGTTTCAAACTTTAAAAAAATATATGTAATAAAATAAATATTTTTATTTCATTTTAGAATGTTTCATCATATTATGTTTAATTAATGATCATTACATGTCCTATGGGAAACATCCAAGTGGTCATAGCTCTTTGGTGAGTGGTGGAGGTCTGCTTCTGAATGGTTGTGATGATCATTTCATTTAACTTCATTTCATCTCATGTCATTTCATTTATGAACTATTGTGGAAGGAGAAAAAGGTCATTTTACATGCTATCAGTTGTTCTTGAAGGTTTGGGTGCACCCAACTAGGATTATCAGAATGCCGAGTAAGTTACCCATCGATATTATAGGGCTAATTTTAGTGTGACTTCCCGCTAGATCACTCGTCAGATTCACCAGGAACTGTATTAGTGCAAGTCATATTATTGTTGATTCAAACACACAAATGCAACTCAACCTAAAACATTTACGTCCCTCTCTTATTGATGAATCCTTATTGATTGAAGACACCCACTAATAGCCTTTTGACTTTCCCTTTTTCATTCTATATGTATGGCCGAAAACTTATTAGCACATATTTTAACTTATGTAACTGTTTTAAATGTAATACAGTTCTTGATGAATTTATAATTAACCATACTTAAATTTGCAATGTATTTTTCCTAATAAAAGTTTTAGACCTTAAAAAAAACAATAAAATAAAATAAAATAATAATTTGTTTTCATTTTACAATGTTTCATCACATTATGTTTAATTAATGACAATTTCTTGTCCTATGACATGCATCCAAGTGGTTTCACTTTCCGGCGGGTGGTCGAGGTCAGTTCATTCACTACAAGAAAACGGAATATTTGCGACGGGCGATTTGCGACGGAATCCCGTCGCAAAAGACCTTTTGCGACAGAGCTCCGTCGCAAATCGCTCATTTCCGAAAACGGCGTTGCAAATAGGTGCTTTTGCGGCGGTCTCGTCGCAAAAATAGTATTTGCGACGGTATTTTTCCCCCATCGCAAATTGGTTTTTGTTTATATATAAAAAAGGTATTTGCGACGGGCCGTCCCAGATATATTAGTCGCGTCGGGTTTCTGACCCATCGCAAATGGGAAATTTAAATAATATTTGCGATGTAGGTATTTGCGACGGACCGTCGCAGAATTAGTTTTTACGACGGGTATTCTTCCCGTTGCAAATGGGACAGTAAAAAAAGTTTTTACGACGGGGCACCCCGTCGCAAATACTCCCGTCGCAAATACTAAAACAAAATAAAAAAAAATAGTAATTAATACAAATCGTATAATATTATATAAAAATAATAATAATAATAATAATATAAAAAAAATCTATTATTATAATATAAATAAAAAAATATATAAAATATAATTAATAAATATTAATATAAAATAATAATAATATTAATATAAATAATATAATATTATATAATAATACTAATATTAATAATATAAAAAATTAATATAATATTATTATTATTAAATTATGTATATAATAATAATATTAATATTAATAATATAAAGAAATTATATTATTATAATATTAATAATAAAAAATATATATAATATAATTATGAAATATTAATATCAAAAATAATAATAATATGAATATAAATAATATTATATTATATAATAATAATACTAATATTAATAATATAATATTATTATTATTAAAATAAACATACATATTTATGAAAAAATAATATTAATATTATTAATATTAATGAAATTGTAAAATTATAAACTTCTCAATATTAACAATAAATATAAAATATTAAAAGTAATATTACTAAAATAAATAGACATTAAAAATAATACTGATAAATAATAAAATATAAAAACAAATTAAATCATGCAATATTCGTACCAATATGAAAGATGAATTATAAATAGTTAATATGATAATAAACTATGAACTTAAATGTTTATTACATGTAAAAAGATCACTGGGGGTGGATAATCTGGAGGACTTGGAGGAGGTGGTGGAGGAAACTTCATCCCTAAACTATGAGTCAGACGACGCATATACTCCATCTTCTCCTGATGTTGCTCCTCATATCGACGCCTCTCCTCATCCTATTGCTGATGCATCTGCTCCTTCCATCGACGCATCTTCTCATCGTGCTGCTGACGCATCTGCTCCTGCCCCTAACGCAAATCCTCTATAAGCTGACTCTGAGCACGTAGCTGCTCCTGATATTGTGAGGTAGAAGATGATGTCTCTCCACGAGCTCCTCTCGAGTCGGACGCCGACATCACATTAGTATCATAATAAGCTGCAGGAGTCAAATGAGAGCTGATACCAACTACTCGGCCTTTTTCGAAGCCATACTAGGTCGCCTGCATCCATGTCATCTCATCAAAATGGTGGGCACTAGTCTGATCACCTGTCTCGTCTTGACTCTCAGCCTGTGTCTGAGAGGTCGTGGCCTCATATGAATCTTTAAGTTTCAATTAGAAATTAAAATAATGAAAAGATTATATGCATTTAATTTGAAAACTGAAAAGAAAATAATACTGACCACAATCTGACGTTGGCGATCACCTCTAATCTCTCCAGTAGCCGGATCAGTATACATCCTCTGATAAACGTCGTACGTCGTAATACTGGGTTGTTCGGCTTCCTATATGAATATAAAATAAACTGTTTATATTTAAAGTTGTATAAAATATTAAAAAATAAGTACTTACTAGACGCTCTCTATGCGCACTGAATGTATGACTACCGGGTCGATGCATCACCTCTTGTCTCCCCCGATTTTGTCGACCCAATGCAGATCTCCTCTGAAACCCACCACCCAACCAGTGTGTACATAATCCATCCCAAACATGAGATGAAATGTACTCTGGTCGGTGGGCTCTACAGGACTCATCAAATTCTGTCACTCCGGCTTTCTTCACAGCTGCCTTTCTCAGATTATGCAAAAACTGACAGAAACGGTCACACATAGACACCACCCATGCCGCATGGATAGTGGCACGCATGCTCTCGTCGATGGGATACCATAAACCCTAATATAAAGTTATTAATGAATTAAATTTCAAAATAAATAATATTTAATTACGTACCAGCCAATGATTGAACATGGCGGCCTGCACATCAGTGGGAATCTGATCTTATGTGAGCCAGGGCTGAGAAAAATAATTGCCCAAGATAGCGCTCCCCTGTCCAATAGCTATATGCATAAAACTGTGTAAAAAGAAAAAATAATCAAACAATTAAAATATAAATAAATTATAATGAAAGATAACTAAAATACACAGGTTATCATACCACCGCATGTGCGCATCGAATCCAAGAGGTGGACGTCGCTTCGGGATAGGATCTGGAATCATCAATCTGGCAAGACCATGCCCCCTCCGAGTGATCCCTGTAGTGCCAATAGCCTGAGGGTCAGATGACTCAAGAACCTCGTCATCCATAGGTATATCAGCCTCCAGCAACTGACGATACGTTCCTGAGTCCATCTGAAACATGAAATGATTGTTATTAGCAAACAGTTGAAAATAACTATTATGTATAGATATATATTTGTTATGATTCTAACCAGAATTTTATTGTGTCAATGTTCATCTTCATCATCATCTTCATAGTTGTCAATTTCAATTTCAATGTCTTCATCTTCCTCATCAACATCATCAATTTCTATATTAGTTTCACTTTCATCATCTCTTGTCATTTCAAATTCAGTTGTAACATCATTGACAACATCGTCACCATCGACCCTTAACTATGGGGTGTCATCCTCGATATTCATGTCTCTTTGTGAAAAAGATGTGTTTTGAGGAGTGTCCTGAAAAATTTCATTTCCTTGCACTTCAGTGGAACCACATTCAGTTTGAGTAAACTGATTTTCTCGAGATTTAACTTTTATTATACTCCACCAATCATCCAACTCTTTTGCAGTAGCACAGTATTTTGCATAATAAATTTGATGTGTCTGATGAGCCAATAAAATGGTTCATTTACTGCAAGAAGACTTTTATGTTTAATATCAACAATTCCATGAGTCAGATGAATACGCAAGCCTCTATCAGTATCCAGCCATTGACATTTAAACATTGTTACATAATTCTGTTCCAAATAACACAGTTCAATAATTTCTTCAAGCATGCCGTAAAATTCAACTTCAATATCTCTATGATGTGATCCCTTCAAACAAACACCATTATTCATTGTTTTCTTTGATTCCTCATATGCACGTGTATGAAAGCGATAACCATTCACCACATATTCATTATAAGATTTAACCATTTTGGATGGTGGGCTACTCAATATACGCAATCGACTATCAATCTTATCAGTATGTACAGATACCTAAAAATTTGTAAAACATTTATCACTATTACAAGTAATAAATTGATTTTATATGTAAAACCAAAAAAGAATCTACGTTGCCAAGTTTTGAAACCGGTAGGCAATTTTTTTTTGCCAATGTTCTTCTAAGCCAGCTGCTGTAATTTGTGGAAATTGTTTCTTGATATGATCATCATATAACCTACAAATACAATATGATTAATTTACTGCAACAGAATCTATAGAATAAGGGATAGGAGCATTTACTGTACAATTGGTGACATTTCTTCACAGTTGAGTAGAACATATGTATGAGCTCTATGATATTCATCATCTGAAAGCCATCTATCATGAACTCCACCAAAGCCAAGTTTGGGCTGATTGACAACTGATAATTGATTGTTCATATCATCATCAACATTCCCCTCGTTCCAGCCCATGTGGTTAAATTTTGAGGGATATTCATATTCAAAATAATGAGAGCAGAATAAAGCAATTTCCTCTTGCAAATAAGATTCAGCAATTGATCCTTCAACTGATGCTTTGTTACGTACTTTTTTCTTCAATTTCTGCATGCATCTCTCAAATGAGTACATCCATCGAAACTGAACCGGACCTCCACATTTTGCTTCATGTGGAAAATGTAATATCAAATGTTCCATTGAGTCAAAGAAAGCTGGTGGAAAGATTTTTTCCAGTTTGCATATAATTACAACAACAGCTTCTTCCAGTTTGCTTAGTGTATCGTAGTCTGTTGTCGCCGCACACATGTCTCAGAAAAAATATGATATATCTGTTATCGAATCTCAAATCTTAGAATTCAACAAACCTCTTAATCCAATAGGCATAAGTATTTCCATTATAACATGACAGTCATGACTTTTTAATCCGGTAATATGACCATTTTTAACACATCTGCCCAAATTCGAAGCATAGCCATCTGGAAGTATCAAATCTGCAATCCACTGAAAAAATAATAAGCGACTCTCTTTGGTCAGTGTATAAGCAGTTTTTGGCTTCTTTAATCTCTGTGATCTGATATTTTCAAACAATTCAAGTTCTGGTCGCCTGCAAATTTGGGCAATATCTAATCATGCCTTTACATTATCTTTGGTTTTACCCGGTGTATCCAAAACTGTATGAAATAAATTATCAAAACATTTCTTCTCAATATGCATAATATCCAACATGTGTCGGACCAACAAATCAGACCAATATGGAAGATTCCAAAAAATGCTCCGTTTTGTCCAATTGTGTTCTTTCCCAAAGCCATGAATTTTCTGTTGGTTTATTGTCAGTCCAAAAGTGATGGAAGGTAATGAAAATACAACTGATTGTAACTCTGTACCTGAGATCATTTTTGGAGGTTCATCTCTTTCAATTCTGCCTTTTCTGAAATGAGATTTATTCCTCCGAAAAGGATGATCGATTGGAATAAATCTGTCATGATAGTCAAAATAGCAAGGTTTTTTTCCATTCACGAGCATAAATGATTTATTGTCTCCCATACAGTAAGGACATGATTTTGGACCATGTGTACTCCAGCCAGATAACATGTCATATGCTGGGAAATCACTAATTGTCCACATCAAAGCAGCTTTCATTACAAAATTTTGTTTCGCAGCAGCATCATATGTACCAACACCATGACTCCACAATAAATTTAACTCATCAATCAATGGCTTCAAATAAACATCAATATTCTTTTTCAGATGTCCTGAGATTAATAATGTAAAAAAGATATAAGGTTCTTTCATCAACATCCATGGAGGTAAATTGTACGGAGTTATAAAGACAGGCCAACAGGAATACTGACTACCAAAAGATCCAAATGGACAAAAACTGCCAGTAGAAAGACCCAATCGCACGTTCCGGGATTCTAAAGAAAAAGAAGGATGCACTTGATCAAAAAATTTCCATGAATCACCATCAGATAGATGAATCAAGCTTTTACCATTTGAAATATTGGTTTTGTGCCATGACATCATTGTCGCTGTGTTCTGAGACATAAATAAACGCTGCAACCTGGGTGTAAGCGGGAAATATCTCAACTGTTTTACAGGAATAAATCCAGACTTCCCTGATTGAGCTTCTTTATACCTCGATTTTCCACATGTGGGAAAACTATCCAATGACTCATTTTCACCAGAATATAAGATGCAATCGTTTGAACATGCATGGATCTTCTGATAACTAAGGCCCAGATTACGAACCAGTCTCTTGCTCTCATAATAATTAGCAGGCAGCACATTTCTTTCAGGTAACAGTGCTTTAACCAAAGAAAATATATGATCAAAACAGTTATTTGACATTCCATTATCTGATTTAATAGCCATAAATTTTGCAACTGCTTCTAATTTGCTTATCTTGCAACCAGGATATAATGCATCCTCAACAGACCTGAACAACTTAGCAAATTCAGATGGTGCCAACTCGGGAGGTAAATCAACATCATCCTCGATTTTAGTTTGTTGAACGGATGACCCTGCAACATCATGTACTAAATTCTGAAACCGTGATGGATCCGGAATCAAATTATAAGTATCTTCTCTGGAACTGCGTTCACCGTGTTGATACCAAAAAATATAATCTGATTGAAAACCATAACGCAAGAGATGTTGCCCAACGATGTCAAATGTCTCAAATGTTCTCAGAGCACATTTTTTACAAGGACACTTAATTGTCCCTTCTGAAACAAATTCCGGGTTTGATGATGCAAATGATAAGAAAGCTTCAACACCATCAACATATACAGGATTTAAACTAGAACCGTTTGGATTTCTGCGTTGATTTATCCAAGCGCGATCATCTAATAATGATTGATGTCAATTTCCTTGTTCCATATTCATATATATGTTTCTACAAAATTTAAAACCATTATTGTTGTTAAATAATTTGATATAATAAAAACAATATCCTAAAAAGAGAAGATACATAATTACAGTTATTTCTTAGTAATTACCAATAATTATAGGCGACACAGTTATTTTGCAATCATCCCCACTAATTATTATTAATTTAGCAATACTTATCAATACTTGACAAAATGAACTATGCTTGAATAATAAAATAAAATTTTGTAATCATCGTTGTGGAGATTATATTACTAATTATTCTTATTTGTTTCCAGCGGATTGGCGGCAGCTCTTTTGCCTGACGACTCATCTCCTTGTAAGGAGATGAGTCGTCAGGGAAAAGAGCCTCTTTTGTCCGTCGACTCATCTCTTTTTAAATTTCTCCTGACTGAAATCAGTATGAAAAACTTGCTCTGACATACATTAGAGCACATTTTTCATACTGATTTCAGTGGGAGAAAGTAGCAAAGATATGAGACGTTGAACAAAAGGTAGCCGCCAATCTGCTGGAAATTGTGCCAATTTATAACCATGTACTCGAATTTATTTGATTTTTGATTAATTATTACTAATTATTACTAATTATTACAAATCTCAATATTTCCAACAGATTTTGCTATATTCTTAACATGTTCAAATCTTAAAGGGTCGTCAATTTTCAGGTCATGCCCAATAAAAAGTTTGCGTCAGTCATGTCCAATGTAAACTCTATAATTCTCCTTACACGGTTGATCACCTCGCAAGTAGTATTGCAATAGGACAACACAAGTAATGTCGTTCTCGTCTTTAAGAATCATTTCGCATGACTCTTTACATAGATCATTCTTTCTAATGTCGTTCTCGTCTTTAATTGTTTCCCAATTATTTTTAATTGTTTATTTTTAATTGTTTATTTTTAATTGTTTTCTAATTATTTTTAATTGTTTATTTTTAATTGTTTCCTAATTATTTTTAATTGTTTCCTAATTATTTTTAATTGTTTCCTAATTATTTTTAATTGTTTCCTAATTATTTTTAATTATTTCCTAATTATTTTTAATTGTTTCCCAATTATTATAATTGTTTCTTAATTATTATAATTGTTTCCTAATTAAATCTAATTATTTCCTAATTATTTTAATTGTTTCCTAATTATTTTAATTATTTCCTAATTATTTCTAATCAATTAAATCTAATTATTTCCTAATTATTTGATAATTATTTTAATTAAATCTAATTATTTCTTAATTATTTGATAATTATATAATTATATCTAATTAAATATAACTATTTCTAATTATTTCTAATTAAATATATTTATTTCTAATTATTACCAAAACATCCTCCGGGAGTGTCGAACCAAGAGTGCAGCAAGGCCCGTTGTCGTGTACCAGGTTACCCCGAGTCAAGCTCGAAACACCTTGTCAGAGTTTTCACTCCTAGGTACATCTGTGCCAGAGCCGCCTCTACTTGTTCGTATCCAGACAAGGATTATTTGGTACAACCACTTAATCCAATTATACTATATAACTACTAAACATTCTATTAAAAAAATTAAAATTAACAATTAAAAATAATAACAATTAAAAATAATTTAACAATTAAAAATAATTTAAAAAATAAAAAAAATATAAATACCTTCGATATTTTGAAGTAATTTGCGCCTTCTAACTCCTCTCCTCTTCTCGTAAGAAAAAATTAAAACGAAAGAAATTTTCTACTTAGAACTGGAAGTTAGAGAGAGAGAGAGAGGAAGAGAGATCTGAATGTTTTGAAAAAAAACGGGTGGGGAGTATATATAGGTTAGATTATTTGCGACGGTATCCCGTCGCAAATACATTCGCCCGCATTAATTACTGGCGACGGTTAAAAGGGTTTTTTGCGACACACCATTAGCGATGGGCGGATATCCCCGTCGCAAATTCCTATTTACCGGCGTCGGTATTGGCGACGGGCCCCGTCACAAATACCTTCGTCCGCATTAATTATGGACGGCGGTTAAAAGGGTTTTTGCGACAGGCCCGTCACAAATAACTGCCTGCCGACCCACCATTAGCGACGAGCGGATATCCCCGTCGCAAAATCCTATTTACCGCCGCCGGTATTGGCGACGAGACCCGTCGCAAATAACACCTGGTGCATATTTTTTTTGCGACGGGACAATGTACCCGTCGCAAATAGTATTTATCACCGTCGGGTAGTTGCGACGGGTAGAAGGCGACCGTCGCAAATAGGCTTCCCGCGTTTTGGCGCGCAAACCGCGCCATAGCTATTACGACGAGTCATGTATTTCCGTCGCAAATAACTGATCATTTGCGACGGGAATATATTTCCTTCGCAAATACGCTTTTCGTTGGAGTTGTTGCGACGAGAATAAAGTCCGTCACAAATACCCCGTCGCAATAAGCAGTTTTCCCCGTAGTAATTTCATTTCATTTCACTCGTCATATTCACCGTTGTATGCACATCTTGGAACTCCCTCATCATCAACCCTACCTTCATCTCTGCCAACCTCTGTCACGGAATCGATTCTACCTACCGCACTGACGACTGCCTCGTTCTATTTTGATGAGTGGTGGAGGTTTGCTCATGAACGGTTGTGATGGTCATTTTATTTCACTTCATTTCATCTCATTTCATTTCATTTATGAACTATTGTGGAAGGTGAAAAAGTTCATCTTCCACGCTATCTGTTGTTCTCGAAGGTTTGAGTGCACCCAACTCGGATTTTTAGAATGTCTAGTAGGTTACCCATTGAGATTATATGCCTAATTTTATTACGACTTCCTGCTAGATCACTCGTCATATTCATCAGGAACTGCATTAGTGCGAGTTGTATTATTGTTGATTCAAACACACAAATGCAACTCAACATAAAACATTTAGGTCCCTCTCTTTTTGAAGAATCCTTATTGATGGAATACACCCACTAATAATCTTTTAACTTTTAATTCTTTTTCATTCTATATGTATGGTTGAAAACTTGTTAACACATATTTTAACTTATTTAACTCTTTTAATTGTAATGCAGTTCTTGATGAATTTATAATCAACCATACTTAAGTTTGCATTGCATTTTTCCTAATAAAAGTTTGAGATCTAAAAAAAAAACAAAACAAAAAAAAAAAACAGAAAAACAAAACAAAACAATCATTTGGTTTCATTTTACAATGTTTCATCACATTATGATTAATTAAATAATTTGATGTACTCCGGAGTAAGTTACCCATCTAGATTATAGGGCTAATTTTAGTGACACTTCCCGCGAGAACACTACTCAGATTCACCGCTGTCTGCACATCCTTGAACTCCTTTATCACCGGCCCTACCTCCGTCTCTGCCCACCTCCGTAAGGAATCGATTCCGCCGACTGCCTCGTGCTTTTCCGGACCTGCACCGACCCCCTCACAGCCCCCTACTCGGGATGCGACGGACTTATCTGCCTCGGTTATAACTCCGCGTCTGGTCCCTATGACTTCATCCTCTGGAACCCTTCCATTCGGCGTTTTATCACGCTTCTCATCCACGAACTTAGCTTCTCCAGGGTGAATCCATCTAATTGTTGCGCTGTTGTCAGACGCGCTCTTCACTGCGCTGTTGTCTGCTTCTGTCTCAGTGTATTAAGGAAACCCTCGCCCTGATTAATGCCCCCCCCCCCCCCCCCCCCGGCTTCCCACCTTCATGTATGGGTGATGAAGGAGTATGGAATCCAGGAGCCATGGACCAAATTCATGCTCATCTTCCTGGAGCGTCCCTCCATCGAAGGATTAAATGGGGTTGGATTTTTAAAGGATGGCGGGATTGTGTTGGAAATCTGTGGCCGGCTTGTGTACCGCTCTCCTGCTGCTCGGCAACTGATAGGCCTTAGTGTTTATGGGCATGATCCCTCTTTCGATTACAGAAAGGCAATGGTGACAAAAGCAGAGAGTCAAGGGTATGTACTCCACGAAACATGGCGGATGAATGGTAATGCTGGATTGGTTCAGTAATCTGCCTTTTATAACATAGTAGTTTGTGTTCAATGCTGTGTCATATTTAATCAAGTTCATGCATACTTGTATTGTCAATATTTATGTTGTTTATCAAATTCATGCATAGTTTTGAATTAGTTGGGAAGAGTGTCGCAATCTTGATTCTTATAATTGTCTTGCATTGAATGGTAGCTAAAATAATTTTAGACTTGAAATGCATTGTTGGATCGTTCTTCATGGTTTCAGTTGATTTTGAAGTGTAACCTTAACCTGGTTTCAAAATTCAAATCATTCACATGCAATATATATGTCTTGCTTGTCTGTGAATGGGCTATTTGAGGTTCAGCATCGAATGTAATGTTGTGCTTTAAATATTTTCTTTTTGTGCTTCTCGTATTGTCTTCTAGTTTTGTGATGAAATCATGACAATATGCTTTGATACATATTTCTTCTTAGGTATGTTTACATGTTGATGCATACGTGTTGTTGGATTTGTTGTCAAGACAACCATCTAGATGATTTTTGAGTGCATCACTCAAATTGTTCATTGATGAAATTGTTTTTTATAAGGTGCTCAACTTGGATATATGTAGGAATCGTCTTGAATGCATATTTGTTTAGAAGTTGAGATGGGTGAAATTGATTAGTTTATTAATTTTTTGTTATTTGTCACACCTGTTGGGATGCTCTAAGATGCAAAACCATTATGTTTTTCTTCATTGAGTAATGAGTTTAGTTGTTTTAAAAAATTTGGTCATTAGATTTATGATTATAGATATAAACAAGATCAACAATTAACACATTATTTTTATTAAGATCAATGATTACATTTTACGTTAGTTTTTTATTTACTCTTTCACTATTTTTTTTGGGTCAATAACTATGCAATGAGCCTACTGTCAGTTCTACTCATGCTTGATATGGATTTGGGTGGTGTTAGATACACCCCTTACATGTTGACCCCAACCCCACTCCCTTGGTAATGATTGGCCCCATCAAAATGGTTTTATTTCTAATTATTTCTCATTGTTTTTGTGGATTTCCAACGAGTATTTTTATAAACTGTGTTTTTAGAATATAAATGTAAATGCTAAATGTACATCTTTATAAACATATCATTTATACATGTATTCATTACCTAAGTAGTTTCCCTTACATCCCTTCAAAAAATATTTTTTCAAATATAATGAGATTTTATTTAATAAAATGTTTCTTTTTATATAAAAAGGTTAGCCCGCAGGACGGGGCGATAATCCACCGCATTTAGTAAGGCCACAAGGCTCGAACCCAGGATCGAAGGGTGACAAGGGTGTGGCGCCTACTACCACCCTATGTGTTGCCTTCCTTATATCTTCTAGAGGATGAAGTAATAGGGGCCAGACACAGAGTTATAACCGAGGCGGATAAGACCGTCGTAGGTCCCTACGACTCACAGAGATCATCTAAGGGGAAATCGAGATTAGCATACTCGTTGAGGGGGGGGGGGGGTGCTATCGAAGCAGAGGGAGTAGAGCTCCTGGTCGCATCCTGAGTAGGGGGCTGTGAGGGGGTCGATGTAGGTTTGGAAAAGCACGAGGCGTTCGTCAGTGCAATTGGCGGAATAGATTCTGTGACGAAGGTTGGCAGAGATGAAGGTAGGGTTGGTGATAAGGGAGCTCCAGGATGTGCAAACAACGATGAAACTTTTATTAGGAAAAATACAATGCAAATTTAAGTATGGTTAATTAGAAATTCATCAAGAACTGTATTACATTTTATAGAGTTACATAAGTTAAAATATGTGTTAACAAGTTTTGGGCCATACATATAGAATGAAGAGGAAGGAAAAGTCAAAAGACTATTACTGGGTGTCTTCAATCAATAGAGAGGGACCTAAATGTTTTAGATTGACTTGCATTTGTGTGTTTGCATCAACAATAATATGACTCCAACCTTTGAAAGATGTAATTGACTGACAAAATTTATTAGTCTGGGCTTCAATAATCAAAGGACTCCAATTGGCTTTGAAATTTTTAACTACATAAACAAGTATCATATTTTGCTCGTCCCAACTGACTATAAAGACTGTTATCTACTCATCTTATTTGATTGTTGCATCAGAGTTAATTCTGATAACTCTATTAAAGGGTGTTGTGTGTCTTTTTCTATGGGTAGGTGTAGAGCGCCTCAACCAATCAACTATATATTTATTTTCATTAAATTTAGATGAAGTTCAGTAAAGACCGGCGCTTCAAGACCTTGTCATTTCTTTGGAGCCACAAGTACCATATCAAAATACACATATATATGAATTGGGAGCTTTTTAACCTCATTTTTAGTTGTCTGAATATATCAACAACATTAGTCAGGCTTAAAATGACATCGTAAAATTTTTGATTGAAGTTTCTCCATATATGATGTAGGTTACTACAACAAAATATAGCATGTTGATTGGATTCCAAATGGTTTGAACAATTTGAAAATTTCTAATCGGGGGACATATGGCGATGGTTGGGTAAACCGGATGTAGGCAAGATGTCCCGGAGGTGGTTCCATCAAAGAACCTTTGTAATGTCTCAGCCCAAACCGCTAGAACAATAACCAAACTGAAGTTTGCATATGATCACAGGCGTGCCTCCACATACGCTAAACATTGCTGACTAGCAGCGGGGATTGACATGCACCAGGTGGGGAGGCTATACCCTGAGGTTCAAATGGCCATAAGCAACTGCAGAAAAAATAACAATAAACAATCAAAGTAATTCAATGAAAAAATATGGACATTACAACTATAAGCCAACCATATAGAAATAGAGGTCCACATGCTATAACAAAATATACTACACTTTAATGTCACACGAGCATACATCAAAAGTGAGCTCGTCGATAGGCCAATCATGCACAAGTTGTTCAAAAATAACCAAAAAATGTAGACCACTACAAAACTGGGTTCACGCTTCTTCCCTGTCCCACCTCCCATTTTAACCATCCAACTCATCCATTGATCATGGGGCCATTGCCCTTACATGTGTTAGAAACCATGATGTTTGTACACACATCAAGATTCTTATACAAAGTACGAATACAACTCAGTAAACCACCACCAATGATCTTCCTAAGAAAATCCAAAATATATAAGGGCATTCTCGAGATGAAATGAAAATAAAACATGCATGAAATTTACCTGTTGTATCATGGGCTACTTAGCAGCCAGGTCTACAAATGACCATACGTGCTTCACCAATGCTAGAATGGGATGACACACCCATAATCTGAACACACCTCGAGAGTGAACTGTCCATCACTCCTCATCACACCAATCATCATGAGCTATCTCGAGCTCACCCGTCATCATAAACAATGCACAAGAAGCATAACACAATCATAACATATCGAAGCTTGCATTTTCATTATCACACTCATAAAAATATTCTTTGCACCTATAAGAAAAACATTTTCACATATCAAAATATCCATTCCATTTAAAACTCTTTTTGAAAATACCCAGAACATAGGAAATGATGGGTTTTCTTTAAAAGAACATGAGAGCTTATAAAAGAAATCAAACCTCAAAAAATAGTTATGATAGTGGGAAAAAGTCATTGACATCGTATATGCTAAAACATTTTAAACGAGGTTTATACGATAGAGTGTTTCTTACCTCAAGTCTGACTCATCATGTACGTTCCTTATCTTCCTAAATAATAAACTTATGTTAATTATTTACTTTCTTAAGAACCCTTTTCAAGTTTATTATTCCTTTTATTTTATTTATTACCATGTTATATATAATTACTTAATCAATTAAGTCAACACCAGAAGTTTTGACGATATTCGACTCATATGTCTAAAATGACATTGGTAAGTTGACTATGGTCAAAGATTTCATTATTACATCATATACATAATAATAATAATGACATAATTATCATTTTTATACTCTAATTATGCTTTTAAAACCGACCATGAAAGATGATTATGAAAAATGAAAAATGTTGCAATCATGTAGATGGTAGGTCATACGTATGTATGAGTAACGTTTACGTTTTTTGACGAATATTATAGAAATAATGTAAGTATTATTTTATCTTTACAGAATAATGATTACATCATAAATATCATATTATTTCTTTAAATACACTTATATATAACAGTTAAGTGATGCGGTCATTATCGACGGTTTTGTTTCCCATTTGATGGAAGGGGAGATATATATAGGTTATGCCATAAACATAATAACATATCAGTATATGTTATATACTGGTGTTATTATATTGGAATTATTAATACATTAATGAAGGTGGTAATAAGAATTTAAAAGAAAGAGTTTAGTGAAGATAATTACCTTCTCTTAGAAAAACCTCATTTGAATCTTTTATTAAAGACCATAGGGTTGGTATTTTGGGAAGACCATAAGCTCTAGAATGTGTATAAGGATATTAGGGGTAGATTTTTTCAGGTTTTTTTAGATAAATTACTTAATAGGTGTGAAGAAGTGAGGGGAGAAGGTTCCTTTAATTGAGGGGTGACATTTTTATAACTACCAAAAACTATTCAATAATGGGAAGTCACTCTTAACCCAAGTGACTCTAAAATTGATAAATAATGGAGTGTAGGTAAGATAAGGTCAATTCAAACCTCCAACACAAAAAAAAAAGAAACCCGTTTTAAACATTTGATTACATTAACCTCTAAGGTTATTCACTTTTACCATTTTTGTTTTCAATTAGGTAATTAGTTTTTTTATTTACCTAGGTAATTTATCCTCCAATCCTAAAAATAAATGAACCTTATTAGATGATTTGAACCAAAATATTCTAAATATGAAATCTATTTTATCAAATAAAAGTACTATGTTTGTGGAAAATTAATTTTAACATAGGTCCATGTAACGCGCAAAACCCTGTTTTAATCTTAACCGTGATAATTAATTTTTTATTGTCTTTGCTATTCATTATGGAAAAAAATTTCTTTGAAATTATTAATTGTTATTAATTATTCTAATTTAAAATATGGAATCTATTTTATCAAATTCAATTCTCAGAAGTGACAGAGTTTAATTTAAAATTAAACCTGTAAGCACGATTAAAAATGCAGTTTTCCAAATAAAAAAGTTTTCTTACATATACAAAGTTTTTATATAAAAATTAAACATAAAATTGATTAAAATGAAATAAATTTGATTAATAATAATATAATTTAACTAAGTTTACTTTTAAAACCATTTAAAACAAAATGTAACTTTATAACTGCTTTAAATGAAAAGAAATTTTTTGAATAAAAACCAATATTTGTCACTATTCATCGAAAAATTAATCTTTTCAAAAAATTATAAAAAATCAACTCTAAGATAATTTTGAAATGTTGATTTAAAAAATGAATTTTATTTTATAAAATAAATTTTATAAAATCATCAAAAATTAATTTTAAAATAAGTGTGCAAAACATGACAAAACTGTTTTTAAAAAAAAATACAGCTTTTAAGCATGAAACAAGATTTATTCTTACCTCATTCTTAGAAAAAATATTTGATGAATGGTAAAATAGTTGATTAAATTTATAATATATAAATTTCATTAAAATAATTCATCAATAGTGACTAATTTAATTTACTAAGATAAAAACACATTGTGCACATAAAAAAATCTTTTTAGAAAAATATTTCTTTTACTTTCAAATGGTTTTTATTTTTACTTATAATAAATTGATAACCAATGAATTTATTAATACATGTGTATAACATATAATTTTCACAATTTATTTAACTCTATTCATAACCTCTAATTTAACGGCTAGGTTATAATGATATATTATATTACGATTCATTTAGAATCGAGGTTGCGTGTATCGTAAGCTATCGAAGAGATTAAATTTAATGAAATATATCATTAAATTCAGAGGTGTTATAAGCATGATACATTTTTTTATAATATGCGATCTTAACTTCTTTATGGTTAGCCTATACATATAATTTCCATATTATACCATTGTATCATGTTGATTTTTTATTGTTATTACTCTTTTTCTTTCTTATGTACATCTGAACTGCAGTATATAGTCTTCCCACATGGTGCATGTTGACCCTTGCTACTAGTTGGAATCACCTGATGTACAAGGAAGCACACTTGAGGTCATCCGAAAACCTCTAGTCTAATTACTATTCAAATAATCAAGGTTGAGACATTATAAAGTGGTATAAAAGCCTTATTTTGATTTGTATTACTATTTAGGCATGGTAGATGGAGATAGAATGTTGTTGGAACTTGAGATAGACCTTATGTTTGGGAGTATCTTACTCATGTATAAAGAAAGTTCAAGTTACCAAGGAGGGAATTTTTCTTTGGTTTTAGAGTGTAACAATTTTTTGATTTTCAAGTAATATAGTGTACGATTTATAGTTTATTTTTTTTAATCTTTCTTAGAATGGAAGAACACGTGTTCATGCATCATATTTTACACGTAAAACATAGATGAAATTTGTATGCTTGTATGTAATTGATATTCTGAATATGATATAGGGTACATTTATTTAAAGTTATAATAATAACTTATATATAGATTTCCTATATAACTTATCAATGACACTCAGCTTGACCGACCCATGTTTATTGGGTTTTGCTTCTGACATATGATTAGTCATGTAGACCAATGGGTGATTATACCTAAATTGAGAGTGGATAGGTTAAGCAATATTCTAGCCAAGATTGTAGAACCCTTATATCACATGTTTTATATTAATAGAGTTATATAGCATGTTTTGTACCATATTTCCCCCTAATGTGTGATATAAAGATCTATGATAGCCATCTTTTAAACTATGCTTTTTTTATTATAGTGACATGCTAGCATGATAACCTCCCACTGAGTGCTAGGAGGGTTGAGATGAGCATGACCTATCAGTAGTGGTGTTGGACCCTCCTATTGTATTTGTACCTTCTATTGATTTGTGACTTTGATAGAGATTGCTTTAGATTTTATAGTCTATGGAACATGGGGCACTAAGAGCTGGGTCATCCATGTCAGACCTATCAAGCAAGTTTCAACTGCAACATCCACGTCTTTCTATGGTAGGGGGTGAACTATAGGCCATTGAGTTTTGGATTGAGTCATTTTAGACCATTTTTTACTAGATTGAGACACCCTTAGATTAGAGGGTGAAACCCGCTGCCTATATGATTCATGGGCTAGTTAAGTGTTGACAGGATGTACTTTTTCATGATGATTAGTATGTGGGCCTAACTTGATAGAATTTCCAGGATCATTTCATTGATAAGTTTTTCCTTGAGGATCTAAGGGAAAATAATGTCAGAGATTTAATATATCTTGTTCAGGGAGGTATATCATTATAAACCATGCCACTAATTTAACTGATCTGTTATGTTTCATTCTCATATTGGGGGTGCTTAGACTACTGAGGTTAAACATTTTGTGGATGACCTGAGGTATTCTATTCGATTATAGGTAAACATTTTTCACCTAAAATCATTTCTGATGTGATAAATTTGACTCTCATTATTGAGAGAAATTTGATAAAGGGTGTGTCATTAGGGTCAGATTCTTCTTCTTTTAGGATCAAAAAGGGGTCATCAGGTAGTATGAAGTAGAGGTTTAACAATTCTATCCAAGGTGATAGCTGATAGGCTAGTTAGGGTATGGGTTTGTCTCTTCCTCTAAGAGGGAGGGCTTTTATCGAGTGTTACTAGTGTGGGAATCCATGACACATATGACCTGAATGTGATAGACTAATGAAGGAGTGAAAATCTTATGGATAGTTAGGAAACCTATAGCAGTTCTATAGTATTGTACCACAATTAGCTAGAGGGTGTGGTTGTGGATAGAATTAGGGATCATGAGTATTGTTAGGAGTATCAGAGTGGTCTGGTAGTTTAAGTTCCTCTATTCATTCAATCCATATAGGAGGATGTGGTTCCTTGAGGTTAGGAAAGTAGTACCAGTAGAGAGATTCCCCTCAGGGGAGTTAGGCAATTAGAGCTTAGGTTCGAGATGTAAGATCCCTTCTTTTCCATGTATATACAACTTTAAAGTTTTTATAAACCTCATTGAGTTGGTTGTTTTATTTTAGTTTGAACCTTGGTTTCTCTGGGAGGGAGAAAGAAGAGAGTTGAGCTAAATTTCTCAACTTTAGAGGATTCTACACTATGGAACTCTTGACTGTGCCATAAGGCTTGTGGATGTGTTGTGGTGTTGTAGGCTATGGTGTAGGGTCCTATGAGGTAGAGAATCCGAGATACTTCCATATTTGGAATAACTACAACATGGAGGCAGGTTGCGGCATAGGCTGGTTGGGTGCTACAGTGTGGAAGGGGTGGCTACGATGCAAGGTTCTCGGGGAGGATTTTGGTCGGTTATGCCTTTTTAGGCATCCCCATGGCATGCAACTCAACTACAACATAGTCTCCATTCGAGTTTCAGGGTTCTCCAGCGTGGTGCCTTAGGTTATGTCATAGCCTCTCCCTAGGTTTATAGGATTCGTGGTGTGAAGTCTGTTTTGGATCTCAGGTGTGGTTTGACCAGGGAGGATACGACGTGGACCCTTGTGATGCATCATAGTTTCCCCTATATCTTCCATTTCTATGGTGTGGTATGAGGGGATGCATCATGGTCTTGAAAAGAAATCTATCCCTATAAATACCCCAAGCCTCCAAACTCACTTTTCTATCATATTTTCCACTTGATCCCTAGGTACCCTAGATAACTTTTATAGTCTTTTTAAAGGCCCTTTAAATTGGATTCAATCCACACATTCTATAGAGAAACTCTTGGAAATCCAAGCCTTCCATATACAATGTCTGGGGGTTTTCTCTTCGATCCAAAAGCACATTCCTTTGGGTCTTGGTGTTCCAGGCATGGAGTTTGAGGGAAGGATGAATAAGATGTCGTCTTGGATATTGATGATTATTCACATATTCTCTGCTTTTGAGGTAGGTGGTTTAGAATAACACCCCTTTTTCAATTTTCAATTCTTCTAGTATGTGCAATAAGTATGTTCACATCAGCACACTGTGTGCCTGACCTGAAAAAATGAATAAATCAATGTCTTGATGGTAATAAATTTTTTTAGACTTCCCATGGTTCCTTTGGGTCTGTTGGCATTACGACCAAGACTTTTAGCCACTCGAGGGGTTTGATAACCTTTAATATTGATTGGGACTTGGTTAGGTCAAATTTAGATCCCTAATATGAATTGGAAATTTCTTAACAATTGGCTAAATATTATGAATTGACATAACACGTGAAATGTGATGATTGATTGAAATAGAATCACACTGACTAAAATCAGTTAATTTTTATTTAATTGATTTGGCATGTTAACATAATGAGATATGGGTTTATTTGAATGTTAACTTCTTTTGTGCTAAATTGATAAATGAAACAAAAAATGGTTTCAATTATTATGTTAATTGGGAACCTGAATTTATGGAACATAAATGGATAGAAAAATGGTAATTTGATGAATTGATCAATATGGATTATGTTCACATGTCTGGAATTCTTGGTGCTTGGTCATGTGTGTTTCTTTCTTAGCACCCTATTTTGATATGAATATGTTATGGTTGATTCCAGAGGGTGGGATGTTACATTAGCTTTTGAGTTTTTTCCTTGTTATGTATTGTACTTGTTCTTGATGCGAGGGAAACCATATGTGATTACTGAGGTCAATATGCATGGTATTTGATACCACCTTTGGTGAGATGCATGTGTACATGCCACTAGAGGGTAAGGTGCATAGTCGATGGATGCCTGAGTGTGAGATGGTTATATTCCTGAGGGTGGGATGGTTGTTTCCTGAGGTCAAGTTATATTGGTTCTTTATATAGGTGAATCATTATAGAAAGGTGAATCTTCCATATTAGGAGTGATCCTTACTATCGTAGGAGGGTCCACCACTTGACAAAGATTCCTAGATTGGAGCCGAATCAGGTTTCTCTGGCCTTGGGTGTCAACCTAGACCTTGAGGGTTAGTGGGTTTATTTCATGTGTATTATTAATTTATCAAATTAATTCCTCTGTTTATCACATTATTGAATGAAATATATACTCAAACATGATTTTTTAGACAGTGTTGGTGGTAGACTACTCAGTTTTACTCATACCTTGTTTAGGACACTACTTGTTACCCAAATATATTTCATGGATGTAGGTATGGACAAGGGCAAGGGGCCCTACGTTGATTGACTGTTTGCTGGATGGGTTAGAGATTAGTTGCATGACTGATATGGGGCTCAATATTGGTGTCTTTGGAGTCTTGTATAGAATTTGTTCTGTCCTTTAATTTTTAGTCTTTTATCACATCATTTAGATATATTCAGCCTATCATTACATGATTATATTATTATTTGGAATGTTTAGTTTTGGAATTTATTCTTCTATGGTTCCATGACAGATTATTAATATTTTTTCTAGTATTTTCATTACTCTGTTATTATTTCTGCTGTTATTGTTACTCTATACAAGAGGGTATAGTCTCCCAGTATATCCCTTACACCCTTGCTACTAGTCAGAATCCTGTATCATACGAGGAGGTGTTCCTGAGGTCACGTAGCCAATTGGTTCATTCACGTGAGAGAGTAGTAGGTCGGGGACATTACTAAGTGGTATCAGGGAGTCAGGTTTCTTATCTATTTCTTTACTATTTGGGAAAGGTGGAAAGAGGACTAAGATATTTTAGGGTTTGGAAATGAAATCGTTTATGAGAGTAGCTAACCCATGTATGAGGAAAAAACCGAGTGCCCAAGGGCGAGATTGTTGTTCATTTTGTTTGCTTGTTACAGTTTTGAGGTTATTTCACCTTGGGTGATACATTTGATGTGTGATGTTACTGTTTATTGATATTTTTTTACTTATGGTACAATATATAATGAAATGAGTATGCATGCATCATGATCATCACATTGGGATATGTGTTTTCATGCATTGTTCATGCTAGGGACATATTTATTTCATGTGGAATATTTTACCACATGAACTGTGAAGTTAAAACCCTTGACATACTTGATAAAATAAATTAAAGAAACATCTATGTTATTCCAATTCACTTGTTAAGACAAGTGTATAGGGACCTTAAGCCATAAGTCCTCTGTTGTTTTCACCTATTGAGGTCGATCTTGTTTTTTAACTTGTGTTCTAAGGAGTGTGTTGATTTTTGTAGAGAAAATGTCTCCTCATCATCTTTTAATTAAGTATCAAGATAATTGAAATAGAAACCATCACACTCCTAATGTGGCTAATTAGGAAGTTACTATAGCTCTGAAGAATCAAATGTATGATTAGCTCCACGAAAGATTCTTAAGGGTTATGCGATCCATGTAAAGGGAGACTATTCACACCATGCCATCGATGTTTGAGTTGATGATAGAGTTCCAGCTATAGCATCCACTTATGTTCACAGGGGATGTAAGCCCCTAGGAGGATGAGTTCTAGATTGAGTCACTCCAAATGATATTTAACAACCTTGAAACACCATCTTATAGGAGGGTTAATCTTGCTTCTTAAATACTCTCAGGACCATCCAAGCATTGGTTGAAAATTCTAGAGAAAGATGGTAAGTAAGAGGAGTTATCCTGGAAGGAATTCGAGTTGAATTTCTTGAGAAACTTCAATACATAGATGTTAAGGGATGACAGGGCTCACGAGTTCATGCACATGACATAGTGGGGCATGTCGGTGATGGACTGTGCTATACGCTTCACTGACCTACAATGTTTTTCTCTAACCTTAGATTTTGATGAGGTCTCTAGAGTGATCTATTTCTAGGATGGTATTCACTATGAGATAAGGTTGCAGGTAAATATATTTTACTAGAGTTTCCTTATGGATGTGATGGATCAAGATCTCATTATAAAAGGTAATTTGAGAGAGGCTCTAAGTGGTGTCTAGATAGTTTTAGTAAGTAAATATGGTAAATCTTCTTCCGATGGTAAGAAGCCCTACTATGACAGTTTCTAATGGGGAAGTAGAAGGAAGAGTAACCATGGGAGTGGAATTACACCACTAGATAATGGATTGGTGTAGTGGTTTCAGTGTGGCAAGGTGGGCCACATGTGCCCAAAGTGGACTTACCACATAGTAGAGTACTATTTTTACAGTAGGTTGGGGCATCTATAGAAATTATGTAGGAAATTTCAATAGTATAGAAATGGAAGGGGATCAGGACAAACACATAAGTATGGGAAGGACTCAGTAAACACTTAGTAGAAAGGTAGTCAAAGTTCCACCAAACATTTAGGCCAATATAAGGGATATGGTACCCCGATGTTGGAGTAGAAATACTAGCCAGAGAGAGCAGCACAGGGGATTCGAATTGGACCCTAAGGTAGAAAGGTGAGTTAGCTGCATGCCATACAGTCTACTCTGACTAATTTGGATGCGGGACCTTCTACTGTCAGAGGTACAATTCTTGTACATATACCATATCCTGTGTTTTGTTTGATATAGAAGAATCAAATTCCTTTCTATATACTAAAATTTAAAATGGTTTGGATTTAGTTTTGGATATAATGAATGGTGTTATGACCATCAACACATCATTGGGAGTGCGGTTAGAGGATATCAAACTCTGCAAGGTGTGTTCACTAGAAATTGGTGGCTACCATTTTCTTTGGGAACTCTTTATGTTGGAAATGATAGGTTATGATTTAGTACTTTGTATGGATTGACTAGTTCTATAACAGGATCATATCCACTATTATCAGAGGAGAGTTACCTTTCTATCTCCAGAAGGGGCAGCTATACTCACCGGGGTGAGTGGGATCTTCAGGTTGGTAATGCAGGACTAATTAACTAAAAATCAGATTTTCTCATGGTTTATATATAAATTATTATTCTAGATGACATTTAAATGCCTCTAGATACTTTTCCTATAGTTGTAAACTTCTTTCAAGATGTCTTTACTTAAGAGTTATCTAGATTACCGCTCGAGTGGGAGATCAAGTTCACGATCGAGTTGGTGCTGGGAGCTAATCTAGTTTCTCTCAGCCTTACAGGATGCAACTAGTAGAGCTTCATGAGTTGAAGGTATATTTACAAGATTTGGAAGTAAATGGATTTATATGTCTTAGCACTTCTCCTTGGGGTTCTCCCATACATTTCACCAAGAAGCCTGATGGAACTTTGTTCTTATGTGTGGACTATTGGAGATTGAACTGGATGATGGTCAAGAACTGGTATTCCCTTCTGTGCATCGAAGATATCTTTGATCAGTTGAGCGATTCCCAAATTTTCTATAAGATTTACTTGAGGTTAGGGTACCATTAGTTGAGGGTGAGACTATCATACATACCCCATACTTATTTTTTTAGTAGTTATGGATTGTACGAGTTTGTAGTGATGTCATTGGGTTAGAAAAAAGAACCGGCGATATTCATGGACATGATGAATATAATATTTCAACCTTACTTATATCAATTTATAGTAGTTTTCATCAATGAAATCTTATTATACTCCCAGTTTGAAGATGATCACGCCCAACATCTTAACATCATCTTGATTACATTGAGAGAGCATTAACTTTATGCCAAGCTTTCTGAATATAAATTATGGATTAATATAGTACACTTTTTTGGAAATGTTATCATAGAGGATGGAGTTTAAGTAGACCTAGAGAAGTTAAAACTAATGTATCTTGAGAGAAACCCAATAATTTCTTCCATATTCAGAGCTTCCTCAGTCTAACAGGCTATTATAGGTGGTTTATCTTGGTCTTCTCCCATTTGGAAGTACCAATGTCTGGGCTAACCAAGAAGGGGGTGGATTTCATTTTCTCATATGCTTGTGAGAGAGATTTATATGATCTGAATAGCAGAATGACCTCAACATAGATCCTCACCTTACCTATGCTAGGTAAGGAGTATATTGTGTGTAAAGATCCCGACCCCAGTAGCCTGGAGCTGGTGCCTTAATTAAATTGATACTATGAACAAGAGTTCACATCCCAAAGGGCCGAATAGTTTAATAGCTTTGGAAAACTAGATACAAACATAAGTAATACATTACAACATGAGATGAAATACAACATAAAAAATCCATTGGAAACACCCATAAACTCCTAGATTATCCCTACAACTCATTCATATTGTACATCTTCGCATCCTAGGGAAAAATAAAATATAAGAAAGGGGTGAACTCAGATTCTTAGTATTGGTAAGAAATACAATGAAAGCTATCATAAATAAACATAAATAATAAGGCAAGGTGAATAACTAAAAACACATGCCATTAAAACGTAATATTGATAATAATGTGGTGAGAATGAAAGATGGTTAAATAATGCCATATGAATAATCATATGATAATGAATTTTAACCATGAATATTCTTCTAGTTGAATAATCACATGGATTATTAATTACTAATATCATAATGATGGAGTGAAGAATTTTGGTCATATGAAACATACCATTGAGGCCTCCACCAAGACATCTGGAAATAAATTGTTAATACCTCATCCAAATCCATATATGAAAATAAATGGTCAAGGCCTCAGCCAAGTCCATATCTGAATATAAATGGAAAAGGCCTCAGCCAAGTCCATATCTAGTTTGTCTCATGACACCTACTGATGCATAGGGAGGTTAGAGTGGGCCCCACTCATCACTTATTATGTCTAATGCATTCATCCTATGAATGAGGTGGAACATAAACAACATATTCATATGAAATTTAAATAACTTTCTCTAATTAGTGAACATAATCACAAACCATTCTGAGTAATATGGTGAATGGTATCATGATATCACATCCATAGTCAAACTGATCATAAACTATTTAATAATACATGATAGATGATATCATAAAAGACAAATCCCAATCAAAAATAATATTCAACATAGGGTGTTGAAATAGATGAGAACAGTCTACTAAAATCATTAAGGAATTCTTGAGAGAAATACCATTTTTTTACTTTGGAAATAAGATTTCTTTTGGGAAAATTATATGTATTTGTCATAAAATCATATTGTAAACATGTATATCCCCAAAAAGAAAAAAGCAGGACAATGAAATTATTTTTGATGCATAAATTATGTCCAACTGAAGTGAAAATATATAAAAAGAGTTTTTAAGAAACTTTAGAAATGGGCTACTTCAGTGTAGTTTGAGGGGAAATATAAGAGTCTTTAAAGCGGACAAAGGCTTAATTGTTTACATAAAACCATAAAAGTGATAAGATAGTTTTTCATGATAAAAGTATTGATATTAGAAAAAAAAATATTGGTATCTTATAACAGATCATGGATATTACTAGAAAATGGGTAAGAAATTGGGAAGTACCCCTTAATTAGGCTTGCTTATTGGGAGTAATTGAAAAAGGAACCTTATAAAACATGTATTATCCCATCAAATAAAGATGAACTGATCTGGATATATGAGGTTGGAACATATACATAGAATATATAATAAGTATATAAATATAATGAAGAATTATATTTGGGTAAATATAGAGAAAGCGTAATCTGAATGAAAAATGGAGGCTCAGGAAGAAACCCATACCACTTTGTAATCATTCAGACCGTATGCCCCATAAAAGTAATAAATATAAAATGAATCATTGTATACCATGAAAATAAATATATTCATGATATGATTCATCAATGGTAAGTATAAAAACACCACACACAATAAATATTGGTGAATAAGGCATATCTCATAGAAACAAAAGTGAGATGAGAAAACCCTTACCTTATGTCTGAAAGTGTTCTACACTTATACTTAATGTCCTGGATAATGAAATTAGATTCATTAATAATTTAATTCAGAACCTATTCAAAATTTATTTCAATTATTATAATTTTATTAAGTTCATTTATAACCTTTTTGATGATTTATAAGATTCAATTTCTTCGTTTGAGAGTGTTCGTTTCCTTGGTTTTCATGATTGGTTCACTTTTATACATGTATAAAAGATCATGAAAAATAGAAATAGTTGTCCAGAATTGAAATTATATGTTATTAATGAACATATAGGATATTTAATGGTCTTATATATCATTTTATTTCTAGATACAAGGATGATTCATTAGATAAAATATTAATTATTACCTTTTGGATTATTTTGGCATTTTTTTGATCATCATGAACTAGTTTTGTCTTATGAATTAATATTATATATATATATTGGTTTAAGAAAATTAAATAAGTTTTATTACATATATTAAAGTTTGGTTTAACCATAAAAATTGTTTTATGACCAGCCTTGATGGCAGTATTGAAAAATGAAAACTTTTCTTCCACGAAGGCGATAAAATCGGCACCTCATGGACAATGTTTTAATTTTTAGAATAAAAAGGGGAAGAGAAAAGAATTGATGGTTGATATACCATTAACATAATAACATTATAGTATATAAAATATACTGGATTTATCAAGAATTTTTGGATAGAAGAGGTAAGAAAAGGATAAGAGAATAAAATAAATTGAAAGGAAATTAAAAGAACAAAAGGGGATTTTACCTCTTGAATTCATCTTCATGAGTACCTCCTTAAGGAACTTTGAAATGGTATTTTGGGTGAGACCAGAAAGAACAAAAAATGAGGGAGTGGTTTGGGAGAGATATTGGGTAGAAATTTGACAAGCATCGAGGATTTGGAGATGTGAGGAGAAGGGGTGATGAGGGGTGGTATTTATACTAGAGGAGAGGAGTATTTTTTGATTATTTTATTCATTAGTTTATTATTTTGGCTCAAGTATATGAATAGTTTTGATTCCCATGACTACATATAGTAAATATATAAGGGGAGTTCTAGATTATGGTTCTTAAATCATAAATGACTCAAAAAATATTGTATTTAACTTATAATGTATATATACCGTAAATTATCATATTTCACTATTCACCAAAAATGAAACTATTTTAGAAAAGTCCAAAAAATTCACCCTAAAAATTTTCAATGTTTAGAATTTAAAAATGAAATCCATTTTATGAAAATAATTTTCTAAATATAATAAATTTAATTTTCAATTAAAATAATCATTTATTAAAAAAATACCGATTTTAAAATTATAACTGATTTTATGGCACTTTGAAAAATTAATTAAGGTATCATAAAATTATATTGTAATCATAAGATAAAAAAATATTAATTTATAAATTTATTTAATTAAAATAAATTTTCTTTTAAATCATTATTTTAATTGTAAAATTGTAAATAAACATTTATGTTTCACAAAAATACCAATACTAAATTTATAATTTTTAAAACATTTGTTTACTTATTCCATGATAGTAATATACCATATTTTCATTCATAAATAAATTATTAATATAACGAAAATGACAGTTTTATAGAAATCTTGATTTTCATTGTTCACTGAAATATAAATATTTTTAGAAAAATACCAAAATTTCACCTTAAGATAATTTTAACATTATTATATTAAAAATTAAGATTATTTGGTTTAATAGAATTTATAAAAGTGTCAAAATATAGTTTTTAAATATGCACGCCATTAAAAGGCGGTAAAATTGCCTTTTAGAAAATATATATTTTTATGCTTAAAATTTGATTTATTTTTATCTTAAGCCTATCAAAATTATTGATTGAATTTAAAAATATATTATTTAATATGTAATATATAAATTTCATTATGATCTTTAGATAAAATTCCATTGTGGTTATAAATATAATTTTTTATAAAAACACATCCTTTTTGTTGAATTGTTTTTTTTCATTTCTAATTAATTGGTAATCAATGAATTAATTTTATAAACATGTGTAAACTATATTTCCAGAATTTACTTAATCCCTTTTATTCCTACCATTCCAACAACTAGTTTACAGTAATAATATTTTTTTATTTGTTTAAGCTCGATGTTCTGTGTAACGTAAGCTATCAGTGAAGTTGAATTTAAAAAGAGAAAAACTGTAAAATCTTGGGGTGTTACATTCTACCCTCCTTCAATAAATTGCATCCTCTAAATTTGAAATATCACTTAAAAAATTAAAATTTGATACTTGAAAATTCTATTATGGAAATCCATCATAGTAAAAAAGGATTTATAAAACTTCCTCTTTAAAAGTGGTGAAGAGAAATGTGAAGGTCACCAAAAAAATAAGATTTTGAAAATAGGAGAACATTTATGAAAATATGGACATGGAAGAGAAATCTGACTATCAAGTTCTGATGGAGAGTGATAGAAAACATGGTTGTTATAAAGTCTACAAAATCTTAAATTTGTGATCAGTTATAAGACCATGATTTCTCATAAGGAAAAGTAAACAAATGATGTTTTTGTTCTACAATCCTTTTCCTAGAGTTGAGGGTTTCTTTTTCTATCTAAAAAATCAATTAAGAAAATAAACTTACTAAATTACTTTCCATGTCATAATCTCATCCTTTGGTTGTGCTTCGATCTGTCTTCACTTCATTTCTTAAATCTGGAGATGGATATTCAAGAAATGTTTTTATACCTGAAGCAATTTTATGAATCATAAGACCCACAAGTCATTCCTTCATCCTTTAAATGTTCACTGAAACCAATATGGTTAGAATAGGTTATCTAATATGATAAATCACACTTTAATCTTAATCAATAATATCCTTAATCCATTCCATAAGTAGTTAATCTTAAGACTCATCAAAAATATGTTTGTCTAAATTCAAAGACCAAAAAATTTAGAAGGGAGGTCACAAAATTTCTAAAATAAACTTAACATAAGATTCCCCAAATAATGTAGCTCTTATTGTCACATACCAAATATATGAATACCTTAATTTCCTTTAAACCTTTATGAAACATGTGTGCTTACATGAGAATAATATCATGTTTTCAAATAAAGTCCTTAAATCCAAACATCTAATAATTACAACATAACATAAACCATCACATCACTAACCACCTTCATGATCACCAATAATATCCCATAAACATCTATTTATTATTATCTCCAAAAAAAACAAATATTTAGTGTTATATTCCCCAATTAATGTGATTTTAAGGAGATTAACATATAATATATCACTCCTCTTGATTACTGGTGCTAATCATCACATGCTTCCAATTCCATAAAGAAGAAGTACTACAATACAATCCTTATACATCTCGTGATTCTTATAACCATAAAATCATTGATAAAATACCCAAATAACATAATTCTTGAATCCAAACACAAGCATAATACTCATTCCTATTCATCTGTGGTTGTAGCATAAGCTTGACCAGGATCCATTATCCTATTTTGGGGTATATTATTTTGATGCTTGAGACATTGATTTGCATAGTGCCCCATCTCCTTATAGTTGAATCATTGGACAAATTATTTCTTTCCATTGAAATTATGAGCTTATTGGACCTTCTCTCTACACTTGTAGAAAACTCCTATTCCCTTCAAGCAAGTACCAGGGTGTTTCCTTCCACAATTATCACATGTGGGAAAATCCTTCTTTTCATTATTCCCTTTATCCATCATTTACTCTCCTGTACTTTTCTTCTCTTTCTTCCTTTCAAAGTCATAAAACACGGATAATTCTTTCTATTTCTTGATAGAACATGACACTATATCCTTATATGATTAGAATGTTTGGGAGGCTTGTTCCCTTTAAAATATTGGAATAATACCATAAAAGATATGACCAATCTTAAACATTAGATCATGTGCATTGGTAAGGTTCCCATTCCTTCTGTGAGGTTCCATTTCTAAACAATGGCATACACTAAATTAGGTTATGAATCATAATGCATAATCTCTAAGTAGAAAAACACTTAACATAAATTGAATTTTTTTTCATAGTTAATCTCATAATCATAAACATGGTTACTTTTGGGACATATTTACTTTTAAATCCTTCATAATGGTTTATAAAAAAATGTGAATTATCCTAAGCATGAACCCCTAGTGTGACAAACCAGATGTACAGTAAGGACCATTGTCATGTACCAGGTTAGGCTGAGTCAGGACAGATGCACCTTGTTGGTGTTATTACCCCAAGGTACATCTGTGCCCAAACCATGACCACTTGTAGTACCTAGACAGATATGTATTTCTAGGAATAACCACATAATATCTACCTTACTAAAATTATAGGATGTTCCTCAATGATTTTCATCAAAGTATATCTTAGGGTTATTTTCCCTAATATATATTTTCTAAATATAGTTTCCAAGGTTTCTACTTAACTTTCTCTAATACCAACTGTAAAGACCCTGACCCCAGTAGCCCAAAGCCAGTACCTTAAATAATTACATTGGTACTATGAACAAGAGATCACATCCCAAAGGACCAAATAGTTTAGTAGATTTGGAGAACTAGATACAAACATAAGTATTACATTACAAACTAAAATGAAATATAACATAACAACTCCATTGGAAACACCCATAAACTCTAGATTATCCCTGTAAGTCATTCATAATATACATATTTGAATCCTAGTGAAAAATAAAACATAAGAATGGGGTGAGCTCAGATTCACAGTAAGGGTAAGTAATACAACAGAAGATATCATAAATAAACATAAAAAATAAGGCAAGGTGAATAAATAAAACATATTCCATTAAAACATAATCTTGAGCATAATGTGGTAGGAATGAAAGCTGATTAAAAAATTCCATATGAATAATCATTTGAGAATGAATCTTAACTATGGATATTATTCTAGTTAAATAATCACATGGTTATTAATTAATAATATCATAATGATTGAGTGCATAATAATGGAAATCTAAAACATACCATCGATGCCTCCGCCAAGACATATGAAAATAAATGGTTAAGGCCTCATCAAAATCCATATCTGAAAATAAATGGGCAAGGTCTCATTCAAGTACATATCTATATATAAATGGGAAAGGCCTCAGATAAATCCACATATGGTTTGTCACATGAGACCTATCGATGCATTGAGGGGATATAATGGGCCCCACCCATAACATTCTTAGTCCAATTCATTCCTCATATGAATGGGGTGAAACATAAAAAACCTATACATACAAAATGTAAATAAATTTCCCCAACCAGTGAACATAATCACCAACCATTCTGAGTAATATGGTGAATGATATCAAGATAGCACATCCACAGTCAAATAGATCGTAAACCATTTAACAAAATATAGTAGATGATATCATAAAATATCAATCCAAATTAAGCATAAGACTTAATAGAGGGTGTTTAAATATATGAAAATAATCTAATAAAATCATCGAGGAATTTTAGAGAGAAATACCCTTTTTTTACTTTGGAAAGAAGGATTCTTTTGGAAAAATAATTTCTATTTGTCATAAAATCAGATTATAAACATGTATAACCTATAAAAGAAAAAGGAGGACAATGTAATTCTGTTTGAGGAATAAATGAAGTCCAACTGAAGTTGAAAAAATGTAAAAAGAATTTTTAAGAAACTTTAGAAATGGGCTGCTTTAAGATTTGAGGGAGAATATAAAAGAGTCTTTAAAGCGGACAAAGATTAATTGTTTACATAAAACCAAAAAATAACTAAGATAGTTTTTAATGATAAAAATATTGATATTAGCAAAACATTGGTTTCTTATAATAGATTATAGAGTTTACTAGAAAATGGGTTAGAAATTGGGAAGTACCTTTTAATCGGGCATTCTTATCCAGAGTAATTGAAAAGAGAACCTTATAAAACATTTATTATCCCATCAAAGAAAGATGAAATGATCTGGATATATGATTTTGGGACATATAAAAAATATATATAATAATTATATAAAAATAATTAATAATTATATTTGGTTAAAGAGTGATAAAACATAACCCAAATGAAAAATGGAGGTTTGGGAAGAAACCCTCACCACTTTGTAATCAGTTAGACCATATATCCCATAAAAGTAATAATTATCAAATAAATCATTTTATACCATGGAAAAAATAGATTCATGATATGATGAATCAATTTGAAGTATACATACACTACACAAAATAAATAGTGGGGAATAAGGAATATCTCACAGAAACAAAAGTGAGATGACCAAACTATTACATTTTGAATGAAAATGTACTTAACTTGTACTTAATGTCCTAGATAATTAAATTAGATTCATTAATAATTTAATTAATAACTTATTAAACATGTATTTGAATTATTATAATTCTATTAATTAATTTATGTCCTTTTTGATGAGTTATAAGATTCAATTTTGTCATTCAAGAGTGTTAGTTTCCTTAGTTTTCATGATTGGTTCATTTGTATGGATGTACGAAAGATCATGTAAAATGGAAATAGTTATACATAATTGAAATTATATGTTATTAATGAACATATAGGAGATTTAATGGTCTTACATATCATTTTTTCCATATATGAGGATGATTCATTATAAAAAACATTAATGATAACCGTTTGAATTATTTTGGTGTTTTTCGATCATCACAAACAAGTTTTGTATTATGAATTAATATTTTGTATATATATTGGTTTCAAAAAATTAAATAAGTTTTATTACAAATATTAAGGTCTTTTTTAACCATAAAAAATGGTTTTTTGACTATCCTTGAAGGCTTAATTGAAAAACAAAAACTTGTCGTCCACATAGGTGATAAAATCAGCACCTCACAGACGATGTTTTCATTTTTAGAATAAAAAGGGGAAGAGAAAAGAATTAATGAATGATATACCATTAATATAATAAAATTATATTATATAAAATATATTTTATTTATTATTCATGTTTGGATATAATAGGTAAGGAAAGGATATGAAAAGAAAATAAATTGAAAGAAAATTAAAAGAACAAAAGGGGATTTTACCTCTTGAATTCCTCTCTTTGAGAACCTCCTTAAGGAACTTTGAAATGGTATTTTGGATAATAATAGAAATAATATAATTCAGGGGAGAGGTTTGGGAGAGGTATTGGGTATAAATTGGAAAATCATCAAGGCTTTGGAGGTGTGAGGATAAGGGGTGGCGAGGGGTGGTATTTATATTAGAGGAGATAAGTGTTTTTTGATTATTTTATCAATTAGTTTATTATTTTGGCTCAAGAATATGAATAGTTTTGATTATAATGACTAAATATATTAAAGAGATAAGTAGAGTTCTATATTATTATGCTTACGTCAAAAATTATTCAAGAAATAGTATATTTAACTTATAAAGTATATATACCATAAATTGTCGTATTTCCCCATTCACAAAAAATCAAAAAATTTAGAAAAATCTAAAAAATCCCTCCTAACCATTTTTTGAATTGTAGAATTCAAAATTTAACTCCATTTTATGAAAATAATTTTCTTAATATGAGAAATTTAATTTTTAATTAAAATCACCCTTTATTCAAAAAATACCGATTTTAAAATTATAACTGATTTTACGACATTTTAAAAAATTAATTAGGGTCACATAAAATTATATTATAATCATAAGAAAAAAAATATTAATTTATGAATCTATTTTATGAAAATAAATTTTCTTTTAAATCATTATTTTAATTGTAAAATTATAAATAAACATTTACGTTTCACAAAAATAACAATACTTAATCATTTTTAAAACAACTTTTTACTTATTCCATGACATAAATATATCATATTTTAATTTATAAGATACCCTGGTTTTATTTACACATTCATAGTTAATGTTACTATTCAAATCATAAATATATTATTAATATAACTAAAATGAAGATTTTATAAAAATCTTGATTTTCACTATTCATTGTAAAATAAATATTTTCAAAAAAATACCAAAATTTCACCCTAAGCTAAATTTGAAATTATAATTTTAAAAATGAAGTTTATTTTATTTATTATAATTTATATAAGTGTCAAAATTTAGTTTTTAAATATGTCCACCGTTAAAAGGCAATAAAATTTCCTTTTAGAAAATATATCTTTTTTATGCTTAAAATTGGATTGATTATTATCTTAAGTCTATAAAAACTATTGATTTAATCTAAAAATATTTGATTGAATATGTAATATATTAATTTCATTAAGATATTTAGATTAAATTCCATTGTGGTCATAAATATAATTCATTATAAAAACACATCTTTTATGTTCATTTGTTTTTTTATTTTCATTTATAATTAATTTGTAACTAATGAATTCATTTTATAAACATATGTAAACTATATTTTCATAATTTACTTAATAAAATTTATTCCTTCAATTACAATGGCTTGCTCACAAAAAAAAAATTAATCATTTTTAATCTCTATGTTTTGTGTAACATAAGCTATCGAAGAAGTGAAAATTTAAAAGGAGACAAACCGTAAAATCTTGGGGTGTTACATTCTATACTATGACATATCCAGGGTTGGAATCAGAGTTTTTTTGATGGAGTTTTTAGTGGTTACTTATGGATTTAGGAATATAATACCACATGAGATGAATTACCCTGCTCATGATCTATATTTTACTATGTTGGTACACACCTTGAGATACTGGAGACACTATTTTTCGGGTGAGAAGTTTGTGGTGTACATAGAATTCAAGAGCATAAAGTACATATTTTATAATCAAAACATGAACCACTAGTAGAGAAATTGGGTTGAGTATCTGTAGTCTTTTGACTTCAATCTGGCTCACACACCAAGAAATAGAAACATCGTTACTGATGCCTTGACCCAGAAGACACAGATAGAGGCAGCGTGTGCATCTTGTAATGAGTTCCAGCTAATTGAAATCTTTGCAGAAATGCATCTAGATGTCCAAGATTTCTTGGGATGAGTATATATGAATTTGAAAGATGTTATACCCATGATTCTTGATTGGATCAGGACATATCAGTTATCTGATCTGGAGGGCTTAAATAAAAGAGACAACTTATACCATGGGGATTCACCATCAGGATGGTCTCTTGATAGTGGTAATGTTCTTCTTATCCATGGTTGTGTATGAGTTCCTATGAGCTTGTGTGAGGATATGATGAAGTATTTTTATTCCTCTATATGGGTGGTACATCTAGGATTAATAAAGACATATTATGAACACTGTCAAAAATACTGGTGTCCAAGAATGAAAAATGAGACTATGGGATTCATTGAGAGATGTTTAACCTATCATCAGAAGAAGGCCGATCATCAAAGGCCTGTTGGGTTTCTGTAACCTCTACCTATTCTGGAATGAAATTGGAATGATTTCACTATATAATTCCAGACATTATTACCCAGGACCCCTCAAAATAATGATGCAGTAGGGGTGATTATGGATCGATTGATGAAGGTATCCCACTTCGTTCCTATCAGGGATATCTTCACTATTGATGTTTTGGGTAGTCTCTATATACGTGAGATAGTTTTACTTCATAGTGTTTAGAGGAGTTTCATTTTAGATCGACATCCTCATTTCACATCTCATTTATGATAGGGCCTTCTGATGGCTGTAGGTTTGTAGGTTCTTTTAAGTATAACCTATCATCCTCAGACTAATTGTCAATCTGAATAGACGATTCAAACTCTAGAGGTAATGTTAAGATCCCATGTTTTAGACTTTGATGCTTCTTAGGAGTAGAATATGTCACTTTTGGATTTATATTATAATATTAGATTCCAGGCATCGATCGAAATGGATTATATGGAATTCCATGTCGTTCACTTCTTTGCTAGATAGAGGTAGATGAGTCAGTGCTCATTGGACCTAGTCTCGTCTAGGAGATGTTGGGGTAGGTTTATTTGATCAAAAAGAAGTTGGTAACCATACAAATCTGATTGCAATCCTACACTGAAAATTAAAGATGACATCTAGAGTCTGAGGTTGGTCATCGTGTTTTCCATCAAGTGTTACATAGGATGGGGCAACACAATATTATGAATCAAGGGAATCTAGCACCCAAATATTTCAAGCTGTTCGAGATAGTTGAAAGGGTTGATCCAGTGGATTGCTGTTTAGACCTTCCATAGTGATAAAAATCCATACATGACTAAATTTAGATGTCATAGCTTCAGAGATAACATCCTGTCCATTATCATGTGATATATATTGATGTCATCAAGATGGATGTTTATGGGTCCTTTTAGGAGCATCTAATTCATGTCATGGACTTTAGTGAGAAAGATATTTGAGGGAATACCATACATCTTGTTAAAGAGTAGTGGTAGTATGGGTGTTTTCAAGAGGATACCTAGGAGGGGGAGTTTGATATGTGTACATAGTGTAAAGACTTGTTTACTGATACCCACTGAGATACTATGTAGGAAAACCATAGGATGATCTGTTATATGGTGGGGAGGTTGTAAGATCCCATTTTTTCCATGTACACCCCTCTTTAATGTTTTTATTAAACCTCCTTAATCATGTTGTTTATTTTAGTTTGAACCTTGGTTTCTCTAGATAGGAGAAATAAGGGAGTTGATCTGAATTTATTAACTATAGAGGATTCTTTATCATGGAGCTATGGGTTGCACCGTAAGGCTGGTAGCTGCACCATGGAGCTCTAGGCTATGGTGTAGTGTTATAGGAAGATAATCTGAGCTACTTACATATTTAGCATAACTATGATGAGGAGGTAGGCTATGGCACAGGTCAATTAGAAACTATGGCGAGGATGGGGTGGTCGTGGTGCAAGGTCCTCAGGGAGGATTTTGGTTGGTTCCACCTTTTTAGGCACCCCTATGGCATGGAGCTCAGTTATGGAATAGTTTTTGTTCGAGTTTTAGGGTGCTGCATCATGCTGACTTAGGCTGCACCATAGCCTCTCCTTGAGTTTTTTGGATATGTGGTGTAGAGGTCTCCATTGATCTCAGGGGTGGTTTGACTAGGGAGGCTACATCATGACTACTTTCATTGTGATATAATTTCCCTTGTGTCTTCCATTTTTGTAGCATGATCTAAGGGGATGCACCTTGGTCTTCAAGAGAAATATCTCCTTATAAATACCCCAAAGCATACAAACTCACTCTTTTCTCTTATCTTCCACTAAACCCCTAGGCTCCCCATATATCCTTTGTAAGTATTTTAAAGGTCCGTTCAATTGGATTCAATCCACACCTTTTAGATTTCAATTTTTGGTGATCCAAGATTTCCATGAATGATGTTTGAGAGTTTTATCTTTGATCCAAAAGCATGTTCCATTGGGTATTGGTGTTCTAGGACCAAATTTTGAAGGTATTAAGAACTAAACATTGTCTTGTACATTGAGTATTGTTTGTATGTTCTCTTAATTTTAGGTAGGTGGTCTAGAACAACACCCTTTTGACTATTTTCAATTCTTTTAGTATGTGTAATAAGTTCATTCGTGTTGTCACATTGTGTGCATGACCTATATAGATGAATAAATCAATTTAATGATGGGAATCAATTTTTTTAGACTTCCTATGGATCCATTTGGGTCTATTGGAATTGAGACTGGGACTTACAACCACTCGAGAGGTGTACCTACCTTTGATATTGATTGGAACTTAGTTAGTTTTAACCTAGAGCCTAAAGATGAATTGGAAATTGGCTAATAATTAGCTAAATATTATGAATTGGAGTATAATATGATTTTTTTATTTCTTGAAATATAATTGCATAGACTAAAATGGTTATTTGGCATGTAATTGACTTGGCGTGTTAACGTGATGAGGTATGGCTATATTGGCATGTTAACTGCTTTTGGGTTGAATTAATAAATGAAACAGAAATGGTTTTGATTATTATGGTAATTTGGAACCTAAATTTATGGAATATAAATTCATAGATAAATAGTAATTTTATGAATTGATCAATATGGATTATGATGACATGTCTAGTATTCTTGGTGCTTGGTCATGCATGTTTGTTTCTTAGTATTTTGTTTTGATAATTCTCTATTATTGTTGGTTCCTGAGGGTGGGATGTTATAAGACCTTTTTAGATTTTTCCTCGTTATGTATTGTGCTTGTGTTTGGTGTGAGAGGACACCACATGTAATTCTTAAGGAAAAAATACATGACATTCAATACCACATGAGGGAAAGATGTATGCGTATAGTCAACCTATGGGTAAGGTAAATAGTTGATGGATTCCTGAGGGTGAAATGGATATATTCCCAAGGGTGGGATGTTTGTTGTGACAAAATTCAAATATCAAATATCACCAGCTGATGATTATACTATGATTCAAGATAAAGAATATAGAAGTTGATCATTATGCTATAGAGATGAAGACCACACTATAAAGAAGTTTGACCACGAGATACCATTCTATGAAGATTTTGATAATTAAGATACAACCATGGAATATAAATAAGAGATATCATAAATGTTTTTTCAATCATGAAATATGAATTATATTTCACCCAGAAGATCATGGAAGACCTGAAGTTAATGAAACATAGAGATGAATAATGCTATGTTGTAGCAAAGACCATGATGGCTGTGAAACATGAAAATTATGAGGGATACATCATAATAGGGACCATGTTGGGATAACAAATACCTTGTGAGAAATAGTGGCACCATTTTTTTTCTATTGTTTGGGATTTCACAACATGATTATATGCCTTTATACACACATGGAAATTAAAATTCCCATATATTTAATTGAGTATTTGAAGAACGATTATTTCAAGAATTATAGAACTTTAAGTGGTTATATCATTAACTAGGGATTAAATGATATTTGAGGAGAAGATCATTATATCTCATTTTAAGAAGCTTTCCATATTCAAATTATGAAAAATATATTCATGTGGTTTTTCAAAAAATAACTAAGGAAATAATATAAAAAAGGGAAGAAGATGATAATGTGCCTGAGAAATATGTTGTATCAAAGAGATAAAAATAGGAATATACTAACTAACATTATACTTCTTTTGATTATATACATAAAGGAAAACAACCAATGTAAAGGAACATGTATTTATAGATAGAATATTAAGGGGTATAAATATGATACTATAGTGCGCTGAACATCTAGGGAATTGAAGAGAGATAAATTGATGATATGAAATTGAATAAGCAAGAAAAGAAGAAAGAGAGGTAGATAAACCAATACCTTCTATTAAAAAACTATAATATATTTCAAGTTTAGAATAATTTTAACTTGAATTCAGTGAATTTGATCTTAATATATTAGTCTAATTCATTTAATTATAAGAAGAAGATTTCATATGGTGATGTTGTGATATCCTAAAGTTCATTTGAAAATTTTCTTCATTGTGTTGGATGATTACTATTATCAACTGGTGGGAACTAGTATAAACACAATCAGGAGAAAAAAATATTGGGAAATGATATTGGGTTAAGGACGATAACTTCCCATTCCGCTTGTAAACTAAATTGATTTTAGTGGAAAATACGTGTATCTGGCTTGACCTGAACACAATAAGGATGTAGCCACCCACATCAGGGGTGAACCATATAAAAATCTTATGTGTGCTATGTTTATTTACATTTCTAAACTATTTATATAAAATTGAGATATATTATCTGAGTGGAAAAACTTTAACAATTCAAATAGGTTTATTTATAAAAATAAATTGTAAAAAGTACCACTAATTCAACCCACCTTCCTAGTGGTACAATATATCCTGGGCACTTAATTTGGTATCAGAGCAATCCAGGTTACCTATAAAAGATACAAATTCTTTTAGTGATGGATAATATTAATTATATTAATGTTATAGTTATTCCAAAAATCTATCATAATAATTTTCATTGATGGAAGAATAAAATGATTCCTTATCTTCTCTCACTTATCCTAGAAGTTGTTGATGATTCTACTGTGAGATTTACACTAATAGAGAAAGATGAAACCATGTATTTTTATAACAAGGGTAAATTATACATTGATTTAAATCCTAGAAATTTTATTATGATGTATTTATCTATTAATTTTTATACAAAGGTTACAAGGCTTCAAAATACCAAGAATATTTGAGAAAAACTTGAATTTTTTTTAGGGGGATTTGAATGTTAAAAAATAAAATCTATAGATATAGATAGGAATGTTTAAAAATGTTAGGATTAATGATAATGAAAATAATTATGATTACTTCACATGGGTAAATGAATACCCCAAAAAAATCAAATATTTTTGGGTTTCACTAGAAGAATCTATTTTTTTTAATAAATAGATGAGAAACTTTTCAAATAGGTTTGATGATAAAATTTTTTCACCATAGGATAGAGATTATTTATCTCTTGATAAATTGAAAAATATACTTGCGGCTTAGAAGATAAGGAAATATTTACTATTTTATAGTATGATTAAGGAGGATATGACATTTGAATCCAAAAGAAAACTCAAAATCAAGGAAGAGTAATTTGATACCTCTAGAAAATATGAAGATGAAGAATAAAGGGATAAAGTGTATAAGAGTATTATATATCATATCTAAAATAACTCTACAAAAAGAAAAAAGATAGGTATAAATGCAAGGTTCTACTGAAATGTTTTAGTTGTGGTGGAATTGGTTATTTTTTAATTAATATTACATGGAATAAAGGTGGTGATTATAAAGATGATGAGTAAGATAAAAGGAATCAAAGAAAGAAATTGAGTAAAAATTAAAAGGAATTCATAAATGATATTTATGACAAGAAAAATTTTCCAAGAAGAAAGACAAGAAGTATTTTGAGTAAAGAATAAGAAGGATACTCTACCTTAAGTGGTTAATCAGGAGAATAAAATACTAAAAAGTTTTGGAAATCCATGTATCATGTTTGAAAACATGAATAAAACTTAAGTAGTGAAGGATTAGAATTTGAATATAGTTACATAGATCTTATGTCAAATGATAAACTTGAATCTTATCTTGAGTAAAATACGAAAATCAAGTAGGAAATAAGAATATTTAAGAAACAAAATGAAAATATAAATGAAGTAAAAGAAGATATTAACAAATAGGGAGATAGAGAAAAAATTTAAAAACTCAAGTTGAAGGTTGTAGAATAAAACAAATTATTGAAATATTTTAATGAAATACTTACATTAAAAGAAGAAGTTTTATGTAAGACACAATTAAAGTTTCTTGAAGAATATTTTTTTTGAGTAAAATGAGTGAATATTTATAGGAAGTTATGGAAGTTAAATATGAATAATTTCAAAACATTGAGTAAGTTATCCTAGAGATAAAGGTATAAAATAAACCTATTTTTTAAAATATTACTAAATGAGTTTCAACTAATAGTTTATACATGAAAATATTTGAAATACAAGATTGATAAAAAACATGACTTGATCACTCTGTCATCAAGTGGAGTTGGAGACATCTCAAGAGGGGAAGTCTCCTCAATACATAAGGAATCATAATATATGGCTAGAAAACAACAATGGTATATAGATAAAACTTTTATTAATATGAAATACCAATATTCAAAGGTTATTACTAGTGATTGGAAATATTTGGGCACTAATACTATTCATGCTGCTATAATATTTCACTAACTTGGTGTATGTGTGAATAAAGGGAGGAAAACACTAATAATAAAGGAAGAAACTCAAAGAAGATGAGAGACAAGAAAGTCGTGAACATAATTTCTTTAATTATGAATATTCAAAATTGATTTTAGTGTTTGGAGAATTTTTTTGGAAGAGATGACCAAAAAGGTCATTGTGCTGAAGACTATATGACCACTCTTTCATGGTAGTCTACTTATACTAAAAATAGAAAGGAAATTTAGAAAAATAAGGAATAAATGTAACTTATTATTGAAGTTACCTTGAAAACTAATATGAAAGCTAAATCATAGATACTCAATAGTAGATTTTACTCTCAAATGATAGGTGATATAAAACTCTTGAAAAGCACTGAAGATCATGATGGAGGCGCAGTAACATTTCAAAATGATATCTCTTTAAAAATCATAGGAGTTGGTAAGGGTGAAATTGAAGCTCGAAAAGTGAAATCCAAATACATTTTGTTTGTTGATGAGATTAAACAAAAATTATTCTGTGTAATACAACTATGTTAGGATGGAAATGAAATTATCATTAAGAAAAACTCACACATCATCAAGTGATTAAAATATGGAAGAGTTTTCATCAAGGGAGAAAGAACAAGCAGTAACATATTCAAAATTTTCGATCCAAGAAACTTCTATTATCTGAGATCCAATGATAAAAACAAGTTATTTCATAGGATACTTAGTCATCATGGTCAAATAATTTTGAGTAAAATCTTATATAAAGATGCGGTAAGGGACCTATGCCAAAATAAGAGATAAAGAGATATTATCTATAAAATATATCAAAAGGGAAATATGCTTTATGGAACTCAAAAAGAGTGTAAATTTATTTCACTAGTCTAATTTAATTGATTCATTATTTTTTATGTGGGCCTTTAATACATCAGTAAAATAGAGTAAATGATTTCGCTTAATGAAAAATGTAATTTTAGTAAATCACATGATAAATTTAATATAGGTATTCAATGTTTTTAGAAGAAAGTTTGGGAAAGTGCTAAGATTATATATCATGAAGTTGAGAATTGATAATGGATGGGTGTTAAATTATAATGATTTTGAATACCATATTATAAATAATCAGATTAAAAATTAGTATAGTGATCCTTATGATCCCTATAAAAATGGTGTTTCAGAAAGAAAGAATAGAAGCCTGATTGAAATGGGAAGAACTATTCTTGCTGATCACAAACTTTCAAAATTATTCTAGATGTATAAGGTATGAAAAGTTGTACATATTCAGAATAGATGTGTGCCAAAACCTGAATCGAACAAGATTTCTTATAAAATTTGGTACAAAAATAAATATACTATGAAATATTTAATAGTTTTTGGAATACCATGTTTAATGAAGATTAAAAACTCAAATCTGAGAAAATTTGATTAAAAATCAGAGGAACGTGTGTTCATTGGGTATTTATCCAATGGAAGAGGTTATAAGTGCTAGAACAAAAGGTTTCACAATATCTTTTAATATTATGGCATGGGGATTATTTAAAATCAACCCATATTTTGTGATAAAAACGAAATAGATTTTTAAAATACATAAATGTATACAATACATATTTATGGAAACGTTAGTGAAGAAGAAGCTAAAAAACTAGTTAATACTGATACAAACCTAGATTATAATAGTGATGATGATGATAAAAATGTAATAGATAAGAAATTAAAACATAAGAAGTTCAATAATCATATAAAATCTTAAAACATCAATGTAAATCAAGAATCTCAAGTTCAGACTAGAAGAAGGCTAAGAATTTAAAATCTGACAACTCTTATTTCACAAGTTAAACTTGAAATAGTTATTGAGGTTTTTGAGAATAAGGAGTGGCTATATTCTATGAATGAAGAACTTGATAATGTTGATATAAATGCTATATGGGATTTTGTTCCAAGACCAAAAGGGAAAAATTTCAAAGGAACTAAGAGGGAATTTAGAAATTAACTCAACGATAAGGGTGAGATTTCTAGAAATAAGGCCCAATTAGTTTTTGAATGTTATTATCAGGTGTAATGTATATATTTGTTAGAAAAATTTTCAATTGTTAAAATAATTGAAGTTATTATAATTTTTCTATATGTTTCATCCCATATAAATTCAAAATATATCAAAAGTACGTGAATTATGCCTTCTTAAATGGATATCTTGAAGAAGAAATTTTTATTAAGCAACCATAGGGTTAAATTCTTGACAGCAGTGGAACCATGGTTTGAAGATTGAAGAAATACTTATATGGGTTAAAGTGGGACCCTAGATCTAGGTATTATAAACTTCATAGTTTCCTAAAATAGTTGATCTTTTCTAAAGGAAAGGATGAAAATAACTTATATGTGAAAAAGAGGAGCACAAGTAATCTAATTTTTATTATCTATGTCACTAAAATATTTTTTTATAGGTGATATAGAGTATGTTTGTAAAGCATTTCAAGGTAAATAAATATGAATTTTGAAATGAAAATATTGAGATAAATGAATTTATTCTTGTGATTGAAAGTTATATAAAAAAATATTTCATATTTCTATCCCAATTGAAATATTTTATGGAATTATTTAATAAATTTTTAATAGAAGACTCAAGGGAAGTGTGAATCAGAAAGGATTTAAGAAAATAATTGGAAGCCAATTTTTTCTCACGACATCCAGGCCTGAATTTTTTTATACATTAACTTTGAGTGCTAGATATTAGAGTGATATTAAGTAATTAAACATGTTCACTAATAAGATATTTATAATATATATTAAAGAAACATTGAACTTTGGGATTCTTTATAGAAGAAATTATAATATAGGTTTTCTTGGGTACATTAATGTTGATTGGGCTGGAGATTATGTTGATAAAAAATCAAAATCATGTTGTATATTATTTTTGGGTGAATGTTTTGTGAGGTGGAATTTAAAAAATATAAACTTTGTGACTTCAATAACCATAGAGTAAGAATATGTGGATACCATAAATTCTTATAACTAAATGATCTGGATGAAAGAGAAGCTAGGTGATTCAAAGGTGAAAGTTAACAAGCCCTTGAGAATTGCATGTAATAGTCAAAGTGAAATTTATCTACCTAAGAATCATGTAAAACACTTGAGATCCAATCACATTGATATAAAATATCACTTCATCAAGGATAAAGTGTTTAATGGATATGTAAAACTAGATTATATTTCCTTAAAGGATCAAATTGTGAGTATTTTCATAAAATTTATAATAAAGGGTATATTTAAAGTGTTAAGGATGAAAATGCATGTTCATACCATCTATCTCACTTTATGTATTATTGGAACAATACATATTCTTTTTGATTATGTGTTTAAAGGTAGAGAAATTAATATAACTCTTATTTTCATAATTTGAATCCAAATATGCTCTTACTGAAAAAAATTGGGAGATATTTGTGTGTGGGTTGAGAGGGGGGCATCCAAATCACATGGCCAAATATTTATTATCACCGAGTGATGAAATTCATCGAAACCATTTATTTTTATTGTATCATGATTTTCTTACATTTATATTTGATAAAGGATATAATTTCATGTGATCTAATGAGTTTTGGTGGGAGTTGTTAAAATTGACAACAAATTGAAAGTGGGATATTAAATAAACCAATATAATTGTTGAAGTGTTGTGTTTATTTTAAAATATGATTGAATATCATCAGAACCTATTGGAAAGGTCATTGAGATATTTTTAAATGTTTTAGAGATGGTTTGGAGTGATTGGAGATAAATTGAGAAGAGTTGAATAAGTTTTGAGTCTATTTTCAAAAATTTTAGAAGTTGAATATTTTTGGTATCGAGAAATGCATGAGCATCCGTAAAAGTAATATGATACATATTTCATAGTCATCAAAAATTGTGTAATAAAAATTGTGAATATGTAAGAGTAAAAATGGGCATACTTGAAAGTGATTTCAAGATCTTTCTCTCTAAAAAAACTTGTAATTTTAAGATAAGTCATTTTTATTTATTCATCAATTAGATTTTCTAGTGTTATATTCTTTATAAAAATATTATGTAATTTTTTAGTTGAATGGAAGAAGCTTTATTTCTAACCAAATTGAGTTTTTATACATTATATAGTTTAATTTAAAGGCTTTATTTCCAAACTATAGAATTATAATTTTACAGAATTAATTTCCTTTTTTATTAAAAATTTCAAAATTATCTTAGAATGAATTTGTAACAATTTTCTGAAAATTTTGATTTTTCAATGAATAGTGAAAAATATTGTTTTTTATTGAAAACTATATTTTCTTTTAAAGTATTTATAAAGTAAAATTATATTTTGGGTTAGTTTGAAAATTAAATTAGTTGATTATGATTAAATATAATCCAATTATAGTCTTTGTAATGAATTTTATATTTAAATTTCACATAAAAACATTTTTTATACATAAAAATGTTTTTTTATGAAAAATTATTTTTTGTCACATTTTGCTGGTTTAATTTTAAATGGACTTCTGGAAATTTTTTGAGTTGAATCATGAAAAATGGATTCAATATTTGGATTAATGAGGACCATTTTTTTAAATATTTCCCTTTTATTTTTAGTCATTATGAATTGTAATCATAGTAAATTGTTACCATAGTAAAGGTAAAATAGGTTAATTAAGGGTAAAAATAATTTAACAAGGACTCTGAAACAACCCTAAAACTTACCTTAATTTTATTAAAGGAGTATATTTTGTCCATAATCATAAATTTTTTAATATATTACCATTTTTTTCCATTTTCCATGATTTTGACCTTTATAATATTTTTTGTAAAGAAAAGTAAAAAATACTGTTCACTTTGTTTTATTATCTTTAAATTTTTTGCATAGGGATAAAAGAAGGTATTCTAGGTTATAAATATTAATTTTAAATATAAATTATTTTTTTCATGGTAATTTATTACTAATTTTTTTGATGAAATAATTACCTTAAATTCTTACGCAACGATGATACTGTATTTACGTAATTCAATGGAAAATAAAATAAATGATTTTATAAACTTTAAAATTAATATAATTTGAATGAATTATAGTGTTAATAAAATTTTATATTTAAATATAAAATTTTAGGTATGTGTTAAATGATTATACTTAATTACATTTTATTTCATAATATTTTAAATGTCAAATTAAATAAATAGTTCCAAAAATGACATTAATGATATTTTATAATGAATGATATTTTATTAAATAATTTAAGTTTCATAAAATACTATCTTTATAAAATTTATTAGGATATGGTTGAAAATATAGACCATGGTCTATTTATGGGCCAATTTTTCTTTTATATGAACTATATTAACCCCTTAAGAGTAAAAAACATTGATATCACCATAATTGTCAAAAGGGTTATCTGAGGGTTAAAACAAAAATATAAGTGTAAAAATATAATATTAAATTATAAAATTTTTATTTTATTAGAGTATTTTGACTCATAATCATATTATATTTTAATTTTATCAATTGGAACCATTTAAATGTGAAAATTAATTTATATTAATTTAATACATTAAGAAATTCCAAGAGTGCCCCTCCCCTCTCTTATTAAATGGCACCTACACTCATCTTTTATTCACACTTAAATTATTTTTATAAAAGAAAATACCTATCCAAATACCTTACTTACATCACTCCCCACATCCTAGAGGCATTATTTTGATCAAAACACCAACCTTGAAAATCTTTTGGTGTAAACATTAAGAGATTTTCTGAAAAAGAGGTATAGTTCTTAACCAAAGCTTTTTGTTTTTTTTCTTCTTCTTCCACCTTCAAATATTATTGAAACATGTAGAAATAATAACAATAGTGTATTATATATATTTATATGTTATTATGTTAATTAAATCACTTATATCTTTCTCCTCATCCATCAAATGGGAAACGAATATGCCATTCATGTGTACGGCGGACTACTGCCTCATGAACCGATGTAATTCATTTTCCATAACCCCCTCTCATGGATGGGTGTAATAATGGATTTAATGAACACACACACACAAAAATATATATATACTATTAATAAAATTTTTATTATTATATAAAATTATTATATCAACTATTTTCTTACCCTTCCATTCACTTAAAAATAATTACTTTGTTCGTGCGTATGTGTGCACTACCACCTCCATGAAGCGATGTGATTTGTTTTTCATCACCAGATAAATTGAATGATAAATATAAGTGTCATTAAATAAATTATATGGTATTAATTATATTATTAAAATTATGTAAAGATAAAATAATACTTCTCATATTTTTATAATGATCATTGACAAATGGAAACATTACTCATGTGTATGTATGACCTACCATCTCCATGATTGTAACATAGTTCATTTTTCATAACTATATTTCATGGTTTATTTTAAAATTATAATTGATGTATAAAAATGATAATTATATTATGATAATTATTTTTTTATCTTATGTATCAATGACCTCTTTCACCATATCCAACCTACCAATGTCATTTTTGACATATGAGCGGAATATCATCAAAACATAAGATGTAAACTTAATTGATTAGGTAATTATATATAACATGATATTATATAAAATAAAAGAATAATGAACATGAAAAATGTTATTAAAAATTTAAATAATTAACATAATTTTTTATTTTGGATGATAAATAACATACGTGACGAGTCAGACTCTAGATAAGATACTTTCTTTTAAAAATCAACTTTTTAAAGCCCCACTTCCAATTATTTTTATTCCATAACCATATTTAAAAAAAATGTTTTTAATGTATTTATATATACATAAATAATTAAAAAGGAATACTTATGAATCTTTTGACCTTATTTAAATGGTTTTCAAAAGGAATATTTTTACCGAATGTTTTTACTTTCTTTACAAAAGGTCAAAGGAATGTTTTATTTTAATGTATATGATGAAAAAATATTTTACTACCATTGTAAATGTTATTTTATGTTTGTATTACATTATAATATTCCATGTTTTCGTCAAATAAATAAACTATTTCCCTTTTTTCTTGGTATTTTTTTATTGAAAATTTATTTTTAAAAAGGAGAGGGTATTTTGATATGTGAAAGTGTTTTGCATACAAAATTAAAAGATTTTTTTCATGGGATTTATAAAAAAAAATGTGAAAGATTAAAATATATTACATATGATATGATCCTTGGAAATTATTTTTTATGAAGCGAGAGCCTGATATAGATCATTATTAATGGTGAGCCTAATATATCTCATGATGATGGGTGAGATTGATATAGCTCATGATGACGGGTGATCCCGATATAGCTCTTCAATGCACTGGGTAATGATTATGTTCTCCAAATAATTATATTGAAAGTTTACAATATATTGATTCTAATAGTAAGAGTTATGTAATGGTTCTATGAATATGATATTCCAAGAAACCTACATGACTTTTCTATGATTTCTAATGAGTTTTTATAGAAATATTTTGATTTAAAAAGGTTTTCTAATAATAATTTGTTTAAAGTATAGATTATGCCCTTTTAGGGTAAAAATGTATGGTTTTAAGAAAATGATTTTCATGGGTTCTCATGTTTTATAGGAAACCCTCATGATTATCATCTTTTTCTTTATATTTTATTATAAATATTTAATGAAAAACTTTGGGCAGAAAATCTATTTTCATGTATAAGTAAGTGATTATTTAAGCTCAAGGTTTATTATGTAAGAGGAAAACTCCCACTTTGATATCATGGTTTTAAAATGGAATAATGTGTTTTTATTATTATTTTTAGATCCCTTATTGATATTTTTGTTCTTATATTATTTTTTAAAAAGTTTTTCTCATGGTTTAAGGAGGCTAAGAATAATAAATAAGTCAAGTTGAAATTCATGAAGATGTTTCATAAAAATAAAAAATGTTTCTTTTTAATATTTTTTATTTTGGGAAAAATGGATACTGAATATAATTTTCCACTTTACAATATATGGATTTTTTATATAAGGGTTATGACCTAACTCTCTAATGATCTAAATCATAAATATATTTGGTAATGGATTATGTTGAGAAATTTATTAATTATGGAAGATAAAGTTACCTTGATCATGTTATTGATAGAAATAAATTTTCCAAATTAGTGATTTATCACTAGTAAATGAATATGTGGATGTATTTCCTAATGATTTTACTAGTTTCATTCCTAATCAGGAGGTTAAATTTTCTATTGACTTAGTAACTCATGATAAACCTATTTTGAAATCCCCTTATTTAATGGATCAATTAGAAATTTTGGAATTGAAAAATAAGTTGCAAGAGTTTCTTGATAAAGGTTTTATTCATTATAGTACTTCACCTTGGGGTGATCTAGTTTTATTTATTAAAAATAAAGATGGTTTAATGAGACTTTTCAGGGATTATAGAGCCTTGAATAACCTTACTATTAATAAAAAGTTGCATATTCCTCATATAGATGATTTTTTGATCATCTCTAGGGAGTGTATGAATTTTTAAAGACATATGTATCATCATTTGAAGTTGAAAGAGGAAGATATTTTCTAAATATGGTGTTTTGAACTATACATGGGTATTATGAGTTTGTAGTTATGAACTTTCAGTTGTCTAATACACCATATGTATTTATGGATCTTATGAATAGAGTTTTAATGAATTTTTAGACATGTTTTTGGTTGTGTTTATTAATTACATACTAATATATTCTAAAATCTATGAGGATCATTAAATATACCAAAGGATTATTTTTAAGACCTTAAAAGAAAATAAGCAATATAGAAAATTTAGTAAGGGTGAATTTTGGTTGAAACATTTTTTGTTTCTTTGTGATATTGTATTTAAATATGGCATAAATATTGACCCTACAAAAACTATTTTTTTTAAAGAGTGTCCAAGACCTATAAATTTCATGGATATTTTTAATTTTTTTAGATTAGTGGGTTACTATCAATAGTTTATTGAGAATTTTTCTTGGTTGTCTATCCCACTGACTAAGTTAACTTGAAAACGAGTTAAATTCATTTGGATGAAATAATTTGATGATTGTTTTCAGAAACTAAAGTGAATATTAGTGAATGATCTAGTATTGGATTTACCCCCATAATAGTTAATTTTTCATCTACAATGATGATTCTTAAAAGGGTATTGTTTGTGATCTTATGAAGAATGATGAGGTAATTGCTTATACTTCATAGAAACTAAAATCTCATGAGTTAAATTATTGTACACATGATCTATAATTAGATGATATGGTTTTTTTATTTAAAAATTTGGAGGCATCAATTTCTTGGAGTAAAATGTAAAATATATACTAATAAAAAAGTTTTGAATTATATATTTACTTAGAAAGAGTTGAATATGAGGTAGAGAAGATGGGTGGAACTGATTAAGGATTACAACTGCATGATTCATTATCATCCTAGAAAATCAAACTAAGTAGCTGATGGTTTGAGTTGAAAAAATAATGCTATATTAACCTTATTAAATTTGGAACATGATCTTAGGATAATGATTTGATGATTTTTTGCCTAGAAATTTTGAATATAAGAACATTCTATATTTTGTTTTAGGTGTCAATAAAATCAACTCTTTTAGAAAGAATTAATCAATATCAGAAGGAGGATCACATTCTACTAGTAAAGGTAAAATCTGTTAATAAGGGTAAGTTGATAGAGTTTAATGTCTATGAAGAATGTTTTACCAGATTTTTGAAAAATATTATGTGTGCCTTTTGATTCTCATTTAAAGTAAGATATTTTTAATTAATCTTATAGTTCCCCATTTCCCATTCATCCTGAAATCACTAAGATTTATAGATTCCTTTGGGAATATTACTAGTAGGATGGAATGAAAAGATATATTGCTAAATTTACACTAATTTTTTTAAACTTATCAATATGTTAAAGAAGAATGTAAATTATCAAAGGGGATGTTCAGCCTTTTCCAGTTCCAAATTGGATATGGGAAAAAACATCCATGGATTTCAGAGTGGGATTACCAAATAAATATTGAGGTAATAATGTGATTTGGGTTATTATTGATAGATTAACTAAATAAGCACATTTCCTTCCCATTCGAGATACTATGTATTTAGATAAAATTTCTAAAATATACCTATTGGAGATAGTTATTTTATATAGAGTTCCTCTATACATTGTATCTTACTATGATCCTAGGTTCACATTGAATTTTTTGGAAAGGAATTTAAAAGTCATTGGGTATTGAATTAAGTTTCAGTATAGATTTTCATCCACAATTTGATAGACAGTCTAAGAGAATGTATTATACCTTGGAAGACATGATTCATTCTTATTCAATGGATTACAAGGGAATTTGGAATCTACATCTTTCATTTGTTGAATTTTCTAATAATAACACTTTTCATTCCAATATATAGATGACACCTTTTGAGAAATTATATATAAAGTGGTGTTGGAGTCCATCATTTTGGGATGAAGTAGGAGAAATGAATTTTATGAGACTATAGTTGGTAAATAAATGGTTGATAAGGTAAATATTATTTAGTAATATATGAGGATGGATTAGAGTTGGCAGAAAATTTATGTGGATAATTGGAGGACAAATCTTTCTTTCGATGTAAGTGATCCTATTTTTATTAAGGTATATCTATGGAAATGTGTTATGAATTTTGGTAAAAAGGGGAAGATAAGTCTTTAGTTCATTGGGAAATATAAAATACTAGATAAATTTGGACTAGTTTTCTACAGAGTATCCTTACCTCCAATTTTATCCCAAGTATATAACATATTTCATGTTTCGATGTTAAGAAAATATATTCTAGACTCATCTATAATTTTGAGCATTAAAGTAGTTCAATTGGAAGATAAAATTTATTATAAGGAATGAACTATTTATATTATTGATTATATAGAGTATATATTATAAAATTAGCTGATTCATTATGTAAAGGTTTTTTGGAAAACCATATGGTTGAAGAAACAACATGGGTATTTGAAAATGCAACGAGAGAAAAATATCCCAAGTTGTTTAAGTGATGAATAGAATTATGAGAAAAATTTTAAAAATGGGGGAAATAATGTAACAACCTAGGTAATTATAAGATAAATCATTTTCATTTATTCGTTAATTATATTAATAGAGTTATATTCATTATAATAATATTAGGTAATTTTTCATTCAAAAGGAAAAAAACCGTTATTTCTAACCAAATTGGATTTTTTATACATTATACGATTTCATTAAAAGGATTGATATCCAAATTATATAATTTTAATTTAAAAAAATTAATTTCATTTTTTATTAATAATTTCACAATTATCTTAGGATGATTTTTCTAGAATTTCTGAAAAGTTTTATTTTTTAATGAATTGTAAAAAAATTATTAATTTTAATTGAAGACTATATTTTATTTTTAAGTATTTATAAAGTAAAGTTATATTTTGGATTAGTTTTAAAATTTAGTTTGTTACATTTTATTAATAATAATCCAATTATAGTCTTTGGAATTAATTTTATACTTGAATTTAATATAAAAACAATTTATTACTCAAAAGGCATTTTTCTGAAAAAGTGTTTTTCATCGCATTTTGTGAGTTTAATTTTAAATTAAAATTTTCTAATTCTATGTATTGAATAATAAAAAATTTATTCTATATTTTTAATCAGGAGGTACAAATTTGGTTAATATTTCCCTTTTTTAGTCATTATGAATAGTAATCATAGTAAATTTTTTTCCCATGGTGATGGTATAATGAGTTAATTAAGGGTGACAATAATGTGATAAGGACTAGAAAGTAACTCTAAAAATTGAATTAACTTTATTGTATCAATATATTTTATATATAATTATCCAAACATATAATATATGACCTTTTTTTTACAATTTTCCATGATTTGTAAATTTATAATATTTTATATAAAGAAAAGTAAAAAATGTAATTCTCTTTGTTTTATTATCTTTAAAAATTTTACATATAGATAAAAAAATTTATGTTTGGTTCTAAATATTCATTTTAAATAAATATTATTTATATTTATCATGGTAATTTATTCTAAATCTTTAGTAATGAAATAATTACCCTGAATGCTTACGCAACGCTGACATAATATATATTTTTTAAAATTAAAATAAAATAAATGATTTTAAAAATAGTAAAAGTAATATAATATGAATTAATTATCATATTACACAAATTTTCTAGTTAAATATAACTTTTTTAGGGATGTTTTAAAGGATTAAATTCTAATTAATTTTCTATAATGATATTTTTAAAGTGAAATTAAATGAATAGTTCCAAAAATGACATTAATAATATTCATTAATAATTGATATTTTATTAAAAGGATTAAAATTACTTAAAATACTATATTAGGGAAATTTATTTGGATATTTTTTAGTATATAAACTATGGTCTATTTAAAGGCCAATTTTTCTATTATAGTGACTACATTAACCCCTTAACAGTAAAAAGCATTGATATCACCGTAATTCTCAAAATGGTTAATAGAGGGTTAGAAAAGATAAGTTTAAAAATATAATCTATATTTTTAAAAATTTATTTTATGAAGTTATTTCAACTAATACTCATCTTATATTCTAATATCATCAATTTGGATCCATTTTAATGTGAAAAGTAATTTATATTAATTTAATACTTTAAGAAGTTTTAAGAGTGCCCCTCCCCTCTATTATAAAAGGGAATATACTATCCCCTTTTATTCACACTTAAAATAATTTTTTTCAACAATAAATACCCAATTACCCTACTTATATCACTTAACATGTCTTAGAGTCCTTGGTTTGTTCATAAAACCAACCTCTAAAAGATTTTGGTGTAGACCTTAAGAGATCGTCTGAAGAAGCGGTATAATTATTCACTAAGAATTTTCATTTTATTTCTTATTTTTCCACCTTAAAATATTCTTCAAACATGATTAAATAATAAAAAAAATATCTTCCATATATTTATATGTTAATATGTTTATGGTACCACCTACATCTATCTCCTCTTTCGTCAAATGGGAAATTAAAACATCATTCATTTGTATGGAAGACTACCTCCTTGCAAATCGATGTAATGTGTTTTCAATCACTGCCTCTTATGAAAAGTTGTAATGATGGATTTAATATATATATATATATATATTATATTAATGAAATATTTATCATTATTTAAAATTAATATATCATCTATTTTCTTACCTTTCAATTCACTGATAAGTGATAACTTCAATCATGCGTATGAGTTGACTACCACCTCCACAAAGTGATGTGATTAATTTTTCATCACCACATTATAAGGATTATATATATAAGTGTAATTATAATATGGTATTAATGATATAATTATCATTCTATAAAGTTAAAATAACACTTACCTTCTTTCTATAATGATATTTGAAAAATGGAAACATTATTCATTCATACGTACAACCTACCATCTCCATGATTGTATCATAGTTCATTTTTCATAACCATATTTCATTATTGGTTTTAAAATTATAATTTATGTATAAAAAAGATAATTATGTCATGATTATTATTCTTGATATGGTGGAATAATTACCTATTTGACCATATTCAACCCACTGAAGTTATTTTTTACATATAAGAGAAATATTGTCAAAATGTCTGATGTGAAATTAATTAATTAAGTAATTGTATATTACATGGTATTTAATAAAATAAAATAATAATTTTAAGGAACCTAGGGTGTATCGGAAGTGTTAAAAACATACAATTTAAAATTTTGGGTTTTGATTCATGTTAAAAACATTTAATCCACAAAAAACCTTATCTGAATTTCTAAAAGGATCACATGTAATTTAATTTAAGCATGAAAATAAAATCAAACAAAAGTTTAAATGGTACCTTATTCATTTGAAGTCATCAGTTTGATTCCTCACCATTTATGGGTCATGGATCAAATATTACAATCCATGAATCCTATATATCATCCACAGGTGCACCAAAATTCTTAGATCATTGATCTACATTTCCCAGGTGTTAGTTTAGGAAATAAAATAGATTTATGACATACCTTTGATCTCCTAAATAATGTAGACTCAATTAGGAAAGATGGATTGATCTGACCTTTTTCTCCCTTCAGAATCTCTCTATAAGAACTTGAGGGGAGAGTAGAGGATATATCCTCTCACTAAATACATATAAATGGTTGAGATCACAATTCAAGAGGCTAAAATGATCATTTATGCCTAGTTTGTACTTTCCAAAATTTCACTTTGGTCCTTGGAAAGTAATAACCTTCATTTTAGACCTTTGTGAACATGTATGACATAAAAAACATCTAATAAATGTAAAAAATATTTCATCACTCACTTTTAACACTATAAAATGTTACGTGATAAAATATGAACCATTAAATAGTCCCATAATATCCACAAATAATTTAATGAACCTTGAGCATCCTATGTTCATTTGAAAAATCATATTTTCTCATATTCACTTTAATCATCAAACAATTTGTAAATACCTTTAAAAATAAATTCAATCATCATTATTATAAACTTAAATAATATAGTTGATTATTTTACTTGTGATTGGTCATATTTGGACGTTCACCAACCACACACTTGGGGACCACTACATCCTAAAATCCTATTCACTAGAATAGGTTGAAATTGTGGATACAAATAGTGTGTGACCCTCTAGGATATCATAACGATAGCATTGAGTCTAACCCATTGTCCAAGTGTAGATTCTAGAAACCCATCAAATCCCTTATGGAGATAAGAAATGTCATTTCTATGACTACCTCCTACAAACACATTCAATTTAATATAATATCTTTATATTGTGATATCTCATAAAGAAAAATGCACAGTTGTGACATCATCCTTTTGTTTCTTTATTTATTTTTTGACCTTACTAGATGGAATTACCTTATTGTATGATGTCCATAGATTTAATAAAGGTACTCTCATCCTGGTCAACCTAGGCCCATGAGATATATCTTCCCCAACTCAGAAGTGAAAAATTCTATCTTGACCATTAAACCAATTCCATACCACCAATGACACACCCAGAAAAAGATACCTCACCAAAACTTCAATGTCATGGTTTTTTATTGCATAAAAGTATGTTATCAAATGGTTCACATTAATAACAATCTCAAGTTTAGAGACTAATACACATGTTCATAAATAGTAATAACCAATGACACCTGAAAGATGTGGTATTCCTATTGGTGGGTCTTTCCTCATTATCTCATCCACTTTAATTTAATATGCACATATTGTATAATAACATTTTAATAATTTAAAAGAAAACCCATCCAATAATAATTGTGATATTCCTTCCAAATAAAACACATTTCTATACCTCGATCACCCAACTAGGTAGTTTCTTTCTAAAGCTAGGTGTCTATGAATTATCTAGTCATGGTGTAAATATCTATTCCAAAATATTATGTTACCAAATCCCACTATGATCTTTGGGTGACACTTAGTTAAGTAACCCTAAAAGTTTAGATACCAGAGGAATACAATTTTCATTATATATATATGATGTATTTGAGTAAATAGTTATCCATTAAACTATTTAAGAGCCACAAATAATATGATTGGAGTGTTATATTTCCTAAATAGTTATATAATGAGATGAAAACCCAAGTATCCTCAAAGATCAATGAAATATGGATCCTGACTCATTAAATGAATATGATTTATGAGTTAATCATTTTTAATGGGTGTAATTTTATTAAAATACCTTCATGAAAAGATATAAAACATCATACTCACCCATAGATATGTCTTTGTTTTAGATTGTGTAATATATCATGTTAATCATATTTATATATCTCAGAGGAAAGACCTATAAAATAGTTCGAAACTTATATTTAAAATTGAGAAGTATTCTTATGAAGAAACATTATTGGAATATTATTATAAATGTTATGGTGATCAATTTCTTTGACTCTAACTCATGGGTATTGTATACTAGGTTTAAATCACACATTTGTACTAATAAACACATAATCAGAGATAATAGGTAATTGAAAAATGAATAAGTGGATATTTGTGTCAGTTATAGAGAATGAGTTTCTGTATTAGAAGTTGGTACTTATGATCTAAATCCACATAGTATATTACTTCTATAATTAAAGAATTATTATTATGTTTCCACCATTAAAGAAATTTTATTTGTGCATATTGTTTGGAAAAGATTGGATTTTCATTCATGATTAAGAAAAATATTTTTTCTAGATATAAGAATAAACTATTTTATAGAATGGGGAATGTGGAAAATATTTTATACATACTATATATGGATAATCCTTCCTATAATAATCATAATAAGAAGGTCAATGTTGATTCTTATCCCACTTATCTTTGGTATTATCAACTTAGCCATATAAATGAGAAAATAATCCAAATAATCCATTGAAAGGGATTATTAGACATAATTGACTATGAATTTATTGACATGTGTGAATTTTATGTAAGATAAAAGATGACCAAATAAACTTTTAGTGTAAAATTTGAAAGGGAAAGTGGTTTTTTATATCTCATACATAGTGATTTATGTAGACTAATGATTACATAAGAAAGTGGTTGTTTTAAGTATTTCTTTGCTTTTACTGATGATTTTAATTGATATAGTTTTGTGTTTTTAATGAAACACAAGTATGAAACCTTTTAAACATTTAAAGGGTTTTAAAATGAAGTATAATATCAACTAGTAAAAAGTATTAAGATTCTCAGATCAAATTCTAATGTTGAATACCTGAGTTGAGAATTTAATGATCATTTGACAGATTATGGAATTATTTAACAACTTAATCATCCTATAACAACACAAATTAATGATGTGTGCAAGATAAGTAATCATACCACGTCATACATGGTTCGATCAATATGAGTTGGTGTAATATTTCTATTTTATTATGGAGATATCCTATAGAGATTATTGTATTCCAAATTAACTATATTTTATATAAATAAATAATAATGACACTACATGAGATATAGAATAATAAAAATCCTAAAATATATTTTATGAGGATTTGGATTGGAAAAGAACTTATACAATTATTTACTTATGATAAGATTATCATTAAATCATAAAAGTGATTTTTTATTGGTTATTCCAAAAAAAGTATGGAATATAATTTCCATAATCCTATTGAATAAAAATCATTTATCTTGTAATTTTGTGTTTTTATTGAGAAACAACACATAAATCATGGTTTCAGTGGGAGAAAAGTATAACTTGGATAGGTTCTAGACCAATAAATAGGAAGAATTCCTAAGAAATAAGTTCAATAAGTTCCACCAAAAGTTATGAAAGAAGAAAAAACTCATGTTACACAAGAATATAAATGGTCTATTAGGATTAGTCAAGATCCAAATATATATTTATTTATTTTGGAAAATGACAATAAAGTAATGGTATTAGAAGGTTAACCTATTGTCAACCAAGGGGTCATAGAGAGTTCTGATTATGATAAATAGTTAAAATTGAAGGAATATGAAATGGACTCTATATATTCTTTATAAGTTTCAAACTTGGTGGATTAATTTTAAGGGGTGATACCTATAATATTTAAATGGGTTTTATATAAATTTTTTTGACATGGATAGTATACTGGCTACCTATAAATCTTATATTATGGAAAAGGGTTACAAGTAAATTCATGGTATGGATTATGAAGAAAAATTTTCACCTATGATAATGATAAATTACATTAAAATATTAAATTCGATAGTATCTCATTTTGATTATGAGATATATTTAATGTATATCAAAACCTATTTCATAAACTGGAATTTAGGTGATGATGTTTATATGATAAAACCTGAAGGTTTTGGAGGGAAAACTAGGTCTACTAAGGCATAAAAGTTGAAATGGTCCATTCATGGATTCAATCAATCCTATCAAAGTTTGAAATACCTGATTTGATGATGAAATAATAGAGTCTGGTTTCATCCAGAATATGAATGACTCCTGTGTATACTGGTGGGACAATGAGAATGTTATAGAGTTACTAATATTTTATGTGGATGACATACTATTTTTCAAAAATGATATCCCAACTTTACACTATATAAATATATGTTATGGAAAATGATTCTATATTAAATACATGGGTAAATAAACCTATATAATGGGTATGAATATCTATAGAGATATATTTAAAAGGTTTCTTGGATTTAATCAAGACACACACACACACTAGTTAATTTCTAAAGTGATTTAACATGGAGAACTACAAAATTGGTTCATTACTAGTGTTTCATGACACGAATATTAAGGAAATTCAAGATCCTTCTAAAGAGTTAGAAAGGGTAGATAAAATTACCTATGAACCCAACATAGGATCTATCATGTATTCCATGTTGTGTACATGACCTGCTGTCACCTATGCTCTTATCATAACTAGTATATACCGTTCCAACCCTAGTGACAGTCACTGGATTGTTATAAAGAATATCCTAAAGTACATGAGAAGGATTAAATATATGTTCTTATTCATTATAGGATAGGAATATATTTTTGTAAAGGGATACACTGATACAAGTTTTCAATCTAATAGAGATTACATGAGATATCAATATGGTTTCATGTTTTTTATGAATAATATATCTTATAAGGGTTCCAAACAAGTCACCATAGTGGACTCGATAAGATTGGAAGATACATCACTGCATTAGATTTTATGAAGGAAGTTATTTTGATCAGGATGATTATTTCTAAACAAGATTTTATTCCTAGAATAAAGGTAGAAATAAAAATTTACTATGACAACAATAAAGCCATTTATCAGGCCAAATAACCTCATTCACACCAAAGGACCAAATACATAAGCCTTTCATAAAGGATCATCCGAATGAGACTTGAAGATGTCTTGAATAAATTTGATTTATATTATTCCCTATGTAGTATTGAATATTATGGGCCACATTATTTTCCAGCATTATGGCTCTAATAAGGCACCTTCACGTATCTCAATATCCACTTTTCCGCAAGAATTTGTGACTCACTCAGGTCAATTTTAAATCAATCACAAAGTGTAACAACAATGTATATGTCCAATCATAAAGCAATAAAATATAAAAAACATACAATGATTCATTTAAATTCCTTTTTTTCAAGATTTCTACTATTTTCATATTTATACAATTTGGTTTGAACTAAAACTTGTGTTGAAACTTCTCTTAATTATTAATTTCAAATTTTTTGACAACTATTTGGAATATTTTTCTTTTGGAAAAAATATATATTAAGGAAACACTATGATTCATAGAGCTATATAGGTTTGTAGATGAATAAAAGACATAAAAGAAGAATAAGAATAAGAACACAAACATAATAATTTACACGGTTCAATAAAAATCCCTACATCCATGGAGATGTAAAATCACTTAACTATAATTTTGGAGAAAAATTATAGGGATTTTAGAGTTTCACACACATAAAAACTTTCTTGAATGATCTAATAAAGAATATAAAACAAAATGTCACCAACTGCATAGTAATCCCACGATGCTATAGTGACTGGTGGCTAGAATTCCACACTACTATAGCACTACTGCCACCCAAGTCTATGCTACATAGTGTTAGTGTCAAGAATCCCACATAGCTACAGTGATTAGTGGCTAGATGTTTTTAGAGCTATAGTGACCTATTACATGATTCTATAATAAGTCTACACCACTATCATTCCCGATCAGTGTCATTGGTCAGTTTTTATACAGTTGTTCAGAGATTCTATAGTTCCCCAAAATTTGGGTTGGGGACCTTTGAACCTCGAACTCCTAGAATAGGGGAACATTGCCCCTATAACCCCCAATGAACTCACCATGGAGCTTGAAACTTGATAGTTATAGTTTGGTATACTGTATGAGCTACTAGAATTTATCCCAACATCATCTAGATAGATCGAGCTACACCAATCCAACAATTTTAAATTTAGTTTCTTCTCAATATTTAATCCTTTAAAATGTTTTAGTTTTCCCAATAATGAAATATTAAACCACTCTTTCATTTTCTCATAAATTTCCTTACAAAGGTACTCTTGGTCACTAGAAAAAAATTATATCATCAATATATACTATGAAAAACAATTTACCTATGGATAGCTCCTTTACATAAACATTTCTATCAACTTTACCTTTAATGAAACCCATTTCCTTTAATCAGTAATAATATTTCATGTACTATGCTCTTTGAGCTTATTTCAAGCCATATAATTACTTTCTTGGTTTTCACACCATGTTACTATCAGTATCAAGAATAAAACCATAGGTTTTTTAAATAAATAATTCTTTCTTTAGATCACCGTTTAAAAATATTTATTTTACATCTATTTGATACACTAAATAGTGCATGTGTTTATTCACAACTAAAAAAATCATAATTATTATAAGACTTGTTACTAGAGAAAAGGTTTCTTTGAATGCAATGCCTTCTATTTTAGTATACCCCTTCCATACTGGCATATACTTATTCATTGTTACTTCTAATTTTTTATGCATAATATTGTCCTTTATTGTGTAGTACCTTAATAATTTTTTATGTAATAGGTTGAATAGTTTTCACATAGACATACCATCTTATGGTAGATGGTATTTAGTCACATGGTAGCTTCATCACACCTCATGTACTAACTTGGATAGTTTTCACTGAATGTGTTACTCATACAGTATCTTGGAATTTAGTCATGTGGTGGCTTCATCACAAATCATGTGGTCACTTGATCAACCACATGGGTATTTTGTATTGACCATAATAGATAAAATTGTGTCCATTATTTTAAATTATGGATGAATAATTATCTACATTCCTAAATACCACATTTAATTTTACATCAAGATCGTGGAGTTTAATAATACCCATCCCCTCATCTGCATATCTTCCATGGCACTTGGGTTTGCTCCCATATACACTCACACACACCTTCCCGTGGTGTGCACCACCCTGTGTGTTCCTTGCGCGCTATGGGTTCACTATGATTGACATGTGCATGTGTATTCCTTACCAATACTCTTTTATAGGTGTAGATGAAATATTTAAAACTATGTGTATTCTATCAATCCTGTATAAGGCTTGTTATGGGATACTTGGGTGGTCAATTCAGGCTAGCCAGACCCATATTTTTAGTATAATCAAACACATAGTAGGCCTTATAAAAATATCACTAAAACAACAAGGAAACCTCAAATACTTCCAAGTTACAAGGAAACTTTATCTAATTTAATTATTCAATATATTTCTAAGTATTATCCTTATTTTTATCCAAATTATATAAATGGATAGATTATCAAATTTCATTCCTATAATCTTAAAATAATTATCCATTTACAAATATATTAATGTTGTGAAACAATAGTGGAATCAAAATTTTCTTTATCATTTCCCAAACTATATGGGACAGTAATCACCTTTTCATAATAACATTTAAAATGACAACAAGATAAAGAGACAATAAATATAATCATAGATGCAAGGGCACTTCAATCTCTCACTTTTGATTTTTTTTTCAATTCAAAGTTTACTACAATACTAAATTCCATTTTCTCCCCCTAATTGGAAATGAAAAAAAGTGGATGAAAAATACGTCTCCCATAAATGTAAGGGCTTTACCATATCCACTTAAAATACAATATTTTATCTCTTTATGACTCAAAAAGTATTACACTTTAGTAAAGGGTGGTATTACCATATACCATTTGAAATTTTTTATGTCCTGATACCATATGTGAATAAAGAAACCTTGAAATGACATGGTATTTTCATCTTTAGTCTTCTAACTTCTCCATCAATTACATGAGAGAAGTAATTTATCTTGTGTCACTGATCACCATTTTCAAGTGAAAATTATAAATGAATTTAAATATAAGAATCCTTACAATTTTGTGTAATTACATGTTCCTTAAATATTTTCCACCAATAAGCTAACTCAAAGTACATTTGGGATAACCCAGTGTAGAAAACACGAGTGAATAATTTAGAAAAAAATATATCTATAACTAATCAGTATGTGATACCATCCAAACCACTTTTCCAAATAGGTTATTATCAAGAAAACATTCAAGAATGTTTTAGGACCTATACTCACTGGAATGCAGACATAAAGAAAATTCAAGTGAAAGGTATTTCTTCCCAATTGGTAAGAAAAAAATCATACATAATTCTTTAATTTTCATCAAATCTATCCATAATTCCATATTTAATAGAAATACATACATATTTAACATATTGTATTCTTTTAATTAATCTTCGCTCAAGGGATGATTCCCATACACCTTCACCATTAATCCCTCAACATTATAGAACCTTTAGATTGACCAAGGAATAAGGTAGATCTCCCAATATCTTCTCAGTGTGAACAAGAGGTTTGAGATAGGTTTCCCAACCCATGAAATTTATCTCTAGTTCTATTATTCCTTCTACCCTTATATTTATAGGTATTTTCACCTTTGGGTGTCATGGTATTATTTTATTTACCAGATTATTTACTATATGGAATTAGATTGTTAACCTTAGAAAATATATAACTTTAATTCTTGTCATATTTCCCTAGATTTCAAGATAATTCCAAATGACCTAGCTATATGGTTATACAACCTTTAGGAATATGCTTAGATTTTCTCTTAGGTGTGGATTCCATATTTTCAGTAGAAGGTTTATAACATGATCTCATGAGTGATTTCCCCTTATTCTTCAATAGTTATTAGTGTTTAGAATTCTATATCATATATATGACACCACTATGTCCAACCTTCTTTCACCTTCCACACACCTCTCTATTAGATTTAGCTTTACCCTTCTCAGGAATCCTCCCCACTTCTTCACAAAGAGTGTTAACTAATAATCCAATATTAAGATACCTCTCTTAGATGGATACTTTTATTACATTTATAATTCTCCCATTTTCTTTGAAATTCAAGGAAATTATAAATATATTTCTAATATGTTTAACCTCTATCTCATTTATCTTATCTTTCTTATTGGGAGTAGATGATTCATCTTTCCTATAAACAAAGTTTCCTCCCAAGGCCAATTCACTTACTTTGTTCACCTACTTCTTAGACTAAGGTGGTTATCTTTCATCTTTAGTAAATCTATAGTGCATGGAAGGATTGTACCAGTATCTATCATAGTTATTATGTCCTATATTTCACATCTCATATAAATTATCCAATCTTTAAAATTTGTTCTTTAGATATAGATTCTTCCCATTCTATGAGGTTTAAATTCTTCTAGTAGGTTTGTTACTTTCAACAGCATTACTCCCTCTATTTTAATGACTTTTTAAATTTGTACACTCTAGCCTATTATACCATCAATTGATGAATCTATGTCCAAACTTCAAACAACACCAAAACCTTTAAATTAATTTTATTCTTTTCATTTCAGGTGTAGGATTTCCATTATGAAATTCTTTCTATTTTTGGCCTATAACTCCAATATTTTGGGCTCCTTTAGGGGATCAATTTCTCTTGGACATAACCACTTACTTCCTTTATATATTGGTGGGTTTCCCAATATTTTTCTCATCCATGTTTTTACAAAAATTTTCTTTGGTCCATCACATCTAGAAATTCCATATTTAGTGAAAGACGCCTTATCTACACCATGGGTTACTGTTTTCCATGATCTAGAGGTGGAGGCTTCTGCACATGATCTATATATATTTGATCTACCATTCTGTACCTCCTTTTAAGGACTCACTTCCAAAATATGTGTGGCATTAAATATTTCCTCAATTAATTATGATGTTTTTGATTTTTCCTCTTTTATAATTTTTAACTTGACTTCTAGTTCAATGAACTTCATTTTGAGGGTTAAATTTTAATCCTATAAAGATTTTACCCTTCTTTCCCAATCACTTTTTAACTTCAAATATTATTCATCATCCATCTTGGTAATTTTTTATATTGAACTATAAATCTATTTAATTATTTTTTTAATTATATCTAGTTGCAAATATTTGAGATTCATTTTAAATTTATATAACTTATCTAATTCATAGACTAATTCACTAAAAAAACCATAAAAAATCCTCATAAACTATTCTTAAGGATATTAAATTGATTATGAATATCTATACTTTCAAATTGAGACATTCTCATCCTTTTCTCTTATAAGATTTGTGAGGGTGCTTTATATTCCATCTTTTTTATCAAAAGTATTCTACATGGAATCACGTTCTTCTTATAGATTGTAGTTGGGGTTTGGATTAGTGGTAATAAACCCATAATCCTACATGAAAAATTGTGATTCAAAACCCATTGGGCACAGGTACTGTAGTAGTACTGTAACGATATTGTAGTAGCGGAGGCAATGTAGCAACGACGGACACTGTAGCGATAGCAGGACACTATAGAAGTGGAAAGAAATTGTAGCAACAACTAGTACTGTGTGGTATTGTAGTAGTACGAGTACTGTAGTAGTATGGGTACTATAGTAGTACTATTCACAAAATGGGATTTATGCCAAAAATTTGGGCCTACAGGCCATGTAATGGGATACATGCCCACTAGGCCTTTGGGCTATGTAATGTGTCTCCATCTACCTAGTTAAAATGAGGTCTTTTCTTTTCTTTAATAAAAAATGAGGCTTTGTCCCCAACCTTTAAATTTTATTTATTTTTATAGCTATATTTTTTCATTGTATAATCCTCTAATACAAGAAAATATGTATGAAATAACTTCAATAGGAACCATATTTAGATAATCTTTGACTTTAGAATAAAAATCATGAAGTGATTTACCACTTGAAATCTTTTCAGATTTGACATAGCTTTATCTAACTTTATCTAATGAATCTATATCACCAGGTTTAATGAAAAAAAACCACTTTGAATACTTTCAACTAGTTAGTGACCATCATTATTCTTCAATATCCTCAGTTTCTTAGCCTTCTTCTTTAAATTTTTTCTTAGAGTCATGGAAAATAAATATATATATGGCCTGATGGGATGGAAACTAGATTCTACATCTAAGGCTCTTCAATTTCTAACATATGAAATCATCACATCATCCAGTTATTTTTAGAGGGAACCCAGGATTACGGTGATACTGCCTGAGTTTCCTAGAGGACCATTGGAATAATGAGAGGGGAGGGTTAAATTAGTGGCGACTCAATTGTTTTTATAAATTATTCATTTTTAATTCAATATCCTAGAATTATTCAGTCTTAATACACTCCTTATTATGTCTCACATCCTTACTAAGATAATGTAGTAAAAAAGGCACAAGGACATAAGGATTTTGAAATGATACAGTGCTAAGACATACTCCTTACCTTGGAACCCCAATCAAGGATTCTACACTATAATCAATGTCATTAATTATGAGTGGAAAATATTGGAGTCACACTAATAATTTATTAACTAGAACCACATTAGCCATTTCCTACCTCTCACTGGACTTCTCTTGCTATATTCCCACTAGAATTCTTTAATAGCTTCACACTATAGTCTACAAAGTGATATCCTTGCACTCCCTAAGTCACATAGGTTATATAGATTCAAACAATATATATGAATGTTTTTTATTAATTTACTTATTCATCCTATACATTTTACGAGTAACTTGAATCTTCATTCTCAATATGTTATTTAATTTTTAACTTACTTATGGCCTCAAAATCCATTTCATTTTTACCAATTTCTTAAAGGATGTAATTTTTCTCATTACATAAGCTATGATAATTTTATTCAATTCATCTATGGAATTAACTTATATATCTTATAGAGTTGTGATCTTAGGATAATTTTTTTTCAAAAAATACCTCATATTATTGCTATTTCAAACACTTTCCACTAAGTCTATGAACCATCTCTCCATCTGGTGGAGACATGCTACTTTTTTTCCCCACATTCTCTCTTTCCAAAGGTAGGTGGAATATATCACTTTAATTAGTGATGTCAGCTACTTGATCAAAATGAGATGATAGGATATCATTTCCTCCTTCTATGGATTCCTCCTTGGATCTCACTACCCAGTTCAGGTCTCGATCATAGATTTAAGTCATGAATGTGAAACTCATTCCCAATGCCATATTGAGGTGGTTGTTGTCTAATTATGCTGATTTTGTCTCGATAGGGTAGGAACCTTCAGTCAGAGTAGATACTAATATTGGGATTGTCTAAGAATTCATGGATGTTGGGCAGGTTGAACACCTTTAAAATATTCCCCTTTTGAAGTTAGATGTATCTCATGTGATTCATATTAGGGACAGAACATAATTCATCCCATGTTGGTCATGAGGTAGTTGATTCTAGGGGTTTAAGTCATTCGGGGATTTTTACCTCAGTTATCCCATGTTTATTTTATGTGGTAGAGATTCAGGGTTGGGTCACAAGTTTAATTATATTGTGTGAATAGATGGGTCATAGGTTTAGTGTCTTTTAGTGACAGGTGGTTCATAAGTTTAATGTCTTGTGGGGATAGGTTGGTCACTTATTTAATTATCTTATTGGGATATATGGGTCACATATTTAGTTTCTTGTGGGGACAGGTGGTTCACAAGTTTAATATCTCATGGGGATAGATTGGTCACAAGTTTAACATATTGTAGGGACAAGTTGGTTGTAGGTTTAACTTCTTATAAGGAAACATATGTCATATTTTTAACTTCTTATAAGGACATATATGTCATGTATTTCCTTCACGAACTCTTCACAACACTTTGCAGTGCTCACTTGTGATTTACCTTTCTCTTTCATAATCTGACCTTATGAACTCCTCCACTACAGACCTCCCATGATAATATATTTTACGACAATGTGATATTTGAAAAAAAAATCATAGAAAAATCCTTTTTAACTTCCCATGAGGATTAAACCTCACAAATTGACTTCAAAAACTCATATTTGTTTACCAATTTTGTGAACTAATCCCTATATACTCACTATGTGGATCTAAATTTGGAGATGATTCTAGCCTTTGTTGATCTTCTGATCACTATATGGATCCTCCTTATTTTTTTGGATAAATACATGATAAATATATTATTGTGGGTATTTATAGGAAAATTCCACCATCAAACTCGTTAAGTGCAAAAATTATTATTCAACCCTTGAAAAATTACCTTTGTGTACTCCCTTCATGATGTACCCATCACGAACCCACTTCGTATACTATCCTTTATGGACCACCTAGGAGAACCACATACAACCTTAATGTTTAATGAAAAATATATGGAATTTTGAAGACATAATAACTTCATGAGAGGGAAAAAATATCTACCTTCTGACCACATACTCCACTGGCCCTCCCCTTGAATACTACATGTTCATGTGCTTTCCTCATGAATTATGCACCTACCACATGGGATGCATAATAAATTTGTAAGATATCCTATCATGAACTCCTTATTTTGTAACATAATTTAATATTTTAAATGCATACTTGACTATGTGAAAACCTTCCTTAACCATCAAACATACACAAAATAACTCTAATACCTCTATATTTTCATGACAAAAAAATTTGAAAACACCAAAAAAACAACACCATAGAAAAACATTCTTCAATTCCTCCACTGAGATTCTATTTCTTATAAACCATCATCCTAGATCTTAAAATTCCATTTATCATCCTATAAATGGATTTTTAACAAAAAACATGAACACAAAAAACCATCTTAGAATACCTAGGTTCCAATATTCTCCCCCATTGTCTGAATAGCCCGAAGGCCTTATTTTTTATTGATTTTTGATAACTTCCCTTTAAAGGGATGAGTGAGAACCCTTAGAAGGCCTGTAGTCTTAGAGATTAAATGGCCCATAGGCTTAATGAGACATTACATGACCCTAATGCCTTAGGGAATTCAACCCGACTATAACTACAATGAACTGCCCCTCCCTAGCATCTTCATCATGATTGTAGCTCTCCATATTTTCATGGCCATCCAGCTAAGCTTCCTGTGAAAGAACATGCTGGTCCTTATGGAATTTACATACCCTCTCATTCTTCCAAATTCGTTGATTCTACTCTAGTGGGTGTGCCTACTTTGAATCCTCCTATGGGGCTACTTCTTTTTTGTAGAGTCTATATGGGGAAACTGCATTGATCATGTTGCCCAAATGGATTGAGGTGTCTCTAAGGCCTTGTGGTGTCCTAAAGGCCTTGAAGGACCCAAATACCAAACCGGTGGCCCGAAGGCCCAAACGGGTGAATAGTTCCGACTGCTATAGTACCAAATAGTAACTACTACAGTACTTCTATAGTAGATGCTATAGTACCCACTATAGTAACTTCTACAGTAGTGCTATAGTATCTCAGAAATTATTTCTCTGCTTGGTTTTGATCTCGGGTCTCTTGGATGCACTTGCTGAGTCCTCACCAATTAGGCTGAGGCTCTTGTGCAATATTCTCCCCCAGTGAGTTTGTTGGTAATATAAAGTAAAATTTAATATCACACAACCATCAAAAAACACCAAAATAACTTACCCATAACTCTAAGTATATGTGAGTAAATTATGGTTTATAAAATAATTTTTTAAGAGAGTATACCATGCCTTATTTTAGAAAAAAATCCCTCTATCATCATACCATGTACTCCCCCTCAATTAGGGAGTCTCATAACTGACACCACTTATTTAAAAAAAACACATCTCCCATTGACATGCTTCCACTAAATTCCACAAGCCTTTCTCTCCCTTTGATAATAAACTCAAAGTGAAATATTTATATGTTCTATTTTTAACACATCACACCCCATTGATTATATATCCCCCTTAATCTTAGATCATTTCACAGAAAGTTAGAAACAATTAAATGTATGGGGAGAGGGGTACCTCTAAACAACATAATGCTAAGGGTGGTTATGAAATACTAAGTTTCAAATGAATCCTTTCATACATAAAAGTGGACAATGGTTTAGTGATGATTTATGACACTTGTACATTAGTTCCAACATAATCTAGATTGATCAACCCTTGTTTTTTATTTTCATTAATAAATTGATACCATATTTTCAATATGTTTGGTATGAGATTATTGAAAAGAATTATTTGTGATCCGAATCATTCTCTTTTTGTCACAATATATAACCATAGGATGCTTCAAATCTTCATCGATATAATCTAATTGTTTCTTCATCCAAAAGAAATGAGTACAAGTCATGGTTATTGAGATATATTATACTTTGAATGTACTCAATGAACTGAATTATTTCTTATTACTCAACCATCCAACACATTTACTATCAATAAATAATGCACCACCTCTTATAGATTTGTATTCCCCCATATCTCTAACCAAATATGAATAAATAAAAATAGATAATTTATGATTTTTTTGTATCAAAGGACACGATAATTTTGAGTGTACCTTGGATGTACCTCATGATTCATTTAATAGATGTGGGATGCTCCACTATTGGGTTACTATGGATATAAGCTAGAAAGAATGTATAAAACACAATATATATCATAGTTTCTCTCAAGTATAACAAGATTATGATAATTATCCTATATAAGGTAGGATCTACAAACTTCTCATCTTCATACTTCTTTGCTCGGTTCCAAATGTAATTTAATTTTACATTGGTTTATAATCATGAATATTAAATTTCTTCCATGGATATATCACATGATTATTCTAAGAAAAAAAATGTATATCTCATTTTCTAAACCTCTTACAGCCCTAAAAAATAAGTGAGTTCACCTATCATAGAAATTTTGAAATCTAACCTCATATTCTTGGAAAATTATTCAATGGATTTCTGTATAATTTTTCCAAAAATTATTTCATCATCATAGAGAAGCACCATGAATTATTCTTCATTGGATGTATTTACATTAATATTACGAACAACACTGCCTCTTTTGAATTCAAAATTTTTCAAATATGAGTCAATGTGTGCATTCCATGATCTTAGTTCCCTATTCAGACTATAAAATGCCTTATTCAACCTACACACTTCAATTCTATATATTATAATAAGAAAAACACCATCTATTCATTATAATATTCTTCTTGAAGTAAACCATTTAAGAATTATGTTTTAATATCTATATGATAAATCTTGAAACCTCTTTGAATATCCATTACAAAAAAGATCTATATTGACTCAAGTTGAGACAATGTAGAAAATATTTATTTGAAATCAAGCACTTTAATTTATTTATAGAACATAAATACTTAGCGTGCCTTATTTTGGATCACATTTCCATGATCATGAAATTTATTCTTGAAGAACTATTTTTTTTGTCACATTATGATTTCCAAGATTATTTACCAGTTTCCAATTTTGTTTTTTATCAATTTAATCTAGTTCTTAATTCAAGGAACTAACCCATGACTCATCTATTACTACTTCTTAATTTTTTTTGTCATATATTTTATTGAATCATTTTTGGGCCATACTATTATTTGAATAGCATGAATATACATATTCAACTGTAGCATCTCTATAATTTTATTATTTTAATTCTTAATTATGAATATAGAATGTACTTATGAAGAAACAAAAATGTTTCAATGAGTACCTATATATATGAAACATTTCATAAAGAGTTCTTTCTTCACTGGGGAACTACATCGCTCAATTATGAATGTAAACTGCAACCTATATAGATTCCTTCTAGTAATGCCAATAGAAACCACTCTCAAGGAGCATTATTTAATTATATTATTCACCTATCAATTTAATTATTTAAAAAATCTATTTTTAGGAGTTCTTAATGAGGAAAAATCATGTTTGATGTTATGTTTTTCAAGTAAATTTACAAACATAATGAAATTTTACTTTATTACATTATAGGATCATAATAACATGATGGTATGGTTAGCTTCATTCTCCTATATTCACATATACATCTTCATATAGTCCATAATTTCCCTCTTTCACCACATAAACATAATACAAGACATTCCACTATAATAATCAACAAAAAAAATTAAATACCTTTCCCCATAGGTTCCTAATATTTTCATTGGGACACAAACACTAGTATACACCAAGTTGTTTAGATTGGTTTCCATTTTCTTCTTCTGTGGGTATGGATTTCAAACCATATTTCCTAGCATAATACCATCACAATCCTTTTCATTATCTAATTTTAGATTTGTAATGTCTATATAATCATTCATCTTAGAAAAATTCTCTTTGATATTTAGGTGAATGTGGCCAAGCCTCTAATTCCACATGTTTTTATTCTATTAAACTATTAGGATAAAATTGTTCTATTTTATATATACCTAATATAAATTGACATTTTTACTCCAGCCATTCATAAGTGAATTCCAAAAATTTCCTTTAATAACACATCCCTTATGATTAAGTGAAACCTCCAGTCTAGATTTATAGAGTTCATCCACCCTCAACAGGTTCTATCACAATATATCTACACATAAAACATATATATTGTTTAATTCATCTATTTCCATAAAGGTATTTATAATGCATTTGATATTCATGGATACTTTATTTTTAAAATGAACAGTTCCATCAACTCTAGCTTTCACATTTTTTTTATATATTTACATTTCCATTCATGTATAATGAACACACACTATCAAGAATTTATGTGTTATTGTTATTCATTTCATTGAGATAAATTTATACCAGACTGGACTACTCAATCTTCTTTTTTTTCATTCTATGAGATACCTAGTAGAGTAGTCATAAGATGGACTCTCAAAATTTTCCTCAATAAGAATGGTAAAATCATACTCTTCTTTTTCTTCTAATAGAGAGTACCTATTTCTGAGAAGTATTTTTCTTGGTTGACCCATATTCATTTTTATCTAGGCTCTGTAGTATCTATTTTCACTTCCTCTTTGTATGTAGTCAAATTTTTTTTCCTAAAGTTAGAAAAATGAAAATAATATTCATAGAAATTATTTATTCTATTTGATGAAGGATAATTATGCATTTTATTTTATTGACTTTCAGAATCTTACCTATTGAAATAGTTTATCGCCTCTTCATAATACAATATAGCATGTCCAAGGTAGCCACATAATTTGACGTTCATAAGAGAAAAAATAATACCCCCTTCACTCTTCCGTATGTCCATATTCTTCATATATTACCTTAGTTTATGAAATATACATGAGGATATTAGATTATTTTTGGCCCTTTAATTTCCATTGTTAAATGCGATCTTTTTTTGAGCCTCCGGTGACTTTGGTTCCATAATCCCCAAAATTATACTTTCTCTTGTTTAGATCTATCATTATTACTAATTTTGATGCCTCACCATCATAGATGATCCCATTTTTACCCTCAAATATTTGTATATATTTATTCATAATGTTATTAACACCTTTAGATCATCTCTTAACTATTTCTATCAATTATCTATCTATGAGCCTCCTAAAGTGTAGATTATTTTATGAATGACTTGAATTAACTATTTATTCAAGTTTAATTATCAATGAAACAAACTATTATTCAAGGGACTCAATATTCTTATCTCTCCCCTATAGGCCTCTATTACGTTCATCGATCACCTTATCCTATTCTTCAATCTTCATCTTGAAACTCAAACCTTTTTCTAAATTCACCCGACTATAAAGCTAATTATCTAACTCTTATTATGTAAGGTCAATATATTCTTCAAGAAAATACACATATTCAGATAATTATTTTGGATGTTTATTAATATTTTGATTTTTATTTCTTTGAATATCAAGATCTTTGTGTATTCCCTCAAGTTCCAAATTGAGATTAACTACACCTTCAAGTACATTAATAATTTACAGTTCATATTATTCCTTCTCAATAATAGCCATCATAGTATATTTGATATAAAATTTTAATTTTATTTCAAAATCCTCAAGATAGTATTCCTTTTTATTTTATTCATTGCTCACAATGATCTTTCTCTTAAATTTCTTTCTAGATGAGCTCTCGATTTTAGAGTCTCTTACATGAGGAATGATTTATTATGGATCATGTATAACCTAGGATTCATTTTCTTCACCATAAAATATTTTTTGGAACATTTCTATAATATACTCAACTTTACCACACTTAAAACAATCCAAAGGTTTCTTTCCTTTGAATATACCCTTTCCACTCTTGAATTATCTATCCATAAGTGAGAGGAGTTTATCATCCACATAATCTTCATCATTTATTCCTTCAGAGGTGTCAAGATTATTCATGGATTTTAATTCCATATCCTTACTGGTATGAATTAATTTTTATTCTATCTTAACTCACCTTTTTAAAGCCACCAAACTACTTAATAGTTCATCAAGAAAGAGATTGGAATAATCCCTATCTTCTATAGCTGTTTTTTTGGATTGTGCAGAGGTGTAAACCATTGAAAAATATTATTAATAATATTTATATCCTTTATAACTACCTAGACTCCTAGAATATCTCCAACAACTTTACTGATTTGGTTGAATAATCCATCAACATTATCATCTAGAATAATTTTCAGATCATCTAATATGTAATGGATGTCTTATAGATTGACCTCCTAAACTGTATTATCAGCTTCATATATGTTAGAAAATTTCTCTACATTGAATTATCATAGGTAAAACTAATCAATTTAATATATATTTGATATGATAGAGCTCTAGATAAATCATTATGATCCTTGGAATCATCATCAATCCATTTCCTATCAGCTTCATCCATGAACCATCTTGTTGCATCAATAATTCCAACCCTATGAATTATAGTAGAGATAAATTTTATCTTGAGAGATCGAAGATGTGGTATCATTTTTCTCTTCCAAATATACTTGTTTCTTCTATAAAAAAATTTGAACTCATTTAGTATTTGCTGAGTTCTTTATTACTAATACTTTATGTTGAAAAAATTAATTCCTAGAACCTATGTTCTGATACCACTTATTTTACCCAAGGATTCCATGATATGGGAGGGATGAATAAGGGTTTAAATTTTTTATTTTGATTAAAAATGGATCTTGTCACCACATAGGTAGGAACATGATAAAACTTCTTAATAATGATGCATATATAGCAAACACAGAAATGTAGAAAAAAAAGAACACATCAACTTTACATAGGTCACCACTAAGGGAGTCTAAGGATTATACCCCAAGATGCATAAATCGTACTAGAATCCAATACGCTTCACTAGACTTGGTGGATTATAATTTTTGAGTAATGGTCACTCTGTTCCAGGAACACCACCATTATAATTTGTTCAAGGATGGAGCACTACTTCCCTCAGATCATTTATATTAGCTCCTTCTTGGTCACTATGTTGGATGAATTCTTCTTTAATTTAATAATTTGATGGTCTCTTCCACATTTCCAAGAAATTATGTTTTTAATTTTATCAAGTAATCCTAAATATGATTCTTGAATGAACTGTAAACTATCTAAATATACCGTGCTATGATATTTAGGTAAAAATGTCTGCCCAAATCAACCTTACATGAAGTTTCCACATGGAACTTATTTCATCATGTACTCAACCTCATGGACCACATATTGATTATGTGGACCATACATATTTATTAATGGATCTCCCTACACAAGCTTCCTTTGTCCTTCATGAACTGACCTCATAAACTCCTCCATCACAGACCTCCCTTGTGAGCTCCATTCATAGAAAAAAACTCCAAAAATTAACTTATTATAAGAATAGCTATAAACCAGCCCCCTGAAGGATGCATAAAAAACAGAATTTTCATACTCCTCTTAATTCACCAATTTTTCGAACCGATCCCCATATACCCACTATGTGGATTTAACTTTTCATATGATTCTGGTCTTCACTAATTTTTTAATTACTCTTTATATATTTCTGAACTTTTTATGATAGATCCTTAATGAATATATTAGTGACATATTTATAAGAAAATTACTCCATAAAAACTATCAAGAACCAAAATTATTATTAAAACCCTTGTTAAATACCCTTCACATACCCACTTTTTGGAATACCCACTATGAACCTCCTTCACATATTTTTCTTCATAAACCACTAAAGTGAAGCACGTAATTCATTCATGTTTAATAAAAAATATCCACCTTATAAAAATGTACTTAATTCATTAAAGGAAAAAAAATATGCCTTCTGATCATGTACTCCACTGGCCCTCCTCTTGAATACCCCAAGGCTGTGTTCTTTCACCTCGATCCATGCACCCACCATGTGGTCTATGTACTTGATACATAAGAACCCCTACCGTGAACTCCTTACACATGCCTCATAATTTACTATATGAAATTCATACTTAACTATGTAAATGACCATTCTTCACTATTAAACATACATAAAAAATCTCTAATAAATCTTTATTTTCATGCCCAATAATTTTGAGAACACTAGAAAAACAACTCCATCAAACAAACTTCTTCAATTCCCCCACTGAGAATCTATTTCCAATAAAACCTATTCTTAGTTCTTATAAATCCTTTGATCAACCAAGAAATGGATTTTCAATAGAAAAAAATCAACACTAAACACCATCCCAAAATACCTAGGTTCCAACACAAACAGACCATCCCAAACAGTTTGAGGGATTTCGTGGACTTTATATCCTGTAGTTTAACATCCTACAAATAGGCCTCTGGTGTTATGTGATTTAATTTCATGTGAAAAATAACTATAACAAGTAGTTTAAATTCATATGGTATAGAATTTTAGGAGTTATTTTGTTTGAAATATAGACATATAATTTAAAACCATACTACTAGGACATTGTCATATAGTTTCATGTCATATGGCATAGAATCTATCTTGTAATTTTATGTCATGTGATGAGTAAGTCATGAACCCACCATAAAATTATCCAACGTATTTCTTGATAATCTTAGAATTGATAGCTGGTGTTATATACTCTCCATCCATCATGATCAGGGAGTAGTATTTATTAGAGTAGATATTATGTATAGTGTAAGGACACTCCAATTTTAGCTCCATATTAAAGGGTTTATTCCTATGTATCATTGAAGTTATTAGAGACAATACCAATTCTCCTTGGAGGAATGATCAATGAGGATATTTTTTAATGAATTCTCATGTGAGTCAATTATGATCAATTTTACGTTTATGTAGTGTTCATAATATTTTCTCATAAATTGCCTCCAAATCATCCAGTCGAGTTTGAGATTGCTCATCTTAAGAAAATTGATTGCAGATAGAAATGCGAAGAAAGAGTAGTTGAAACTCAATGGGAAATACTGCATCTTCCCTATATACAAGCTAATATTGAGTTTCTAATTTGGTGGTAGGGGTTCTATTGTGATAATACCACAAATCACGTAGGATTTTATCTGGACAATACTTCTTATCCTTGTACACCATCTTTTGGAGTATATTAGATAGATGTTTTTGTGAAAGCATCTATTTATCCATTTGATATTAAATTATTTCAGGATGAGTGGATGGATTGAATGTTGTATTCCAGGTACAACATTTTTTAACTGAGAAGAGAAGAATTTATTTTCATTTTCCATTAATATTTTGTGAGGTACACAAAATCCAGTAATAATATTAGTCTTCATAAAACTGATGATAGCCTTTATCCCAACTTACCTATGTGATATAACCTCATCCCACTTGGAGAAGAAATTAGTGACAATAATATGCACTTAAACTACCTAGATATAGTCATGGGATATGAACCCATGACATAAATTCCCCATATAGAAAATTGATGAAAATATATGATGCTGTGCAGAAGTTCTAGGGGTTGATAGATAAAATCAAAATGTATCTTTAAAGAAAAAATTTCTTTGTGAATTCTATGTAGGATTTCATTATTATTGGTCAAAAATATCTAAGTATCTTTATTTGATAGAATATTTTGTCTCCTGACTAGTGGAATCGCAGGCTTTAACATATAATTACTTTATAACAATAAGAATTTAGTCATGACCTATCCCTATAGGGCCCGTGCCAAAAATACCCCAAGGACGCCTCCAATAGGCCAGGGGTTAGAGACCATCTACAAGTAGGAATATCACACACATAGGAGGGATTAACCTAATGTACCTGTACACACACACCCACATCTCAAAGCTCATATAATGCTGAAATGTAAAACAACTGGAACCATGTGTGCATACATATAAAATCCCAACATCAGTGTATGACAACAAGTACTGGAATGAAAAATGTCCAAATACAAGCCCACCAAAGGATAATAGAAACAAGTCCAACCTGATATAAGATGAATTATTTCAATGAAACCATGATAACACACCTTGTATTGTCTATCTCACTAAGCTCCACCTAGTCCCAGTCCCTCTTGGGCTCTGTCAAAGGGATATTCATCTGCATAAGACACAACACATGTGGGAAAAGCCTGTATAGGGGTGAGTATAAAAATTCCTAGCAGGAAACCCCTAAAACACTAAGAATATAACATCAAAAATAATAGTAAGCTCATAAAAGGTATATTTCAATGACCTATATAACAATAATATCCATATTTACTTATAATAGACACACAATCTCAAGTAAGATCACAACAGTACTTGTAACTTAGGATTCCTATTTGAAGGTTCCACATAACACTCATCTAGGAGAACAAACTCCATGATTCAGATAGCACTGATAGAGTCCATTCGAGATGTCATTTTCATTGGGTATCGCCATAAGAAGTATATGATGAAAATCTAAAGAGAACGATACATAGACGGGGATCACACCCAAGGCCATGGGGTATATGAACAACCTAATCTGGATTAACCTGCTAAGTGTGGTATTGACGCTTGTGTAGTCTTGGTCATGAATATACGAAGAACCTCACATAGGGAAATAATGATGATATAGGATCTCACTCTAGGCCTCATGGAGGTATTTACACAACTCTATACAAGAATGAAATTCCTCATAGGGGATCACCATCCTATACATATAAAATGTCTCCATACTAAACCCTTATGGAATAGATCAAGGGATCATATGCTAACAAAACTTTTCCAAGCTAAATAGGACAAGTGATCTCATCGATCTTTGAAGATGTAAATGGAGTGTAGTAGATGTACATGATATTTCCCTTCGAAACCAAGTTCTACCCATGTATCATGGCCCATGCCCGTGTCCATGTCCATATCTGAGTACACAGAGTGGCCGAGATCATGTACTCTTGGCCATATCCAAGTACATGGATCATCCCTTTTACACCTAGATTGGTCGTGTCTGTGTATGAGTAAATAGTGTGTATGAGACCATGTACTCTTGGATGAATATATTTACTATCATAGGTAAATTTTGAGTCTCTAGGTAAGGGGAACATTCCGTGTGAAAATTGTCACATGTCGTGTGATATTTTTCTTCTCACAGAATGCCACATAGGGTGGGGGTCCTACATGGAATGTAATTTTGGATTACACACTATATAACATGGGATTTCTATATCTCATTTGTTCCTATTTAATTTCATTATTTATGTCATCAATATCACCACCCTTGATAGAAGTCATGGATTTTGGGTTGGATGACATTCCCATTTCTAGAGGTTGGGATTCCGAGCTTCGAATTTTCTTGGGAAACATTCACAGGTTCCATATGTAGTTGCACTGTTGAATCTGGGATGAACTGGAATTGATAATCCATTCTAATCTACCTCTGACCATACTCTATCATCTTCTCACCCTTGAACACAAACCACACCCAAGGTATTGACCTGTTTTACTAAAGAAAAATGGAATAATGATAAAATACTAGGTATTCATTGAACTGTTGGCCAAATAAAATACCAACGATGAATGTGTGATGAAATGGGGGGAGAAATCTATAAACTAGAGGATGTGAGGAATAAAACTCATCCTTTATTTGGTCTATCTCAATCCATTTTCAAAAAAAAATAATGAAGAAGGAAATATCCAATGAACAAAATAAAACCATCATAAATAAATCTACCATCGATGTATGAATCAATTCTTGTTCATGGAATTGATTCATGTTTGACCGGGATAAAGAATGGGTTGAAATTAAAAAAAATAAAAAATACTACCTCAAGATGGGTCAATCACTAATAAATAGAACACCTAAATCATTTTCATTGGCGAGACTATTGAATTGTAATGGAGAAATGATCATCGATCCCGATATAATGTTGTTCTCCAATAACATTCTCCACCAACTCCCTCTCTCAATATTTAGGGTTATTCAGATAACCATGTAAATTATTTATAAAAACCTATTTATAGACCATGATAGTTCATGTAGAATAAATGAAATGAAATAAATAAATTTTTTATTCATTTAATAATTTTCCTAGAATGGTGCTCAACCCGAATGTTTAATGTGCTCCAAGGCTAAGTCGTGACTAGGGTGAAACCCATGCTCTAAACTGAACGTTGGCCTCAGATTTCTGGTCTGATCCCCCCTTTTAAGAGTTATTCGATTTTTTTTGAGAATTGTGAACATGTGATATTTAATATTTTTAATATATTTAAAATATTAATTTTGGGCTCACTAGACCTCAGTTTCTCACTCCGTCTTAGTGCCTAACTATGAAAATATTCCATATAATATTTCAAAGTAATACATGGGAAAATAAAATTCATTACATTCTATCCACCTTGGGGATTTACATCTCAGTAATATAAACAAAAGACTACATAAAGAGATGTGGGTACTGAGAATGCATCTAGGTCTCCCGCTCCTAGGTACTCTCTTGATTATTCTCATGCATCCATCAGACATAAACTAAAATAATCTCTCACCCAAAGAGGATCCTCTCATGTCAATTCTCAATCTCTATTAAGTTATCTACAAAATTATCTCTATCCTTGAAGTCCAACTCACCCAACTCGACAACATGTGGTTGGTGGTTCACGTACCTCCTCAGTTGTGGCATGTGGAAGACATCATGTACTCAGTCGAACTACACTGGTAGAGCTTAGTGTTAAGAGTCCTCTTCTAATCTATATAGTATCTAGAAATAGACAAAAAATATTAGATGTATCTTTTCACCATGACAAAATCTATACAACTAATGTTGAGGTGAGAACCTCAAAAAGACATGGTATCCCAACTAGAGCTCCAAAGGCCTCCATTGTTGGTATTCATAGGACTTATGATAGCTCTGTTCAGTCTTCATATCCTATTGGATGATCCAAACCTTCTCTGTAGTGACTCATACCAACTTTAGGCCCATAAGTTATGAATCTCCTAGGTCAGTCTAGTATTGTGGTGACCCATGTTGAGTTGAGAACCCATAATTGTTCCATACTAATAGTGGAATTGTATCTGCTGTTTTATGGAAACATCACCAATGGTAGGTGATCCTCCCAACTATGATCAAAGTATAACATGTGATCCTGCCATATGTACTCCAAAACATGAATATTTCACTCAGTCTAGCCATCAGTCTGGGGGTGAAACACTGTACTAAAATTCAACTGATTCCCAATGGCCTCATTCAATCCCTCATATGACTGAGATATAAAGTGAGCATCATGGTCATAAATGATCATCATGGGAACTCTATGGAGTGAAAATATCTCCTACATAGAGAGGTATCCCAAACTGTCTACTGTACTCTTCTCTCGAATAGCTAGGAAGTGGTTCAACTTAGTGAGTAAGTATATAATCACCCATATGTAATCGTATCCCCTAGACATATGTGGTAACCCCATTATGAATTCCATGGATATACTATCCCACTTCCACTCTGTCACCTCAAGGGGTTGAGATAAACCCAATGGAGCCTAGTGCTCAACCATAACTTGCTAAGAAGTAAGTCATCGAGAGACAAACTCTACAACACACCTCTTCATCCACAAACACCATTGCTGAAGGTCCTAGCACATCTTCGCCACTTCTGGATTTACCACTAAGGGTAAAGTATGAAACTTCCCCATCACCTCTTCTCTCAGCACAACATGAACCATCATCTATCCTTGAAAAAGAATGAAATTCTTCTAATCTTAATAAAATAAATTAGGAGCATGCCCATTGGATATCAGAGTACATAGGGTCTCACAGTCGGTAACCCCATGTTATTCCTCTCTAACTCACTATAAATGTGGAGGTGTAACAACCATTGACTGGAGGTAATATTCTCTATCCTCATCCACAAATGATAATTGTAATGAGGACAAATACTATGATTCCTCACTCAGAAACTATGAACATGATCTTCTACTGAGAGAATATGCTACCATGTTCCCCTTATTTGGAGTATATAAAATCTTGAAGTTATAATACTATAGGTAAATACAACCATATTATTTTTCTCAATTTAATATCCTTCAAAGATAATATATACTTTATACTCTTTTGTTCAAGATAAACAATAAAACACTCACCCATCTATTAGTGTCTCTACATATTTTGTGTGAATACTACCATTGATAACTTAAGATTGTGGGTCGTGTAGCTCAATGCATGTGGCCTAAAATGTCATTAACTATAGGAAATAACCACCTACCTATATATCATAAAAAACCAAGTCTTGTCCCCGATTCATCGCAAAACACTATGTACTTGATACCCTCCTATGAAAATATCAAGATGGGAGTGTTTTTCAATCTTTTCCTCAACTCCTATAATTCCTATTGGAACCTTCCCCCTTTTGGTTAAAATATTTAAATGGATACGATATCCTAGATATATCGGGTATGAATATCTGATATTATCCTACCAACCCAAGGAAGCACCACACCTCTGTTATGCCCTTAGGTGAATCCCAAGCCAATACTGTCTTGACCTTCGATGGGTCCACTATTAAAACTTCTTTTGAGATAAATTATACTATAAAGTGAACCTCCAATATCTATAATGGTCACTTCAAGATATTTCTATAAAGTAAGTGATCTCAGAGTAATTCTAGGAGCATCCTCAAGTGTCTTGCGTACTTCTCCTCAGGCACTGAGTACACAAGGTCATTGTCAATAAATACTACCACAAACCAGTCTAAGAAAGGATAAAATATATGGTTCATGATCCCCATTAATACTATTGGGGTGTTCGTCACACTGAACGACATCACCAAGTACTCATAGTGACCATAGATACATATGAATGTCATCATTGGTATATCCTTATTCCGTACTCACACATGGTGATAACCTAGTCTAAGTTCAATCTTTGAGAACCATTGTGCCCCTCTCAACTGATTGAAGTGGTCATTGATCCTTGGAAGTGGGAAATTTTTCTTTAAAATCACCTATTTTAGGTTATAGTAATCCTCACACAACCTCAAGCTTTCATCCGACTTCTTGGTGAAAAAATTGGGGATTCCCAGGGTGAAACACTAGGTCTGAAAAATTCCTTCCTCTACAAGTTCTCCAACTACAACCTAATCTTACAAAGCTCTGTAGGAGATATATGGTATGTTGGTGTAGATATCAGGGACATCATGGGGTGTAGATCAATGTATAAGTCTATCTCTCGGTGGAGTGGTAATCCCCACATCTCCTCAGGAAAGATGTCCTCATAATCTTCCACCACCATTGGAAACTGGGAACTCATAACATCCACTATAGAAAGAGTCATTCTAGCCAACTGGTGTGTAATCCGTTTCCCACTCCTATGCACGATTCTATCCTTCTCCTCTTGAGTTTCCTTTTGACCTAAAAATTAAAGCCTCATCTCATCACTACAAACACACTACATCCTCTGCTTGAAATAGTTTGTCTGGGTATGAAATGTAGGTAACCAGTCCATAACTAAGATGATGTCATAAGGCCTCATCACTGCTACAAAGATATCCCAAAATAAATTCTCACCTCCAAGATTTATGTCACACCATCGGGAAAAGTTTATGATTGACAAGTCACCTATAGTATGAGTCTACAAGCACAAGGGTTGAGCTAAAGTCTCTACCGAAATCTCTAAGTCTCAAGCTAGATTAGTGGCAAGGAAGGAGTTGCTCACACCTATATCTATCAACACTATATCTAATGTAGAGAAGGTAAATATCATACCTCATATAATCCCTAGATCCTCTAGGTCATTCCTCGACCACCTGTAGCTTCCCTCACAACTATCCTCTAGCTCCCTCATCTAGGAATATACTACCTAATAGTGGTGGTGGTAAAAAATTATAACGTCTCCCACCTCCATATCCTTGAAAAAATGCACCACCCTATGGACCTATCTTCTCTTTCCTCTACCTCTAACTAGGTGTCATATCCACTATCTCTCTATCATTCATACAATGATTCAGATAATCCCACATGAGATGCGCCCTGTTATCACAAGAGTAGCACCACCACTTTATAGGATGACTAGATCTATCTTGTGATCCCTAAACCATAGAACCTCTATCCATGGATCTTATCCTAAAATGTGTCGCACATATAGGTCCCTGTGTTTATTTTCAGCTACTTTATACAGATGTCTCATATCCCATGTGCCTACTTTGAGCACCAAATATTTGTGTCCACTCATCCAGGAAACTCTCAACTAATAAATCATGCTCTAGCACACCCAAAAAAGTAGGAATTCAAAGTGGTATAATGCAGGATCATATTTTTCTTCACAGTACTCACTCAATGTTTAGAGTTTGAAAAAAAACCACACACCATATCCATCGAGTACTAAGATAGGTTGGTAAAGATCAATGAATACTCATCCATAGTCATACTACCCTACTGAAGCTATAGAAGTTTATGGATGCTCACAACCATCAACATTGTTGGAGAGAAATACTCTATGAAAAGGTGCTCAAACTCTGACAATGATAGAGTTTCCTCATCATACAACTGGGTCACTAAGCCCCACCATTTTCCTATATATCCATGGAGAATTCTTGTTTCCAGGACCACTATCTTGTATATTGGTGTCATGAGAAGATAAAAGACTTGCCTCACTGCCTCAAGACAATACTCTTCCACCTAGGGGGTCTGCATTGCCCTAAAACTGAGATGTAAACTACACTAAAGCTCATAAATCGATATCATATTTGGAACCTCATATGCTAGTACTACATGTTCTATTTACTTATTGACAGGTGGTAGTAATATTGGTGCATCACCTGGAGTAACACCTCATGAACAGGTCCCTGTATCAAAGCCTAATCACTGATGGCATCATCTTAATGATCCTACTATTGAATACTAGCAGGAAAATATCATGGAGGCATCCTTAAATAGAGAAGATGTACCATGTTAAAATATTATATCTAGATATCTAACTTAATAAGTACATAGAAACCACAACTCAATCCTATATGATACATATACCAATGTTTTCCCTATAACCAGTGTCTACATGTACCAAGTCAACAATCAAGTTATCAAATTCATAGTGTATGTATATGTTAGACACCATACCAACACTCCCCTGACTTGATAGAAGATCTGAAAACACTTGACACTATTGCCCCAAACCAATATCACAAACTCTAGTACTAAGGTAGAACTGACTCCTATGATACCACTCTATCATGACCCTTCCAAATGGGACCTATTCCGTGACTACCTCACTCCCACCTATAATAGTCTAGGGGATAACGACCATTAATGAGTAGAAATATCACACAGATGGGATTATATAGCCTAATATATCTATACAAATGCACAAATATCTAAGCCCATACAATGCTAAAATGTAAAACAACTGATAACCATCAATTCATACATCTAAAATCCCACTATCATATTATAACAACAAGTACTAAAATAAAAAGGGATAAATACAATCCCACCAATGGAAACTAGAAAAAAATCTAACCTAATATAAGAGGATGGCTGTTAATGCCAATACAAGAACACAACTCAGTATATCAGGATCACTAAGCTCCACCTAGTCCTAGTCCCTCTAGGAATCTATAAAAAGGACAATCGTTTGCATAAGACATGACATGTGTGGGAAAATAACATAAAGGGGTGGGTATAACATTACCTAGTAGAACACCCGGAAGTCACGAATCACATAACATCCATAATAATAGTCAGATCATCATTGGTATATGTCAACAAGATATATAACAATAATATCTATATATACTCTTAATAGACACATAGTCTCATGTAAGATCACAACCGTTCTTCCAACCTATGATTCCTGCTCGAATGTTCCACAAAGAACCCATCTGAGATAACACACTCCACAAGTTAGATAGTGTAATTGATCAGTCATGATAGTTGTATCACTGATAGGGGGAGGGGTTGAATTAGTGATAACTTTTTTATTTTAAGTTTCCTTCTTCTCTAAAAATCTTCCCCACTTGTTAAAAAAATACCTGTGAAAAAAAACAAACAGTCATCCACAAGAACACAAGAATTTACAAGGTTCATTACTCAACAAGAGTAGCTACATCATTGATATGGTTGGAATTAATCCAGTACCACCCAATCCACTAGAAAAAAAATACTTTTTTGGAATAAAATGACTTGGATATTCCCTTACACTCATGTAACACTAATTAATAAGAGTAACTACGTCCTTGGTTTGGTTGGAAATAATTCAATACCACACAATCCACTAGAAAAAAATCCTTTTGCAGGGAATACAACAAGTAGGATATACCCTTAAACTCATGTAGTAATATGTTTAATACAATAGTGTATGTGCCTCAAGTAGCACTGAATGATATAATAATTTTTTTAATAAACATCTTATGGTGCAACTTAATAAACTTTCACAAATATATTCTTCAAAAAAATTCATCACTTCTTTACCCAACAGGAGGCAAGAACTTCTTCGGGACTTTGTAATGATACTCAGTCTGATTTTCTAGTATGATTCCGAAGTACGATTACTAAATACAAAAATATAACTTTTTCATAATATAGTTGAGTCAATTCAGAACCACTTCAATGCTGAGTATAAAAATTCCAGTCTAATGATCTATCCCAATATGATGATTAGCTGAATACAATATTGTCTCTTCTCATTTCTTCTTCTGTCTAAAAAATATCTTCTAGAAAACACAATCTAGAAAATTAATCTCCCTAGAAATTCAAAGATTATTTCTATTCTTATCAACAGTAAATACATGTTAGGAAAGTACAAAGTACCTATACTTTCATAGTTGATCTAAAAGAGGTTTGGGCAGTATTCTGAAAGTTTTTCCTGCTCTTTTTTTTCTTCCAAAAAACAAAAAATCCCCTTGAATTTAGGGTGAATTCATGACTTCATCAATTCTTCAAAACTCTTATTTAACCTTATATAATCTTCTAATGAATTTAGATCACTTTTTAATTTTTTAATAAACTCTAGTATGATTAAAATTCTCCATTAAGATTTACCAATATTATTTCTTCATTATGATTCTTCGTACCAATTTCATGTGATGTGGCCTTATTTTTACTCAGTTTGCCACATATTTTATTTGCATTTTATACAATTTATTTAATTAATTTAACACTTTTTAATAAATAAATGCACTTTTGTATTTTTATAATTAAATTTGTCAATTATTCACTTTTTATAACATTTTATGTTATTTTGGACCTTAAAATAATTGATTTATTCTTGATGTGTTTTTAATATAACTAATTTTCAATTTGTTTAGTTAAATATTTATTTGTTTATTTTATTTAACTTATTATTATTATTAATCATTGAGTTTTCTAATCAATTTAATTTTAATTTTTAATGTTATATAAAACTTGTCGCGGCTTGCCAGACTACCGGTAGCTAAGCTACCGATAGCAGGGGTCCTTTTTCTCTACCGGTAGGCAGGTTACCAGTGCTATTTATCGGAGACCATTGTCACCGATACTCTTTCCTACCGGTAGCTCTTTTTCATATCTTATCGGTAGACTTTGATTTCTACCAGTGAGCCCTTCAATTTTATTAACAACAGTGTTCTATTTAAACAATTTTTTAATTAAAATAATTCTAATTAATTAATTTATACTTTATTTTATTAATTATTCTTTCAATTAAGTTATGTTAAAATAGGTTAATTTTATTATTTTATGTGTATAATCACCTGCTAGTCATTTAAGTAAATAATATGTGTTTTTAAATTAATTAAATTGGTTCGTCCTCAATTTTATTAGTTCAATTAGTTAATTAAATAATTAATTAATAGTTTTTAAACATTAATTATATTATTTTATGTATGCAGATTTATTTTTTAATTCATTTTGTAGTTCGCTGCTACTCTGTTCTAACGAGGTTAGTTTCTAATATAAAATAATGATTATTTTAGTGCTAATTAATTAATTAATTTTGTTGTTCTAAACTTTTAAAATAAGTTAGTTTCTATGAAATTTAAATTTTTATTTCAACTAACTCTTTTAATTCTGTTGTTTAATTTCGTTCTTTAATTTTGTATTATTTAATCTTGCTAATTAATTAATTAGTTATTATTTTAGTTTGTTTTTAGTTTTGTTGAAATTTTATTTGTTTTAAATAAATTAGTGGTTTTACCATTTAATTTTTAGTTTAATTAATTCTTTACCTGATTTGACGTTGTGGTGGTGTTTTTGCAGCTACCGATAGCTTCCCGTTATTTCCTTCCTCACTGATTATCGGTGACCTTTATTCTGCGCGCACCCCTTTTTTCCACCTCACTATATTTTCTTTTTATTTTTTTTTCTATCGGTAGCTGGAGCTACCGATACCCCTCCTCACCGATACTGCTTTCAGCTACCGATCATCGGTAGCTCACTCACCTCACTGATATCCCTCTTTTATTTTGTCTCGCCGATCCAATCTTTGGTTCGCAGCTTCACACTGATAAGTGCCCGCATCGGTCTCACGATAGCTCGTATCTTTATCACTCACAGCTGCCGACATCAATATTTCCTCCATTTTCTTCACTGCCACCAGTGCCGCAAGACCCACCGTCAACATAAAGGAGCGAGTCTCCTGTTCCTGATCAATCCGTTCGGGAAGCCAAGCCGCGTGGGAAGAATCAGGTGAAGCCGCCGCTGGAGGGAGGTCCAATTGTATGCTGAAGCCGCACCGCCGTCGCTACCTTGCTCGGACCAGAGGAGGTTCGCCGGACTGCTGCGCTGGAGTTGAGCCGATTCGGGAGATACGCTGAATCTGAGCCATGCCACCGGTCCGTAGGTGCTGCGCCACTTTGCCGTGCTACCATGGAGGAGGCCGCCGGTACTGCTGGATAAGGTGAAGCCAGGTCTACCACCTGGAGTCTTGCGGAATCACCATGCTGCTGCTTGCCGTCGCCGGGAAGAGACCCAGTCTGAGCGCTGCTGCTGCTACTGTCTGCCGCTGTGCTGTTAAGTGCAAGGAGAGCCGCAGGGTAGCTGCAGTCCGCCGCTAATAGAAGGCCTTTGCTGCTGAAGACGCCACGCCATGCACTGGAGATGGTCCGCTGGACTGCCGCGCTGGAGAGGAGGGCTCCGCTGCGGGCCTGCTGCTAAGAGGAGTCGCTGCTTTCCACCACCGCTGAGCTATGGAGGAGTCCGACCGGTTTTCCGCTGCTGGACCGCAACGTCGCCACTGCCTTGGTCAGAGAAGAGGGTGCTGCGTTGGGTCGCAAAGGAATTTGAAGCCCTCCCCTGTTGCGCCGTGGATTTGGGGAGGAAGAAGGGAGGATAAAAAAATGAATAAAAAAATATATAATAATATAATATAATAATAATAGTATAAGTAGTATAAAACAAAAAGGAGAAAAGTAAAGTATAAATAAAGTGAAGTAAAAAAGCAAAAGAAAAAGTAAAAAAAATTAATTATAGTAAAGTGAACTTTTCATAAAAGCTAACTTATTAAGTCAAATGAATTAATTAGAATTTATGAAAGTTATAATTATATTAATACATAGGTTAATTATAAATTAAAATATAAAACTAACTTAATAATAAATGATTATAATAAATTAATTTATTATAGTATAATTTTTATAATTAATAAACTATAAAATATATATATTAATTTAAATATACTTGAAACTTAAGTAATAACATTATTTACTTTATTAAAATTATCTAATTAATTAATTAATCTAATGATTAAGTTTATCTTATTTTAATAATTAAATTATTAATTTAATTTAAATTATTAAATTAATTATTTATGCTCTTAATTTTTAATAACTCAGTTTAAGTGTTAAAATAAATAACTTAGTAATTATTTTATTAACTTAATTAAACTAATCGCTCTTTAATAACTTATGTTTTATCATAGTTAATAATTGTATAAATAATTTAAAAGAAAATAATTATCAATTAACTAAGATTAATTTGTAATTTACTCTAAAAATAATTAATTTTCCTTGCATCTTTTCTATTTATTTATCTATTTTATTTTATTTGCAGGTTCATTCAATGGACTTAAACATGTCCAGGTACTTACAACTAACTTTACCGAAGTTAGTTACGTGAGAAAAGATTGCGCGACGTGCCGGTTGCGAAAAAATGCACATTTTGCAGTGCGTGGGTGAAGAACTCTGGAAGTCGGTGGAAGATGTGGCGGTGACATGCAGCAGATGACAGATGGTAGTTAATTCAGAGCAGCAGCAGAATTTTTTGTGAGACTCTCATTCAACATTCCACGACAACACCAATTCGAGAGCGGAGACTCCTGGGAGCAGCACTGGAAACGAGCAGGAGACCAAGGAGCCCGAGTTCAGAGCAGTACTTGGGGAGTACATCTTCCCTCTGTCCTTATTTTTTGTACTCTGTTCTTGGATGTTTTACACTTCTTGAATCAATATGATCATAGATTGAACTTTATAAACTCGGGAGTTTTAAAACCTTCTGGTTATGATTTTTAATTCTTCGTATGCTTATCTTTTTACGAAATTAGAATCAGTTGGCGAGATTGATTCTGTTTCTAATATTTGATTGTTCACACTTTAATATTTTCAATTTCATTATTCAATTTCAACTGGCGAGGTTGTTTTTGAATGTTTTTTTCAGAACATTAATGTCATTAACTTTGGAGATTTATGGTGAGTTTATTTCCAAAAGTTACCTTTTAAAACTAATTTGCAGTTTGGTTGAGTTTTGGTGTGGTGAACTCCAAGACTTAGTCATCTGCCTGTCGATTTTCCTGGCGAGGGAAATTCTTCAGATTTTCTTGAAGTGTGATTCGATTGTGAGATATGGGGAGAACATCCATTCGAACCAATAGTTTAGAATTCCTTTGAGTACTTAGATGATCTCGCTTCTTTGTCTTGCTGCTTTATACTAGTATACTGTATTACTCTTAGTTTAACAGTACTTAGTATAACTTTAGTTTCTTTGTTAGAAAATCTAGTTTCCTCATTCTGTTTCTATATAATCAGTAAACTAAAAAAAATTATAAAAAGTAAAAATATGGATCCCTCACTACTGACAACAGTTAGGTTTTAGTTTTAAAACCTTAGAATTTTCGTCTGCCTTCTCTGTGGTTCAACCCTGCACCACTGTGCTAGTGTAGGAGTAATAAATGTAATTTTGAGGGCTGTGACGACCTCCGGCCGCTTCAAAATTTGGCGCCGCTGCCGGGGAAGGCACGCACCGAGAGTCTAGGGTTTAAAAAAAACACACAAAAAACACACAAAAAAAAACACAAAAAAACTGATTTAAAAAAAAACTACTTTGAACTGTATCTGCTACTTTTGTTGTTTTGAAAAGAAAAATCTGCTTCATAGAGAACTGTTGTGTGTTTAAGCTCATTAAATTTTGAATTAAAAATGGATGTTAAACAGAATTGGAATCAACCGGGACCTAACTGTGTTTGTTGTGGTGATTATAGACATACTGTTTGGCAGTGTGTCTATAATCAGCCACAACAAGATGTTTACACTGATGAAAATGAACAATGTGAGTTTAGTCCTATCACCCTAGCTAAAATTGAATTAATTGATTCCAAACTAGATGCTAGGGTGGAACAAATTAATAATTGGTTAATTCAAACCCATGAGATTCAACTTAGAGATTCTCAAGAGCGAGATTAAAGAATGAAAAGAATAGAAACCGTACTCTTGGAATTGCAACAAAGGTTTAAAGAACAAGAAGTATTTGAAGAAAATGAAAAAGAAAATGTTTACAAAAGATTTGAAAATCAAGTGGAAGAATAAAGTGATAATGAAAATGGACAAGAACCCATTCACTTTGAAAAATCTGACTCTGTTGAACTAAATATGGAAATAACCAACTCTCTAAATAAAGAACACATCATTGAAAATCCAATAAATAACTTTAATGGAATCGATTTGGACAATTTTGAAGATGAATTGAAACAGATTGAAAAAGATAGCCCAGTTCTTTTCATAATTCCTACACTTGAGAAAAATCACTGTTTTAGAAGCTTTGAGAATGAAGTCACTCGGGTTGAAGATATACTTGAAACTAGAAAATTGAATGTTAAAAACTCTTCACCCAATCTTTCTGAAATTCTGAACAATGAGCCTGAAATTGAAATTGGGAACACTTTGGAAGAGAACCTTAAGCTGGATAACATAGAATCTAAATTTTTTGAACCTCAACTGAAAACTTCTCTTCCATGTTTTGAAACTGTAAACCCAATTAATTCTGAAATAATGTTTGATGATGAGAATGAGGGAATAATATTTGAAGAAAGACTAATTGATGAGTTTTCATTTCCTTATTCTCATAGTAAACACTTTTCTGAATCAGTGTGCAATGAAATGGAAATCAGTGTTGATCAACTTGAGGAGAATTGTCTTAACATGAACATTTTGGAAAGTGAATTTATTGAAACTGAATTGTACAATTCTTCTCCTGAAATTGAATTGCAACACTCAAATGACATGGTTTTAGAAAGTGAGCCTTTTGAACTTGAACTTGAAAGAGAAGTTGAACGCACATTATATGATGGTTGCAGAACTGATTTGATAGAAGTAGTATATGTTCAATGTGAGTTAACAGATGAGGATCTTTTGGAAGAGATTTATAACATTGTTAGAGATGAACCACTTAGTGATAAAATAAATTCTATTTCTTGTTTTTCACTTCCATCCTCACCTATGAAGGGTTCTAAGCTTTTTCATGATACTGATAGTAGTCCAGAGGGGGAATTAGACTTGAGTTCCAATGCTCATGTTTCTATTCAGAACTTTATTAAATCCCCTTTTGAACCTACTATTCAGTATTCACCCACAAGAACCCTTGTATTTGAACCTATGAGTGTTGAAGTTGAGAGAGAAAGCCATGAAAATAATGCCATACCCTTTGAAGCACCTAGTACTATGTTGTCCCTTCATGTGAACTCAAATCTTGATAACTCTGAAACAATTCTGGAAGTGGACAACACTATACCCATTACTGTTAAAGGGTGCTACTTAGGGATTATTTTAGGCTATGATAATTTAGTTGTTGTTGTATTGTGTCTTGAAGCCCACAATTTTCACTGCTCTGTTAAAAATAAATGGGCCAAACACATGTGGTGGTTCCTATTAATGAAACCAAATCCACCTAGTGACTACGGTTAGTTGCTAGGTGAGTCTGGCTGGGGACTTTAAACCTAGCGCTGCATGGGAGGCAACCCATGGTTTTTGTTTTGTTAATAAATAAAAATTGTGATTAAATAAAGTCTAACTGACGACTTAAAATTCAGTGCTTCAGGGGAGTCAACCCATGCTCTTTCTTTGTTTTTTACTTTTGTTCTGTTCTTATTTTACTTTGAATAAAGTGCTGCTTTGTTTGCTTATATATGCTCTGTTTTTGCTGGATAATTGTTCCTGGTCTATATACTCTGTGTTTTTAGGAATGCTGCTTCTGTCATCTAAGGAGTGGAATTCCCATGGTCATTTTTGGACAAGAGCTTAGTCAGGGAAGTACTTCAACTTGTTGCACTTATTTTTCTGCTCCTGTTTTTTTAAATAGAATTCTACTTGCTTAAAATTCTGCTTGTATTATAAGATTCTGCTACATGTCGTGTAACTAATGAATTAAAAATCAGCATGAGCCTCCTTGCTTTAAAAAAATTGAATTTCACTATTGTGATAAAACCTTTTCACTGCATGAAATTAAGTGTGGGGGAGGGGTACATGCTGTTCATTTGAATCTGCTTGTTTCGTTGAGGTGTTTGGCATGAAATTTGTCTACTATATTGAACATATTTTTGAACTTATTGTTTAAAATGCTTACACCCAGTTAATTGCACACTTACACCTTATATGCTTCTTTTGTGCTTTAATGAAAATCTTTGTCACTGGACTGAATGTTAAAGCATGTGTGTGTCTGAAATGAACCTGCTTTTATTTAACTATTGTGGAAAACACTATTTTTGAACTTCATTGAGACCCTTTATACATGTCATATATCTACTAAATTGAAAATCTGTTTTGAACCATAATTGATTAACTGTTCTTCTCCATATTTAGAAGTCAACTTTGGGGACAAAGTTGGGTCTTAAGTGTGGGGGAGGGGGTCAATTCTTGACTGTGCTAAACTGTGTTTAATTGTAATGCTCATCAATTCCCACTGCTTTCAAACTTTTTGTCAAAAAATGGTCAAAATTTTTCAAAAATTCTTTCACAATTTTAGGCTTTACACTGCACTCAAATGAGTCTTGCCTTAGGATGGTGCTTGATTGGAAGTTGAGTCTTGCATTGAGTCTGAAATGAGTGTTAGTGGATGATTGCTGAGTGGAATTGTTTAGTGGTTTAATGAATTTTGTTTAGGAACTTGTTTTGAGAGTGATATGGGAAACCGTTTAGTGGATTTAAGATCATAATTTTAGGTACTGGAAGTTTGACTTTTATCTGAGGAGCTTTTTCATTCTTTTAATTTATAAAAATGATCACTTATATTGAGTCAATGTAAATGGTTTTTATATAAATCTTTTGAAACTGGAGTAATACTGGGCATCTGGGATCCCACGGTGAATCTCTGAGACCTTAGATGCTGGGTGCGTTTCTGTTTACTATAAGCCCTCTGTATACTCTGAATAAGTGCATTGCACAGTGCTTGGCACAAATTACATGGCTTGGGAAAAATAAATAAAGTATCTAGGGTCAAAAATGAATTCATTAAGGTGAGGGGAATGATGAACTCCAGATGAAGAAGGGGACAACTGGTTTATATGGGAGTCATTTGGGTTGTATCAATAAAGTGATTTCAAAAAAAAAAATTATTTATGTTTTAATTTTGGAACCAAGGGGATTAGTCAAAGTACAAAGTTCCTTTTATTAAGATTTTAATTCCACATTTTTTTATCCTATTATCACTCTTGAATTTATAAATTGATCTTGAATTGAAGTAAGTCACTAGGCAGAGTCATATATGAAGCAGGACACCTTCATTTATGGATGATTCATGGTTTACTTGATTACCCTTTGAGTAGTGGTTCTAGGCGAGACTTTATTTGAGGTATGTGTTCAATAGCCTAAGCACACTTTTTGAGTCCTCTGTTGAAACTTCTCTGAACATTGCTGATTTGTATAATTCACACTTTTTCAAAGAGAATAAAACATGGGATTGTTTGAGGACAAACAATGTTTAAGTGTGGGGGAATTTGATGTGGCCTTATTTTTACTCAGTTTGCCACATCTTTTATTTGCATTTTATACAATTTATTAAATTAATTTAACACTTTTTAATAAATAAATGCACTTTTGTATTTTTATAATTAAATTTTTCAATTATTCACTTTTTATAACATTTTATGTTATTTTGGACCTTAAAATAATTGATTTATTCTTGATGTGTTTTTAATATAACTAATTTTCAATTTGTTTAGTTAAATCTTTATTTGTTTATTTTATTTAACTTATTATTATTATTAATCATTGAGTTTTCTAATCAATTTAATTTTAATTTTTAATGTTATATAAAACTTGTCGCGGCTTTCCAGACTACCGGTAGCTAAGCTACCGATAGCAGGGGTCCTTTTTCTCTACCGGTAGGCAGGTTACCGGTGCTATTTATCGGTGACCATTGTCACTGATACTCTTTCCTACCGGTAGCTCTTTTTCATATCTTATCGGTATACTTTGATTTCTACCAGTGAGCCCTTCAATTTTATTAACAACGGTGTTCTATTTAAACAATTATTTAATTAACATAATTCTAATTAATTAATTTATACTTTATTTTATTAATTATTCTTTCAATTAAGTTATGTTAAAATAGGTTAATTTTATTATTTTATGTGTTTAATCACCTGCTATTCATTTAAGTAAATAATATGTGTTTTTAAATTAATTAAATTGGTTCGCCCTCAATTTTATTAGTTCAATTAGTTAATTAAATAATTAATTAATAGTTTTTAAACATTAATTATATTATTTTATGTATGCAGATTGATTTTTTAATTCATTTTGTAGTTCGCTGCTACTCTGTTCTAACGAGGTTAGTTTCTAATATAAAATAATGATTATTTTAGTGCTAATTAATTAATTAATTTTGTTGTTCTAAACTTTTAAAATAAGTTAGTTTCTATGAAATTTAAATTTTTATTTCAACTAACTCTTTTAATTCTGTTGTTTAATTTCGTTCTTTAATTTTGTATTATTTAATCTTGCTAATTAATTAATTAGTTATTATTTTAGTGTGTTTTTAGTTTTGTTGAAATTTTATTTGTTTTAAATAAATTAGTGGTTTTACCATTTAATTTTTAGTTTAATTAATTCTTTACCTGATTTGACGTTGTGGTGGTGTTTTTGTAGCTATCGATAGCTTCCCGTTATTTCCTTCCTCACTGATTATCGGTGACCTTTATTCTGCGCGCACCCCTTTTTTCCACCTCACTATCTTTTTTTTTTCTATCGGTAGCTGGAGCTACTGATACCCCTCCTCACCGATACTGCTTTCAGCTACCGATCATCGGTAGCTCACTCACCTCACTGATAACCCTCTTTTATTTTGTCTCGCCGATCCAATCTTTGGTTCGCAGCTTCAAACTGATAAGTGCCCGCATCGGTCTCACGATAGCCCATATCTCCATCACTCACAGCTGCCAACATCAATATTTCCTCCATTTTCTTCACTGCCACCAGTGCCGCAAGACCCACCGTCAACATAAAGGAGCGAGTCTCCTGTTCCTGATCAATCCGTTCGGGAAGCCAAGCCGCGTGGGAGGAATCAGGTGAAGCCACCGCTGGAGGGAGGTCCAATTGTATGCTGAAGCCGCACCGCTGTCGCTACCTTGCTCGGACCAGAGGAGGTTCGCCGGACTGCTGCGCTGGAGTTGAGCCGAGTCGGGAGAGACGCTGAATCTGAGCCATGCCACCGGTCCGTAGGTGCTGCGCCACTTTGCCGTGCTACCATGGAGGAGGCCGCCGGTACTGCTGGATAAGGTGAAGCCAGGTCTACCGCCTGGAGTCTTGCGGAATCACCATGCTGCTGCTTGCCGTCGCCGGGAAGAGACCCAGTCTGAGCGCTGCTGCTGCTACTGTCTGCCGCTGTGCTGTTAAGTGCAAGGAGAGCCGCAGGGTAGCTGCAGTCCGCCGCTAATAGAAGGCCGTTGCTGCTGAAGACGCCACGCCATGCACTGGAGATGGTCCACTGGACTGCCGCGCTGGAGAGGAGGGCTCCACTGCGGGCCTGCTGCTAAGAAGAGTCGCTGCTTTCCACCACCGCTGAGCTATGGAGGAGTCCGACCAGTTTTCCGCCGCTGGACCGCAACGCCACCGCTGCCTTGGTCGGAGAAGAGGGTGCTGCGTTGGGTCGCAAAGGAATTTGAAGCCCTCCCCTGTTGCGCCGTGGATTTGGGGAGGAAGAAGGGAGGATAAAAAAATGAATAAAAAAATATATAATAATATAATATAATAATAATAGTATAAGTAGTATAAAACAAAAAGGAGAAAAGTAAAGTATAAATAAAGTGAAGTAAAAAAGCAAAAGCAAAAGTAAAAAAAAATTAGTTAAAGTAAAGTGAACTTTTCATAAAAGCTAACTTATTAAGTCAAATGAATTAATTAGAATTTATGAAAGTTATAATTATATTAATACATAGGTTAATTATAAATTAAAATATAAAACTAACTTAATAATAAATGATTATAATAAATTAATTTATTATAGTATAATTTTTATAATTAATAAACTATAAAATATATATATTAATTTAAATATACTTGAAACTTAAGTAATAACATTATTTACTTTATTAAAATTATCTAATTAATTAATTAATCTAATGATTAAGTTTCTCTTATTTTAATAATTAAATTATTAATTTAATTTAAATTATTAACTTAATTATTTATGCTCTTAATTTTTAATAACTCAGTTTAAGTGTTAAAATAAATAACTTAGTAATTATTTTATTAACTTAATTAAACTAATCGCTCTTTAATAACTTATGTTTTATCATAGTTAATAATTGTATAAATAATTTAAAAGAAAATAATTATCAATTAACTAAGATTAATTTGTAATTTACTCTAAAAATAATTATTTTTCCTTGCATCTTTTCTATTTATTTATCTATTTTATTTTATTTGCAGGTTCATTCAACGGACTTAAACATGTCCAGGTACTTACAACTAACTTTACCAAAGTTAGTTATGTGAGAAAAGATTGCGCGACGTGCCGGTTGCGAAAAATGCACATTTTGCAGTGCGTGGGTGAAGAACTCTGGAAGTCAGTGGAAGATGTGGCGGTGACATGCAGCAGATGACAGACGGTAGTTAAAGCAGAGCAGCAGCAGAATTTTTTGGGAGACTCTCATTCAACATTCCACGACAACACCAATTCGAGAGCGGAGACTCCTGGGAGCAGCACTGGAAACGAGCAGGAGACCAAGGAGCCCGAGTTCAGAGCAGTACTTGGGGAGTACATCTTCCCTCTGTCCTTATTTTTTGTACTCTGTTCTTGGATGTTTTACACTTCTTGAATCAATATGATCATAGATTGAACTTTCTAAACTCGGGAGTTTTAAAACCTTCTGGTTATGATTTTTAATTCTTCGTATGCTTATCTTTTTACGAAATTAGAATCAGTTGGCGAGATTGATTCTGTTTCTAATATTTGATCGTTCACACTTCAATATTTTCAATTTCATTATTCAATTTCAAATGGAGAGGTTGTTTTTGAATGTTTTTTTCAGAACATTAATGTCATTAACTTTGGAGATTTATGGTGAGTTTATTTCCAAAAGTTACCTTTTAAAACTACTTTGCAGTTTGGTTGAGTTTTGGTGTGGCGAACTCCAAGACTTAGTCATCTTCCTGTCGATTTTCCTGGCGAGGGAAATTCTTCAGATTTTCTTGAAGTGTGATTCGATTGTGAGCTATGGGGAGAACATCCATTCGAACCAATAGTTTAGAATTCCTTTGATTACTTAGATGATCTCGCTTCTTTGTCTTGCTGCTTTATACTAGTATACTGTATTACTCTTAGTTTAACAGTACTTAGTATAACTTTAGTTTCTTTGTTAGAAAATCTAGTTTCCTCATTCTGTTTCTATATAATCAGTAAACTAAAAAAAATTATAAAAAGTAAAAAGATGGATCCCTCACTACTGACAACAGTGAGGTTTTAGTTTTAAAACCTTAGAATTTTCGTCTGCCTTCTCTATGGTTCGACCCTGCACCACTGTGCTAGTGTAGGAGTAATAAATGTAATTTTGAGGGCTGTGACGACCTCCGGCCGCTTCAGCATGTATGATGAAATAGGCAACTTTACTATTCTTAGAAAACTTCTATATGATTTAGATTATGATTTTCCATTATGATATCTTCATTACTAGGATTGGATTTGGTCACTCCAATTTTATTGACACATTTGATAAAAAATTATAACTAAAGACATCCTATTACATTACTCTATGCCAATTTGTAAAACCTATCAGCTCATTCTGATTTATTCATTATGAAGAAGATAGAAGATCCTTCAATATGATGTCTCTTGAACCATATGTGAAAATATAATTGAAATCAAATACGATTTCTTCTTTCTCTTGAACCACTTTTTAAGAAAGACAACCAACAATTCAACAAAAACAAAGTGAGGTGATTTCTCTTTATTTGATAATTCCTTAATAAAAAAAAGTCTATTCCTAAATATGATAATCTTCATTTTCAGTTTGGTCCTAAAAATATCCCCCTTTGGATTTTTTTATCAACCTAGATTCATACATCACATAACTTTGTAACCTCAATATATGGATTAATTATGAATAATTATAAGACTAAATGATCTAAATCATTATAGAAAATAATAATTATTGATAGTAAAACCATGCTGTCCAAAAGTAGTGATAATGAAACCAACTCAAAATTTTCTTCACAACTTTCCTTTTAAACATTCCTAATTTTTTTTATAGCCACTCTAATGAACATTTAGAATAGTTTACACACTTACATGATGAAATCATATATTACCAAAAAATCCCCCTGTATACATGCTTCCTTAAAAGTTATAGCACATATATAATGTATAGATTTATGAAACAATTCCCCCATTTAAAACACTATCCAAAGACAATATGAGGGAGGGGGAAAAATACATACCTAATCCTTGATGAGAAAGAGGTTAGATGCCCATGTTCAACCTAAATTTGTGGAAATCTTCCTTCAGTAAAGGTTTTGTTAAAATATCAACAACTTATTCCGATGTAGAAATATATTCCAGCTTCAATTCATTCTTATCCACATGATCTTTGATGAAATGATATTTTATATCAATTTGTTTTGAATAAGAATGTCGTACCAGATTTATCATAAGGTTTATTTCAATTTTCTTTTCAAAAATTAAATCATGTCTTATAACCGAGCCTTCATCTACATAAGTTGACTAGCATCTAGAGTAGAAACAACATAATTATCTTTAGCGGTACAAAGAGTTACTAAATTTTGTTTCATTATATGCCAACTAACATAACTCTTCCCCAAAAAGAAAACTCCACTAGATGTGGATCTTCTATCATCAAATTTCCTACCCAATCAACATTGGAATACCCAAACAAGTCAATACCTTCTAATCTATCATACTTGATTCTGATTTTTTTTGAATTTGATATATCTGAGAATTATTTTTCCCATAAGAAATTGCGATTCTTTATGATCACTTTGAAATCCTTCACATAAGGTAATAACATAACAAATTTCAAGTATTGTGGCAGTCAAATATAAAAGACATCCAATCATATTTTAAAACACTTTTTGATCAAAATCCTTTCCTTATCCATATTTAATCAATATGGTTCCCACTGAAATCAGTGTCCAAAATAGTTTTGAGTTTTCCATGCTGAAATCATTGTGAAGTTCCTTAGCATAATTTTCTTAATAAATAAAAATGTGTTTCTTCTTTTGTAAAATTTGTAACCCATGAAAGTATTTCATTTCCCCCGGCTTAGACATCTCAAAAAACATTTTCATCTCTTTAGTAAATATTTCAAAAGTTCATTCATCATTACCAACAAAAATAATGTCTCAACATAAATAATTACGATGAGGGAAAACTCCCGAATATCCTTGATGTAAAGATTGTTATCAACTCTTCCTTTCTTAAAAATAATCTTCCTTAATCAATTATCCAAAATAGAATACCATTCCCTTAGATATTTTTTTAGACCATACAAGGATTTATTTAGCTTGAATACATATATTTAATATTTCCCAACAAAAAATACACAAGGTTGTTCAATGTAGACCTCTTCATCAGGTTCCCCATTAAGAAATGTAGACTTCACATCCATTTGAAAAATTTTGTAGCTTCATTGTGAAAAAATAACAAGATTTTTTTTTATTATTTGAAACCTTTTCACTAGAGAAAAAGTCTCATCAAAATCAATACCTTAAATTTGTGAGTAACCTTTTCACACTAATATTTTCTTTGTTTCTTACCACTTCACATTCATCATTCATCTTATTCCAAAAAACCCATTTTTTACCAATAAACTTTTTGTTATCTGATTTTTGTATAATTTACCAAGAATCATTATTTTCCATCTGATCAAGCTCTTGATTTATAGAACGAACCCATTCTGGATGCTTAAAAGCTTCATTCACACCATCTTTCTCAGGTTTCTTCTAAACATCCTTCTGAGAATTCCTCTAAAAATCCTTCTCAAAATTCTTCCTTTGAGGGGATTTTCCACCCCTCTCAAACTTTGACTTCAGTAATTCATGAAATAGTGATAATGTTATTAGTTAAAACAACACATATTTTCCATGTGTCTGAATCCACCACAAAACAAGCAGTATCCATTTGAAGAATATTTTGCTCTAAAGCTTCCATAATAATTAGAGTTGTGATCATGTTTCTCTGAAACCTTCTTATATTTATTATCAAAATATTATTGACCTCCAACCTTTCTATCATGAATTGGATTCTTCTTTTTCATCTTTTTTTTCTCTTTCGACATATCATAACTAATGTAATAGAAACTTTTTCAGAATTAGAGTTTTTAGAAAATTTTGACTTCTAAACGTTGTTGGTCTTGGATAGATACATAACTTTCATAGCTTTCTTCTTCTTAGAAACAATTCCAGATTTCTTATAAACCTTTGAGGGTAACTTTTATTGATCTTTCTCAGGTTCACCCTTATGATAACATTCACCAACTTTAGAGATAGTTTTTTTTAAACTTATACCTCTCTATTCAACTTTAGAATTTTTTTTGGAAAAGTTCCAACTTTTATTCTTTTTTACTTTTACTTAACTTCTATATGTTTATTAAAATTATTTTATTTCTCAATAGATTTATTAAAATCTTCAATATCTTTCACCAGCATTATATTATCATTAGAAAAACCTCATTGACTATTTTTTAAAGAGTTTTCATTTTTCATCTTCTTGATATATTTATCTTTCCTTCCAATATTTCTTAGACACTCTTTCAATTCTTCTTTAAGATGAAATTGTAATTGGGTTTATTATTTTTTAGAATTTATGCTTTTGAATTTTTTATTATTCACTCTTGTAATAAAATTATTCTCTCCATCCTTCTCAATAGATTTCTCAGATTCATCTTCACTGTCTATTTTTTCATCATCTTTAGATAAGAAACTTCTCCTGATGGATTTGGTTAATTTTATATCTTTTCCTATATATAAAGATTCATCCATATCACCCTATTTCTTCAATGACCTTCTTGGAATTATTTCTTCTTCATCAATATCCTCTTCTTTCTTTATTTTAGGATAATTAGATATAAAGTTCCTAATGGTTCCACCTTAAAAAAACATCAAGTAAATCTTTCCATTGTATTTACCTATACCAATTATCACATTTTTATAAAACAAGGATAAAATTTAATCAAGATTTTATATACCACATTTTTAGAGTCAGATTATGAAAAATCATCTTCCTCAAGAACTTTCTTAGAATTTTCTTTCTTGGCAGTTTTGAAAGACATTTATCTGTTAGCTTTTGTTTTTCCCTTCATAACTTTCTCCCTTATTATTTCATATGCAATGAGAGTTATATGAAAATCACCCAGAGATAATATTTCTGGATCACTATCTTCCAAATAAGAAACGTTCACATCAAAATTATTGGGAAGGATTCTCAAGATCTTTCCAACAACAGTACAATCTTCTAGCTTTTCACCAAGACATCTGATAGTTTTGAAAATTTTATTTACCCCAGTAAAGATGTCACCAATGGATTCATATTCACCCATATTGTGATATTCATACTTTATACTCCAAATTTTTAATTTTTCCTTATTCTCTTTTGTATTTACTTCTTAAATATTTTTCAACTTATCCTAGACTCCTTTAGCAGTTGAAACAACTTTCACTCTTAAGAATTCACTTTCATAAAGTGATTATAGTAAAGAATTCTTTTCCCTTCCATCATTCTCAAGATTCCTCTTGTCAAAAAATGTAAGAGGAACTTTATCATCAATAGGAGGAAATCCATCTGTTGCAGCTTTAAGAACATCATATCCAATAGACATAAGATAAGGAAACATTCTATCTTTCCAGATATTATAATTCATACCATCAAAAACTGGAAAACCTTTACTTGTAAGAATAATTCATATTCTCCATCAAGTTCTCTTCAAAACTTAGGGAAGAATAAAACAAGGGAACCATCGACTCTGATACCACTTGAAATTTCTAAATAAAGATAATTACATCACTAGGGGGGGTGAATTAGTGATAGATTTTTCTTTTAACTTTACTTTTTCTTGAAACAAACTTCACCCATTGTTAAATATTTCATTCCCTAATAAAAAAAGACACACATCCACACAAATTTACAAATTTCAATAATAAACTAGAGTAGATACATCCTTGGTATGGTTACAAATATTCCAGTACCACACAATCCACTAAAAACAATATTTTGTGTGTAATAAAATGAGTAGGATATGCCCTTACACTCTTATAAAACTATGTTCAATACAAAAATGCATGTGCTTCAAGTAGAAAAAAATTATACATGAAATGTTTTGTATAAAACATGTTACGGTGCTGCTTAATCAACTTTCACAAATATGTTGTTCAAAAATAAATCTTCACTTCCTTACCTAGTAGTAGACGAGAACTTATTATAGACTTCATAATGATACTTTTTCAGATTTCCCAGTCTAATTACCATGTACAATTGATCAATATAGAAATATTACTTTGTCATAATAAAACTTAGACCATTCTAAACCACTTCTAATATGAGTCTAAAAATCACAGTCTGATGATCCAACCCAATATGATGATCAGATGAATATGATATTGTCTATTCTCTTTTCTTATTCTGTCTGGTAGACTTCTTCAAGAAAACTCAATACAGAAACTTCTTCTCCCTAGAAAGTCATAGTTTCTTTCTCTTCTTATCAATAGTACATTTGTGTGAGGAAAGTAAAAAGTACTCCTCCTTTTATATTCAACCCAAAAGATGTTTATGTGGGATTCTAAAAATGTTTCCTGCTCAATTTTTTTTTGTAAAATATAAATTGTGCTTGAATTTCATGTGAATTTATGATTTCTTTAATACTTCATAACTCTTATCATACCTTCTCAAATATTATAAAAACTTTATCTCACTTATGACTTCTTTAACAAAATCCAGTCTAATTGTGATTCTCCATTCCGATTTCCCAATATGTTTTCTTAATTACAATGTTATTTTCCACTTACATATATGAAGAAATAGACAACTTCAATCTTCTTAGAAAACATTAGTATGATTCTGATTTTGATTTTCCATTGTGATTTCTTCATTAATTTGAAGGGATTTGGTCACTCTTATTTTCTTGACCCATTTTCAAACAAATCAGAACTGAAGACATCTAATCACATTTCTCTCTACCAATTAAAAAACCTATATTCATATTATGATTTATTCGTTATGATGAAGATATAAGATCCTTAAATACAATGGATCTTGACACACATGTGAAAAAATTCTTGAAATAAAATAAGACTTCTTCTTTCTCTTAACCCACTTGTTAAGAAGGAAAACCAACAATTCATCTTGATGGAAATGGTTAAATACAGTTTTGATTGATCTCTGAATTTATTTTATTATTGGCCTCCAAAAAATTCACTTATGTTTCCTTTTCATTGGCCCCATCAACTCCCAATGAAAAAAATTCTACCTTTTATGATTACGAGGCATACCAAGTCTGATGGACTAGTATCAATAACTTCGAATTCATCAATTTTTTTATTTTCTGAATAAGATACAAATGATATTTCAACACTCAACTTGTTTATCTTTTACGATTATGATGATCATAAAATTATTTCTTTGAATATTTAAATCTTTTGGATTTTGTTCTGATAGAAAACAAACACCTTCGATTTCTCACATTTTCTGCAAAACTTCCCAACCTTCAAAAAAAATCTAAATCTGATTCTCTCACACCGATGATATGAGACCGGAAAGCTTTTATTTTTAAAATATTACTTCTTCCAAAAACTTTTTTCTTATGATAATGACTTCTTTCAAGTATTTTATTATGTTGAGTATTAGATTAGCATCATCTAACTTATAATGGAATGTATTGTAACTTCTATTCTCCCAGCATCATTTTTCATTCCTTCCAACCCTGAATATGATTGGAAATGGATTTACCCACTTTTATTTCATCATACTAGCATAAAATGTTTTAAAACTTACTTATGATTTATGAGAAATATAAAATATAAAAGAATCATCAGATTTATATTATATTCATTCAGACTCTAATCCTCATTATGATCAACACTTTATTCCAGACCCAAGGTGAGTTTGATGATTCTTTCCACTGAAAAACATCTTCCCAATCCAATGGGATTTCTTAAGCATTGTGAGTCTGATTTTCTGATTACGATAGTCAGTCCGATTTTCACCAAAAAAATAGTGAGGTGATTTCTCCTTCTTTAGTAATTAATTTACAATAAAATATGATTCCTGAATATGAAAATGTTCCTTATTAGCTTGGTCCTAACAGATAACACTAATGGAATCTATTTGAGATGTTGTGCTCATCAGGTCTCTCTATAATAAGTACATACCATATTTCTAAAGAGAATGATTCAAAAATGGGGATCACACCCAAGGACACGGGGTATACCAATAACCCAAAACTGATTAAATCACTAATTTGGGGATTAATTCTCAGGTAGTGTTGATCACAATGATACCAAGAACCCCACTTAGGGAAATGATGATGATGGAGGATATCACTGTGGGCCTCATGGAGGGATTACCACAACTCTATCCAAGATTGAAGTTCCCAAGAGGGGATCACCATCATATTCAAAGGATTTGACTCTATTATAAACTCTCAGGGAATGGATCAAGGAAGCATACCATGAAAAAACTTGTCCAAGGTAAAGAGGACAAGGGCACCAAGACATTTTTGAAAAAGTAGACAACATTTACTAAAATTACATGTCGTGTCCCTTTAGAAATAGATTCTACTAGTGTATTAGGACCCATTACTGGGACTATTTCTATGTCCAAGTACATGGTGTGTCAAATACCATATACTCCTAACCATATCCAAGAACACAGATCTTCCTGTGTACCCCTGGCCTGACCATGTTCGTGTTTGGGTAGACTTTGTGTCTAAGCCTATGTAGTTTGAGTCATGTCTGTGTACCCTCTATGACACACTTTGATCCACCAGTGTAGGGTCACACACTATGTGATATTTTTCTTCTTTTGGAAACCATAGAACCATACAGGAGGTCCCACATTATGTGTAATTCTAGATTACATGCTTTGTAACCTAGGATTTCAAGATCATATTGGTTCCTCTTCCACATCATCCTCCATGTCACCACCACCACCATCCTCACTGGAAACTATGGATACATGGTCAATCGAACTTCCTGTTGCTGGATTTTGGGATTTCAGGATTCAAATTCACTTGTGAAATGTTCACACATGACTTCTATAGATGCACCATTAAATCTAGGATGAACGAGAACCAATAATCCAATCTGATCCACCTATGATCATCCTCTTTCATCATCATACCTCAATCACACTCTCAAACACAAACCGCACCCACAGTACTGATCCATTGTTCCTAAGAATGGGTGCACAATTATTAATTACCGGGTACTCATTGAACGATTGGAAAAATAAATTACCATTGAGGAATGTGCAAAGGAATGGGGAAATAAATCCATAAAATAGAAGATGTAAGGAATGAACCTCAACCTTTGTTTTTTTGGCCTCAATAAATTATCAAAGAAAAAGAAAAATAAAGAAGGAAATATTGAAAAAACAAAATAAATCCATCTCAAATAAGTATATAATCGATGTGAGAATTAATTATTATTCATGGAATTGATCCTCATTCAGCCTGGATAAAATAATATGGTGGAATTACATAAATAAAATATCACGACTTATGATGGTTATATCAATTAAAAAGAAAAATCTATGTCATTTTCGTTGGTGATATCCTTGAATTGTGATGAGGTGATGATCCTCGATCCCGATCCAATCCGATGTCATTTCGAAGAATGTTCTCCTCCAACGCTCACTCTCAATTTGAATGGTTATTATAATAGCCCTAAAAATCAATCATAACATCATATTTATATATTAGAATAGTTTTTGGTGAGTAAATGAAATAAAATAACAAATTATTTTATTCATTTAATAATCCACCCAAAATGGAGCTCAACCCGAATGTTTGATGCGCTCTAAGGTTAAGTCACACCTAGGGTAAGACCCAAGCTCTAAAACCAATGGTGGCCAAATATTTCTAATATGATCCCAATTTAAGAGTTATTCCACTTTTTCTAGAAAAATGTGCACATGTTATATTTAGTATATTTAATATTTTTCAAAAATTAATTTCTGGATTCTTGAGCCACATAATCTCATGTCGTCTTAACTCCTATCTCTGAAAATATTCCAAATAATATTCCAATTAAATACATGAAAAATTTGGATTCATTATAGGTTCCTCCTCCTTCAATACACTTAAGTAGTTTTCCTTTGAAGCCTAATTCATAGATGACTTTATAGAAATTTAGGCCATCATAAAGGATAGAATTTGATTTCATATTTTAGATATGTTCTCTTTTAGATTGATCTTATAGGAGAATTACACTTTGTAGGTAGAATAATTTATGATACATACATCCAATTGATTTTTTTGGTGAGATTATTGATTCACCTTGATAACAGGTGATGTGGATTTTATTTATCTCCTCCATATTGTTATTGATTAATGGTGAGACCACCCAACAATGTGTGATGTGAATAACTATATCATCCTGGTTTGGATCTACTAGGGACAGGGATTCAATGGAATCTGCATCAGATTGAGAATTCAATGAACATGTAATGTAAGATAGTGTTAGATCTAAGGGAAATTCATATGTAATCCCCCATATATAATCAAACAAGGGGATTGATTCCTCATTCTTAATGTCATATTCATCATTGATCTACCTGATTACCAACTCCGAGTCACCCCAGATATTCAAGTGGGCCATTTATATCTATAAATATCACCCCAATCCTACAATTGAGGTTTTTTTATTCATCCTCAATATTGGTACATACTTCTAAAAGAAGGAAGGATTAGGGAATGGCTACTTTGTCTTGGGAGACAAGTATAATCCCCCAAAAGACCTATTATTGTTCAGGTCTTCCATCCTTCTTCCTGTTGAGATTCTAGAAGCACCATCAAAGTACACACCCCTTATCAAGGGAGTTTCATGGATAGGGGATATATCTTTTTTAGGGAGCTCTTTATTTAGTAGTGACTTCTCTGGAAGGGTGTGAAACAAGGAAATCAGTGAACATCTTCCCTTTAGTTTCCTTTTGAGATGTGAACTAGATGTGAGGATGATGTAGAATGACCGATCATCATTCCAAATTCTCTATTAACATCATATGTCTCATGATATATTTTGGTGAGTATATACATGAGATAACATGGACCTTATGGCACTGTATGTAGTGACTCAAATTTTTCACTGTGAAAATCAATTCCAGGTTGTTCTTCTCAATATTAGAGTATCATATCTCAGAATATATCATGGTTATACTGATATAATAAAGTTTTTATCCTTAATTATATTATTTTTCTAGGAAATGAGTGTACCAAATGATTACTCTAGGGTTACCACATAAAGTATGATATTCTTATCTTCCACTCAAGGCATTATCACTACCAAACATAGGTAATACTTCATTATATTGACCAAATATTTTTGTCATTAATCATCAAACTAATTGATGACTCCCTTATTCATCATTTTTGTGAAGTATAAACATTTTATGGTGATATTTTAAATGAATTGACTGATATAGGCCAAACATCCCTAAGTCCCATTAATTTTTTTAGATTATGAGGAGGTGGAATGTCAAGGATTTCCTTGGTCTTCTTAGGATCAAATTTGATATCTTGATGGTGCACCATGAAACCAATAAATTTTTCTAATGATACCCTAAATGAAAAGTTTAAGGGGTTCATATTCAATCTATGTCACTATAGTATATTGAAAACTACCTCAATATTGGTAACATGAGCATGGAACTATCAAGACTTTACCACTAAATCAACAACATAACACTCTACAATTTTCCACAGAAGGTTCTTGAAGATACATGGAATATTATATTTTTCTCCAGTTCTAGAATTCTTCAATAAAAAGGAAATTCAAATATATAAATATACCTATTAGGGTGCCTTTAAGGTAGTGGAACCCTCATCATTGATGACTATTTATAATTGGATATAACCCGAATACCCATCTATAATAGAGAGGTCCTGGAAACTGGTGGTTGAATCAATCAATAATTTAGTGATCATGATTGGGAAGTCATCCTTTGTTAAATTCTAGTTGAGATATCTGAATTTTATGCATACCTGGATTTTCTAATTTTTTTAATGGGGATAATAATTGCAATCTATTTTATTTATTGAACTTCTTGAATGAATTTAACCATGATAGGATTGTCGTCTTTAGATTCTGCCTTGGTAGCATGGGTAAGATGCATCCTCTTAGCTACATGTTTAAATATATGGTTATTTTTTATTAATACTAAATGATATGTGGCCACATCAAGATCTAAATTAGGAATCTCTATATATTTTCATGCAAAGAAATCAAAGTACAGCTTGAATAAGAAGATATATGTCTCATATTCCTCAGGGGACATGGTGATGATAATCAACATGTGTCCTAGATCCTCCTCTAAACTCAAATTCACATGTTGAGGCTCATCAATAGTGGTTTAAATACCTTTCTTGAATGATGGAGGGGAATCCATGTGATATTTTTTACTTATTATATCTTTCCTTTCTCTAAATTGGATGATCAAGGGGAATTTTGGGATCTTATGAATGATATAGGTCCATCTTTATATGCTGAAGATCCTATAGGGGTATCCAATATATTCTATGCTTCCTTATTACTATAATCAGGGGTTGATCATGTGTTGATATCTTGACATTCTAGAGATTATGTTGGGATATCATCATTAGGGACAATATTACCCATGATGGGATCAAATCGTTCTTCTACATGATCATTCCTAGCTGGTGCAACTGATATCATGATGATGAGGGGAAACATTCTTTGGCCCCACAATTTCCTTCTTCTCTTGGAATCTATATCCACTTAGTTGAATATACTTAGATGCATTGAATCACATTGAAGATCATCTAAACATACACGATGGTATAGACACTCAAGAAAAAAGTTGATATGAATGGATTTAAAATAATTCCTTTCTTTCCTTGGTGGTGGCTTCTACATAAGGAATTTTTTTTTGGAAAACATATGAAAGAAAAGTGGTTGAGCACTTTAGAATATTTTCAAATGTAACATATATGAAAAATTGACTTCCCATATCACGAGTTTTTGATTTAATTCAGTTAATGGGAAACACATGGTATTTACTAAGTTCACTCCATCGCTAGATTGGGCCAAACTTTAATACTTTTTGGGAATTTATTCGGATTCAATTATCTACCATCAATTTCTCCCCTCCCCTTTTATAAAACCTAGAATATAATATTGGGCATCACATGACTGAAATGAGGAATTATAACCATAAAACACCTTGAATTCTCCATTAATTGTTTATTTGAGGCAATGATGGTATAAAAAAATACCTCTACATTTTTATAGAGCCATGACCTTCCCAAAATGGATTTGAAGGTTGTATCTTAGTAAGACACCATAAAATTAGAGATGGATATGAGATATCCAAACTGGGATCTAAGTTTGGTCTTCATAATTAGCTTATACTGACTCTTTTCATATCCCTGAATGGTTATGTTAGAATAAGTCATGTCACCCTCACTATAGCACATGTAGTGGGGGGTCATAACTGGTATGAGATTAATCAAAGAAGCATCATCAATTATGGACCTTCAGATTTCAATATCACCCAACTTTTCTGATATATACAAGGAAATAGTATGAAAAATTATGGATTCTTTGTGGTGCTACTATATAAAATTAAATGATCATTTGGAATTCATTAGGACCAGTATCTTCCTGACAAGTCTCAGTTGTAGAAATTTCACCCTTTAAATCTTTAGAGATTTCCTGAGATCCATGGAGAGGTGAAGAGTATCCATGATGGATATCTTATCCAAAACAATTACCAGTTTCCTATAGATATCATATTTTTGGAACAAGGGTCTATGATTTCTATATTAAGTATGTTCCTTATCTTGGGTATTAGAGGTCTTTTCTAACTAGGATGACAACTCCTTTGCATATTTATAATTGGGGATCATTTTCATGACTAGCGTGTTAGGTTGTGCTGGCCTTCCCATAATCTGTCATTGACTAGAAAACTACACATATGTAGGTCAATATTACTATATTATGGGATATAATAGATACATATATGATTCGAGATCATATAGATTCTCCTATTGGTATAATTAGACAGTTTTTCTTTGGGTTTTTAGGCATATGTAGCCTTAGTATAAATCGTTCCTAAAAACTAGGGTCCATTTCAAAATCATCTTTTTCAAACTCCTAGGTCTCTATAACCTCTTCTATAATTATGTATAGGTAGTTTAGGTTAGTAAAATTCCTCAACTTTTTTATAAAATGGGTTTTTAAGTTGGATGACATCGACTTAACTATATTGAGATTCCTCATCTGATGAATATTCAATTTGATGGGGCATTGATCATTGTCTCATTTGGTTTGTTTGTTCTTGTCCTCCCAATTATAGAGGTAAGAAGTCTAAAAGTGTCTAAAAATAATTTTATACCAATAAGTACTCTTCCTACCACATTGTCTTCTATCAACAATATCTATGTTGAGTCTTGGAGTATTGAGATGATGAAGGTGTCATCGTAGATATCACTAGGAGAGATGGGGTCACAACTAGTTGGATTATTTGTACCCTAAGTATAGTGTGTGATAAATTTATCTATTTATTTGTTATATTCTTATTTAATTTTTTCACATTTATATTTATAACATTTTACATTAACCTTTTTCTTCTGGTGGAGTGATAAAAACACAATTCACTTATGCTGAGGCTTTTTCCAAATTAACTTGTTTATAATCAACCATGTTGTGATTAATTTTCATAAATAAATAATTCTTAGATATTGTGTTCCATAATCAAGTGTAAATGGAAGTTCTGAGGGATTTCATTTAGATTTTACTAATAGCTACCCAATATTAACATACATTGATATGAAAACCACATAATCTTGTTCCTTCTAGTTCCCTCTATTATATACCACTTTCCTAATTCTATTCTCGAGATTTCCACAAAGGACATTGATTTGTATAATTCCAATACTTTCCATATTTGAAACATCCAATGTTAACCCAGTTCCTTCTAGTTCCCTCTATTATATAAGACCATAAATCATAGTGTGAGAAACACTGATCATAAAAGAAAACCACATAATCATGAAAAAATAATTATAGGATTCCTAAATCATGACACCTACATTTAAATGTATAACACCTTAGTATTATCCTTAGAGACATAACTAGAAATACCCATAGAAATATCCCTATGGATATAACTAAAGTTTTCTCATCATAGTTTCCAAAGGTTGACTAAACCTTTCCTTTGATACCAACTATAGTGACCCAGACTTAACGTACATGGATATTACATCATTTTAGAAAAATATTCAATACATTACACATGTACATGTTGAAGGACCATAATAGTTTAGTATATTTGGAAACTTGGAACACATTCTTCTAATTTGGTGAAATATATTTAATGTTTCCCACAAAGATCATCCCATTTAGTAATCTCACTTAAAACATTTATTCATAACTTGGGGAAAGGAACATAATAAATGTGAGATTAGATTCTTTTTAAGGGTAAATAAAGGATATTTATAAGTATAAAATAAGCATAAGGGTATGAAAATAAGATCATAACAATGGGAAATCATACCCTGCATATAAAAGAACATAAACCTGGATCATGGCATAAAGTTTGGTTGTTCATAAGACATGAATCATAAGAGAATATAGAGCATATTCCATAAAATCATAACATATGAATAATAAATTGAATTTTTATAGACACATAGGCATATTAAATGATTTCCATAGTAGTTCAGTCTTAATTCCACATACATGTTAGTGGAATGTGTTCAATCCCCAAACCATCTTTGTATTCATGTTTCACTCCCATGACTATCTTAGTATTCAATGTTCACTCCCAAAACCATCTTAACAGACAAATTCTTTTACTAAATGGTGTTCACTACCTAATCTAGCCATGTCTACCTCATGAGATATAAATCTTTACCCAACTCATTATGGGGAGATATAGGTCCCACCCATCTCATATTGAAATCATACATACATGTGCCACAAGATCATAAACAATAATATCATAAACCATGAAATGAAATGGGCATCATAAACATGTCATTATATAATAACTTGTGTAAAATAGGATGGTTTCATAATCATTTAATCAAATCATATCCCATGAAAAGAAGTGATTTTCATAAGCATATAGCTCGTTAAAGAGAAATGGGTGTCATAAACATATAACTCATGAAAGAGAAACAAGATTCATAAACATCAATACATAAAAACATAAACCATTCAGAATAATAATATGAATGGATCCATTGGATCATATTCTCAGTAAACCATGAGTAACACCAATGAATGTCATCTTAGATAGAAAATAATTTTGATAAATCATTTAAAAAAAATTCTTTATGAAAATATATTTTCTTCTTTAAAAATAACGATTTTTAAAATGTAAAACCTTTTGAAAACCATTTTATTTGAAAAATTATAAAGGAAGCTTGGAAAAATTTTGAAAAAATTTTTCCTTGAAAACATAAAATGTAAACTTGAAAACATTTTGAATTTTTTTTATTTGAAAACTTATAAAGGAATATTGAAAACCTTTTGAAAACCTTTTTCCTTGAAAAATTATAAAGGAATATTTATAACATTTTTAAAACCTTTTTATTTGAAAACATATAAAGGAATCATGTAAATTTTTTTAAACCTTTTTATTTGAAACCTTATAAAGGAAGATTGAAGAAATTTTGAAAAACTTTTTCTTTGGGAACTTATAATGAAATATTGAAAATCAGTTTAAACACTTTTTGAACATAATTTTTTTGGAAAACCTTTTTCTTGGAAAAATTATAAAGGAATCTTCGAAAAATTTTGAAAACATTTTTCCATGAAAAATTATAAATGAATATTGAAAAAAATTTGAAAACCCTTTTCTTTGAAAACTTATAAAGGAATCCTGAAATTGTTTTGAAATTATTTCTCTTTGAAAACTTATAAAGGAATCTTGAAAATCATTATAAAAACTTTTTAAAATTAAAACATTATTGAAAACATTTTCCATTGAAAATAGCTTTGAAAAAATATAAAGTATTATTTGAAAATCATTGAAATACATTTTTTGAAAATAATATCAAAATATAATTTATTTTTTTTGGAATATAAGGATTTTGAATAAAACTTATTTCTAAATGAAGTGTGAAATAAGGTCAGATTTTATTAAATACAGTTTATTAATATATTAATTGAAAAAGAGCGGAAAAATGGAACCAAAACATTATGATATCATAAATAACCATAGTATAAGAAACATAATGATAATTATTTAGAGATGGATCATAATATTTCATTAATGGAAGTGTAATCGTAAACAATCCCAATAATAAGAAGATTGCAGCAATAAAATCATACCACTTTTGTAACATTGAATCATAATAAACATGAAATAATAACATCACATGAATCTTAAAATATCATGATAATATTAAGATTCATTATATAACATGTCAAAGGATAGTATATATACCTCGCAAAAATAATATTGGTTCATAAAAAAACATGTGTCTCAATGAAGGAAAATTAAGACAAAATTACCTTATCGACTTGGTGAGTTCTAAACCATAAAACCCCATGAAATATAGATCATAAAATGGATATGTAAATACACATAAATTTAAGTATATGGATCATATAATAAATTCTTTTTAAGAATATACACTATATAAAATAAATAAGCAGTGAATATGGCATGTATCTCACAGATATAAAAAGTGAGATGAAATTCCCTCACTAATTGAGTAACTTTTGAATCCTGAGACCCATGAAAGAATAAAATAAATTGAAATATTTTATATCATAAAATAAAGTATATTCATGAAATAATATGTTATAGTGATTTATATGCACCACACAACAAGAATATAGCATATATCTCGCAGAGTGAGATGAGAAAATAAATACCTTAAGCCTTAAATTTCTTCATACACATTAAAAATTACTATATAATAAATATAAGTTTATTATAAAACTACCATATAAATACATTATTATATATCATACCATATATTATTTGTTTATGACTTTATATTACCAGTGTATTAACAATTCCATGTTAGAGTTGCATTTTGGGTAATAACCGCTTTGTTTTTCGTATATGTCTTGACTTGTTATTCTTGATCATATTATTTAGATCATGATTTACTTATTTACAGAATGTAAATAATTATATAAATATATTATATGTTTAGTATATAATTATTTATAATAATCAATAAAATATCAAAATGTGAAATGAAATACACCGTTCTTGGAGACGGTAGGCCATACGTACAAATGAATGTTGTTTCCATTTTCTAGTCATATTTTTAATGAAAGAAAAGTAAATAATGTGTATCTATATATTATAAATCTAGTAAAATTATTAATTTATAAATATCACATATTTTTAATCAACCAATCCTTAATAAATTCCATGTAAATCATGAAAAAATCATATTACTTTGGGGAGGCGGTAGTCCACACATCCAAAAATGAAGTTACTATATTCCCAAAAAATAGAATGAATAAAGGTTTGTGTTATGTAATAATTAAATAAGTATAAATAAATCATAAATATCATATATATAATAAAAAATAGTAGGTACACCATTATTATCAACCTTTAGAAGTGGTAATGGATGAACGAACAACATCGATTTTTGAAGCGGTAGTCTTTCGTTCACACGAACTAAGATTACATATCCCATTTAGGATACTAAGGTTATTATATAATAATGGAATAATAATAATTAAGGGGTAGAGAAATAAATAAAAAAAGTTTTTGTGGAAGGATGTTAACTCTTATTTGGGTAACTCCTTTTTGGTTTTTATCAATGGGATTCCATAGTTAGATTTCTTACCAATGTGATGCATCTAGTGTGAAGGGAGGGAATTTGGGAAGATATTTGAGTAGTGGTTGGATGATTCAAAGGTCTTGAGAGGGTGAATAAGTGGGTGGTGTGTGTGTGGGGGGGGGGGGGGGGTTATTTACCTTTTATAGTGGAGTAGGAGTGACATTATTGTAAATATAAAAAGGTAAACACTATTTAGAGGACTCCCTTACATCGTGTGCCTCTAATAATGGTTCATTTTATATCCATGTAATGATATAGTCAAAATATTGCTAGAAAATGGATTTTCGACATGTGTTTAGGTTATTTATCACCTTAAGTTAATGTTTAACCACTAATTAATCTCAATTTCTTAGTTTAATCTCTATAATTAATTTTAATTACTTTCACTAATATTTTTGGTCAAACTAATTTCACCTTAATAGACATTCTAAATTATTCTAATTCGTATTATGGAATCCATTTTTTCAAATTCTAAACACATAAGTTGTAACACCCTAGGAATTTACAATATTTTTATTTTTTAAAAATTTAATATATTCTATATCTTGTAATGCATGTAACACATAGTTAGATTATGTTATATGCAAGAGATACTTTCTTCTATAGCTTGCGGTATAATTAAGACTAAGTTATACCAAACAATAGTATATTATTAAAATATTATTATATGATATAACCTAGTTGATAAATTAGCAGTTATGAATAGTATTATCCAAATTATTAACTTTATTTATATTCCATATAATTCTAACATTAAACTTATGTGTTTCTTATACATGATATATGAACAAATCCAATTTTTCACATAAAATAAGTACTTTTCAAAAATGGTTATTTTACCACCTTTTAATAGAGAAACCACTTTAAATATAATTTTTGACACTTTTAGAAATTTTATATGACAAAATAATCTTCTTATTTTAATTATTTAATATCAAAATTAGATTAGGGTGAATTTTTGGCATTTTTTTGAGAAGTTTCATTTTTTGATGAATAATGAAAAATACTATATTATTGTTAAAAATTTCCTTTTTGTTTAAATAATTATTATATTTTAAATTATTTTTTAAATTATAAATAGATCAATTATAAATATATTAATCCAATTTATTTCATTGAAATCATTTTTATATTAAAATTTTATATAAAAACTTATTGAACTTTTGAACATCTCTTTTACTCACCTTCTTGCCACATCTGCGGGATTAGTGTTAAACTTAATATATCCAATCATATGAATTTAATTTTAAAAAAAGGACATAAATGGTTAAAATATGTTTGATATTTATATTATAATAGGACCAACTTAATTTTTTGATATTATTAATAGTAACTTTAGTAAATTTTTATTTACCACGGTTAAGGGTTATTCATGTAATTAAAGGTAAAAATAATATTATATTATTATAAAGTTATCATAAAACATGTCATAATTTAATTTTATGAATGGTATTTGACCAAAATAAATCTTATTCAGAAATTATTACCTTTTAAAGCCACTTGGGTAAGAATATGACATTTATAAAATTTATTTAAAGATATGTTAAAAATGTCATATTGATGTTTTAAATAAGTATTACTTTTTTAATATAAGATTATATTGAAGATAAATTAGAATATAAATAGAAATTTTAAATATAAAAAATTTATCTTCATCATGATAATTTATTTTTAATTTTTAGAGAAGTTGTAATTTAATTAATGGCTTTCATATTAATGATGCAGTAATTATTTAATCAATGAAAATATCAAATAAATGACATAAAAAATATTAAAATAAATATAATTTGACATAATTAATAACATAAAAGAATTTTATAGATAAAATATACATGTTAGTGATATATTGGAATTGGTTTTTTGATGTTATAATTTTGTTATGATATTTTTACAAAGAAAAATAATGAATAGTATCAAAATTGACATAAATGATACTTCAAAATAAATAATATTTTATTAAATGATAAAAAATTTATAAAAAAATAAATTTCATAAAAATAACTATAATAAGGTTAAATAAATCAAAAATTACTAATTCAGAGTTTGTTTGGCATTTTATTGTAACTATATTAACCCTAAAGAGTAAAATACCGAGTTGTCAGAGTAAGAGTTTAAAGGTTTAACTACTTGTTAAATCCAAATTATAAGGTTAATATTTTGACCTAAACATGTATAAAAATATTTTTTTGAGATTATTTTAACCCATAATAATCTTATATTAAAAATAAATTAATTTGGATTCATTTGAAATTGGAAATTAATTTATATTAATTTAATATTTTGAGAATTTCTAAAAAGTGACCCTCCCATCTCCTATTAAAGGGAACCCATTCTTATCATTTCATTAAACTTCAAAAACTTTTTTGTTTGGAAAATATCTAACTAAATTAATTCATATAATCCATACAAAATTTATAGAGTCCTTATTTTAGACATAAAACCCTCCTTAGAGGTGTTAAGTTGTTAATTAATGGAAATCTGCTGAAGAAAAGGTAATCATTTTTACTAACTTATTAAAGTTTATTTCTTATTCTACTTCTTATTCATGTGTTGTTTCCATAATAAAGTAATAAATACTGTATCATATATATTATTAGATTTTATTATGATTATGGGACAACCATATTCCATGATTCATCCATCCAGTGAAAAATGAAAACACCGCACGTACTTATGTACGACCTACTATCTCCACGTCGTGGTGTAATATGTTTTTCATCAAAACTTTATTTGGATGGTTTTAATGATAGATATAATAGATATAAATAATAAATATGAAATTATATTAATTATTTATAGATAATATACCATCTAATTACTTAATGTTTTACAATCATGATAATTATATCATCGCTTGTGTGTACGTACAGCCCACCGTGTGCACGGCGCGATGAGATTCATCTTCCACGTTAATCATTCAAGAATGATTATAAAAAATGTATATAATGAATAAATATGAAATATATTACATAATAATTCTAATTTAATAATATATATTTACATATATGTCATTTACCTTCTACCATTCTGTGTGATAAGAAAACAGAAACAACATTCATGTGTACGTAGGGCTTACCGTCTCCATGAACGGTGTATCCCATTTCATATATATATATATATATATATATACTATATATATATTCTATATAAATATAGTTTTTACATTTTGGAAGTATGTAAATCCTTATCTATGTAATTGGATCAAGAATAACAAGTCAAAAATACATACGATAAAACAAAGCAGTTATTACCCGAAACAATGATTTAACTTAAAGTTGTTAATAAAAGGATAATATAAAGTCATAAATGAATCAAATATGATATCATAAATTTTTTTAGGATTATATTATAAGTTAATAATATGTTTAAAATAGATATACATGAGTTTTATACACATACACAGGGAATCATAACTAAGGTAGGGGTTAACTTTGCAATCTCATTATTATCTGAGATTGTTTATACGTAAGTATTTACTAGGAAATATTTATCATACATGTACATGTATCTTAAAAAAGTTTTCAAAATATTATTACTATTTACATAAAATATTTTAAAGTCATTTTTATAAATGTTTTACTTTTTATAAAATGTTTTGAAAGGAATCTTTTTGTCATTTTCCAAATAAGGTACTTTATTTCCTTTTCGACAAAATAAGGAAGAAATGTAATTTTTTTAACTTATAAATCATGAGAGAAACTTAATTTACAAGATTACAAGATTATTTTCACTAAAAATGTTTTATTTTAAAAATTTACGCCCCTTTTAGAATAATTTCAATATAAAAGGTGGTATTTCTATCAATAAATTTTTAATGATTTTATTATATTGTTTTTATCTATGTAAACATCGTTTTTTTTATTTTATGTTTAATTGAGGTTGATTTCATATAATAAAATCTACCATATATTATTTAAGGGTTTATAATATCTTTGAATATGGATGTTCTATTTTGATTCCATTCATGGTTTATCGTTAATGTATTAACACTTCATATGCGAGTTTTAGTATGAATGTTTTTGCTGGTTATGTTTCATCCTTTTAATATGAGGAATGAATTGGAATTATTAAGTGATATTTGTGGAATTATATATCCCCAAAATGAATTAGTATGTCTTATGATACAAATTAGTTTTGGTTTTTACTCGTTTATGTTTGGTTTCTTGGCTAAATCCTTGACGGTATGTTATGAGGTCTGATATTATGTGTTCCCTCATTATGAGATTAGTTATTGATATTACATGTGATTATTAGACTAGTAGAATATCCATGTGAATGTTTATATATAATTATTTGATTTATTCTTTCCATATTATGCTCAATATTATGTTTATGTGGCTTATGTTTCTATTATACACCTTGACTTAGGGTTTATGCTTATTTACTCATAATAGCTTCCTCTGTACGCTTACATTTATTTAGAATCTGAGCTCACCACTTTCTTATGTTTTGTTTTTCAAGGATTCCAAGATTATTATTATGACTGATATGTAGGTTTAATCTAGTATATTAATTGAATTCTCAAAGTATTATCTATGTTGTATTTTATGTTTTGAATTTTAATTTATGGTTCATGTATGTAATATATTTTCTATGTTTTCTAAACTGATCGGTCCTTTGGGATTCAAAAACTATATCTCTTACAATGTAATAAATTAAGAAACCTACTTAGGGCTACTATGGTTGGGTTCAATATATAATTTTCCCAAATTAATTTAAAATTAATCCCATAAATGGGATGAGACAACGAGTTTTTAATGTGAAAAGTTCAAAAGATTGAAATATTTTTTATCCAATTTCAATGTGAAATTGGTTCAAATGACCTAAATTTGATTAATTAATGTATAATTGTTCTATTTATTCTTTAAAACTAAATTAAAATAAAATTTAACTTTATAAATAAATTATATTAAAAAATAGTTTTCAATTAAAATTTAGCATTTTCACTATTCATCAAAAAATGAAACTTCTCAGAAAAAAATTAGCCAAAGTAAAATTTTATATTCCACTTTCAAAAATTAAGTTTATTTTTTAAAATAAAAATACAAAATTGTAAAAAATTATATTTAAAATTGGTGTTCCATTAAAAGGTGGTAAAATTACATTTTAGAAAGAATATATATCTTTATGCATAAAATTGGATTTATTATTTTATATTTTTTTGAAAACACATAATATGAATGTTAAATATATGAATGAATATATATATATATATATATTTATTTCATTAAAATAATTTATTAAAAGTTATTTAATTAATTTATTGAGGTAAAATGTGTAAATATTGTTTTCCAACAGAAGATTTCCTATATTTTTAAAATGGTTTTATTTTCATTTCAAGTTAATTGGTCACCAAAATAATTATTCTTATATACTTGTGTAAACCATATTTTCATAATTTAATTAATCTTGTTCATAACCACCATTCCAATGTTTATGTGAAAACTATAATAATATTTTAATAATAATAATAATAGTACATTATAGTTTGCTAAAACTTGGTATTGTGTGCAACACAAGCTATCAAAGGAACTCTTTATTGTGTGTAACAAAATAATAATTTAGTTTTTCATTTAATTAAATCTAATCTAAGTGTTTCATGTAGTACATGCTTAACTTGGTGTTTCATTCAATGTAAACCAAACTTAGTGATTTTATATAACAAAATCTATATTTAGTGTTGCGTGAACTGAAAAATATCAAAAAAAATATATAAATTACATTGAAATAAAATATTTCACAAAATCTAACGGTGTTAAAAAAAATTAGGTTTCCTAAATTCTAAAAAATTGAAAATATTATTCTCCATTTTAATAATGAAATATTTCGGGGCCTTTAATTTTTAGAAAGAATAATTTTCATTCTTTTGGTATTCATATCTCAAGGAGTTCTCTCTTTATTTCCTTCTTAATGAGGGAATTTATACTATTGTTTATGTTGTTATTCAAAAGGTGTTACCATGTGATGTTAGATGGAATTGGGTGTCATATCTAGCATTGGAATGAGATTCAGTGTGATGATGTAAGCCTATTATCTATTGATTTTATTTCCCAAAGATAAAAAATTCATCTAATATTTGGACTTAGAACACGAGATATCATTCACCAAGAATTGTGAGACTGTTGCAAACTCCAAGAAAACACCAGGGGTGTTTTAAATGAAATAACAACATCAAAATTTCATCATGGAAATTTTTTATATATATCTCTAATAGATTCTTCTATTGAAGTATCATATTTAGGGAATAATTAAATATCTTCCACTTTGTGATGAATTCTATGACCATTTCATTTTCACACTGTTTTCAATTTGAGAGGTCAATAACAGATGTATTATATATTGTGGATATAAATTGATAATAGAACTACCACCTATGGTGTTACCAATTTGAATAAGACCATGCTTGAAAATTTTTATAACAATTAAAATTTGATCCTTCCAAGGACTAGATAAAACATGTGATCTTTTCTATTTCTTGTTGCTCTAACATTCCCATTACGGGACAACATCAAGACATGAAATGTTATTAGTGATACAATGGGTCTCACATATAATTGAATATGGCTAATTTCGGATTCCCAAAAATAGACAGAGGAGGGGTCATATCCACCCACTCAGGATATGGTTTCCTCTATGCTTATATTGGAACATTCCACCCTTTAATAGACTACATTTGAGTAGTAAGTGATTTTATGGAGTCAAAGAGACTTGGAACCAATGTCACAAGGGTAAATTTTCTTTTGGGAACCATGGGAAAATACTATTATGGTTGGATCACTAATATCAGTTTTTGATATCTAGTTTAAGTTGTTAGGGTAATATTTCTTGGAATGGTGTTGGATGTCCCAGTAGAAAAGTCCTAGTACTCTTCAACCATCATATTTAGATAAACTGATGGTCTGGACTCAAACATACATGGGCGGTTAGAATCTAAAATTTCTAGTTAATCAATTACTTCATGTTGAATATATAAAAAAGTAGATACATTAGCCTCTTCTTTAAAATTAAACCCAATGATAATATTTCATCTGAGTAGTTTAGTGTTGAGTCACTTTAGTACCTTTATCTTAGCTTCATATCACGCAAATATTTCCTCAATGTAAAGGGTTTCAACTCACTCGGCTAGTGGGTGGGTTTTGGATATAACGACAACATTCCCTTTCTTATTAGTCTAGTCAATCCATGAATGAGGTATGTGATTATTTTCAGGAGCTCCCAAATTATGAGATTTCCTCTAGTTCTGAGTTTACACACCTACTTTGTCAGTGTAGACCTTATCCCATGTGGATGTATCGTTATCCATTCCTTTCATGTCAGGGTCATGCTTTGGGTAATTTGTGGTGATGACTCTAATGAAATATACTATTTCATATCACATAGCATGAATCATTCCCTCAACCAAATAAATGTAATAAGGATACTATTAATCCTATAAATATCTATTTTGGGGTGGATTGTGATCTTCCTTAATGTTTTCTTTCTTAGTGAACCATTTTTTTGGCCTCTATGAGGTTTCAACTACCCTCCTTGATGGATGGTGACTATGAGAGATTATTCAATGACTTTGAATGAGTGATCCATTAATAAAGGATGTAGATCACAAAAGGGGTAAATGGGAGGTTTTATCTTATAGAGACTCCCACAAACCAGAGAATAATTATTTACTTGGTTGAGGATGAGGAGGTAATATAAATACCCCTAGTCCTATAGGATAGGGTTGATTTGGTTCAACCACTATCATTTATTGAATCCATTGCTACTTTTATAATCCAAGGGGTGTAAGTGGTGGTAAAAATTCCTCTAACCCTATGTGTTAGAGTTTCTCATGTAATACTATAGAGTAATGAATTATTACAACCTTCCTGATTTTCTAGGACATTTATCAGGAGTGAGTCATATGTAGAACCCTTTTAGGGAATTCAATTTCTGATGTTGAGGGTTTCTTTGGGGATGTGGGATTTATTTTCCTCAGATATTATGTCTTCTTGGCCTTCTAGGCTACTAGATGCAAGATCCAATCAATAGATTTATCTAATTGATCATATTACTCTTGTCCATAAGGAATAATATGGATTTTATTGATAGAAAAACTAACATAGGTGGAGCCTAGGCCTAAAATTTTTCTTGAGGTGATGATGTTACATGTGGTTCTTCTTGATGAACTATGTTGACTAGTGAGTGGGGAGATGTGTAGAGTTCCATATTCACCACTTTCTTTGATATGTATATCAGTAGGATCATCCATGATTATTTCATAGAGCACCTTCAAACCATTGATACATACATATTGATGGCCTTTGAATTGTTTTATCAACTTTTGATGTTGTTCAACTAAGAGGGTGGCCAAGTTAACTTGTTAGTAAATATCGATCATGTCCTTTTTGATATAATCTCTACGAGAAAAATATTTCAGATTGATATGGTGGAGATTCATCCTAATATTTATACATAAATAATGTATGAATTCATCTATCAATGCCTAAGTGATGTCATATCAAGGAGTAGATATGGTCTAGAACATAACTAGTATATTACCTTTGGGAAGTTCTTTCCATATACCCATGGTATTCTCCTCATCTTCAAAGAGGTATTCTTCCACTTGATCTTATAAAAGAGGTTTCTTCCCAACTTCCTTACTAAAGGGTGTGGTATTTTTGGAATCTCATTAGTTGTATCATAAGACACATGAAGTGGGGGGGGGGGTGAAGATGATGACTATCTCCCTAGAATACCATTTTTATTAGATGAAATGTCACCTACTAGTGATGAGGTGATTGGTATGGTTAACCTCAAAATTTTGAGTGAATCTCGATATAAGGGAACATTTGGAATGGATTTGATAATGGGATTAATGTTGTGTTAATTACAAATGTCAATGTAGGGAGTACCTCTACAATGAAAACCATAGGGAGGACCTCTATAGTTTTTTATATACTTTCTATTGTGGGGGAAGACCTTCATTATGGATTTATAACCTATTATAGGGAGGATGTCTTAAATATATTCCCCTCAGAGTACCTCTAGGGTGGATAGTATAGTTTCCATGAGTAAAACTGTCATAGTTATCGATATCTAGTGAATTGTAAATGGGATGACTTTTTTGTTGGTAGATATTTAGGTTTTGGGGATGACCTCCACAACTGACATCATGAGGAGAACCTTCAAGAATTATCTTAGTATTATCATAGGGAGGACCTTCATGATGGGTACTCTAGAGAAGAACCTCCATAGTTTAAAATAATTCTATCATGAGTAGGATATTCATGATTATTGTTTCATTTTCACAGCGATGATGAGTCGATAGATTTTTTATCCCTCATTGAATGATTTTGCAAGAATTTAAGAATATAATTGTTCATCGTGGCAATAATATGTACCTTCTCCTAACATGTTCATTTCACCAGATGAGACCTTATGGATCATCACGATTCAATGATTGATGTTTAAACCTTGACTATGGGAGTCACATAGATCATGAAATAACCTTCTTATATAGGAACCCTCCTAGGATACCTTCTTCCCATAATTGGGATATTCTAATGACTTTATTGGGAAATTGATGGCATATTATGGCATGCTTCACAAGAATGTGAAAGAAATTTTATATGATATTTTCATTGATATGTAATCACTATTTGAATATTATAACATTCCCCTTAAGTAAGTATGGAAATATGAGCCATATCTCCAATGGGTTCTACTTGAATACATTGGTGGTTATTATACACATTTTCTATAATACGAGATTAACCTAATGTTTTCATTGAATCTTATTATTGACATCCTATGGTGAGATAAAAAATATAAGTCTACTATTGACCAAATTTCAAAATATGATGGTGAGATCATGTGTCATTGGAAGGGAAAGTAGTCTACTCTAGATTGATTACCAGAATATTCCAATGATATCCCATGAAAAATAATATGGACATAAACCTACACTAAATTAATTATTAGGCAATTTTAGTGAACTTCAGTCAGAACTGGAATATTATATTGATCATGTTGTTCATTCATCACTATGATCTTCTGATGATCCTTCCGAATGGGAGTGAGAATATGTGTCCACCCCTTAGGAGCCACTAAGATATGATGATGAGCTACTTTAATTTTGGTGGGAGAAAGAATAAGGGTCTATACCCTAGTGGATGATGGAATATGTCAATGGTTATCTTGCATTTTGATTGGGATATGATGGAATATTTTAAAGATGTAGTAAGAGATATAAGCCTCCCTTCCATTTTCATCAGGATATGATGATGGGTTTCTATAATAAGAACATGGATATATTCCCACTCTAAAATGGGAATATCAAAATGGGACCACTCCTATCTTCAATTCACCATTGGGATATGCTAACTAGCTTTATATATGGGAGAAAGAATATAGGCTTGCTTCTTGTTTACAAGTGGAATGTTATGACATGTTCCTATGCTTCCAAGATATACCGGTAGGCTTGTTGAATTCAAACAACAATATAATAATGCTCTCTAGTTACCACCCATATATACTAGAAAGGTTATTTAATGGGAAGGGGAATACGAGATTGTTCCCTTCCTTTTGTGGGTTTTCATCCTCAGTGAGACATTTTAGGAGTCTTGGTTTAGTTAACCAAGTCCAATATCTCCTAGTCATCCTCATTAGAGGATTCATTAGGATATGGGGTCATTTGGTATTTTCAATGATAATTATTACAAGGATCCCTATTAAGTGACTCTTGGGTGTTGGTGAGGACAAAATTTCCATATTCCTCCCTCAACATCTCCCTAAAATGAATAAGTTGAGTGTTTACATGTTCTAGGGACAATATCTCAAAATATTTTGAGGTGGTGTTAGGTTTTACTGGATTTATTATAGAACTCCACTGATGGGGTAATCCATGTGGATTAATTTCTTGAAGTATTCCTTGAGATGCCACCATATTTTGGATAGTACCATTCATGTGGTACTCTCTTACTAAAGAATTCACCACATACTGTTATACCACAACCTTTATGGTGAATAGATTATATGTGGGTCACCTCAGTTTTTAAAAGGTGTCTTGACAGGCACCGCGACAACCTATAGTCTATCTTTACAACTTATCATATGATGATGATGAAATAAATTGTTTAATTTGTTAGATTGATGAGAGATCATGCAAGAATTCATGAATATACTAAGGTGATATATAACCACAATTAATAAAATCATTAATGAATAATATCATGTAATAGAATACTTGATCGATCACTTTCACGGGTAAAGGATCCACATTGGGTTCATCATTTTTTCCTGATGTGTTTCCTACATGGAAATGTGTGGTAAATTTATTAGGGACATGATGTTTGATACATGATATCACTCAACCATTTTTAGTTAAAATATTCCATTTCATTCATTCTGTTTCTAATATAGATTGATTCTATATTTATTTTGATTCAATACAAACAAAATTTTCAAAGGCATGTGTTCACTAGGACTTTACCTATGATGCTTTGGGTTGTGCATTATTCAAGAGGATGATAGGTCAGACTCATCAAACATTTAAGGTGGGATTATTTACTACTCCAAGAATATCATAAATATTTAAGTCATGTTACTTAATCCATCCCTATCCCTAATGTGGGATGAGTTACCCCCACATTAGTGATCGGTCCCTGAAATGAATTAATGTGATCATATTTATGTATTATAGGTTCTCTATATTTATCTTTTTGATTTATTAGAAAAATTTTGTGGCCACAGATCTAGGAACTCTAGAATGTATCACCATCCTAGGAGGTGGCATGTATGTTGAACCTGTGATTGGTCTCTTGAGAGGGGCTTCCTATATATCCCTATGAGGGGAATCAGAACTAATGTAGTTTGATAACACATCATGGGAAATATCATACCTTTTAATTTAATGTAATAAGTACCATCATATTTCCTTTTAAGGTTTTTCAGTTATAACCTCTTCCAACAAGTTTAAACTCATACGAACTAAATTACTAGGTGAAAGGTGTATCACAATGGTTTATGTGGGGCTCATGCATGAGAGAGACTTTATGGATTACACAGTCTATTAGTAACTAAACAAGTAAATGGTATGATATACTCATGGAGTATGGTGGACCCCTATGAAGATGTCTCACAAGAAATATGGACTATAGAGAATATAGTTTTTTCATGGAATATGACCTATCGAGAATAGATTATATGGATAATCAGGAATCTAGCTTGATAAAAATATGGTTCTTATCAGGAATATGGCCATGTGAGGATGAGGTTATCACATGGAATATAACCCAGTTGGAATATGGTCTTGAATGTTGGGTTTGATCCTCAAAGAGGCATCTTGATTAACAGGAATCAAATCTAATGTAGTTTAAATTTTATTTTGGTAATGAGATATGATCATACCATGAAGTTCAACCACATGCTGTAAGGATGTTTCCATATAGTTTTATGTCATTCAACTAGGATGTTGGTATCAAGAAAGGGGTGAAAATAACATATTGAATGAAGATTTCACATAGAGGCTACCCACATACAAACATTTTTCAGGGAATATTCCCCTTTAAAGGAAGTGACCCATGAGGAAGGTGTCCCCTTAAAAAAATTAGTTGGAGATTACACCTATCAGGTAGAGTCCCATATGTATATATGTTCACTTCCCATATTCTAGTAACAATACTAGGAAGTAAAATTGGACTCATGGGGAATTTTTCCCAATGAATAATAATTCAAGTATTATTCATGATATTCCCATATATACACTTCCCTTTTATTAGTAACTAATCAAGGAAGAATGAGTTTATGCTTAGGGGATTTTCCACATAAGAAAGTGAGTGGGTATTGCACATGGGAGGCCCTTATATGGATATCCATTGCTCATAAATGATTTATAATGACTAAATAATCAATGAGAACACATATAGGGATAATACCTATGGAGTATTACCATTTATGTATAACTCATTGATAAGACAAGGTAATACAAACCAACACTTCAATAGCCAAGATAAGCATCTTGATCCAAGGAAATATTCACCGATATCCTCATGACATGGAACCTCATTATCAAGGGAGTACATCATCTTGAATATCCAAAGGGACTTATTTGTATGGGAGGAAAACCCAGTAGAGTTCTTTTTATTAATGTAATACACGATTTAAAGGGTGTACACTAATGTGAATAGTCTGATCACGTATCTCAATTGGTTATGGAGTAGGGAAGGAGGATGCCACCCAATAGTGAGTTGATCTGGGAAGATCAATGTTTGTAAGGTCTTATGGGTAATTTGATTATACCACTTGAGAAACCTAGGAGAATGAGATCCTTGGGAGGATTTAATATGTTTTGGGATTGCTAAACTAGGAAATTTCACTCAAGTATAGGCTTGAGAAAAGTTTCATATAATTATAAGGATAAGGTAACATGTCACCCAATTTTAAGGTTTACGTGAAGTGATCACCTAGGTAAAAGGATAGGGAAAGTGGTGGACCAAGTATAAGGATATGGTGAAGTGGTTTACCAAGTACGAGGCTAAAAAAAGTGTCCACCCATGTTTGATGTTAGGGTGTCGTGGTCACCCTAGTAAGGAGACCTAGGCAAAGTGAGGGTCCCTAATAAGAACACACCCAGATGAAGCGATTTGGGTGAGGGTTTTCCCTAACTATAAGGTAAGGTGATGTGTTATCAAGGTATAAGGTTAGGATAAAGTGTTTCTTTTGTGAATGTCTAAGTAAAAGTTTCACCCTAAATAAAGAGACCTTGTTTAGGGTTCTCCCTAGTGAAGATGAATACATGCATGACCTGGGTGAGTAGTTCTCTAGTTTGTCATAAAATGTGGGTTCCTTCTCCTTAGTTTTGGAGAACTGGGAGTATATTAGAATTAAAAAATGGTTTTAGTATATTAGAACTTTATATAACTCAATTTACATTTTTTTTCTAGTTAATTACCTTAGGTTTTGGCAGGATTAACATACATGAAGAAAGTCTTGAGACTAGGGTGCACAGAGCACTTTAGGCATATATTCATCTTCAAGGAGGTTATATGATCCTTTAAATAATAGTAAAGGGGGTATATTTATAGAAAAATAAGGGGACCTGGGTGCATGAAGGTTTAGTTCTAATTCGATTCACATAGGTGAGCTGGATGAACAGTGCCGACACACTAGTATGGTTTGTGCTAGTCTTCAGGGTGCACGACATGAGAAAATTTACTTGGGTGCATGATATATTACATGTTTGAGAATTTGATTCTAATTTTGATAAGTTGATCAAAAAATTATGTATATGATACATTTTGTGGTGGATAAGTTCATATGAATATATGAGTATGTTTGATCGAGATCACATTAGAATCCTTTGTTTCATGTGTAGCACTGATGCTTTTCTAGATGCCACTCTTTGGATTGGGAATAATTTTTAGAAAAATTTTTTGTTCCAAAATTAAGATAGTTTGATAAACCACATCAAATTTTTTTTTATGGATTCATAAGGAATTGTGATGTTTTTCATAAACTTATTATGAATTTTATTAAAGGTGGGAAATTGTTGGATGTAAATTAATGGGGGATATCATATTATATGATATCCCCTTATATCATGGAATGAATTACATATATTATATGTATATTTTTTTAGGATATTTTATCACTTAATGAAGCCTTAGAAAATATCTTAAGAATATGTTACCACTAATGTAATTTCAAATTCATGAGATTCATATCATGACATTACATTATCTCAATGTACAATGGGATTATGTATTCGAGTGCATGAAAGCTACCATATCATCATATATGGTTTCTTTGGTTATAAATCAATGTGATTGATTTATTAATGTCTTTATAAAAATTCTTTGATTTTTTCAATGAATGAACACTCCAATTGGAAGTAACACATTGAATTCCATGAGATAGCATCTCACCCCCTTTGTATTTCAATACTCTTTATTAAATGAAGAGATTCTATAAAAGGGATCATATTCCACATATAAAGTACACCTTAGTTTCTTGAAATCCATAAAAAGAAACTCTATTTGATCCAAATCTCCATTTGTCTCATATAGAAGGCACTATCACCCCTTTGGTGGTTTGGAATCCTCATATTTTGAATAAGGATCCTAAGGCTGGTGTGTCCCCCTCGGAAGTGACTATCACTAAATGTGATACCAATAAATCATTTTGTTTCAAGGAATTGAGACAAAGTTTAATGAACATATAGTATGCATAATTTTATATTCTTTATATTCTTTCATTTCGGTTCACTTGAAGATAGATCAATAATTTTATGGTTTTTTTCTACTATTAAAGTTCATATGATGAACACCCAAAATTTATCATATGGTATGAAGAGTTTACACCCAACTAGAGGATGTATGTGGTGGTGGATCGATCACTATAGGGTTATGGGATTGATGATAACTCGTTTACCATAAATATGATATGAGGAGTGATGGATCATTCACTCTCATGGTGTGTTTGGATTATAGGTCAGCCATCCCATTTTGATATATGAAAAGCATGTATAAATATTTATAGACTTGGCTGCCAAGTATCCCATGATGAAATAAGTAAATTTTATGTTTTTTAATTTTTATTTCATATCAAGTATGACCTTATATATTTTGGATTTCATTAAGAATTCCATTAGTGGTTGACCACTGAGTCATACTCAGACTTTTTATAAGAATATCGATGCATGTGAAAACTTTATGGTTCATAGAACCTATAAGGGAGAGGGACCTATGATAAATGGATGATTTTGATGGCTAGAGTGGGAGATGGGATTGACTAGGGACTCAATACCAATTTTTTAGTGGCCTACATTTTATTGGTTGTTTTTAGAAAACTTCTACAAGAAAAAACTTTCAGAAAAATTACTTTTGAAATATTATCATGTGGAATTACAGTATATTACATTTTGTTGTAGCATGTGGACCTTTATTTCTATACAGTTGATTTATAGTTGTAATGTCCATATTTTTTCATTATATTTCATTTATTATTTATTTTTATTTCTTCCATTATTTCTTTTGGTCATTTGAACCTTAGGGTATTGTCTCCCCACCTTTTTTATGTAGTCATAAATTTCATATCCAATTAGAGTACTTTGATTATTGAAGCCCAGATTAATAATTTATGTCTTTCCATTGCATATTTTAAAGTTTGGGGTCATATAATTATTGAACCAGACACACAAATTCAACTCAACATTATAACATTTACGTCCATCTCTTATTGAATAACCCTTATTGATAAAAGACACGCACTAATAGTCTTTTGAATTTTCCTTCTTTTTCATTTTATATGTATGTATGAAATCTTGTTATAACATATCTTAAATTGTACAACTATCACAAATGTAAAATATTTCTTCTAAATTTATAATTAACCATACTTGAATTTGTATTGTATTTTTTCTAATAAAAGTTTCACACCTTTCAAAAAAATAAAAAAATAAAATAAACATTTGATTTCATTTTATAATGTTTCATCACATTATGTTTAATTAATGATAGTTTCATGTCCTATGGCATACACCTAAGTGGTTTTACCCCTATGGTTATTAGTGGAGGTCTTCTCATGAATGGTTGTAATGATCACTTCATTTCATTTCATTTCATTTCAGAACTAATGTGGAAAGTGAAAAGGTTCATGTTCAACACTGACTAGCTGTTCGTGATGGTTTGAGTACGTAAAACTCTGATGATCAAAAATTTTGAGTCTATTAACCAATGATATTATAGGTCTAATTTTAGTTCAAATTCCCATTAGATCACATTTAATATTCACCATAGTCTACACATCCTTGAACTCCCTCATCATTAGACCAACCTTTGTTTCTTCCCACACTACTCAAAAACCTATAGTAAATAGTGCTAACCTTTATTATTTCTACCTAGAAAAGAACTGATAAAGGTACCCTTTATCATCAATTTTATTAGGATTGTAAATACAGGCCTTTATATGCAGTTTTTTAGCATTGATAAATGAACACCTTTATCAGTTATTTTTTAGTTCTAATAAAGGGTGGCCTTTATTAGCTCTAAAAAGTGTTTACAAAAGGTATATTTATAAAAAAATCATTAAAAATAATATATTAATATAAAAATATATTTATATTTATAAAAATATAAAATATTTTAATAAAATGATTTATATATGACTAAATATACATTTAAACTTAATATACAAAATATTTAATTAAATATAATATTTCATCTGAGCAGTTTAGTGTTGGATATAACCACACCTTTACCCTTCTCCTTAGTCTAATAATTCTATGAAGGTGATATTTGTGTATTTGTAGGAGCTCCAAAATTATGATATTTCCTATAGTTCTAAGTGCGCACACCTTTTTTGTTGTTGCAGATCATGTCCCAAGTGTCTGTCTCTTTATCCAGTGCTTTCATGTCAGGGTTATTCTCTGGGTTATTTGTGATTATGATGCTAATGAAATTTACTATTTAATAACACATTGCATGAATCATTTACTCACCCTAATGAAAGTAATAATGGGACTCTTCATCCTATGGATATCCATTTTGGGGGGGGGGGAATTATGATCTTTCGTAATTTTTTATTTCTTAGGGATCCATTTTTTCGTTTCAGAAACTTTGAGGATTTAATAACCCTCTTTTATGGATGGGGACTAAGAGAGAGTATTCAATTAATTTTAATGATAAATCCCTCAATGAAGGATGCATATCACACAAGGGGAGGAAATGTGAGGTTGTCTCTTGTAGAGACTCCCAATATTTGGAGAAGAATGATTTCCTTGGTTGAGGATAAGTAGGTAATATAAATACCCCTAGTACTATAGGATGGGGTTGAGTTTTTTCCTCCACCATCATGTATTGAATCCATTGAGACTTTCAGAATACAAGGGGTGGAGGTGGTGGTAAAAATTACCCCAGCCATGCAGGTTGGGGTTTCTCATGTAATACTATAGAGGCTGCAGTTATTGCAGCCTTCCTATTTTTATAGAACATTTTTCAGAATTGATTCAGATGTATCACCTTTTTAGGTAATTTAAATTTTAAAATTAAGGGTTTCTCTATGGCTGTAGTATTTATTTTATTCAATCATGATGAATTCTAAATCTTCTTGGCTACTTGATGCAAGATCCAATCAATGGATTGCTCTAATTTGTCATATTACTTATGGTACTTAGGAATAATAGGAATTTTATTGATATAAAAATTGACATAGGTGGATACTTGGCCTAATATTTGGACTAAGGTGATGATGTTACATGTAGTTCTCTCTAATTAACTAGTTTGAATAGTGAGTGGGGTGAATTGTAGAGTTCTATATTCATCACATGCTCTGATATGAACATCATCGGGATCATACATGATTATTTGGTAGAGAACCTTAAAACCACTTATACATGCATGTTAAAGGCCTCCATATTATTTTATAGACATTTTATTTTGTTTAACTAATTGGGTGGCCAAGTTTAATTAGCAGTAAAGATCTCTTATTACCATGATGGGTTGATATACTCCCCACAAGACAAATATTTTGGACTAAGATGATCAAGATTCATCCAAAGGTTTATACATAAATAATAAATGCATTACTCTATCAAAGCGTATGGAATATAATATCAAGTAGTATATATGGTCCAAAATACTTCTAATATATTTCCTTAGGGGAGTTATTTCCACATTACCATGGTATTCTCCTGATCTTAGAAGAGGGATTCTTCCACTTGATTTGGCCAAATAGGTTTATTCTCAGATTCCTTACTAAATGGAGTAGGATATTTTGGAATCATATCATTATTATCATAAGAAATGTGAAGTGGGGGTGCATATAATGAGTATCTCCTTGTAATATCATTTGGCTTATATGAAACGTCACCATGTAGTGATGAGTCAATTGGTATGGTCATCCTCGAACTCTTGAGTGCCTCTCGATATAAGGAAACCTTTGGAATAAATTAGATAAGGGGAGTACCTTTGTTTCAATTAGATATGTTTATATGGGGATTAAATCTACAATAAAAAATTAAATGGAGGACCTCTATAGGTTTTTTACATTTTCCACTATGGGGAAGACCTCCATTATGGACTGATGTTCTATTATAGGGAGGGATTCTTAAACATATTCCCCAGGGAGGACCTCTAGGTTGGATAGTATGGTTTCCCTAAGTAAAACCATCATAGTTATCAGTATCCAGTGAATTGTAAAGGGTAGGACCTCCTTTTCGGTATATATTTAGGTTGTGTGGTGGACCTCCACAACTATAATCACGATGAGAACCTTCACGAACTATCTTTATATTTTCATAGGGAGGACCTTCATTATGGGTACTCTAGAGAGGACCTCAAAATTTTCCAATAATTATATCATGAGTAGGATATATAAAATTATTTTTTCCTTCTCCTACTGCTAAAGATTCATTATATTTTTGAGCTCCATTGATATATGTTGTGGGAATTTAAGAATATCATTATTGATTGAGGAAATAATATATCCATTCTCTTAGCATGTATATTTACATTGATGAGACCTTATGGATCGTCATGATTAGGTGACTGATGTTTAAACCTATAATATGGGAGTTATATAATTTGGGAAATAAAATTCTTTTATAGAAACTCTCATAGGGGAACTTCTCCCCATAATTAGGATAATATGAATACTTTATTGGGTAGCTGTTGGCATATTATGGAACACTTCACAAGTTTGTGATAGAACTTTTATATTTTCTTGTCATTGATATTTAATCACTGTTTGAATATTCTAACATTAATCCTAGGTGGGGATAAAAATATTAGACCTCTCCTCAATGGGTGATTACTAAATACATTGGTGGGTATCATGAACTTGAGCTAGAATATGAGGCTAACCTAATGTTTTCACTGAAATTTATTATTGATATCCTCTGGTGGGATAAAAAATATAATTCTAGTCTTGAACAACTTTCAAAATATGATGGTGAACTCATGTGTTATTGGTAAGGAAATGTGTCTACTATGGAGAAATTACCATAATATGCCAATTAGCTCCAATAAAAATTATAGGGACATGATATTGCACTAAAGTAACTATTAGGTAATGTTAGTGAAGTTTGGTTTGAACTATAATATAATATCGATCATGTTCTTTATTCCTTACTGAGCTCTTCTGATGATATCTAGGAATGGGAATGGGAATATGGGTCCACCCCTGAGTAGACACCGAGATATGTGGGTGATATGCTTTAACATTGGTGGGAGTAGAAATATGGGTCTATACCCTAGTGGATACATGAATATATCGATGATCATCTTGTGTTTATATTGGAATATAATGACAACTTTTCAAGATGTGTACATAGATATAAGCCTTCCCTTCCATTTTCATCAAGATATGCTGATGGGTTTCTATAGTAGAAATAGGGATATAAGCCCAATATTAGGTGGGAATAGGAACATGGGCCCAATCCTATCCTCAATTCACCATTGGGATATGTAAATGAGATTTATATGTAGTAAAAGAATATAGGCATGGTCCTTGTTTACTATTGGAATGTGCTAATAAGCTCTTATGATGCTAAGGTATGCTGGTAGGTATGTTGAGTGAAAGATTAATATAATTATTCTCTTTAGTTACCACCGACATATACTAGAAGGGTTCTTTTATAGGAAGGGGTATACAGGCTTTTTCCCCTCTTTATACAGGTTTTAATCCTCAGTGATACCTTTTTGGAGTCTTGGTTTTGTTAACCATGTCCAAGATCTTCAAGCCATCATCCTTAAAGGATTCCTAAGTAGATGGGGTCATTTGGTTTTTTTAAATGAAAATGGGTAGAAGGGTCCCTCCTAAGTGTCTCTTGGGTGTTAGTAAGGAAACAATTTCTATATTCCTCCATTACCATCTCCTTAAGATGAATAAGGTGGGTAATACCATGTTCCAGGGACAATATCTCAAAATATTTTGAGGAGGTGATATGTTTCACTTGATTTCCAATAGACCTATGTTGATGGGATGATCCGTCGGGCTTCATTACTTGAATAATTCCTCAAGATGCCTCTATATTTTGGATAGTTCCATTGAGTTTGTACTCTAACCAAAGAATTCACCACATACTATTTTCCCACAACCTTTTTGGTGGATAAAGCATATGTGGGGTGCCTCAGTTGTTGAGAAGTTTCTTGAGAGGCACCAAAACAACGACTGGTCCATCTTGACAGCTTATCATATGCTGATGGAAAACTAGATTATTCATTTTTTTGGATTTAAGAGATATCATGAAAGGGTTCATGAATGAAATGAAGGGATATATAACCAAAAATAATAAAATCATTAATGAATCATCTCAAGTAATAGAATACTTGATCAATCATTTTCATGGGTAAAGGATCCACATTGGATTCACCTTTTTTTTCTTTATGTGTGTCCCACATGGGGGTGTGTGGTAAAGTCATTGGGGATGTGATGTTCAATACATGATATCAGCCAACCATTTGTGTTTAAAATATTCAATATCAGCCATTCAATTTCTAATATTTATTATTCCCTCATTTGTTTTAAGTCAACACAAACCTACTTTTCAAAGGAATTTGTTCACTTGGAATTTACCTATGATGCTTTTGGCTGTGCATTATTCAAGAGGATGATAGGTCAACCTCATTGAACTTTTAAGGGGATACAATTTCCTACTTTGATAAACTCTTAAATATTTAATACATGTTCTTTTATCATTCCCTTTCCCCAACGTGGTATTGGTTACCACCATGCTGGTGATCGATCACTGAAATGAATTAAAGTGATCATATTTATGTATTATAGATTCTCTATATTTCACTTTTTGATTGGTTAGGCTATATTTTGAGGCTACAGAGCTGAGAACTCAAGAATTTATCACTATCTAGGGAGGTGAAAAGTATGGTGAAGTTGAGATTGATCCCTTGAGAGGGGATTCCTATATATCCCTATAATAGGAATAAAAAATGACGTAGTTTGATACCACTTCATGGGACACATCGTACCTTTTAAGTTCATGTAATTAGGACCATCATGGTGTCTTTAAAGGTTGTGTAGTAATAACCTCTTCCAACTAGTTTAAATTCATACAAAATGACATAATAGGTGAAAGGTATCTCAAAATGGTTGTTGTGGGGATCATTCATGAGCGAGACTTTATGGATTACACCATCTATTAGTAACCAAATAAGGAAAGAGTATGATATACTCATGGAGGATGGTGGACCCCTATGAAAATGTCACACATGGAATATGGACTATGGAGAATAGTGTTTCTATAAGGAATATGACCTACCTATAATGGATTATATGGATCATTGGGAATATAAGTTGATGAATATATGGTTCTTATAGGGAATATGGCCATGTGAGGAAGAGGTTATTGCAGGGAATATAACCCAATGAAGATATGGTGTTGAATGTTGGGTTTGAACCTCAAAGAGGAATCTTACCTGATTAATAGGAATCAAATCCAATGTATCTTGAGTAGAATAGTGGTCATGTGATAGGATTTGTACATGAAGTTTTGCCTCATTCATTAAGGATGTCTCCATATAGTTTTATGTCATTAAATAAGGATTTTGGTGTCATGAAAGGGTTAAAAATAAAGGATTTAATGGGGCTTACACATAGGGGATAGCCACATACACACATTTTGTAAGGAATATATCCTTTTAAAGTAAGTGACTCATGAGGAAGGTGTCCCCTTGAATGGATAAGTTGGGGATTACACCTATTAGGTGGAGGCCCATATGTATATTTATTCACTTCCCATATTTTAGTAATAATACTAGGAAGGAAAACTGAAATCGTGGGTAATTTTTATCAGTGAGGAATTATTCAAAGATTATGCATGATATTTCTATATATACACTTCCCATTTATTGGTAACTAATCAAGGAAGAATGAGTGGATGCATAGGGTATTTAGACTCATGAGAAAGTGGGTGAGGCTTACTCATGATAGGAATTTATATGGATACCCATTGCTTATCAATGAGTCATAGTGATGAAATCATCAATGGGGACATGTATGGGGATTATACCCATGCAGTAGGACTATTCATGTATGGATCATTGAGTATACAAGTTATTCAAACTCGATAATTATACATCCATGATAAGAATTTTTTTCTAAGGAAATATTCACCAATATCCTCATCAAATTGACCCTCATTTTCAATGGAGCACCTCATCATGATAATCCTAAGGGTCCTATCAGTCTGAGAGGATAAACCATCAAAGTCCTTTTATTAATGGAATACATGATAAAAAGGGTGTACACTAATGTGCATAGTATTATCATGTATCTCAATTGGTCATGGAGTAGGCTAGGAGGATTCCACTCAACAATGATTTGATATAGGAAAATGATTTTTCATAAGGTCATATGGGTAATCTGATTGTCCCAATTGAGAAACATAGAATAATGAGATACTTAGGGGGATTTCATATGGTTTGGGTATGGAAAACTTAGAAATGGAACTCATGTATAGTATTAAGAAAAATTTCATCTATGTATAAGGATAAGGAAAAGTTTCACCCATGTTTTAGGATTAGGCGAAGTATTCACCTATGTATGAGGCTAGGGAAATGTGGTGACCTAGGTATGAGGATAGAGTGAAGTGGTTTCACAAGTATGAGGATAGGGAAAAGTGGTCACCCATTTATGAGGTTAGGGTGAAGTGGTCACCCTAGTAAGGATACCTATGCAATGTGAGTGTCCTGGATAACAACACACCCTTGTAAAGAGGATTGGGTTAGGGTTTTCTCTACTAGTAACGTAAGGAAATGTGTCATAAAGGTTGAAAGTTAGGATATATTTTTGGGATAGTTTATGTCTACGGAAAAGTTTCACACTAAATGAGGAGATCTAGGTGAGGGTTATATCTAGTAAAGAGTATTCCAAGAATGACTTAGGTGATTGGTGCTCTAGTGTGTCAGCTGATGTGGGTTACTTATCCTTTGTTTTTGGACTACTGGGAGTGGAGTGGTATTGAATTATGGTTTTATTATATTAAACCTCTAGATAAACCAATTAACCTTGTTTTCTAGTTAATTCCATTAGGTTTTAGGCATGATTAAGTTACCTAAAGGAATTCTTGAGACTAGGGCTCACATATCTCTTTAGGTGTCTCTTCATCTTCAAGGAGGTTCTATGATTATTTAAAATATGGTAAAGGGGATCTATTTATAGGAAAATATTTGGAATTGGGTGCATGAAGGTTGGGAACTGAGCTGGTTGACGAAGGTGAGAGGGAAAAATTGTTTAGGAACATTGGTATGGTTTTTTCCAGTCTTCAGGGTGCACGATTGGAGAAAATTTACTTGGGTGAAGTATATATTTCATGCTTGATAATTTTATTCCACTTCAAAAAATTTAAGAAAACAATGATATATATGATACATCTTGTCATGGGTATGTTCATATGGAGATATGAGTATGTTTGATCAAGATCACATTAGAACCCTTTGTATCTTGTTTAGCACTAATTATTTGCTAGATTCCACTCCTTGCTTACATTTATGAAATTTAGACAACATATTTATTTTCAAAACTATAAATAACCACATTGTCACATAGTTTGGTATTTGGATAGAGATTAAGTTTTATAATTTTTTTTTTGTTCCAAAATGAAAAGATTTTGATAAACCATATCAAAAATAATTTTGTATGGATTCAATATAAATTGTGATGTTTTTCTTAATGTTCTTATAAATATTATTTCAAGTGAGAAATTGTTGGATGTTCATTAAAGGGGATATCATATTGTATGATATCCCTTTATATCATGGAATGAAATATAGATATGATACGTATTAGGCATGAGGATACATTATCACCTAATGTAGACTTAGACATGATCTTAATGGTATGTTTCCACTAATGTACTATCTAATGCCTAAGATGGATATCATGACATTAAATTGTCTTAATGTATGATGGTATTATTAATTTGAGTGCACATAAGATACCACATAATTCTGTATAGTTTCTTTGGTTATAAATAAAAGTGGTTAATTTATTAATGGCTTTATAAAAATTCATTGAATTGTTTAAGTAATGAACACTCCAATGGTAAGTAACACATTAACTTATAAGAGATAGAAACTCACACTCTATATATTTCAAAACTCTTTATTATATGAAGATATTCTATAAAAGGGGTCATATTCCCCTTGTAGATTACACCTTAGTTTCTTGAAAACCAAAAGAAAAAACACTCTTTGTTCCAAATCACCATTTATCTTAATGAGAATACCCTAGCACCCCTTTGGTGGTTTGGAATCCTCTCATTATGAATTATGATCCTATGGATAGTGTACCCCAATTGGAGGTGGTTATCACTAAATGTGATCCCCATAAATAATACTATTTCAAGGAATTATGATAGAGTTTACTGAACATATAGTATCCATGATTGTTTATCATTTATATTCTTTCATTTTGGTTCAGTTGAAGATAGATCACGAATTTTATGTGTTATTTTTGATATTAAAGTTCATATGATGAACACCAAAAATCCATCATATGGTATGAAGATGTTCTACCCATGTAGTGGATGTAAGTGATGGTGCATCGATCACTATTGGGTTATGGGATTGATGATTACTTGTTTACCATGAATATGAGATAAGGAGTGATGGATAATTCACTCTTAGGGTGTATTCTAATTATGGGTCTTTCATACCATTTTGATGTAATAAAATAATGTATGGTCATTTTTAGACCTGGATAACAAGTATCCAATTACTTGAAAAGTAAATTTTATGTTTTTTATTTATATTTATTATAAAGTTTGAACTTATCTATTTTAGATTTTTTAGGAACACCATTGGTGGTGGACTACTAAGTTGTAATCACACTTTGTATAAGAACCTTGATTCATGTGAAAACATCATGGTTCTTAAAACATGTAAAGGAAAGGGAACTATTATCAAATGATGATTTGGATAGTTAGAGTGGGAAATGAGACTGGGTAGGGACTCAAACCCAATTTTTTTGTGGTATATAGTTTTCTTTGTTATTTTTGGAAAACTTGTGCATGATCTACCTATCAAAAAACTAACTATTGATATATTCTCATATAGAAGTATAGTTTAGTAATTTTTTTGTATCATGTGGAACTTTATTTCTATATGGATTACTTATAGTTTTAATGTCCATATTTTTTCATTATATTATATTGATTGTTTATTGTTATTGCTTCCACTGTTGCTTATGGTCATACTAACCTCAGGGTATAATATCCCCACCTTTCATATGCAGTTAGAATTTAATATTCAATTAGATTCCTTTGATTATTGAAGCCCAAAATAATAAGTTTTGTCTGAAAATTGAATCTCTCAAAGGTTGGAGTCATATCATTATTGAACCAGACACAAAAATTCAACTTAACTTTATAACATTTATGTCCATCTCTTATTGATCTATGAAACCCACTGATAGTATATTGTCTTTTCATTCTTTTTCATTTCATATGTATGGTTGAAATCTTTCTAGAGCATATCTAAAATTAGGAAATTCTCATAAATGTAATACAATTTTTTATGAATCTATAATTAACCATACTTGATTTTTTATTGTATTTTTTCTAATAAATGTTCCATACCTTTCAAAAAAACAAATAAGAATAAAATAAAATAATCATTTGATTTAATTTTAGAATGTTTCATGACATTATGTTTAATTAATGATCATTTCATGACCTATGGGATGCACCCAAGTCATTGTATCCCTATGGTGATTGGTGAAGGTATTCTCATAAATGGTTGTAATGATCACTTCATTTCATTTCTAAACTAATGTGGAAGGTGAAAAAGTCAACACAGACTAGTTGTTCATGATGGTTTGAGTGAAGCGAACTCCAATTATCAGAAATGACTATTATTTTACCCATAGAGATTATCGGTCTAATTTTAGTGTGACTTCCCATTAGATCACATGTCAGATTCAAAATCTTCTACATATCTCAAAACTCCATTATCACTATCCCTACCATTGTTTCCGCCCACACTACTACAAAACTCATGATAAACAATGATAAACTTTTTCAGTGATAACTAAAAAATAACTAATAAAGGTACCCTTTATGATAATTTTATTAGCATTGATAAAGATTCCTTTATCTGTGCTTTTTTTAGCATTGATAAAGGATCCCCTTTATTAGTGCTTTTTTAGTGCTGATAAAGAGTGGCCTTTATTAGCACTAAAAAGTATTGAAAAAGGTATATTTATAAAAACTATCATTAAATATAAAATATTAATATATTAATATATTTATATTGATAAAAATATAATAAATTTTAGTAAAATGATTTATATATGACTAAATATACATTTACACTTGATATATAAGATATTAAACTAAAAATGGCATATTAAATAAAAAATAAATATTATTCAAAATATTATTTCATATATATATATATATATAATTTTCTTCAATTTAATTTATATAATACTATTTAATTTATTATAAATAATATTTATACGCTATTTATTTAGTGAAAATGGTTTATAATATAATTAAAAATTAATATTAATTAAAAATATTGAGTAATTAATATCAATAGACTTTTAATAACATTTTTTTATCAATGTCATTTATTTTTTCAATTTTACATATATATAAAATAGTAAATATTTAATTATTAATTATAAAAATTGAATAATGTGTTACACCTAATACATTGCACATGAGCCTTATCCCGGTTGGTAAGGACTCCGTAAGTGCATCCGAGAGACCCGGGATCAAATCTAGGTGGATAAATTATTTCCGGGGCACTGTAGCAGTACTGTACCAGGTACTGTAGCAGTTCTGTAGCGAGAATTGTGTAGTACTATAGCAGGTACTGTAGCGGGGACTGTAGCAGGTACTGTTTGGCACTGTAGCAGCTGGGAATATGCCCCTGTTCGGGCCTTTGGGCCACCGATTTGGTCCCCAAGTACTTTAAGACCTTTGGGCCACCCAGGCCTTCGGGTCAGTAAGGCCTTCGGGCCATCTCAAGGCCTTCGGGCCTCCTTAAGTGTAGATGTAAACCAGATGACCTACAAGGAACAAGCTCTACAAGGAGGATGAGCTAGGATCTTTAACCACAACAGAAGCTAAACGGATTAGAAGAATGAGAGGGTATGGCACCTGCCATCGGGATAAGCCTATGCATGCATGGGAATGCCTATCTGAACAACCATGCGAAGGTGGAGAGATGATTTCATGATGAAGATGCGGGGGAGGAGCAGTTCCAAGTAGTTAGTCTCAGTTGTATGTAATTTTTGAAGCCTACGGGAAAATGAATTGCTCTAAGGCCTATGAGCCATGTAATACTTACGCCTACGGACCTTGTAAGGGTTCCACCTCACCCCTTGAAAGGTGTATTATCAAAAATCAATAAAAAATGAAGGCCTTCGGGCCATTGAATGGCATTACACCTAATAGATCATATAACAATTTTACACGTTCATGTATATAATTAATTCAATTTTATATAGACCAAAATATACAAAATTAATACATTTTTAATATTATCATTTTCAATTTTTATTTATTAATATTTAATATTTAATATAATATGTTTTTAATTAATAAATTTTAATCATTTTTTATATTAATATTTAATGTATAATATTTGTTACTTTTAATTAATATATATATATATATATATATAAATAATATTTCCTCAAATACATTTTATAAAATAAAACATATATATGTACATTAATTAAGCCATGTATTTGGTGAAAAAAGGCTTATAATTAAAAATTAATATTAATTAGAAATATTGACTAATTGGTATCAAGTAGTGGATATTTAATGAAATGTCATTTGTATTAAAACCCCAACCCCATTATCCTTGATCCGATTTCTGCTTTATTACATTGGCATAAGATATAAGGAATCACACCCCAAAGAACAGAATAGTTTAGTAGTCTTGGGAAACTAGATACGTACATGATTCCCATATTACATTCAGAAAGAAAAATTGAAACATTTTTTTTCAAGAATAACATTATTCCTCTAGCATATCCTTGCACATATATCTTAGTACACTTCATGGAATATTGGGGAAAAAAATAAGGGTGAACTCAAATGAATAACAATGGTTAAGTATAATAGAAGTTATCATGAATCAATAAATAATTATCATTATGGAAAGGTAAATAACTAAACACACATGCCATTTAATTAGTAACTCAACTATCATGAATAGATAATTATTAATCAATATAAAAAATTAAATATCGTAAAACACATTACATTTAATCAATAAACTGAGAATGAAATGAATCCATGGATAATAAAATTTCTAAAATCTCATGGATAATAAGATAAGGAATAATCAATATGGAAATGTAACTGAAAAAACATTCCATTTAATCAATAAATTGGTATTGAAATTCATCTATATATAATATCATTGTGAAAATATAATGGGTAATAATAACTGAATTCTCAATGGAAAAAATTCTTAATTATTGGATTTCATGATCTCAGGCATCATGATACCTCTACCATCAAGACCTTTCACAATACGGTTTCAAAATATATGTGGAAAATGATTTAATGATAGCTTAATGATTCACCTCATGAGACTATCGATGCATCTAGGGGATATATAATTCTAGGCCCCACCTATCATTTCATTTCCAAAGAATACCTCATATATCAAATAATTGATTTAATTCATGAACAATATGTCTTAGCATTAAATATTTGTATTAAGGAAAGAATATGTATTATCAATATTTATCCAGTCAATCAAGTAAAATTCAAAATAAAAAATAGTTTGTATAAATGAGATATGATTTAAGTAATAAGAATATCCATGGTAAATAATATGGATATTTAGGGGAAATTTAATTTCTAATTATTATAGGAAAGTGAATAATTTAAGGGAAATTTAATGAATACAAAAAATGAATCAATGAAGTTAATGTAAATACTATCCTTGGTAAAAATAATCATAAAATATACAAAGGAAGAATAAGTATGGTATTAAGACAACATATCCCCATAGTTTTATATGTAAAATAAATTGTTATTGTCTTTGAAGAATATAAATAGCACAAAAATATCTTTAAAACACCATTATAGAAAATATCATTTTCATTTTAAAAATATCCTTTTAAAACTAAAAGTTCACAAAACATTTTGAAAACAATTTTCTTTGGAAATAACATTTTAAACTTATAAGGGGAGTTTTAAAACATGTATTTTCTAATATGGAAAGAAATACCATACATGTTGAGTATATTAAAATGAGGATTCCTTTCACTTTATCGGTAAAAGACAAAAAAGGATTTTTTTGAAAACGACATGAAGATTACTTTAATTTTTATGGTAAAAAGTATAAATGGGTAAAAATTTATGAAATAAATTATTTCAAAAATGATTAAATATATTTATGAAATCAGTTTTAGAAAACATGTTTTTGGAAGAAGAAATATTTTCATCAGAAGAGATAAATCAAGTCAGATTGCATTAAAACATTTTATCAATCATTTGAAGTAGAAAAGAGTTTAAAATGGTACTATTACTTGAATAAATTCATTAATATACATTTTATAATTGAATTAAAGTCCTTATTAAACAATAATAAAATAATTTCCTTTAATTGAAATTTAGGTATAAACAATCATGATTAAAATTAGATTATAAAATAAACCCTTACAAAGATCATAATGTTAAAGTGAGAATCAATTTATAAATAAATTATATATATCAAATATAAATCCACATGAAACAAGTGGAAATAAAATATATGATAATAATAATTCATTACACACATAATCTTATAATATCAAAAACAACAAAGAATTAATATAACCTAATAAAAAGAAATTGAGTAATGAAATTTTATACCACTTGGTGTCTTTTAATTCAAATACCCTTGGATGAAATAATTCAAATTTAAATTTTAAATACCATTAATTATTAAGGAATCATTATATTACATGTTAAATTGGTAGTGTATACACTATATAAATTAAATTAGGTCCATAACACTACAACATGCCTCAATGAATAGAAATTGAGATGAAGCTCCTTACATCAATATTTCTTTTGGTTGAACATGATTTAACATCATATATAATGGTTTTGAACATGTTATTAACTTATAATAGAACCATATTAATATTTATAATATCATATCTGATCCTTTTATAACTTTTTATCAGCCATTCGTTAATAATCAATCAATATTTTCATCATTTCAGTTGTCAATTTCCTTGTTTTCTCATTCATATTTTTTCATGAAAATTACGGTTCTGGTAAATATTATATAGTTCCATAATACCCATAATAATAATAATGAAATAATTATAATATTTATACATCAATTACTATTTTAATAAAAATCAATAAATATGGTTTTGAGAAATGAAGTAAGTTGCGATTATGGAGACAGTAGACCGTACATACGCATGAGTAACATTTCCATTTTCCAACGATCATTATGGAAATGTGGTATGTAATATTTTATCTTTAAATAATTATAATAATATCATAAGTAACATATTATTTCTTAAAACATACTTAAATATATCATTCATTTGTTGTGGTGATGAAAAGAGAGTCACATCGCTTCGTGAAGGTGGTGGTCCACACATACACGAACAATGTTATCATCTTTCAGTGAATGAAAATATAAGAAGGAAAATGATATATTATCTTTTAATAATAATAAATATGTCATTAATATCATTATTATACTATTTATATCACTTATATTACTTAAAGTTATCCATATTACCTTCATGTAATGCGTTAGTAAAAAACAAATCACATCGCTTCACAAGGCGATAGTCCGCCGTACACAAGAACAATATTATCGTAGAAATTAAAAAATTATATATGATATAATGAGTCAATATGTATAATTATTTTATAAATATCATATATATATACTTTATATCTATCATCATACCCAACTGTGAGTGGTGGTAATGGAAAAAAATGACATCGATTCACGAGGGGGTAGTCCACCATACACATGAATTATGATTTCATGACCAATGAAATCAGCATAAGTTAGTTACTTATTTTAATAAATAATCATAAATTAATAATATATTAAGTTTTTTTAAGATGAAATGAAATAAAAACACATAGTTCAGAATTTTACCTCTTCTCGAACCACATCTTAAGGATTATACCTAAAGTATTCCTAGAATATATTTATGACAAAAAAGGATTATAATATGAGGTTGGGGAATTTGGGAATTTATTTGGTCAATTAGTTTCCTAAAAAAAGGTTTTTATGGTGTGAAGAGGATAGGAGAGGTGGTGACCTTTTATAAGTGAGGTGAGAATCACACTTGTAATTTTTGAAAATAAAAAGTTGTTCCTATGTTTTCCACATTCCAAAAGGGTCTAAAATGGATTATTATCTATCCTTAAACATTATAAGGTCTAAATATTTTAATAAAATATATTTTATAAATTTTTGTAGGTTAATTAAACCCTTATTGTTTTAGTTTAAACTCTTGATATATCCTTTTTTACCTTAACCATGGTAAATAATTATTACTATTTTAAATATCTATTTTGGTTAAAAATTAAGTTGAAATTATTAGATACTAAAAATTATTAGTATTAAAAATATAGAATAAATTTTTAAAAATTAAATTCATATAATTGAAAAAATTTAATATAAAATTAATCTTACAGACACAATGAAAAAGTGGGGTTTCAAAGAGAAAATGTTCAAATGTTTACAATGTTTTTATATCAAAATTCAATATGAAAATTATTCAAATGAAATAAATTAGATTATTAGATATATAATTTAACTTATATTTATTTAAAAACAATTACAAATATAACTTATCTTTAAAATTATTCAAATGAAAATGCAGTTTTCAATTAAAATTCTGTATTTTCACTATTCATTGAAAAATGAAATATTTCAATAAAATCCCAAAAATTAAACTTGAGATAATATTGATATGATTATTTCAAAAATTAATTTTATTTTTTAAAATAAAATTTTTAAATTCAGTAATTATTAATTTTTAATTATGTATGCAAAGCGTGATAAAACCACATTTTAGAAAATATATAATTTTTCAGAAAACATTTCTTTTTTCTTTTAAGTGATTCCTATTTTATTTCTAATCAATATATAAACAAAATTTTAATTTTTTTTATTAATATTCATACTATCTGATTTAATGGCTATGTTATAATGATATACTATATTATAGTTTATTTAGACTCAGAGTAGAGTTTTTCGCAAGCTATCAAAGCGATTAAATTTAAAGAAATATATTTCATGGGTTGTTTAAACTCGATGTTATGTATTTAATATTATATCAAATAAAATATTCTTATTTTATAATTTTTGAGTGTTACATTCTACCAAACATAAATAAATATCATCCTTTCAATTTAAACTTGATCTTGGTAATAAATGGTTTGATATTTGAAAATTATTTTATTAAAAACCCACATCATAAAAAGAGTTATTAAAGATATTATTAATAATAGTGAAAGGTAGGTAAAAAGGTCACATAAATAGGTTTCTAAGTCAGGGAACATTGGTGGAAATTGAAGATATGTACATGTAATAAAATCAAAAATAAATATAGAGAATATCAGAGGTAATTGATCACAAGAAAGTGAATGATCAATGGAAAGTTAAGGACCTCAAATTCACAAATTTGTGACGATTTAAAAGTACATTTTATTCATAAAATATAAAGGTAATAGGATTCAATTTTTGTTTGAATATATTTTTCCTAAATTTGATGAATTAATTTACTTTATATTAATATAAGTAAATATAATTACTTGATATGGTTCTATTTCATAAGGACAATTTCATCCTTTGGTTATGCTTTGATCAATTTCTAATTCATTGCTTACTCCAAGAAATGATGATACCAAATGAATTTAATATTATTGGAGCACTAAAATTGACTTCTAAAATATCGTTAGATCCATAAAAGAGTGAAAAGTATTTCCATTTGTATCTATCTATTTTCCAAAATCAATATGGTTATCTTAAGTTATCCAATATAATACATTAGTCTCTAAACATAAACAATAACACCATTGGTTCATCACTAATATTTACTTTTCAAATTGTTTAACTAATGAAATATTAACTAAATATCATTTAGGACATTTAAAAGAGCTAAACCCTTATAATTTTTTAGTTATAGGTTCAAGCCCTATAGACCTTCTGGATGTGACGGGTTTTCACCCGACATACGAGTTGTTTTTTTTCTTTCTAAAACCATATTAATATAATTCCTATAACATCACCAAAGTTCAATATCCCATAATTACCTCAAAATCAAAGATAATATAATTAAAAAAGTTTACCAATATGTTTAAACTTATTTATATAAAATGTTAAGGCATTATTCCTCAAATAACTTTTTCACTAAAACATATACTAAATCAATGGATTTGTAACGACCCATAGTTTTATCAATGGAAATTACCATATTATAATTATTTCATTTGGTATAATCACATAAAATCATATATAGAGCACAATATAAACTTTATAAATTATTAATTAATGAAATAAAAAGTATTTCTAGAAGTTAAGGAACCTATACTGATGAAATAGTAACTTGAACTTTGGAATAGTAATGTGAACCCGATGAATAGTAAACCAGAAAATTGAATAGTAACCTCACTAATGAAAGTATAAATAAAATTTATCTATCTTATAAGTGTAAATATGATATAATTATATCATAGTATAAGTAAATTAATATTTTAAATTTTTTAATTAAGTGTTGGTATTTTTATAAGTCATAAATATTTAATTACAATATGATGATTAATTTAATAATTTAAAAGAAAAATTATTTTCATAAAATGTATAAATAAATTAATATTTTTATTTCTTATGGTTATATGATAATTTTATTAGACCTTAATTAATTTTTCGAAGTGTTATAAAATTAGTTATAATTTTAAAATCTATATTTTTCGAGTAAATGATGATTTTATTTAAAAATAAAATTTATCTTATTTAGAAAATTATTCTCATAAAATGGAGTTCATTTTTTAATTCTACTCATTTAAAAATGGTTTGGGATAATTTTTGGTATTATTCTAAAATACTAGAATTTTCGGAGAATAGTAAAATGCAGTAATATAAGATATTTATACATTATTGGTTAAATAAAATATTAATTGAGTTATTAATGCTATAAACACCATAATATCAAACTCACCTTCATTATTTTTAATATTTTTTATGATAATTCTCAAAATATTAATTTTCTTGAGTCAAAATAATAAAATAATGATTAATATAATGATAAAACACCCCTCGCCACCACTATAAATACCACCTCTCACTACCTCTTATTCTCACACATATAAATCCTCCAAACTTGTCCAAATTATGGTCAAATATCCTCTCAAGACCATCATCCACGTATATGAGTTTTTTTCTTAAGAAAATACCAAAACCAATCCTATAATGAAGCTCTTAAGAAGAAGGAATCAAGAGGTAAAACCCTCTTCCTTTTCTTTTAATTTTTTTCATGTTCATTTCTTTTCATTTTCTCTCCTCACATCCCCTCATCCAAATGGTATGATAACTCCAATAATATAAATATACTTTAATTTTATTATTATAATGGAATAATACAACATTATCTCTCTTTCCCCTTCTTTTATACTAAAAATGAAATATCGTCTGTGATGTGTTAATTTATCGCATTCAAGGATGATGAGTTTTCAATTTTTATTATTGTATTCAAAGATGCTCATGAAACCATTTTTATAGATGAAACAGATTATAATATATGTAATATATCTTACATAATATTTTGGAACAATTATATATATATGATATTAAATAATAGAACAAAACTCCCTCGTTGTGTTCGAAAAACTGCTAAAATTAATCTAAACAATCATCATTAACATGTTATCTAATGATTCGTCCTCATATCTTGAAACAAAAATATTTATGAAAACTAAGAAAACAAACACTCTCAAACAGTGAAATTGAACACTATAACTCATAATAAATTCCATGAACAAACATAATAAAATTATAATAAATAAATTACATGTAGAAAAGGTTATGGAATTATTAATTAATGAATCCAATTTAGTTATTCCTAAAAATAAGATCAAGTTAATAACACCTTCAGACATAAGGAAATGTATTCTACCCAAACCCCCATTATTCCATCGAGTTATTCTTTATTTATTTTTACCCAATTGAAATTATGTTTTTATGTACATATTATAAATTATATTTATATGTTCAAAAATTATCAATCAAGATCCATTCATCCTTCTTTTTTTGGGATATACATGTTTTTAAAAGGTTCCCTACTCAATTCTTCCCGAAAAGGAAACCCGATTTAAGGGAGCTTCCCAAATTCTTACCCATTTTCAAGTGCACTCCATAATTTATTTTAAGACACCATTATTTTAATAAATTCCGTAATTTTATTATTTAAAAGTTCCTGGTTCACTTATGGTTTTATATAAAATATTATGCCAATTTCTTTATTAAAAACTCTTTAATATTTTCCTTAAACCGCACTATTTTTTTTATTTCTGAAGCTTCTTAAATGAAATTTTTACATGTATTCACTTCAATTTGACATAAATTATATTTATTTAAGACTATTTTCCCTTATTAATGTTCATTTATGATTTAAATCTTTTCTTTCATGGACACCATTGTGATATTCCTTTATGTTATTCCTTTTTGACAAGATTATAATACCCAATTCCTATCATGGGTAGCCCTTATTTTTATGTTTGATTCCTTATGTATGATTATTCATATGGAAAACATATTAATGAATATGTTATTATGGGTGAGACTATATAGTTCTCCAATTTATTGGGTAATGTTTAGTCTCATGAGATGTCATGTGAAATGGTCTTGGTGGTTAGCCTTGACTCGTGCTCCATGTATAACGGTCTTCGTGGTTAACCTTGACTCATGATCCTTCACGTGAAATGAGCCTTGAATATTGATTATGTCATGATTTATATTGTTTCCACATCTCATATGATACCATTATTACATATGTTATCCCTCCTTATGTATAACCATGACTTTTATGTTATCTTATTATGGCTTCTAACCCTTATGTTATGCTTGGTTCTTATATTTATTCCCTTACAAGGATTTTTATCTCATATATTTAATCATGTTATCCCCAGGTTATCCTATATAGATGTAAGGGTTCAAAGGAAGTTAGGATCTAATAATTTATGATAAATAAATAAATGTTTTATTTAGTCCCATGTTTTTAGTTTTATGTACATAGTCTTCCAAATACACTAGATGTTAAAATCCATGGATTATAATTTGATAGTTAATTATGTTTAAAATCATGTTATATTATGTGAAAAAGGCTATGGTCACTATAGGATTGTATTTTCATAAATTTTTCCCAAACTATTTTTAATCTTGGTAGACTCCCATCACATAAAACATAAAAAGGGGAATTTTATACTTTTATACTATGATCAATATTAAACTCATAAACCCATGATGGTATCCATAACTATTAAGTTAATTAAGGTATATATGATTCTAAAATTTAACACAATACTTAGATGTTTATTATCACCAAAATATCATTAGTAAAAAATACTTCTAAAATTTAATTATTGAACCCCAATACATAAATATGTGATATATTTTATTTTTCATATAGGTCCTTCCCTGGTCTAGGGTTTATCCATTAGAATATGGAATTGACTCGAATAATTCACAGGTTCCCCGCATTTAAGACAATGAACTATAAATAGTTCCCTAGGATGAGATTTATTTCCTTTCATTATACTCTTCATCTTTCCTTGGAAATTCTTTTCTTTATTCCCTTACTTTCCACAAATAAAGCATTTCCCCATTCCATTGAGACACTTCACTAGGTTTATCCTTCCACATTTATAAAATTAATAAAATCAATCATTGTTTCCTCTATAGTTTACACCATTTAAGCTCTTAGTGAACTACATCCTTCTCTTGTTTGGTGAGTTTAAGAGTTGGTTAAGGTATAGGTTGTTAATAATATTTTGGGATAAATGATTATGCATAATCAAAATATATTTCACTACTTTCATAATACCATTTGTTTTCTCATAATAAACACGTTTTACTTAACATTCAATGTTAACATGATTCCTTAAGGTTCTATCCATTGACTAAAACCAAAAAGTATATTGTGAGCAACAATAATCATATTGGGAAACCCATATAATCATTTATAGAATGTTTAAATCCTGAAACATTTTTTTTAATATAAGATAAGTTATTCATTATCATCATATATTAAAATAATTCATATTGTTTTATAAAGAAAAAGTTAATTATCCTAAGCATATCCCCCAGGAGTTTCAAAGAAAGTGTGCAGTAAGACCCATTTTCATGCACCAGGTGATGATCATGTCAAGCCCAATTCCCCCTTTTTAGAGTTATTACCCCTCGGTAGATATGTGTCAGAACCACATCCACTTATAGTATTTAGACAAGGATGTATTTCATAGAAAAACCACAAAATTTCTACCTTAACAAAACTTTAGGATGTTCTTATATATTATCCTCAAATTCTATCAAAGGTTTGTGATCTCTAATCTATGTTTCCTAAATCTAGTTCCCAAGGTTTCCACTAAACTTCCTCTAAAATCAACTATAGCAACCCTGACCCTAGTATCCCTGATTTGGTGTCTGATTTATTAAATTTTCATAAGATATAAGGAATTGTATCCCAAATGATTAAATAGTTTAGTAATCTTGGTAAAATAGATATATACATGATTCCCATATTATATTTCAAAACACAAATTACAACTTATTTTTTTCAATAATAACACTATTTCCTCTGTTATATCCTTGCACATCTATCATAGTACAATTCGTGGAATCTTGTGGAAAGGGAAAAAATAAGTGTGGGCTAAAATGATCAGTAATGGTTAAGTACAACAAAAAATATCATGAATCAATAAAGAATTATCAATATACAAATTTAAAAAACTGAACACATATTCCATTGAATCAATAACTTATATATCGTGAATAGATAAAGCCTAATGAATATATAAAGGTAAATAACGTAAAAAATTCCATTTAGTCAATAAACTAAGAATTAAATTAATCTAGAGATAATATCATCGTGAAAATATCATGGATAATATGATAAGTAATAATCAATATGTCAAGGTAACTGAAAACACATGGCATTTAATCAATAAAATGGTACAAAAATTCATCAAAATATAATATCATTTTTAAAATATCATGGATAATATAAATTGAATTAGTAATAAAGGAAATTCTTATTTATTGGATTTCATGATCTCAAAAATCATGATACCTCTAATGTCAAGACCTTTCACAAGACAGTTTAAAACTATGGGTAAAAAACTATTTAATTCTAGCTTAATGATTTTCCTCATTAGACTACCATTTCATAGAGTGAATGTATAATTATGAGCCCCAAACACTACTGCATTTCCAAATCATTCCTAATATTTCAAATAATTCATTTAATTCATGAAATTATGTCTTACCATTAAATATATATATTAAATAAAGAGTACAAATTATCAATATTTCCCAACCAATCAAATAACTTTCAAAATAAGACAACGTATGTATAGATGAGATATATTTTAATAAATTAGTATATCCATGATAAATACTGTGGATATTTATGGTATGTTTAATGTCCAATGATCACAGGAAGGTGAATAATTCAAGGGAAAGTTAATGATTAAAAAAATGAATCAAGGAATTTAATGTAAATACTACCCTTGTTCAAAGTAATCAAAAACCATCCAAAGGGAGAATACAGATGGTATAAATAAAACATATACCAATAAGATTATATATAAAATAATTGGTTGTTGTCATTGATGAATATAAATACCATAAAAATGTATTTAAAAAAATTATTTAGGAAAATATATTTTTGATTTTTTAAAAAGATGTTTAAAATTAAAAGTTCACAAAAAATTTTGAAAAAAATTTTAATTGAAAATTACATTTTAATTTTTTAAGGTAAGCTTCAAAACATGGAGTGGCCATGGAGGAAAGAAATCACATACATGCTAAGTACCTTAAAATAAAAATTCCTTTAACTTTTTTTGAAAAGGAAAACGGGCCTTGTTTTTGAAAATGACATGATTATTAATTTCAAAAAAAATTCAAAATTCAAAATGGTTAAATGTTTCATTAATAAATAATTTTTAAAAGGGTTAAAAACATTTTTAAAAAAGATTTTGAAAACATAGTTTTGGAAGAAAAAGTATTTTCGACCGAATAGAGAAATAAAGTCGAATTAATTAAAAACATTTCTCAATAAATTTAAGTACTAAAGAGTAGAAAATTGTACTATTAATTGAAAAATGTTATGAATAACTAGATAATAATAAAATTAAAGGGTTTATTATAAAATTATCAAATAATTCCCTTCAATAGAAATTAAAATATAAACAATCTCGATTAAAATGAGATCGTGAAATAAAGCATTACAAAGGTCATAACATTGAAGTGAGAATTAATAAATGAATAGAATATGTGTATAAAATTTAAATACACATGAATCATGTGTAAATAAAACATAAGATAATTATATTTCATTACACACATAATATTAGAATATCAAAGACAATGAAGAAGTAATATAACTCAATGATAAGTAACTGAGTTATGAAATTCCTTACCACTTGGTAGCTTTTAAGTCAAATACCATTGGATTAAATAATTCAAATTGAAAAATAAAATAATATGAATTATTAATTAATAATTATTTTACATTTCAAATGGGAATTATATACACCATATAAAAGAAATTAGGTTCATAACATTACAACATGCCTTAATGAAGGGAAATTGAGATGAAGTCCCCTTCATACTTCCTTTTAGTTGAACTTGATTTAACATCCTATATATTGGTTTTAAACATTATATTAACATATAATAAACCATATTATTATTTATAATATCATATATGATATTTTTTAACATATTTTCTTCTATTCGTTAATAATCTTTCACTAGTTTCATTATTTCGGGTTTTAATTTCCCTATTTTCTCATTTGTATTTTTTCATGAATATTTCGGTTCTTGTGCATATTATATAGTTCAAAAATATATAGAATAATAATAATGAAATAATTATCATATTTATAAATAAATTATACTTTTAATACCCCTCATGAAATATGGTTTGGAGAAATGATGTATGTTACGATCTTGCAGACGGTAGACCATATGTACGCATGAGTAACATTTCCAAATTTGAACGATCATTATGGAAATGAGGTAAGTAATGTTTTCTCTTTATAGAATGATCATAAAATAATAAATTAAATATTATTTTTTAAATATACTTATATATATCATCCGTTTGGTGTGGTGATGAAAAGATAATCACATCACTTTGTGAAGGCGGTAGTCCACATGTATACTAATGATGTTATCATCTTTCACTGAGACAAAAGGTAAGAAAGAAAATGATTTATTATCTTTTATGAATGATAAATTGTCATTAATATGATAAATATGTGATTTATATAACATATATTCATTAAATTTATCCTTATTACCTTCCATATGAAAAATGAATCACATCGATTCACAAGATGGTAGGCTTTCGTACACACGAGTGACGTTATTGTATCCCATATAGAATGAAAATTAAAAAAAGTATATGTGATATAATTACTACAGAAGTATAATTATTTCATAAATATCATATATATATATATAATTTATACCCATAATCATAACCAATCATGATAAGTGGTAATGGAATAATAAATGACATCGATTCATGAGGCGGTAGTCTATCGTACGTATAAATGATTATTTCATAAACCATTTGAAGGAAGTAGGGATTTTCTATATCATTTCCTCAACATATTAAAATAAGAGTATATGTGAGACATTTTTTTTATATAAGAATAAATTAATAATATTTTAAGGAGTTTGAATAAGAATTAGAATAAAAATGCATAATTATGAATTTTACCTCTTCTCGAACCACCTCTTTAGGATTATACCTAAAGAATCACTAGAATAGATTTATATCCAAACCAAAGATTCGGGGATGAGGTAAGGGATATTTTAATTTTATTTGTGATGTTATTTTATAAACCAAAATGGTTTCAATGTGTGAATAAGATTGTAGAGGGGGTGGCCTTTTATATGTGAGGAGAGTGGAATAATTGTAATTTTGTAAAACAAAAAGGTGTACCCACATTTTTCACATGCCAAAAGGGTCCTAAATAGAGTATTATCAATAATTATACATGATTGGGTAGAAATATGTAAAAAAATAGATTTTATACAAGTTTTTAGGTCAATTTAACCCTTATATTTTTAGTTTTAACCCCGTTAAATCTATTTTTACCTTAATTACGATATTTTTTATTTCTGTTTTCACTATTAATTTTGGTAAAAATTTAATCTAAAATTATTAGATAATTTAAATTACTATGATTACAAGTATTGACTCCATTTTTCAAAATTATATTCATATAAATGAAAACATTTAATTTAAAATTGATCTTGTAGACGCAATGCGAAAGTGAGTTTTCAATGAGAAAATGTTCAAAAGTTTACAATATTTTTATATAAAAAGTCAATAGTAAATGATCTCAATTACCAAAACTAGATTAATATATATATATATATATATATATAATTTAACTAATTTTACTTTAAAACCTATTCAAATTATAATTTAAATTTATAAATAATTTAAACAAAAAAGTAGTCTTCAACTAAAATTTAGTATTTTCCACTATTTATCAAAAAATGAAATATTTTGGAAAAATACAAAAAATTTACCTTCAAAAATATTTTTTATATTATGATTTAAAAAATGATTTTTATTTTGTAAAATAAATTTTATAAAAGTGGTAAAAATTAATTTTTATTATGTGCATAATGCATGACTAAACCGTCTTTTAGAAAAAATAATGTTTTTCAGAAAAAAATTTCTTTTACATGATGATTATTATTTTTATCTACAAAAAACCATGATTTTCATAATTTAGTTTGTAATATTTATAACCCCCAATTTAATGGCTAGATTATAATGGTATACTACATTAGAGTTCATTTAGGCTTAAGGTTGCTTGCTTCACAAGCTATCAAAGAGATTAAATTAAGAGAAATATATTTAGTTGGTTATTTAAGCTCAGTGTTGTGTGTCGTATACCCTATCAAATACAATGTTATTATTTGAAAATCTCAGGGTGATATAATTTGTTTCATTAATTTAACATATATCAGTCTTGGGTTACATTAATTTTACTCACACATATATGTAATTAAGGAAATTTTTATATAAACACACACACATTTAATATTTCTATAATTTATTAAATTTTTAATATTCATTGTATAATTTAAATATGAACATAGTATATTTAATATATATTATGTTTTTAATCAGTAAATTTTATTAATTGTTTATATTTTTATTAAATAAAATTTATTTATTACTTGTTAATATTTTTTCAAAAAATTTAATTTTTAATATTATTTATTCATTAATAATGTTAATTAGTTTTAATGTTTTCTTAAGTTATTCATTTTAAATTTATATTTGTTTAATATTTTTGTAATATTATCCATTTTTATTATTTATTTATACTTTTTTATCTAGTAACACTTAGTTTTTTTAATATGGTTGTAATTTATATAATTAATATGTATTAATTTTCATTTTAATATATGTTCATTTGTAATTTTTCCAATAATTTAGATAATTAATAAAACTTATTCATTTTTAATATATTTTCAATTTATTTATTTTTTTAATTTTTAAATTTCACTCTTTTTTAACATTCATTAACTTAATATTATTTAGTATTATTTATTTATGAATATTTTTAGTTAGTTTTTAGTTTTATTTTTAATTTATTCTATTTTTAACATTTAGTCATTTACCATTTTTTAGTTTATTCATTGTTAATGTTTTTTATACATATTAATTCATTAACATTTAATTTTTTTAATATGGTTGTAATGTTTATATTTAATATGAATTCATCTTTATTTTTATTTTTTTAATAATTTATATTGTTAATAATTTTTTTTTCAATTTTTTAATATTTTTTAAGTATATTCATTTTTAGTTATTAAATCAAACTCATTTATAGAATCTACGTATTTAATATTATTTATTCATTAATAATGTATTATTTATTTCTTTTTTTATAATTTATTCATTTTTAATATATATTATTATAATATTTTCTAAATTTATTTTATATAGATTTTATCTGTGATTTACCAAAAGTGTTGATAAGGATATGTTTTGTCAACACTAAAATAGAAAGCAATGATAAATACTATATTTATCAGCACTCTCTCTAAGCATTGATAGAGGTATGTTTTATCAGTGCTAAAAAACACTAATGAAGACCCATATTTTCATCCCTAATAGTTAGTACTGATAAAGATAGTATTTATAAGCGATTTTTATTTTAGCACTGATCAAAACCATCTTTATGAGTGCTTTCTAGAATGTGATGATAATACTATTTCATTATTTTAAACAGAACCCTAATAGAGAACCACATCACTCATGTCATTCATGCTCTCATGGAACTGAACCTTTACTGTTTCTCCCACTCAAACTTCTCTGATGAATCAACACTCCCAAAACCTAATGTATGTGATTATTACTCTACTCTTTATTATATCTTTCATTTTTGTGTGTTTTTAATTATTCTAAATGGTTTGGGTTGGTCGTGTGATTCATAAAACTCAAAGGGGCTTAAGACCCATTTATTTGCATCACCTTAAGCTCCCCCCTCATTCCAAGCATACCATATTCTATAAAATAATCTTCCTAAGGAATCATTTTATTTTTATTTCAATTGTAATGACCAATATTTAATGTATAATATAGATAAACCTTCCAAAAATGAAGGACCTATTAACCATGGGATTTCTTCCTTCCAAGTGTCATGTCTTTAGAAGTAAAACCTGAATTTTTATGATTTATATTGTTTGTTGGATTTCATGTGTGGATCACATCATGAAACCATTTCATGGAGAAATATTAAATTTTAATTATGTTTCCTATTATCTTATATTTTCATTAAAAATTTATTACTTCTATATAATTTTAATTTATCATTATATTTAATCTATTTGTTACTAAGAAAGCTACCCATACCATGAAAATGACAGTAATAACAACTTGGAATTAGTTTCACCTATTACACACAACACACACACACACATTACTCATGAAGGGAATGACCAGCTTTCAATATTAGAAATACTTTTGGGTTATAACATATCCAATTTAATTTTCATTAATTTCGAACAATTATAATTAATTATTTTATTATTTTATTTTGGTGAGGTAGTATCTTTTATCAATCCATTTATTTTTTTATTATTCTCAGTGGAAAATTTTGTAGTCTTTAACTCACTATAATGATTTATAAATATATCTCATTTTTCCTCTCTTATTTGTTTATTTTTCCTCTACATATATACACCCTTTTTTTGAATATATATTTTTTATTTCTAATTGGGATAGAATATATTTTAAATTTTAATATGTGTTATAATATATTATTGATTGGTCAACATTTGATATTTCATCGTTTTTTGTTTTCTTATATTTTAATATACTTCATGTTTCATTTCTTTTTTTCTAATATATATAAATATTAATATATATATATATATATATATATATATATATTCGTAAGATCAATGCTCTATGAAATGGATTTTATTGCTTAGAGAGTTGATTTTTATATTGATTTCTTTATGTATTCTCAATAAAAATTGATATTATTGTTGTATAATATTTGGAAGGTTAAATATCTTAATTTTGAATCCTTAATTTGAAATCATGGGTCATGGATTATATTTAAAAATTATTTTTTTCTATTCATATTATATTACATAGTTTTATCTCACAAATCAACATTTTTTTCTATATAAAAACAAAATAATATGAATTTTCAATTTCATTGATCATTGTATTAAACTTAATTTCTAACACTCAGTCATAATCCTAATTGAACTTAATAATATGATATTTTTATAGTATTTTTGTGATAATTGGTCAAAATGATTTCTTTAGAAAAAAGGAAAAATATTATCTAATCCAATACATTATATTTTCTAATACTTGTGTCCTATAATTTGTGTTTTTAATATTTATATGATATATTAAATTTAGTTTGATAATGAATAGATACATGGGTTGGATAACTAGTTTTATAAGTTTTGTATCATTTACGAAATAGAATTAAATAATTATTCCCTTTTTAGGGATGTATTTTTAATAATATCATAAATATAATTTATTCTATTCCTTTAATAGAAACAATTTAGAACTATAAAAACATGAAAAACCAATTGAAACTTTTAGAATTTATTTTATAGAAAAATCTGCATCTTCAATTAATTTTTGAACATATATTAAGGTTTATAATATACTCTACTTGAATTATCCTTGAAACCTTAACTAAAGTTAATTTTCCTTATCTTTATTAAGTTTTAAAGTAATCAAACAGAAATATGATTTACCAACTAGTTTAAAATTTATTTAAAACACAATTATATCTCGATCAAAACATGTTCACACTATTTAAACATTCCCAAAATAGAGCATGCATACACTCAAATTATAATAATTTGTTTTTATATCAATATATATATATATATATTATATGTATACATTATGTGAATTTATTTATTTTTTATAAATAATGAATATTATTAAACCTTATAAGATGAATTTGAATAAAAAATGGATGGATGCTAATCATATGAAAAAAGAGAACGAGGAATGAATTTAAAGAGTCTATCAAGTTTTCAATAGAGTATTCATATGAATCTTCTCAAATAAATTTTCCATTTTTAAATTATTATTATAATGAAAAATCATCTAAAAGATTTGGAAGAACATTTGATTTGTGATCAAATAGATCAGAGTTATAAATATTAGACTAAACATAGTGAGAAACATAATGTACATATTTATTAGGATGATTATGTGATTTAAGGGTAATTTGATATGAATATAGGTTTAAATTATGATGGAGACCATAGGGAAGAAATGAATGTGGAAATTGAATATTACCTTTTTAATTGTGCAATGTTGTCTGAGAAGTTAAATAGATGTGGTAAGAGACCCTTGTATACTAATTATACTAAATATAAAACATTTTTAGCTATATTAAAGTTATAAAATTTGGATGTTAGTAGTGGATTGAGTGACTACATCTTTTCAGAACTTCTTGGTCTCCTAAATGATATGATTCCAAAATAAAATGATCTACCTTGTTTAACATATGATGCTAAACAAATGTTATGTTCAATGGGTATGATCTTTTTAAAAATACATGTGTGTCCAAATGATTTCATATTTTTTCTCAAGGACTATGAATCACTCATATAATTCTCTAAGTACGGTGAAAATCTATACAAGAAAGATGAATAAATTACATAAAAATTTTTATGTTAATTTCCTATTATTCCATGGTTTAGTTAACTATATGGATGCGAGGAAACTGCTAGAAAATTTACATGTAATTCAAACACTGTAATTGAATATGGGAAACCAAGTCACTTTGTAGAATCTCCTTGATAGAAGAAAATTTATTACAAGTATCCTAAATTTTAGAATGAGATGAGAAACCTCCATGTTTCATTATCTACAGATAGAATAGATCTTTTTGGTGTACTGATTAGTACTCATAGTGCATGCCTAGTTATGATGGTAAATTATAACTTTCCAACATGGTTATGCATGAAGTGTAAATACATTATGTTTACTCTTCTAATATTAGGAACAAAAAAATCTGGTAATGATATTGATGTCTATTTGGATCCATTGATTGATAATCTAAAATTGATATGGGATACATGTATAACATTTTTTGATTCTCATAGAAGTGATTAATTCACATTAAGATCCATGTTATATGGGACGATAAGTGAATTTCATGCTTAAGTACTTTTATCAGGATATAGTATTAAAGTAATTTTGGGGTGTTTCATTTATGACTAATTATCACACTCAGTTAGTCTAAAAATTTATTTTAAGACTTTGTTTTTAGGATATCAAATTTTTTTCCCCCGATAACATAAATACCAATATTGGATGAAATCATTCGATGAGAATACTAAATAAGGAACAAAACCATATCCACTAACATGTGATCAAATTTTAGATAAAGTAAAATATATTAAAACTATTTTCAGTTTTCCTTTTTAAAAAAACCTTAAAAAATCATTTTGAAAAAATGGATTAATTTTATTTGGTTTTTTTTGTGATGAAATTGTTTGTATGTAAAACATTTTATTGATGTCAAGTACGTAGAAAAAAATGTATTTGATAGTATTGTTGGCATGTTACAAAATGTTTCTGACAAAACAAAATATGGAATACAAGTTATATTAGAATTAAATGACATGGGGATAAGGAAAGAGTTTGCACTAGTGAAGGGTGAAAGATGAACCTTTATTACTCCAACAACTTATAATTTGTCTATAAAATATAATTTTTAAATTTTAAATTTCCTTAATGGTGTAAACTTTATAGAGAGGTATTAATAAAATATCAAGAATGTCATTTCAATTAAAAATTTGACTTTAAAATATCTAAAATCACACAACTGTTATGTTTTGATACAAGATTTTATGCATGTCACTTTACATTTCATTCTACCTAAAAATGTATGACATACATTAACCTGGATTTACTTATTTTTTAAATCTATATATAGTAAAGTTATACACATGATTAATTTTCTAATGATTATTAAGTATATTATAGTCATATTATGTGAACTAGAGATGTTATTATCTCTATAATTATTTTATGTAATGGTCTACATGATGGTTAAATTTGTTAGAGATATTCAAATATGTGGTCTTGTGCATTATTGATGGATGTACCCATTGAATGGTATATGAAGATTTTGAAAATGTACGTCAAGAATCAATGTTGACCAAATGGTTGTATTATAAAACAATATATTATTAAATAAGTTGTTTAATTTTCTACTAATTAATTATAAAATGTTTACAATATCGATCTCCAAAAATATTATCACAAGGAACACCTTGTGGGATCAGGGATTTCTGGAAGAGATATTGTTACAATTATCATCATAAAGTGGGATTAAGATTACCTTTACATTTTACAAAATAGTGCATAGGTTTATCCATGTGTTGAATCCTTAAAATTAATTCTTATACATTTTAATCCATCAAGTGATAAAGAATGAATATCAAATACACATAATCAATAGTTTATAGGATGATTTATAGATCCTATTTATAAGGAGTTATCTGAAATTCCAAATTTAAATATTGAATGAATTTGATGGCTAGTCAGGGGACCGAATGTATATGTTATATCTTACACTGTTTTTGTTATTAATTTTTATACATTCTATAAAAAGGAACATGATGAATTTAGTGTGATAAAATATTGTGGTGTTAATATAACATCCACAAACTCATACTCCCATATCCAGTGTTGAAAACATAATATTTACATTTCCTTCTTTGATACCGATGAAGGTGACCCAATTTTTGATATCTAAAACTTAAAAAATAAAAAGGAAAACATTTGATAACATACATTATCAAGGGCCTTTTAGGTTTAGAGTTTTAGTGAATTAAGAAAAAATCTTAACCCCATGGATTCATAAACATCTATTTCATAAAGATGAACCTCATCTCCCATAATACCCTTCTTTTCATATTCCACATTATGTCATCATTATAATCCATATGAAACCCTTCATGACATAATTAATTCAACCTGAATCTTTATAACCTATGGAAAATGGAACATTTTAATGGTGATCTCAAATAGACAATAAGGGTAAATGTTAGCATGAATAATTGAATGTCATCATAGAGCATAAGAAGAGCATAAGGGTATAATGAAACAATCAATGTGCATGAGTATAACATAATAATATTCATACCCATCAGTACATGGATCAGAAAACATGAAAACATGGCATTAGGATTTAATAAAGAAAAGAGTCATCAAAATCCATAATCATGTCCCATCAGATATTAATCATGATCATAAGAAATATTATAAACCCATAGAAAGCATAGAGAAAACTTATTAGTATCTTTAGAAATTATCTTCACATCACTTCTTATAAATGTAATAACCAATATGGTCAACATCCATCTTTGGATTACCCAATGCATTGGATGGATTTAATAGACCCATACATCATTAGTTTATTATGGAACCACCCATCCTTGGTTTATCCTGAACCACCCATCCTTGTTTAATAATGAAACCACTATTCATTGGTTTATAACAAAACCACCCATCATCATAAAAAATTACCAATAATCATATCATGAATAAGTTATATAGAGAATACATTTCATCATAAACTCATATAAAAAGAGTTTATTATTTGTAGAACTTGATTGACCCATGAAAAAGAAACGATTTCCATGATAATAAATTTGAATCATGATTAACACATATAAGAGAAATGGGTTCCATGACATTCTCTTTGAATCATGATTAACCTGTGGAAAAGAAATAGTATTTATAACAATCTCTTTGAAACAAATCATGATTAACCCATTGAAAATAAATAGGTTCTATAAAAATCTATTTAAAACATGATTAACCTATGTAAAATAAATGCATTCTATAATAATATCTTTGAAACATGATTAATATGTAGAAAATAAATAGGTTCCATAGCAATCTCTTTAAAACATGATTAACCCATAGAAAATAAAAGGGTTACATAACAATCTATTTGAAACAACACATTCCATCCAGAAAAGGAATGAGGATGGTATCATTACAAAATATCCCCACTATATCATAAGAAATGAAAAGGGTTTTTAATACTGATTAATGGATATACCATTAAGCGACCATTAAAAACATTTTTGAGGAAAATAACCTTTTGATTTTGAAAATCAAATATAAAAAATAAAAAATAAGAAAATATTGAGAAAATAATTTTCTTTAAAAAAATACTTGGAAATATATAAAGGAAGTTTTAATGAAATAATGGCTATTATGGTGGGAAAATCCATTCATGTTATAAATGTTACAAATAAACATTATCTTAAAAACATTTTGTAAAATGGAGTCAAAAGGGAATCATTTAGAAAATATTATGAAATTTCCTTTCAGAACCTTTTAAAATAAGGTAAAATACCAAGTAAAATAGAATTAGAAAATGATTTATTTTTAGAAAGAAAATTTTAGTACACATTTTAGAAAATGTGGATATAGAAGAGAAAGATAATTGATCTAAAATAAAAAACAAGTTTGTTATCATTTAAAAATGTCTTTATTGATGTTTCTTAAATTTTTAAGGGGGAATAGAAATTAAACATGTGAAATAAATTCATTACTAGAGGATAATAAAATAATTTTTTTAATAAAATAATATCACATTATTTCTCTAAAATAACCCAGAACATAAATAATTCTGAAAGAAATAATATTGTAACACAAAGCCTTTTGCACATTAGTAACACTTAAATCATAATCCCCATGAAATAATAACATGAAATAATAATTTAAATATCATAAACATAATTATTTTCATGATATAACCTATAAATTGGTAGTATATACACCTAAAAATGAATATAGGTGTGTATCATAAATTTATGTCTCAAAGAAATTGATTTTGAGATGAATACCCCTTAAAAAATTATCCCATTGAATTTGATAATTATTAAATGAATAGATTGTGTGTTTCAAATGTAAATAAAAATAAAAATGTGGAAATACAACATAATATAATAAAAAATAATGACAAATAATCATATAATTTCAAATATAATGATGAAGTAACATTACCCAATAGAAAGGAATTGAGTTAAGAAACTCTTTCTCACTTAGTAAATATCCTTGGATAAATAAATTCAAATTTAAATATAAAATACAATTATATATGAATAATTAATTATATCAAATGTAAAATGGATTGTATATACACCACACACACAAAAAACATGTTCCGAATGTGGCATATGTACCATTAAAATAAAAGTGAGAAGAGAAAACCCTTACCCTAAGCCTAGACTTTCCTTGTATGTCCTTTAACTCCTATAAAATAAGCTTACATAAATTATTATATTTCTTAAGAAATTTTTCTAAGTTTGATACGTTATACTTAAATAATTTGTTTTATTTATTTTTATTTAAATATCTAAATATTTAATCAGTTAAGTCCACATCATGTTTTTTGAGGACGTTCGGTTCATTTTTTTAAAACAGATTTGGTGTGTTGAACATTGTAAAAGAGGTCATTATTTCAAAATATGCATAATAATAATCATGAATTAATTATAATAATTTTTTATCTATTATAATTTTAAAACCAATCATGAAAATGGTTATGAAAAATGAATTACGTTACGACCATAGAGATGGTAGGTCGTACGTACGCATGAGTAACGTTTCAATTTTCAGTGATCATTGTTGAAATAAGGTATGTATTATTTTATATCTATATAATAATAATAATATAATAAATACAATTTTATTTATTTATATATATATATATAATTCTTGTGATTTGTGATGAAAAATAATTTCATCACTTCGTGATGGTAGTTGTGGACACGTACAAAAATGACGCTATCATTTTTCAATGTAAGAGAAAATTGATATATTATATTTTAATATTTATAAATATGTTATTAATATAATTATTATTTCATTTATATCAAATATATTCATTAACATTATCCTTATTACCTTCTATGTAAAACTTTAGTGAAAAACAAATCACATTGCTTCGTGAGGCGGTAGTCCGCCGTGCACATGAGCAACATTAACATATCCCCCACGGAATGGAAATTAAAAATTTTATATGTGATATAATAACTAAAAATGTATAAATATGTTAAAAATATTATATATATAATTTAAATACCTCATTACAACAATCTGTGAGAGGTTATTATTGAAAACGAATAACATCAGTTCACGATGCAGTAGTCCTTCGTACAAACGAATAATGATTCTGTACCCCATTTGATGGAAGAGGAGATAGATTTAGGTTATAATATTAATATATAAACATATAATTATATATTATATATTGGTTTTATCATATGATAATATTTTAATATTATTTTAAGGATGTGGAAGAAGAAATAAAATAAAAACACATAGTTATGAATTTTACCTCTTCTCGAACCACCTCTTTAAGATCATAATTAAGGTATTACAAGAATGTATTTATAAAAGAAACAAGTATTATAGGATAAGTGTATAGAATTTTTTATGTTATTTTGGTATTTATTTTCTGAACTGAAATGGTTTGAAGGTGTATAGAAGAGAGGATAAGGGCGGCCTTTTATTAGTGAGGTGAGTGACACACTTGTAATTTTTAAAAACAAAAAGGTATATCCATGGTTTTCAAATGTCACAAGACTATAAAATGGATAATTATAGATAATTATACATTATAAGGTCCAAAAATGTCCATAAAATAGTTTTTGTAAAAATATATAGGCCTTTTCGACCCTTGTCTTTTCTGTTTAACCCATAGTAAACACATTTTCACTATAACTGTAATAATTTATTTTTACTATTTTCACTATTTGTTATGGTAAAAATTAATTTGGCCTTATTACAAAATATAAATTATTATTATTAAAATTATTGAATCTATTTTAATAAATTCAATTAATATAGGTGGAAAATTTTAATTTTAAATTAAACCTGTATATGCAATGAAAAGGCGGATTTTCAAGAAGTGTATTTTCCAAGAAAAAGATAATTTTATATTAACTATATGACTAATAATAATTATTTTATGAATATAAATTAATATTTATTGATATATAATATATATATTTTATTTAAATCATTCCTCACTAGGGGTTGTTTTAATTAATTAAAAAGGAGAAACATTATGCAATTTAAAAGAGTTTTCAGAAAAATCCCGTTTTTAAACCTAAAGACAAAATTATACTAAAATATAATATGATGTTGATTAAAAAGAAATTAAGTAGATTAAATATAATTAAATAATACTTTTTTACTTGAAATCATATTCATAAAATAATGGGACTTTTGAATTTCCTGATTTATTTAAAAGAAATGACATTTTTACAAAAATCTATATATTTCACTATTTACTAAAAAATCAATATTTTTCAAAATTTCACCCAAAGTAAATTTTTATATTATTATTTGAAAATGAAGTTAATTTCATCAAATAATTTTTTTTTTAAAATTTCTAAAAAATAATTATAATATTTTTTTCATGAAAATAAATGAAAATAATTTTTGAAGAAAACATATTTTTGAAGAATAAAATTAAATTACTAAAAATTAATTCATACTTTACTAAATAGTTATAAATAATTTATATTTATTAGGAAATTAATATATATATATATATATATACCATAATGTAGTTAATACTATTCAAACCCATTAATTTGAATGCTAGGTTATAAAAGTTATATATATCTTAGGTCGTTTAAGCTCAGTGTTGTGTGTAAAATACACTATCAAACATAGTTTTCTTTTCTAAAATCATAGAGTGTTACATCCCCCCTTTAATAAATCATGTCCCCACAATTTTAACATTATCTCGGTAATAAAGGTTTTGACATTTTAAAATTCCTTTTTTAACCCACATTATAAAAAGGGTTAATAAAACATCTTCTTGATAAGAGAGAAAATGACATATGAATATCAATAAAATAAAACATCCTAGATTTTCAAATAGGATAAAATTGGGGGGAATTGAATAGATTGAAATAAAAGAAAATTATAAATAATTATGGAGTGTTATAGAACAAATTGATCAAATGAAAGTGAATGGTCAATAGAAATTTAAGGACCTCAAAAACATAAATATGCAATGAGTGAAAAGGCCATCATTTCATCAGGAATGAAGGTACTAGGATAAATTTTTTATTTCAAGTTCCTTTTACTATATTTGAGGAATTATTTCACTATATATAAGGGAAACATAGTGAAATATACATACTTGACAGGTAGAATTTCATTATTTATCCATTTTTTACCATAATCTCATATTTTTTACCAAACAATGAGTATTCAAGATGATTTTTTAATGAATGGAGAACTAAAATAAACTTTTAAAGACCATATAACTATACTAGTGATACTCAAGATATTCCACCTATCTTTAGAAATTAACCAAAACCAAAATGGTTAGAAGATGGTAAGTTAATTCCCTGAATAAATAAACCTTTACATGATGAAATTATACATTAATCTCTAAAATTAAATAGTAACACCCAAAGTTAAAATTAAATCATTCCATAAATAAATAGCCATATACCCTAAATAACCTCAAAAACATCAACTTTAAATAATGTTTTAACCTCAAATTTTATATTATACCTTTCATATTACAAGAAAAAAATATGGAAATCTCCTTTTTAAATAACATAAATCACTTAGCCAGTAAATCAAATTTTAATCATATGGTTATCTATATGATAAAACTTGTGTTCCCATAACTACCATAATATACAATATCATATAAACCATAAAGGTTATAAATACCTTACCTATGTCTGAAAAATGTTAATTCATACTTCACGTTAAACCAAAGCTTTAAATATACTACAACCTAATAAAATGTCTCTTAAAATGTCATTAATTACTTTAAAGTTTCATCACTTGAAACCTCAAAAGGGTATCTAAGACTTTAAACTAATTATCTTCCTTAATATTATATAACTAAGATGGAATCCATGAATCTTAAGATAACCTCACATGGAAACATCATAATATCCAATGTTATCTAAAACCTTCCTATAATACCATATAAAACAGCCTCGAACCCACACTCCTAGATCTAGCATTGAAAACATAAACTTTACATTTCTAGCTTTGATACCAATTAAGGTAACACAATTTTCACTATCCAAAACATACAACATAAAAATTAAAATATTAGATCTCTTACATTATCAATAACCTTTTATGTTTAGAGTTTTAGACAACATTTATTCATAAAAAATAGGTTCATAAAGATAAACATCATCTCCCACTATACCTAGATTTTTATATTCCACATTACATCATCATCATTATCCATATGAAACCATTATAGACATCATTCACTCAACATAAATCATTATAACTTGGGAAAATGGAACATAATAAGGGTGAGCTCAAATTCTCAGTAATGGTAAATGTAAGAATTAATAATTGAATGTCATCAGGAAGCATAAGAATAGATTATGGGTATGATGAAATAATCAAAGTGTGTGAGTATAAAAAAATAATATTCATACCCATAAATACCTAGATCATTAAAAATGAAAAAATTAAGTAAGGATTTAAAAAGTGAAAGAGTAATCATAATCAATAATCACGAGCCACGTGATATCAATATTGATCATAAGGTACATTATAAACCCATATCAATCATATATAAAACTTATTATTATCTCGGAAAATTTTCTTGACATCACTTCTTATAAATAGAATAACCAATATGGTTGAATTCTATCTCTACAGTACCCAATGAATTAGAGGGAAATAATAGAACCACCTATCCTTGGTTAATCATGGAACCAACCATCCTTGGTTTATCAAAGAAACACTAATCCTTAATTAATATTTTCACCACCCATACTTGGTTTATAATGAAACTGACTATAATAATAAATAGTTTCCTAGAACCTTATCATGAATAAAGTAAATAGAGAATTCATTTCACCATAAACTCATATAAAAAACCTTTATTCTTTTAAGAACTTGATTAATCGGTGGAAAACAAAAGGGTTTAATGGAAATCTCTTTGAAAAATGTTTAACCCATGAAAAATTAATGGGTTCCATAACAATATATTTGAAACATGATTAACCCATGGAAAAGAAACATGTTCCATAAAAATCACTTTGGAACATGATTAACCAGTGGGAATAAAACATGTTACATAAAAATATATTTGAAACCTAATTAACCCATGGAAAAGAAATGGGTTCTATAAAACTATATTTGAAACAAGATTAACCTATGTAAAAAATAGCTCGTATAACAATCTCTTTTAAACATGATTAACCCATGAAAAAGAAACGAGTTCCATAACAAATCCCTTTGAAACACGATTGAACTATAGAAAATAATTGTGTTGGATAAAAATATATTTAAAAAAAATCATAATATATCTAGAAAAAGAACAATTACAGTTTCATTGTAAAATATCTTGATTGGATCATTATTAACAACGTGGGTTATTGATGTTAATGAATGGAAATACCATTAAAAGATATGTAAAAATATATTTAAGTAAAATAACAATTTCCTTTTGAAAATAAAATTTTAAAACAAAATATTTATAAAATATTGGAAAAAATAATTTTCTTTGAAAAACACATTGGAATCATATAAATGAACATTCAAAGAAACCAATGGTCATGATGGTTGGAAAATCCATTCATCTTGTAAATTTTACAAATAATTTTTTTTTCAAAACATTTTGTAAAAGGGAGTCAAAAGTGATTCATTTGGAAATAATTAAGAAAATTCGTTTCAAAATCTTTTAAAGTAAATTCAAAGAAATTATAAAAAATATTATTAAATCATTTATTTTTATAAATAACATTTTTTATTTTTTTAGAAAACATGGATATGGAAGAGATTGATACCCGATTTAAAAGAAAATACAAAATTGGTATCACATAAAAATGATATTATTGATGTTTCTTAAATCAATAAGGGATGATTAGAAATTAAAAATGTGAACCGCATTTATAAACATATGATAATAAAATACATTTGGTTCAAGAAAATAATATCACCTTATTTCCTCTAAAATATCCTTAAACATAAACAATCCAAAAAGAAAAGAGATTGTAACATAAATCCTATACCAATTTGGAAACACATCAATCATAATACCCAGGAAAGAATAACATAAAACAATTCTTTAAATATCCTGATCATAATTATTTTAATGATATAAAATGTGAATGGGAAATATAAACACCTCCCTTAGGAATATAGGTGAATACCAAAAACGTATGTCTCAAAGGAGAAGAATTTGAGATAAACAACCCTTACAAAAATCATACCATTGAATTAGAAAATTAATCAATGAATATATTTTGTATATAAAATGTAAATCCATAAAAAAATATTTTAAATAAAACATAATATAATCAAAATTCATTATACATAATCATATAATATAAAATACAATGAAGAAGTAATATATCCCAATAAAAAGAAATTAATTAATGAAATTATTTACTACTTTGTAACTTTAAAGTAAATCCTATTGAATAAATTAGTTAAAATTGAAACATTAAATACCATTATGTATAAAGGATTCATTATATTACAAGTAAAATGTATAGTATACACACTACACAATAAAAAAATGGTGAATATGGAATATGTTTCACATAAATAAAAGTGAGGTGAGAAAACACTTACCTCAATCCCACACATTCCTTGTATATCCTTTAACTCATGTATAATAAGATTAAAAAAATTATTTGATTTATTACTAATATTTTTCATGTTTAATAACTTACACTAAAATCATTTATTTTATTTCTTTTAAAAATAAATATTTAAAATTTAATCAGTTATGCCCATGTCTCATGTTTTGAGGACATTCATTTAATGATTTAAAAATGACTTTGGTGTGTTGACCAAGTTTAAAGAGGTAATTATTTTAGCATCATAATAATAATAATATTGAAATAATTAAAATAAGTATTCCCCAATTATACTTTTAATACCAATCATGAAAAATGGTTATGAGAAATTAACTATGTTATGATCATGGAGACAGTAGGCTGTACATACGCATGATTAATATTTCTATTTTTCAATGATAATTATGAAAATAAGGTATTTATTATTTAATATATATATAATTATATTAGTATCATAAATTACATATTATTTATTTAAATATACTTATATATATCATTCTTATGATTTGGGGATGAAAAAGAATCGCATCGCTTTGTGGAGGCGGTAGTCCACACGTACACAAAGTAATTTATCATTTTTCAATGTAAGAAATAAAATGATATATTATATTTTAAAAATTATAAATATGTCAATAATATCACTATTATGTATTTTATATTACATATATTCATTAACATTATCATTATTACCGTCCATGTAAAGCGTTAGTGAAAAACGAATTGCATCTCTTCGTGAAATGGTAGTCCATCGTACGCATGAGCGATGCTATCATATCCCCCAAAGAATGGAAAGTAAAGAATTTATATGTGATATAATAAATTAATAATTATAATTATATTTAAAATTTCATATATATACCTTAAATCCATCATTAAAACAAGACGTGAGAGGTGATGATGTAAAATGAGACACACAAATGATGATTTTGTATCCCATTTGATGGAAGTGGAGATAGATTTAGGTTACTAAATTAATATAATAAAATATAATTATATATTTTATACTGGTTTTATCATATGATCATAGTTGAATAATATTTTAAGGAGGTGGAAGAAGAAACAAAATAGAAATTCATAGTTAGGAATTTTACCTCTTCTCTGACCACCTCTTTAAGATTACCCATAAGGTATTTATAGAATGAATTTTTGAACAAAATAAGTCTTATAAGATGTGTTTGTGTAACTTTGGAAGTGAATTTGGTAGTAATTTTATAAACCAAAAGTTTTTTAAGGTATGAATAAGAGAAGAGAGGGGGTGACCTTTTATAAGTGAGGTGAGTGGCGTATTTGTAATTTTTTTAAATAAAAAGGCGTATCCACTTTTTTCAAATTATAAAAGGATAATAAATGGATTATTGTAGATAATTAGACATTATTAGGTCTAAATATGTCCATAAAATAATTTTTATGCAAGTTTTTATTCCATTTTTACCCTTATCGTTTTAGTTTAACCCCCAAGTAAACCTGTTTTCACATTAACCACGATAATTTATTTTTAATGTTTTTATTATTAATTATGGTAAAAAATTAATTTGAACTTATTATATATTATAAATAATTATGATTAAAAATATTTAATCCATTTTAACAAATTAAATTCACTTAATTAGAAAATTTTAATTTAAAATTAAACATGCTAATGTGATGAAAAAGCTGGTTTTCAAGAAGTGTTTTTTCATGGAAAATATGATTTTATATTACCTCTGTAAATAATAATAACTATTTTATGATTATAAATTAATATTTATTTATATATAATATATAAATAACATTTAAATCATTCCTCATTTTGTGTTTTTTAATTAATTAAAAAGTATAAGCATTATGTACTTTAAAACAGTTTAAAACAAATCATGTTTTCAAACCCAAATAAAAACATACACTAAAATACAATATGTAGTTGATTGAAAATAAATTAACTAGATTAAATATAATTAAATAATATTTTTGTTACATTAAACAATTTTCAAAACATAATGGGGCCTTTAAATTTCTATATTCTTTGAAAAGAAGTGACATTCATACAAAAATATTTATTTTTAATTATTCACAAAAAAATAAATATTTCCAAAATTTTACCCAAAGAGAGTTTTGATATTCTAATTTCCATGGTAAAGTTAATTTTATAATATAAATTTTATAAATTTCTAAAAATTAATTATAATATTTTTTCAATAAAATCAATAACAAACATTTTTGAAGAAAACATATTTTTAAGAATAAAATTACATTAATAAAAATTGATTGATTATTTAATAAAAATTTATCAATTATTTATATTAGTTAGGAAATTTATTTATATATATATTTTATAAATTTTTTAATACTATTCAGACATTCCAATTTTACGACATGGTTACAATGGTTATATATATCACGCGTCGTTTAAGATAAGTGTTGCTTTTAGAATTGGCTATCGAATATAGTTTTATTTTCTAAAATATTTGTGTGATGTAGTTACACTTATGGTGGAAGTGATGCACATATCTGGTTCCAAGGATATAAATCCAATTTATGTGAATATCTCATATTTCTACATCACTGAATAGATATACGAGTTTGATTATACAATATTTCAAGTGTTTATTATCCATTGAAAATGAGTTGACAATAGGAGTGCAGTGAAAGTAAATGTATTGGAATTCATGAAGATGAATTTTAGCATGATTGGGTATAAGGATGAGTTGTTCATAATGACATCATAAGCAGTACATGTATTTTATTTCTTAGGTTCAAAAAACAAGAATCATTCAATTGTCATGTAGGTGACCAAAACAACTATAGGGCCATGTGAAAATTCAATTAAGGATGACCCTTTCATTGGAAGATCATAATCATTTCACAACATTCCCAATGTATACAATGTCTAGTTTTTTAGAGGGGACCATAAATAGGGGATTTGTATACTCGATAGAGATCCAAATACATTCAAACTTTCAAGAAGAAAATAGAGAGTCAATTGGAAAGTTAATGTTTTTTTAAATATATTATGACTTTCCTTATAATATTATGTGTTATATACTATATTTAGGTAATATAAATTAAATGTTTAACTACTTTTTTAGATAATTAATTTTTCACATGATGATGTTTCAAATCCTGAAGAATAACTAACCTTCGATGCTAAAAATATGGAATTATTAGGGGATACAAAACATGTTGAAAAAAAATAATGTTGTAGTATCATCATGTTAACTAAAATTATAAAGGAAAGAAGATAATGTATAAAATATGATGTTGGATGGAATCAATGTGGCCAACCTATTGACCTCAAAAAGGTAATGTTTATTTGTTAAATTGGGCTCACAATATGAATTCATGTTTCAATTGATATGGATACATAGAAAAAAATAATTCCTACATTGAACACAACCATATGGGAAGATATTAAGGCAACATTGTGTTATACATTCTCTATTTTAATGAAAAATGATATAATGAAACTTTGATTTATTTTCATTATCTCTTGTTGATTTCTTTTATTTTATATGATTTCTATAAGAAATATGTATTAATGGTCTCTATAAAATCTCAAAGAGGATTCTAGAAACTTCTTACAATGTATCATCTCATAGATACTGAGGGAAAAGTAAACCCCATCCCACCAGTTATATTTGCACACATTATTCACCAGGAAATTGGGAAATATTTCATTAGTAATCATGATGAAGAATCATTTCAGGTGCATTGTAATCACTAATATTTTATTTGAAAATATTTATTTTATCCAATTTGATTAAAAAAATTAATTTATGAAAAAATGAAGGAGTGATGAAAATAAGAAACATATATCAAAACTAATGTACCCTTATCATAAAGAAAGTATGGGGTATTATTAATTTGAGAAGAAAATAGTATGTATTTTAAATCTATAATAAAATTTTCATGTGATATGAAAAACATATATTCTTTTTATATATACATATTGATGAATCAAAATTTTAAGCTACTTACAACCCACATCATGGGTTATGGAAGGAGTCTCGTGTAAATAACAGGGTAAACAAGTTGATGAAAACACAAAAGTAATATAGAAATCATGTTTAAGTATGGAATAATAGTAATTATTTTGTGATTTATAACGGTATTACCTAAAAATATATATTTATGTTTGTGTGTTTTTTATAAATCTTAGACATATGTATTGGAATCGATTATACCTGAAGAAAATCTACTTTCAATATCATTGAAGCATCTAGAATAATATGACACCACTAGAGGTGAAAGTTTTGGGGTTTCACCACGAATATATTTTGAGAAGAAAAATATATAAGAAGATACATATTATATAAAAAACATGTAGTCATAGATATATTATTTTAAAGATATTATTTTTTGGACTAGTTTGGTGGACCAATATATGAAAAAGGATCAATGAGAATGAGTAATGGGGAAACAATTAGTACATGAAAAGCCAAATGAACCCACTAGCTTTGAGGATATCTATTCCCCTTAACCATATGCCTTACCCACGATAATCAATTTTTTCATTACTCTTTATCCTTAATGTGAATCAAATAACTTCTGATAACATTATATTATGAAAATTCTATTGGGAGAATTTATATGTGATATATATATATATTGATGCCCATACAGCTCCTTTTTGATAGGGGTGCGGTGTATAATATCCCAGGAGATATGATAGATAATAAAACCCCCCTAAAATATCATTGGGAAATATGGATTGAAGTAGCTCATGAGTCAAGTGTTTAGTTGTCTATTTTTCTTGATGATCTAGATGTTACCACAATCGATAATACTAATGAATCTTTTTTGGAATAGACATCTAATATTATAAAGATACATGAGGTATGTACTTAAAAAAAATTCAACTGAAAAACCTTTAATAATTGATTAAAAAGGTATAAATTGAGGCATGGTTTTACAAATGGATAAAATTAATGTGAAAATAAAGGTTGGATCAAGACAATCTAGTGAATAAATTGAGAAATCATAAGGAACTTCAAGACTACCTTCTCCCCACCAGTTACACTTCCACATATATTAACATTACAAGTTCATGAAGATACAATATTCAAATATGGGAATATTTCCTACATTGAATATAAAGAATGAGTATTTAGAGATTCTATTAGATACATGGTTAGTCTATAGATTATAAATGATATTATCAAGTTTGAATGGTTGGGAGTCTCAGTTTTGAATAGAAGCATGAGGTAAATTTTCATAATACTTCTATCTAAAAAATTATCCATTATGTTCATTATAATTAATAATTATTCATATTTTTCTATAGGCATGTATATTACAAATATATAAATGGAAACTCCTGTAAACCAAGATTTGGACTCATTAATCCCTCTATCATTTTAATAGAAAAAATTTCATTGGAATTGATAGAAATTGGAAAGAAAAATATGCACTAAGTGGGGTATTTGAAAAGAAAATAATAGAATAAATACTCCTCTTGATTCCCACAATACAGGGGTAAAACTCTATAATATAATCATATAAAATATATTTTTCTTTTTCCATTAATTATTTTTGGAATCACTGGATGCTCATCACAATAAATTTAGATACCCCAAATGTGTATTTATTGGATCCAATGCATGGATTTCCTTAAAAATAACCCCACAAGATGTCTATTGTAGATTTTTAATGCCCTATAATAAACATTTTATAGATAAACTTGAATTATAAGTTTCAGTTTTAGTTTTAATTTGATGTTATTTATGATATGGTGATCTATAAATATAGGTTAAACCATGGTATCAGGTCAGTGGATGGACATAATAATCCTATGGATTTCTTCAAATAGAAATATATTATGGTATATATAGTAAGATTTACTATAAAAACATATTTAAAAAAATACTTATTATGTTCAATGTTTCTTCTGTGTATGAAGAAAAATAATTACATTGATTGGGGATATTATGTTTTCAAATTTATGAAAGATATCATATAACTTCAAAAGACTAGAATCCATAAAAAGGTAACTATAATTTCATTTAAAATATTTTTTAATATTTTCTCAGTACTACCAATATTTTTAACAATCTATGTGCTCAACAGAAGAAGTAAATTTGTTTAGAGATGAGTTGTTAGAGTACATGGAGTTAGAATGTTTTTCAATATCATGTTTAGGTGAATACCTATTATGTTTGTGATTTTGTATAGGATATGATCTTAGAGACACATTTGGGATGTGAAGCATTAATATTTTAATTATTATATTAGATTTATCTTCTTTCTGATGGATATATATAATGGAGGGTTATGCTATATAAATTTTGACAGATCTAATAACATGTATGAAACTACTTATGCTCATGATTGATTAGTCTTTAAGGCTACAACTGAGATGATAATCATAAGGAAATGGGTTAATGATCCTCTACCCAAAAATTTGAAGATTTATTACCAACTTATAGGAAAGGTATCCCCATGATCATATCCACATAATTTTTATTTTGTGTCTTCAATAAATAGTGATGTTTTATTTTGAAACACATGTCACATAGAGAAAACCAAGAAAAAATGCTTGTATTATTTTAAAGATTTAGGAAAACAATCCATAATTCATTTTTCACATGTAAGAATTTAACACTCATCAATCCAACCCATTATCTGGTCAGTATGTATCGAAGTATATTTTTTCAATATAAAAGTTCCTTTTAGTTTAAAACATGCATCACATTGGAAAGGTCAAGAAAATACCTCACATTGATTCCAAAAATTAGTAAAATGGTCCATAATTAATTCTTTATGTGTAGGAATTGACCAAACATATTTATGACACATGATGTGGTTGGTATGACTCAAAATACTTATTTTCAGTATAAAAGTCTCATATTATTTTAAAGTATGCATCACATAGCCAAACCAAGAAAACGATCTTGTGTTGTTTTCAAACATTATAAAAATGATGAATAATTTATTTATGATGTGTAGGAATTGGAAAAACATCAATTTTACACATGATGTGGCTATTATGACATAAAGTACATGTTTTCAATATAAAAATTTCATTTAATTTTAAAACATGTGTCACTAACTAAAATTGAGAAAATCACTTCAGATTATTTTCAATCTTGACAATAATGATCCATAATTCATTTTTTACATGTAATAATTTACCGTATGTCCATCTGACACATGATGTGACCAATATTACTCAAAGTTCATGTTTTCAATATAAAACTTCCATTTTAGTTTGAAACAAGCATCAAATAGACAAAACTTCTAAAATAAGATCAAAATATTTTCAATAATTATAAAAAAATAACCAAAATTCATTTTTTTGGTATAGAAATTTATTGTACATCATTCTGATGCGCGATGTGGTCAATATGACTCAAAGTGCATGTTTTCATCATAAAAGTTCCATTTTAGTTGAAAATGCGCATCACAAAGTCCAAATCAAGAAAATGAGTTTAATTTTTTTTAACTTTATTAAAATTATCCATAATTCATTTTTAAAAGTAATAATTGAACACATGTTGATCCGACACACAATGTGACCAATATGTCTCGAAGTGTTTGTTTTCAGTATAAAAGTTTCGTTTTAGTTTAAAAAACATGTAACTAGAAAAAACTAATAAAACAAGCTTTGATTGTCATAAAAATTTATTAAAATGTTCCATAATTCATTTTTGATATGTAGAAATTGACCACACATCAATCTGACACACATTGTGGCCAGTACGACTCAAAGTGCATGTGTTATAAATAAAAGAGTCATTTTAGATTACAACATGCATAACTAGATAAAACTAAGAAAATGTGCTCCTATTATTTTCAAATATTCGAAAAAGGATACATGATTCATTTTTGTTATGTAGGAAGTGACTGCATATCAATATAACACACGATGAGGTCGGTATGACTTTAAGTGCTAATTTTCTATATAGAAGTGTCTTTTATATTTAAAACACATCTCACATATCCAAAACTGAGAAAATAGGATCCTATTTTTTTTCTTCCAAATTTAGTAAAATGATCAATAATTCATTTGTGACCTGTACCCGGTACATGAATTAGAAGGAACACTAGTTATAATGGGAGAAAAAATAGTCTTCCTATGCATCAATGTGATCTAATATCATAGTTAGGCTAAGGTAATGAGCATGTGAAGCTCAAAAAAACTAGTGGAGACATTTCTATAAATACTGAGTATGTTGTGGACGCACATTCAATTAAAGAAGCATAAAATATGCAATGATTTTTTTTATTTCTTGGAATTTTAATTTTGGTACAGACTAAGATGTCAAGATTATGACATAGGGTAAAATGGTTATAATCAGTGATATCATATCTTTAGAGCTCTTAATCAAGGAGGTAAATTTATATATAGTAGAGTATCCATTTAAGAAAATGCAAATTACTCAATGACTAAATCCATGACTCAACATAATTATGATCTTATAATGTGAGAGAAAACAAGTTAATCTTTAGAAAGTTGGGTCTAGTGTAAGTGGGAGTTTTATAAAAGTTGGTACCCTATACCAAACATGAAATGTTATTTTCAATTTCCATTTCATATATACATTGATTTTGGAGTAATGTATACTTACCTTGATAGTGTTTATGTTTATAAATCCATTATTTACATAGTAATTTCCTTAGATTATTAGTCATATGAATAGGTTAAAGTAGTTCCCAACTATAATACGAACCTCGAGATACTATGATTGTAATATTAAACATATGTCCTATGGTCAAGATACATCATACTAACTAGAAACAAATGATTTCTGACTATCAGTTGTTGGATTCTCATAGGCATTAAGAATTCTTATCATGAATTTCCCACTTAGTGATCTCAAGTAGAGGATATCATGAGAACTGACCTACCAATAGAAAGACCACATATTTTTGGGTGTCATTAGTAGTTACTATCTATGAATATGTGTATATATCTCAATACTTTTTATCATTACCCATGTATACTATTTTATCATGTACTTTGATTCAAGATGAAAACCATAACATTTAATTTTTGGTGAGGTTTCTTTCAATGGGAGAGTCGTTGATGGTATGACATTGGTTGAATGTTCAAAATAGTTATTTCAATTCTGAAAGGATGATATGTCTTGGGACTAGTTAAATAGAATGTTAGCACCATAATTAAATTCATGGGCATGGATATTACTTGAAATTATGTCTAGTAAGGTCAATAAATAATAAATAGAGAAAAGATAATGTCATGATGTGTGTGTCCTGCTTTATGAGATATTGTAACACAAATAGATTTTATGAAAAGGCATATTCTCATAGATGGTTTTTATTGTTAAGAATATTCATAAAATCCTTAGGATCCATGATAGGTTTCTAGAATCTTCTCCTAATCTACGAATAATATTTACTACTATCAATATAAGGTCCAAGAGGGCCACACACAAAGAATATTCAAAATCTTGTACAATTCTAGTGAATTTGAGTTTAGTACATGGTTGGCCCTATGATGGTGGTCGATTAATGTACATGTTTATATGAGATAAGGTTTGATGTTCCTTGTGATAAAAAAATTTTTCTTGTTGAGAAACTACTTGAAATCAAAAGGTCCTATAGGTAAAGGTCTCAGTTTCGATGGCTTAAGGAGGGTGTTCAGAATAGTTATTTCTTTAATGCATGTTTAAAGGACAAGAATAACATAAGACCGAACCTCATCCTTAGTAACGGGGTGTATACTTCTGATGTGGGGGTCGCTATCTATATGGATTTGGATCACTTTGAAAAGATTCTTGGTGGTGTGCGGTCCTCTAAGCATGATAATTAGTGCACTGTGGAGGGGGATGAAGCTTCCTTGGGTTGCATTCGGCAGCTGGTGGAGGGGCATAACAATATGCATATGATGACAATACCATCCATATAAAAAATCAAGGACTCGGACTTTATGATGTATCAGGATAGTGGTACTAGACTGGATGGGTTTTTAGGGTCATTTTATGTGGGTTCTTGGGATATTGTGGGTCCTCAGGTGGTGGAGGCCATCCAGGATTTCTTCTGTGGTGGCACCCTCAACAGGAGCATATGCGCCTCTAGGGTGATTCTTATCCCAAAAATAAAAGATCCATCTAGCCTCAGTCACTATAGGCCTATATTCAATGGTAATGTGTCCTACAAGATCCTAGATAGTCTCACCTCACGAAGGCTAAGTAGTTTGATTCCAAGGCTGGTTTCAATTGAGCATCATGGTTTTTTTAAAGGTAGGAGTGTCCAAGGGGCGGTGGGAATTGAGAATGAGTTGGTCAAGGATATCAATAAGAAAAAATAGGTTCAAATGTCATTTTTCTGGTGGATATAGACAAGGCTTATGAAACCATGGAATAGAGCTTCATTATTCAGGTGGTGAGGAAGTTGGTCTTTGAGGAATAGTTTTCTAAACTCCGTTTCAGGTTCTATTCTTCTCCTTGGCTGTAGATTTCTATTATGGGGAAAGTTTTTGGTTTCTTCCAAATGGTATGTGGTGTTCGATAAGGTGATCCCTTATCACCTATCCTCTTCATTTTATCCCAAGATGCACTCTCCAAGAACTTACATAGAGGAATGGAAGAGGGAATATTGTCTCCTTTTATTTCTCATGGTGGCTCAGAAGGGATATCTCACCTTATGTTCACTGATGACATCTTGGTGTACATGGATGGGAGGAAGATGTCTCTTCATGGCTTCATGGAAATCATGCACACATATAAATTCTTAAGCGGACAAGGTATCAACTATTTGAAGAGCCATATTTTTATATCTAAAAAATGCTCAGGTCATTATTGTAGAGACATTAAGGAGATCCTAGGATGTCAGAGGATACAATATCAAATGATTTATCTTGGTATTCCAATATCCTATAGATGGATCAATAACCACTTCTTTGAAGACATCATAAACCAAATTCTTGGAATAATCATCAACTGGAAAAGTAAGTTTATTTCATTTGGGGGGAGAGTCACCTTGATTAACAGTGTTCTCACGTCCATCCCTATGCACATTTTATCGATCGTTAAACCATTGATGGGAGTTATTGAAATGATGGAGAAAATTTAAAATTCTTTTATTTAAGATGAAAACTAAGTGAGGAATTTTCATTGGGCCTCTTGGAGATGTTTGTAGAGGCCTATCAATGAGGGTTGGGTTGGGCTTCGTGACATTTATGGTACCATGCAGGTGTTGCAGGTGCAGTTGCACTGGGAGATTATTGCTGGTGGTTTCTTATGGGATTAATTCTTCAAAGGAAGATGAAAAGTGGATGTAAATACCTTGGTGACCAATGGTTAGGGTCTCTATCCCCTTTTGAAGTGCATGATATCAAATTTTTAGGTTATTTAGAGAGCATCCTAGTGGATTATTAGAAGAGGTGACGTTAACTTTTGGAGGGAGAACTCGGCGGGTGAATGGATTTTCTTCCTTGGATGTCCCATTTCCACGGTATCCTTAAAAAAGGTGTGTAGATTTTACTATTATATTCAAGATATAATCAGTCCTGAATAGAGGGAGAGTTTTGATAGCATCATCTTGAACAATGATGTGGACAGGTGTTGTTTCACATGGTCTGCCTTGGGAAAGTTATCTATCCGGGATTATAGAAGGTTGCAGCTTGCAGATAAGAGCCTAGATGAGTGGTATTTGAGGGTTTGGTGGAAAATTTACCTAAAAATGAACATTATAATTTGGAGGATATGAAAATTTTCACTTCTGACTAATGAGAGTATTCAAAGAAATGCATCTCCTTGGCTTCCCACTATTTTTGCTGTGAGAATCCACGGACGGAGGTAACATTGCACCTCTTATTCTAGAGTGAATGAACTGATTGCCTTTGGTCCATACTTTCCATTCACACCTGTAGTCTGAATCCCCATCCTTCCTTCCATGATTTTTTGGTCTCCTGGTTTCATGGGGTTGGGTTCAATGCGATGGAGATAATGATTTGGGCTGTTATTATTTCATCCATCTGTTGGACTCTTTGGGAGGTAAGAAACTAGGCGATAATGGGCGCTCGACCTTCAGTTCAGTACCTTCAGATGAGGAAGAAGGAGCTCATTTTTTATTTGGGTTTGGTTATTAATGGTGTACATGCTTATCTCACGTTCTGTAATTTCTTCAATAAACCATGTATGTTCAGTGTGTTGCGAGGGGTGGGCGGCTGATGGGTTTGATGGATTCCACACATGCATGGGTTGAAAATTAATGTGGATGGTTCAAGCGAGAATGGGATCATGCGAGGTGGGGGTATCCTTCTTGATTCATATGGCTTGGTACTGGTGGGGTTCAATTCCTTCTTCAGACTGGGAAATTCTCTGGGGGCAGAAATGAGGTCTCTACTCACAGGCCTCACTGTTTGTAGGATTTTGGGATTGCAGGTGGATGAAATTGAATCTCCTTCTGAGGATTTGGTTAAGATGATCCAGGGGACATGTGCGGTTCCCTGTAACTTAAGTTACTTGGTCAGAAGCTTCTCTTTGGAGATAGGACTGGGTTAGTTTTTCCATCACATTTGGAAGGAATCCAATTTTTCTACTGATGCGCTCACATGCTTGGGGAGGCCGGAGGAGCCTCTTGTCATTTATGATAGTTTGGGGTCACATTCTATATTTTTTATAACTTTTTCCAAGGGTATTATCTCACATTACACCACTTCTACCCCCCTTAAGATCCCTATGTTCTCCATTTGTGTTCCAGTGGACACAATAATTCATTATTTTAATAAAAAAATAATGATTCAATCATATTCATAAGTTACTGAGTGAATATAATGAAAAATATTCGTCAAGAAAATATTTAATATTTAATATTAAAATATTTTTTCAATATTTATGGGAGATATTAGTTGAGTTAATGAATTATATTTTGTCACATAATACATTTTTTTACAATCATGTGATTAAATATCTATAACATTTACATCATGTTTTAAGTGTTTTAATGTCTTTTTTGGATATGTTTAAAGGGTTAACTTCCATAAGGACCTAAATGAAATTTATGGAAGTTATAACCTAAATATATAATAATTTTTAACAAAATAAATGTTGTTGAGAATGTATTTCATGAATTCTCTCTCTTCTACCATTTCAGTCATGTCTTAGAAAAAGAAAATGAAGGGAAGATCAAATATTTCTTGATCCAAGTTCAAGGATCATTAGTTTGATCTCCTTTGATAGTAATGCAAACTAATAGCCTCTAATACTCTTTTGTAGCACTTTATTTCTTATTTTTATGATCAATAAATATTTTGGAACACATGTGGGTGATCTAGATGGTTTTAGGTTGGGTTCCTTCTAGCGATGATCGAAGCATTTTTCTGGTCAAAATCGGATGAGGAACAATTTGAATCTATTTTTTTATAATTAATTCATCATGATTAATTAATTTTAACATGATTTGTGGATGAATATAGGATAAAGTATATTGGATTTGATATTTCGACACAAATATGGTCCTGAAAATTTAAATATTCCATATTTTATTCTTATGTAAAGACTGGGTTTCCTTCAAGATTGCCAAGAGGCCATTTTATCCTGAATGCCCATTCTGGGAAAATAGTACTACTGTTGTAGTACCCCTGTATAGTACCCACACCAATATAGTGTTGCAATAATACTATAGTAATTGCTACAGTACTACTACAATACCTATGGAAATTTTCTCTCACCCAAATTTGATCTTGAGTTTTTGATGTAGGATTATAGCATGTTTACCACTCACAAACCACCCTAACTAGTTACATATATATTATGGTTGTAATATATTATGTTACCACTTTGGGTTTTCACCTCCCCGACCATTTTTAATATATTATGTTTAAATTTATATATATTACATATATACTTTTATTAACATAATATATATTGATTATATATATATATATGGTTTTTTATGATAATATACATCAATTTTAAATATATTTTTTTATATAGATTTTGTGAATAAAATAAAGAAAAAAATATAAAGACACATGAAATTTATATTTACGTATTTCCCTACTGTGTAAGAGTAAACCCCCCTCATTTTCACTTTCATCGTATCACTATCTTTATATAAATAAATAAAATCAAAAACAAATAAACACATTCCTTATCCTTGAAACAATATCATTTACGCAATATCTAACCCACTGATACACTATATCACTATATCTTTTACACATACTTAGACCTTAACCATGTAAATAAGGCTCACCCCCCCAAATTAGGTCTCGATACACTATTTGGACTGAGTTGGGCTGGTTTGAATAATACTAGAAACTGGTAAAGGATAGCCTCAGGTTGGGCATGTATTGTTTCTAGGTCAAAACATGTTTTTTTCTTTTGCAACTACTTTGAATAATTATCTTACATAATTTATAAGAAAAATATTTTAATAATATGTTTCATATTTAAATTTTTTTAATGTTATGGACCTAACACCAGACATGACTTAACAAGAAATTTTGATTTTTTAAAACATACAAACAATCATGTCAATATTAATGAAATTTAAATATATAAACTACCTATATAAAAAGTAATTTGGATAAAAATATTTTTTTTAAAACAATTAATAGAAGATATTTACATCCATTTGGGGAAGAGGACATATATAAATAAAATCTATCAATTACTATAAAGTACATTGGGATACTTGACTTCAAGACCTCCCTGAAACCCCTCAAAAGCACAACCACCAGTATATGGCCCTAAGGTATAATAAATAGAAAATTATTATTAAATCAAAAAACATTTTTTCTTCAAATAATTTTTTCATGTACAAAACATTTACTATAATCAAACATAAAACATTAAATTATTATAAAATTAAAAATAACATTATATTGTTAATGAAAATTGGAACATGATTTGAAAATATAACATGTTACATGAAATAAAAATAACTTTATAAAAATTAAGAACGTAACATATTTTAAATAGGAATAAAACATAGAATATTAAAAAAAACTAAATTATATTCGATAAAAAAATCTATGAAATAAATGATATCATATTTGTGTGTGTTGGGAATCTTCCAAAATATTGATCCACTAAAATTTATCCACTGAAAGAGCCACATAGAATAAATTTATCCTCCAAAACATCCTTGATCGAAAAGACTCAACTGAACATTATACACGAAAATATAGTATGTTCTACATATCCAACACACCACACCATGTAATCCTCTTCTCACACTCACTCATAAATCACACAAGAATTCAAGAAAGAACAACAAATAAAAAAGACACCTTAGATTTATGTAGTTTGTACATGTGCCCTCCATTTATAGGAGAACACTACTCCCATTTTCATTTATCTTAGGAAAAAAAGGTTTACAATCACAATCAAAAATTTCAACTGATATCAAATCAATTTGTTTCCATATCACATTACATGTGCACAGGTGGCCTCACCCCACGTATATAGTGGGTCCTAGCCGATAATCGGCTATCACCAACTCTTGACATTTATGGAAGTACCTATATTCATCAAGGTAATTTTTGAACACTTATAGAAATTATCACATAACTTCTGACACTTGATAATGCATTAGAAGTTTTCCAATATGTAACATCCTCAAAAAAACATATGCATTCCCATTTCTACTCACCGATGAGAAAAAATCATATAAAACCCCAGAATAAAAAACATACATAATAACTTTCATTCATATCTTTTGGTGAAATGGACACTACACATAACCATTGCAACATATCATCTTCTGATTTCCTCCATTAAACATTTACACTACCATATTCTGAACCTCAAGCTCAAGTTAACTTCTAATGTTTATATTTATAGTTATAGAAAATAGAACTTTAACAAAGTCCATCATTCCTAAAAATCATTCACTTGAATCCTACTAAAAGGAATACATGAAAAATCCCCAAAACATAGAAAAACAAACCTTCCAATTCTATATAAAAAAATGTATATATATATATATATATATCTTTTTTCACCCTATTCAAACTAAGACATAGTGTTTTTTCACACTTTCCTATACTAATACCTTAGTGAACATGTTTTTTGGATTCTTTATTCTGGCTATCTTTCATAATTACAATACATTATCCACCAACACAATCCATATAAAGTGATAATCCTGGTTTATGTGATTCATTCATGATTAAAACATCAATTTATTCTCTAATTTAATTGAACTTCAACCATATAAATTTTTTCATACATTCTTTATTGTTATATACTCATATTGTTTTTGTGAAAAAAGTAATTTCTAGTTGAAACTATGACATCCAGCTAACTACCATTCCTTTATAGGTGAATAAAAATCATATGGTTCTCTTATAGGTGTCTAAATATCCAAAATATTTGTCATCAATATAACATTTCAATATATCTTCTTTCCTAATGAAAATAATTATAATTTATAATTCTTTTAGATATATGATGATCCACTTTATAGCCTCTCATATCTCCTCAGTTTTGACATGAAATGACCTAAAACTCCCACTAAAAATGTAATCTTATGTCAAGTGGATATCTTGACATAAATTATACTACCAATCACTAATGAAAAGTTGAAATTTTTTCTAGGTATTTGATCTCATATTCTGTTTTAGGTTCTTTCTCCTAGGATAATTTGATTTGTATGGCCAATGGAGTTGAGACCAGATTACATTAAGACATTCCAAAGTTCTCAATAATCTTCCAGATGTAGTCCCATTGAGATAGAACCAATGTATTAACTTTATTATTTATATTAATATTTATTCCTAATTTTTTCTTTTCCTGATAAAGGTCTTTCATTTTAAATCATCCAAAAAAAATAATGTTCAACTCTATTTTAGATAGAACCAATGTCCTGAATTTACAATCTCTCTCAATATTTTTTCACAAGATTTTATTGTCTTGATCAAGATATTTGATCTCAAATCTTCTAGAAAAATCATTCTTTAATCATTCTTCCATATCCCCGAGATGTGTCTCACATATTTAAATTTTATGAAATAGTTATTTCCATCCAAAGGTTAACATCGAAATTCCCTATTACTTCAAGAGCCTCTTAATCAACCAAAATATCTTTACTATATCTTTTAGATAAACTAGTTATACATCATTTTATATGAATGTTTCAATGAAGTTAATATAAATATTGAAAATCATGACAACATGGTGTAATTTTGTCGTGTTGCAACACATGCAGGTTGTCTTGGTCAAATGGGGGTAAGTCTGTTGTCTTCTTGGAAATATACCTAAAATTAATTCTTGGAAGTGATTAATAATCCCTTTCATAGTCCTAAATTGAATCATATAATATTGTACCAAATAAATATAATAGATATAAAATCACATGAGTTGGATGTGAATGATTTAGCAGGTATTAATCCAAATGATTCTTTCTCATTAGTGAAAACTATAGTAAGAGTTTGAGATGATGTTCGGTACACGTGTGTGGATGATTTGAATTTTTAGAGGTCAAAAAATCAAAAGGAATTGGTTCATGGGGATGAAAATTGTATATTATAGTACTTAGAAAGAAAATTTCAGGGCAATATATCATTTTTCTATACTATGTTGTTTGATTTGTATTAATAAATAATAAATATTTTCAAGGATAATCTGACGATGAAGATAAATTATGATTTTTTAGATGTTATTAAATTTCACACTGCTTTTAGCACGAATAATGAGTATACAAATTTAGGTGTCTATGGGATATAATCAATATCATGCAATTATAGTTATTGGGGAAGCTCTATACTATAATGAAACCATATGTTCCATTTTTTGGTGGTTTCAAAGAATATTTTATGCGAATCACATAAAGGTAACCTAAATTTATCAACTAATAAAGAATAAATAACGAGAAAAATTAATTATCAAAGGTTTACCAAGGACTTGACACTGCCTTTGTACACCACATTTGTTGAAAAAAATAATTCAAACATTTTGAGAATTGGGTGAAATACGGATCTAGTTTTTTTTAGATTTAAGAAGTGTATTTTCTAGTACCAAGATCTACAACCATTTGATCATGAGTGGGATACTCTAAGAGAATATTATGGTTATAGTAAATCTGAATATTTAAAAGAGGTATTTTTGTGAGATAAGTGGGGACATTGCCTTTTGAAATATGCTTTAACACTTTTGTATTAATAAAACTTAGTTAATTGAATGTTTCAATGGATTTTTATAAGATTATGTTCATTGGATATTGAGTGTTATGGATTTATTCAGGAAGTTTAGCGATTTTTGGAGAAAAATAATTATTGGGAAACAAATGATGAATTTGATATAAGGGATAAGTTGTCTTGAAATATTTTTCCATACCATGCAGTGATGTGTCAGGTATCTAGTAGGTATACACTTAAGATATTTGATTTATTCCATCATGGATATCAACTTATTGGAATACATTTTTTCATATCAAGTAATGAGAGTGGAGTTCCATATAGTTATGTTATTGGAATACTTGATTGTCATGATCACTTTTCTATTTAATATGATGCTTATGTAGGAACGGTGAAACCTGATTTTTTTGGATAAATTAGGGTTGAACGATAGTGGCTCATACTGCACACCAGACCATAACTCTCACAGTTTGATCTCCAAGTTGCGGTTTCTGGGGATTTCTAGGGGAAGTGCACCCCTGCTCAGGGGTTTGGGGGTCAAAGAACCCTGACCAAGAATTTGGGTATTGTGGAAACTGTGATTGGACTGCAGTACAACTGACCAGAAGACATAAACATGGAACTATAGGAGTTTTGAATTTGGAATGAGTACTATAGCATCTCAGACTTTAGAGAAAGAGGTATTGTAGCTTTGTGAACTTCCAACCATTGGCCACTGTATCACATTGGACTTACTCTACAGTTGGGGGAATAGTTTCATCATCTTCTTTATTAGCCCATTTGAGCTAGGGTTTATATGTGTGTATCAAACTTTGAAATTTCTCTGTAATTCTTCTCCCAGTCATAGTGAAATTTTTCCTCTCCATGCACGTAGGGATCATTTCCCAAACCACACAAATTGTCATGTCCCGTGTTCATCTTCTTCTTCTTATTGTGTTCTTTATTTTATTCAACTTCAAACCATTCTATCACTGTGACTCCCTAAATTTCCACAAAAACATCCAATCGAATTGTTCAATGTTCATGTCAGAAATTTTAGCCAGTCAATTATCTTTGTTATCATGTTTTAAAATCTTTGACCAGTTTGATGTGAGATCACTACCCGATGAATAGTTTTTGAGGAGGTGGACCCCAATAGCTAGAACTATTCTAATGTTTGAAGGAGGATGAACTCTTATGGATGGTGATAAAAGGACAATAATTGTGAAACATTACAAAGAATTGACATGGATGAGAATGAAGTTGATAACCATTACTTACGAGATAAATGAGGGGCATGACACTGCCTTTTCCAATTTGAGTAATTTTTCAAAAGGGATAAGTTTTGTAAATAAATCAAGAGTTAGAACCTATATGGAAAATATTATTTAGTGGAATTTTTTCAAAACCAACATAGATAGAGGTGTCACAAAATATTTCATGGTGGTTTTCAAAGCCGTCATGAAATGTTTAGTGATAGTTTCTTAATTTTTTTAAAATATTTTTTCTTATTATTTATTATTTATTATTTATTTATTAAATAATTAATAATTAATTATTCATTATTGATTCATTATTTTTTATTATTTATTCATTATTATCTATTATTTATTTATCATTTATTAATTGTTTATTTATTATTATTTATTATTTATTTATCATTTATTATTATTATTTATTTACTCATTTAGTTATCATGTCATGCATAGATTGAGCATATATTTATGTGTAAGGTGGTATTTGAACCTCTTACCTCTTAGTTATTATACAAAAAACATTAAAATTCCATCAATCTATTTATGTGGCGAGTAAGAAAACTTTAATATACTTATATGTATATATACACATAAATAAGTATATATAAATACATATACATAAATAAAAATAAAAATACTAATAAATAAAAAATAAAAAATAAATACTATATAAATAATAGTATATAAATAATCAATAAATAATGAATAATGAATAATAAATAAATAAATAAAAATTAATGAATAAAAAATATTAAATAAATAATAAATAAATAATTATAAAATAAATAATAATAATAATAATAATAATAATAATAATAATAATAATAATAATAATAATTAATTGATAATAAATAAACTACAAAAAATAAATAATAAATAAGAAATAAGTAATAAATAAATAATAAATCAAAAATAGATAAATTATATGTAAATAATTATAAATAAATACAAAATATATTAAAAAAAGGAATAGTAAATAAATAATATTTAATAATTAATAATTTAATAAATAATAAATAATAAATAACAACTAAGAGATAAATATATAATATGTAATATGTGATATATAATATATAACATATATTTTATATTATATATTATATAAATAAAATAATAAAAAATAATAAATAATAAATCAACATATATTAAATAATTAATAAGTAAATATTAAGTAATAAATATTAGATCGATATATATTAAATATGTTATAAATAAATAATAAATTAATAACAAATTAATAATAAATCATATATCAATAGTAAATAGGTAATAAATAAAATACACAATTACATACATACATATAAAGATATATATAAATTATTATATATACTTAATAATAATTATATATAACTATATATAAATATAATTATAATTAAATATAATTGTATTTGTATAAACACATATAAATACACATAAATTCAAACATACATACATAAATACACACACACATGCCCACATAATATAAATAAATACATATAAATATAAATAATTATAAATAATTAAAAAATATAAAAATACATATAAATACATATAAATAAATATAAATACATATAAATAAATATAAATAAATATAAATATAAATATCTATATATATACCCATATATATATATAATATAATATAAATATTTGGATTTATAGGAAAATATTTATATATAAATATAAATATATATCTATAATTATATAAAATTATAAATTAATATAGATAAATATACATAAATTCACATATATACTTAATATAATCACTTAAAGTGGGAAGACTGCTACAAATGATAAAACATTATATTGATAGGAATGTAATCCCATGGAAAACAAATCAGAGACCCCTGAAAAATCATATGAATATCATCCTAAATGAAGTTGAAATTCCATAAAATGATTAAAAATTAGTGTATCCCAACTAAAAACTCAGTTTTCAAGTTCTTATGGGCCTTTTTACCTTGAAAAAATAACAGCCCTACTGGCCCAAAATAACACAGTATATTTTTAATTATAATATTTTATTTGATATGTCACAAATCCCAAATAGTCACTTGAATCAAAATTTATGGTTGTTTGAAGTTGAAGTTCAATTTTTAACTTCTCTTAGAACAATAGTAAATTTTTTAATATTTTTGTAAATAATTATTTAATTCTATTGTAGTTTTTTTCATCATATTTTATTTGAATAGTCGTGAAGGTTAAATAGAAACAAGTGTCAAAATATATGGTTGTTTGAAGTTGAAGTTTGATTTTTAACTTCTATTAGAATAGTAATATTTTTTTTTACAATTAAATTATGACATATTATTATTTAATTTTATTTTATTTCTTTTCATAAGCTTTGATTTGACTAGTTGTAGAGTTTAAATGGAAACCTAGATAAAAAATTATATTGATTTGATGTTAAATTCTGGTTTTAAACATCATTTACTTTTAATTTAATTTTAAAATAATTATAAACTAATAATTATAAATAATTAATAATTAATAATGAAAATATAATAATTGATAGAAAATTAATATAATAAACAAAAAATTGTTATTATTTATAATAAAAAATAAATAATTATTCAATATTCAATATTTTTTCACTATAATTTAGTGGATATTTTTTAAAAACCACTATTAGAGGTTTAAAAAAATATGAATTTGCATAGATTTTCAAAACAATCTCTAAATTCATATTTTCTTATACTGAGAGCTAGTGGTGGTGGGAACTCTAACAAAATTAAAAGAAAATCTACCTTAAAAAACAAAATATAAAAATGGATAATAGATTTAAAAGTTTTTTAGAAACTCGAAGTTGAAAACAGAATCAATTAAATAAAAAAAAGAACAATTACAATCTATAATGCCATTATGTTTTCAATTTCTGAGTAATCTCATTTCAAGGAATATTCTTTTTATAGTAATGTTCTTTCTAATATCATTTTTTTAATTTAGGGTACTTATAGTTCAAGGAAAATCATATTTAGCTGTTTCAGTAGCAGAAACATATGTAATTATAATTTTAGTGGCATTAATAACCCTCTTTATATATTTTGTTATATTTTTATTATTTCTATGTCATGTTAGTTTTTTCCCTAAAAAATCCCTTTTTTAAAATTAAGAATGTTACAAAACAATTCCATGAATCACACTAGTAACAATGGTATTTTATACATTATTATATTGAAAATAAAATCATTAGTTATGAATATGGAATTATCTTATAAAATTCTCACTATCCTCTCCATTATAAAGTTATTTTTTACAATTTTAAAGTACAAACCTATTAACTTTTATCATTTAAAATGACATGAAGATTTGAATTAAATTTTAGTTAGTCACTAAAACTTATTTAACAGTAAGTTTGGTTATGTTAAATACTCACTATGTAGTTCATCACCACTTTATTCATAATAGAAATCATTTCTTCTAATTTAACTCTATGTGCCTTTTGTTCAGACTACCAAATATATGCACTACTATAATAGGTAAAAATAATTGTAACAAAGCATGTACTATGAGAAAAAATATTTTTCATTCCATTTATGATGCTAATCATACCTTTCAAGCTCTGACACTATAATCTTATGGAGAATATCATAATCTAATTTCTAGAACCATTGAATTTTCTTGACATGTTAAGGTATGAAAAACTCAAAAAAAAAACCTTTTTATTTTTAAATTTGCCTACAATACTAGATATGTCTATGATTTCTTTTAGTCATGATACTTGGGCCATAGATTCAAATTTTTATAGTGATTTTCTTCTTCTTACCTGTGTTTCATAAATGTCTGTCAAGTTTATGTTCTTTCCATTTCCAATGACATGAAATTTATAATTATTGATCTGGTTAGATAGGTATCTAGTTTAGATTTCTCAATTTAACTACTAGTTTCTAGAGATGTGCATTACTCATTAGCTTCCCCCTTAGATTATATTGTGGATTCATCTTTAAAATCTAATGTCTAAAATTGTACTACACTTAAGGTATTTGTATCATTATTTGTGGCCTATGTTTACATGTGGTTTTCTATATTTTCCTACTCCTAAACTATAAGGATTACTCTCTCTTTATAGTTGTTTATCTTCAATTCAATCAACCTTATTTTATTCTTCCTCATTTCCTATGGTTCTGATATACTAGTTACCTTCTATTTTACTATGACCTCTCATTTCACGATTGAATCCTTCTCCCTCATTCTTATTATTAGTATATATCAACTTCTTCTGTTTTCTTTTGTTTTCATTCATTTTACCTGCACCATGTATTCCATATTTTTTAGTGTTATATTCAATATATCATTATTCACTTCACGGACTTGAAGTTGTTCTTTCTCATCCTTCATAGTCTCTTTAACTACAACACCACATTCCTTGGTTGATATGGTCTCCTTCTTGATTTGGGTGAACATTATTCATGTTTGATATCATTGGAAACCTATTTTAGATTAATATTCTTATAAACAAAACTATCTAAAAGGTTTTATATAACATTTAAATTGAAAGAATTACCCCAATTGATTCAATTCACTAACCCCTAAGTTTCATCTTTATTACTTTATCCATTTCGATCGAGCTCCTTTCAGTAAATGGTGTATTTACTTGATTCTCATTTCCATTCACGATTCTATTGATTTCAAAATACCAATAATATAGGAAAAGCATAGGCATTTTCATAATTGTATTCTGGATAGAAAAATAAATAAATTTTAAACCATAAATGTAATTTCAAGAATAACCTCGATACTTTTGAAGGATTGTTGTAAAATTATTTTCTAGAATTCATCAACTAGTGGTAGATTGTTCAAGTCTATTTTACTGTTCACGTATCTATCTGTGACAACTGGGTCCTGGTGATAGCACAACCACCCCGCCCTAACATGGCCGTCAGGTCCTAGCCTGCCAGGTACCACCAGTTGCCCCGTAGACACATGGTTCCCACCCAAGGGTCCACGCACATGCCTGAACGGGTCATCTGACTAATAACAATCCCCACAAGACAACACTTGTCCTTTCCAGTGTGCTTTGTCCGCACTCACACACACCCTAGGAAACTTCCTAGAAGTTCACCCATCCTAATCACTACTCCAGGCCAAGCACACTTAACTATAGAGTTCTAATCAGGTAGGATCCCAAAAAAGAAGGTGCACCTTGTTGACATGAGTCATATCATTTAGTCATTTAACCCTTTTATCATTTGGGGGTGTTACAATCACCTCCCCTTTAGAGCACAACGTCCTTGTTGTGGGCCCTACATCTCAACCCAGGCAGTGCACTGCACTTAAGGTTGGGTGGTAGATTGTTCAAGTCTATTTTACTGTTCACATATCTATCTGTGACAACTAGGTCCCTGTGACAGCACAACCACCTCGCCCTAACATAGCCGTCAGGTCCTCGCCCGCCAGGTACCACCAGTTTCCCCAAAGACACGTGGTCCCCACCCAAGGGTCCACCCACATGCCTGAACAGGTCATCTGACTAATGACTATCCTCACAGGCCAACACTTGTCCTTTCCAGTGTGCTTTGTCCTCACTCACACACACCCTGAGAAACTTCCCAGAATGTCACCCATCCTGATACTACTCCAGGCCAAGCACACTTAACTATGAAGTTCTAATCAGGTAGGCTCTCAAAAAGGAAGGTACACCTTGTTGACATGAGTCATATCATTTAGTCATTTAACCCTTTTATCATTCGGGGGTGTTACAATCACCCCCCCTTTAGAGCACAAGGTCCTCGTTGTGGGCCCTACATCTCAACCCAAGAAGTGCACTGCACTTAAGGATGAGTACCACCTCTGATACCAAATCTGACAATTGGGTTCCGGTGACATCACAACCACCCCTCCCTAAAATGGCCGTCAGGCCCTGGCCCACCTGGTACCACCAGTTGCCCCGCAGACACGTGGTCCCCACCCAAGGGTCCACCCACATGATTGAACGAGTCATCTAACTAATGACTATCCCCACAGGCCAACACTTGTCCTTTCTAGTGTGCTTTGTCATCACTCACACAAACCCCGGGAAAATTCCCAGAAGGTCACCCATCCTGATCACTACTCTAGGCCAAGCACGCTTAACTATTTAGTTTTAATCAGATAGGATCACGAAAAGAAAGGTGCACCTTATTGACATGAGTCATATCATTTAGTCATTTAGCCCTTTTATCATTCAGGGGTGTTACAATGAACATTCTAAATACCCCAGACATGTGTTTAATACAGTAAAACCATAATTACCTTGCCTTATCATAATGAAAGTTAAAAATTAAAGTGACCCTCTATGAGATTAGACCAAGGCAAGCCCCCAACCATCCAAGTTAATAAGTTCTAACTTATGAGATTTTTGATTCCTTCCTTTTAGGTTTAATAATACCCTCTTCTACTTCTTAGGAACACAACTCTAATAACTTCTGAACACTATGTGATAGATCTTCATTATGAATTTTTTCTGTTAAGACCATAATGTTATTATCAATGAGATGTTTGAGATGAAAATTCCACAATTCGAAACTCTCAAAAGTTGATACACTAAAAATTATTGCTACATCTGATCTTCCAGTCACATATAGGGTCCCATCTATTACTCATATTTCCTCTCCCTTGGATATTCAAGTAATATTCCAAGATCCATTAGAAAATATTATACAAAAACATTCCCCATAAAGTTATATTATGAAAATTAGATTCTTATGAAGCCCTAGGATGTGTCTCACTTATTTCCATTTCAAGAAGCAATTATTTTTCGTTCGAATGTTAGCATCACATTTTCCCATGAATTCAAGAGCTTTATAATATACCAAATTAACTTTTATAAATATTTTGGATAAATTATTTATTAAATCATTTCTGTATGCATGTAATAATGAAGGTCAAAAAAATTTGAAAATGTGAAAAATGGTGAAAATTTCTTGGGTCGCGGCATGTGATGGTTGTCTTACTTGAATGGGGTCTGTTTTTTCTTCTAGGAAATATGTATACCATGTATTTTTTGAAGTGAATAATCAACACTTTCATAGTCCTAAATCAACCCATATGATAATTTATCAAATAAAGATAATAGATTCACAAGAAACTGAGTTGGATATAGATGATTTAGCTAGTATTAAGCCAAATGATTCTTTACCATTAGTGAAAATAGTTGTAGGAGGTTGAGATGTTGTTGGGTAAACATGTGTGGATCAATTGAAATTTTTGATGTTGAAACATCAAATGGAATTGGTTCAAGGGGAATAAACTTTTTTGGACAATCCATCATTTTTCTACATTCTGTAGTTTGATTTGTATTATTAAATTATTAATATTTTCTGTGTTCATCTAAAGAAGAAGATAAATCACGAGTTGTTTGGAGATGTTATTGAATTTGAAATCACTTTGACCCTAATAAATAGTATAAAACTTTAGTCATTTTGGGGATTAAATCATCATCATCAAATTGTAGTTTTTTTGGGGTAACATGTACTATAATGAAACCATGAGTTTCTTTTGTTGCTTGTTTCTAACATTTTATATGGTGAATCACATGAAGGTACCCTGAAATTTATTTACACACCAAGATGAAATAATGAAAAATTCCATTTCCAAAATTTTCCTAGGAAATGAAAACTAACTTTGAATATGAAATTTGATGAAAAAAGAAATCAAACATGTAGGTAATTGGATGAAATATTGATAGAGTTCTTTTGTATATTTAAGAAGTATATGCCCCACTACCATGATCTATAACCATTTGATCATGTATGGGTTACTCTAAGAGAAAAATATGGGTATAGTTAATCGCAATAGTTAGATGATATTATTGTTTTGTGAGATAAGTGAGAAAATTTAATTTTGAAAATGATTTAACATTTTGTATTCATAACACCCAGTTAAGAGGGAGTTTTAATGGATTGATAAAATATTATGTTCATCCCATGTTTAGTGCAGTATATTTCTCTAAGAATTTTGAGGGATTATTAATGAAAAATAGATATTTGGAAACAAATTCTAAATTTGATATGAGGAATAAGTTTCCTTGAAATATTTTTATATACCATATAGGGATGTTTCAGTTATATGTAGATATACACCTAATATAGTTGATTTATTCCATCATGGATATCAATTTATTCATGTATGTTTTTCATATCAAGTAATGAGGGTGGAGTTCCATATAGTTATGTCGCTAGAATAGTCGGTTGTTAGGATCACCTCTATATTTCATATGATTCTTTTATTGGGAAAGTGTAGCATAATACATTTAATAGAAGTAGGACCAAAAGATAGAAGCCTAAACTGCACACCAGACTATCCCTCTCATAGTTCAACCTCTGCGATAAGGTCATTGAGGGTTGCAGGGGGCAGCGCACCATTGATCAAGGGTTCGGGGGTTGATGGCCCTCGACCCAAATTTTGGGCACTATAGAAACTTTTACTTGACTATTGTAGAGATGGCCAGACGACATCGGATGGGCACTATATCAATGAAGACTTTGGAAAGAGTATTATAACATCTTGAACATTGGAGAAAAGATATTGTAACTTTGTGGAATTCTAGCCACCGGTCGCTGTATCACTACAAAATTATTATTTGGTTGGTGGAATAATTGCATCATCTTCATTATTAGATCATTCAATCTAGTGTTTCTATATTTGTTTATGACAATAAAATTACCATGTTGTTATGCTCTTGATCATAGTAAATTTTCTTCCTCTCAATGGATATAGGGATCATTTCCCAAACAATATATATCATTATGTCTTCTGTTCATATTCTTCTTGTTCATTTTTCTTTGTTTTCCTCATCTGAAAACCATTGTGTTGATGTGACTCCCAAAATTTCTACAACTACTTCCAATGGAATTGCATAATGTTCATGTTAGAAATTTTCATTGGTCGATTATCATTGTTATCATGTATTAAAATCTTTGATCAAATTGATGTGAGATCACTAGATGATGAATATATTTTGAGGAGGTGAACACCAATAGCTAGAACTATTCTAATATTTGAAGAAAGATGTACTCATGTAGATTTTGATAAAAAGACAACAATAATGGAACGTTATAATGAATTTACATGGATGAGAATGAAGTCGACAACAGTTGCTTGTGAGACAAATGAGGGGTGTGATATTGCTTTTCTAATTTGGGTAATTTAGAAAAAGAGATGAGTACTATAAATACATCATGAGTTAGACACTACATGGAAACTAGTATATAGTGGTAGTTTTTCCAAAATCTTTGTGAAATGCTCAACACTAGTTTTTAAATTTTATTAAAATAGTTTCGTATTATTTTTTATTTTTTATTTATTTTATGTTTATTCATAATTTATTTATTTATTATTAAATATTATTTATTTATCCTTTATAATTTATGAATGTTTTTACTTAATTATAAATTTATCATGTCATGTAGAAATTGAGCATATATATGTGTTGGGTTAGATTTGAACATCTTACCACTTGGTTATTCTATAAGGATTTTACAATTTTAGCAAACTTTTCATGTGGTGAGTAAACAAACATTAATATATTTAAATAAATACAGATAAGAATATGTAAATAAATATACATAAGAAAAAATAAAAGTAAAAATAAAAAAAAATAAAAAATAAATACTAAATAAATACTAAATAAATATAAAATATTATATATCAAATACTATACAAATTATAAGTAAATAATAAATAATAAACAAATAAATAAAAAATAAATAATAAATAAATAATCAATATATAACTAATAAGTAATAGTGAATAAATAAATAATAAATGATGAATAAAAAATAAAAAATAAACAATGAATAAAAAAATTAAGGAAAACTAAATATAAAAAATAAAAAATAAAAAATAAAAAATAAATAAGGATTAAACAAATAAATAAACATAAATAAGTAAATAAATAAATAAATAAATAATAACTAAGTAATAAATAATAATTAATTAATAAATAACTAATAATAAATAAACATCAAAAAAAAATATGTATTAAATAAAGAAGAAATAAATAATAGATAAAAAATAAATAAAATATATGCAAATAATAAATAAATAATATATAAACAACTTATAATAAAAAAATAATAAATAATAAATAGTAAATAATAACTAGTAAATGATATATAAATGAAAAATAATGAAAAATAAATAAATAATAGTTAATAGTTAGGAATTTAATAAAAATAAATAATAAATAACAACTAAGTGATAAATATATAATATATACTATTTAAAAAATAAAAAAATATTAAATAAAAAATATTATATCAATATATATTAAATAATAAATAAATAAATATTAAGTAATAACTAATAAGTAAATATATATTAAATAATTAACAAATAACTCATAAATTAGTAATAAATTAATAATAAATAATATATCAATTTGTAATAAATAAGTAATAATTAAAATACGTACATACATACATTCATTCATGAATATATAAATATAAACACATATATAAATTCCTATATATACTTAATAATAATTATATATATATATAGTTATAATGAAATATAATTGTATATATAAAAACACATATAAATATAAATACATACATACATTCATTAATACACACATGCGCACATACACCCACAATATATGAATAAATACATGTAAATATAAATAAATATAAATAAATATAAATAAATATAAATATAAATATAAATATAAATATACATATAAATATAAATATAAATATAAATATAAATATAAATATAAATATAAATATAAATATAAATATAAATATAAATATAAATATAAATATAAATATAAATATAAATATAAATATAAATATAAATATAAATATAAATATAAATATAAATATAAATATAAATATAAATATAAATATAAATATAAATATAAATATAAATATAAATATAAATATAAATATAAATATAAATATAAATATAAATATAAATATAAATATAAATATAAATATTATTGTTAATGTTAATATTAATATAAATAAAAATATACATATAAATATAAATATAAATATAAATATAAATATAAATATAAATATAAATATAAATATAAATATAAATATAAATATACATATACATATATATATACCCGCATATTATACTTAAATATAAAAATAAAAATAAATACATATAAATATTGTTATTTATACACAAATGTACATAAATACATATAAATATTTATAATTATATATAATTAGAAATTAATATAGATAAATGTGTAAATTTATATATATACATAATATAAATAATAAGTAAAAAATCACCAAAAGAGGGAAGAACACTAAAAATGAAACACCATTATATTGATAGGATTGTAAACCCATGGAATAAAATCAATGACCACTGAAAAATCATACAAATATATTCTTAAAAAAAGTTAAAATTTCATAAAATGTTCAAAAATAATGGTATCAGAACTAAAAACATTGTTTTTCAGTTCTTATGAGCCATTTATGACCTTGTAAAAATAGTGATAATGGTTCCCCTAGTTATCATGGTGTAGATCACACTGTAAGATTTGATATGATAGATCACAGAGCACAACAAAACACATGAATCAATAGTTAAGGCTGTTTCAATTTTAAGTTTGATCTTTTAACTCCCCTAAGAACAATAATAATTTTTTTAATATTAAATATTTACAAATTATTCTTTAATTCCATTTTATTTTATTTCATATGCTTTGATTTGACCAGTTGTGGAACTTAAACGGACACCCGGATCAAAATCTATGGTTGTTTGAAGTTGAAGTTGAGTTTTTAACTAATCTTAGGACAATATTAATTTTTATACTATTAAATATTAAAAAATTATTATTTAATTTAATTTAATTTAATAATCTTTGATTTGACTAGTCATGGAGCTTAAACAAATACCAAGATCAGAATTTATTATCATTTCATGTTGAAGTCTGATTTTCTTCTTTATTTACTATTAATTTAATTTTTAAATAATTATTAACTAATAATTATGAATAATTAATAATTTATAATAAAAAATAATAGTTGATAAAAATTATAAATTATAAATTATAATTTATTATAAATAAAAAATAATTATTATTAATAGGAAATAATAAATAATTTTTAAATATTCAATATTTTAACCTATAAATTAGTGGTTGTTTTTTGAAAACTGTTATTAAAAGATAGAAAAATCAAATTTACAAGTGGTTTTGAAAACATCAGATAAATTATTGTTTTCATATAGTTAATGTTGGTGGTGGAAACTCCTATGACATAGTTATAAGAAAACCTACCTTAAAAAAATAGAAAAATGGATGATAAATTCATAAGTTTTTAGAAACTTGAAGCCGAAAAAAACAATTAAATAAAATGAAGAACAATTATATTGATATAATGTCTATATATTTTCAATTTATAAGGAATCTCATTTCTAGTACTAGAATTATTATAGTAATGTGGTTTTTGATATCATGTTTTTAATTGTGCGTACTTATAGAACAAGTAAAATCCAATTTAGGTGTTATAGTAGCATAAACAAAGGTAATGGTAATTTTAATAGCATTGATAACCCTCTTTATCAATTTCCTAATTTTTTCTATTATTTCATTGTCGTAGTAAGATCCATAATTTTTTTAAAACATTTTCTTTATAAGTAGACTACTGCAGAATTGGAAAATATGGAAGAAGTGTAGACATAATATTGCATTTGATGGGTTTTTTTGGGATTATGATGCTTCCTTGCACCATTTATAGGTTATTTGAATTATAATGAATCCATAAACCATTTTATGTTTTTTTTTTGAAATTTAATGCATCCAAATTATTTTGAAGGTCATTTGAATTGAAATCATCTAACAGAAATGTCACTTTTTTTGAATTTTAATGAATCTATTAACAATTTCATGTTTATTTGACTTGTAATACATCAAATAAGCATTTAGTTGACCTTTATATTTTATTTGATCAAACCACATTGTTGTCCTAATATAGTGTTAATGATAATCAGTTCATTTTTTGTTTAGTTAGAAGGTATTTAACTACCACATCATATATATTATTAGTTGTATGGAACTAGATGGCTGCGTCCAAATTGATCACTATTTTAGATCATATTTTTTTTACAACACGTTCCATTCCATTTTTTGTTTTACAAAATTTATGGCTAGAATATAAATAATTGTATAACTAATGGAAAAAATATTTCAACCAAGAAATATCATGTTCTATGTATTATAGTTTTATCCCACTCCCACAAACCATATTTTTTTGATTGTTTATTCAAATGATGGTATAATTGAAGACATAATATACTTATTTATTTTAAAGGAATATTGAGGTTAACTATTTAAATGGCCAATAAGGAGAAGTGGGCCATAGAATCCAAAATTCATCATCTTATCCCTGGGTTATGTTCTATTTACATAACAATTGTTTTTCATTTTATCTATAATGTATTATATTATTTTTACATATTTAGGATTGCATCATCTTGTATAGGGGTTTTCTCAATAATTAATGGTGTATCTATATTCTCTCAGTAATTTGGGCTACATTTAATGATGATTTTCTCAAAAAATTCTTTATGCAATTGTTAAAGGTGGCATGAAATTAAGTATTAGGTTTTAGTTGGTTAATTTATAATTTTATTTCATATTGAAGATAAAAAAACCATTATTGATGCCTCATTTTGATGAATATCATGACCATCACCACTCAATTGAGGGTACATTTAGTTGAAGTGTATAATTTATTTTTTCACCACATTGAAATCCAATAGTGTCTAGTAAAAATTTGTTTTGTTGATGGGGATAATTTTTTCCATTTAACAATAGTTTCTCTTAAATTATTTTTTCTATTAGTAACTATATCAAATTTTCATTTTCCCTAAATTAATTATATTTGAAAATTATGGAAGTTAAAAAATCCGTCATGCATCACAATTATAGCTTCAGGATTGTAGGCATTATTATATTGGCCATAAAATAACTAATTTTGACTATGGAATTATCTTATAAAATTCCCACAATATGCCACAATACATAGTTTCTTTTTATGATTTGCGAATACAAATCAATTACTTTTTATCATTGAAAATGTCATAAGGATTTAAAATAAATTATATATAATATCTAAAAGTAATTTTACTATATGCTTTTTTATGTTAAAAACCCACTCTTTTATTTATCAATTATTTTTTCATAAAAAAGAAAATGTATTCTAATGTAAATATTTTTGCCTTATTTTTAGACTCCCAAAAATATTCACTACTATAATTGGAACTATAAATTTAAAAAAAAGAATTTACATTGAGGGAAAATAATTTTCACTCCATTTATGATGCTAATTATACATTTTGTGATCTAATATTGCAATCTTATGGAGAAGAATGTAATCTGATATCTCAAACCATTGAATTTTATTGAACTGTTTTTGTATGAAAAAATCATGAGAAATAACCTTTTAATTTTATATTTCTCTGGAATATTGGGTATGTTCATGTTTTCTATAAACCAAGGTACTTGTTCAATTTATTCTAATTTTTATGAAAATGTTCTTATTCTTGACCTTGTTTCATCAACGTATTCCGAGACCTTGTTGTTTTCTTTTATATACCTTGACATGAAATTTATAATTAGTGAATTGGTTCATTAAGTATTTGGTTTATATTTATCAATTATACTATTGGATACTGGAGATGTACATTATTTATTATCTCCCCATTAGTTTTTGTTATGGATTCCTATTTATGGATGACTTTATGAAGTTATTCTGTAGTTAACATATTCGTATCCCTGTTTTATATATGTTTCATTGGGATCTTATATCATTATATATTCCTCACCTTTATGGATTAATATCTCTTAATAGTTTTTTATCTTACATTCAATCACCCTAATATATTATTCTTTCTTTTCCATGGTTCCCATGTGATGTTTATCTTCTATTTTACTGTAACACTCAATTTAATGGATGAATCATTCATCATCATTATTATTATTAAAAGATATTAAATTATTCAGTGATTTTATTTTAGTTTATATTTACTCCACCATGGATTCCATTTTTTTTATTTTCTTTTCAATATATCATTCTTTACTTAAAATAATTGAATCCAGTCCTTCTCATACTTTACAGTCTCTTGAACTACAACAACACATTATATGGTGGATGTTGTATCCCTGGTTGATTAGGGTGGGAATTATTCATGTTTGATATCAATGTCAACCTCTTTTAGATAACTATTATTTTGAACAATTTTTTTAATGGTTTTATATACTACTGAAACTGAAAGAGTTACCCCACATGATTTAATTCACATACCACTAAATTTCTTCTATATTACTATATCCAAATCCACAAATATCTATTTAGTAAATGGTGGATTACCCTAATTTAATGTCCTTTCATGATTCTATCAATTTCACAGTACCAATACCATAAGTAAAGCATTGGTATTTTCAAAATTATGTTCTATATTGAACAAAAAACAATTGTAAACCATACATATAATGTCACAACTAAAATCGAAATATTATAAGGGTGGTTGTAAAATTATTTGATAGAAATCAACAACTAGTGGTTGATTGTGTGAGTCTATTTTAGTGTTCACATATTTTTCAAAATGTGAAAAAATGTGATCAATAACCAAACTAAGTAAGAAGAATTAATAGGGATAAAATAGCTGAAAATAAATACATACAGAGGAGTGAAGCTGTTCCAACTGGGTTAATGGGTTCATCCCCCCTAACTTCTTTCAAAATTTCTATTCTGATAGCCTTTTAGGTTAGGGTTTTTATATCATTTCCAAATATGTATATATATAATGGTGACATATTCATCTTGAATGTATATTAGAATGTCATTTATATTTCCCATTTAGTTATCTCAAATATCATTCTCAAATCACCTATATAAAAATTTTCTTCCACACCAAAAATACAAAATATATCTATTGATGCATCATATCTTTCAAGAACATAGAGGGAATAACAACAATGTTTCTTAAAATCAGATGCTAATAAACTATTATAAATAATCATTGAATATATTTCATAAGGGAATATCTCACATTACATATGTATGACACTCTGATTTTTGGTTGAATCATTTGAACAAGACTTTGCAATTCTCTAATATTCTAATATAAAATGCCATATAACAAATAAGTGTATATAGAAAATAAAATATCCATATATTTTTTTATGGGAATCCTAGTTAAATTTCAATATAACAAAATTTTATTTGAATATAAATTTACAGTGACTCTACATTTGAAATTTCAGGTGGGTTTCCTTTGTAACATCATAAAATAAGTAAAAAAAAATTTCAACTGTATTTATCAGAAATATTTTATAAAAGTTTTAGAGGGAAAACTACCAAGAAATTATATCTATCAAACCCCATAAAATATCAATTCAATTTACATTATATTTTTTTGGTATGAGTAACATAAATTACAATTGTGGTTGTAGTGAAATTTTGAGTGGGTTTCTAGAAGAACTTCATACAATCATAGTACATAAATTTCCAAGGTATTTTTAATTAAAATATTATAGATGTTCTAGGTGGAAAACCTAATAATAAATTCCCTCTGTCAAACCATCAAAAAATTTATTTTAATTTTCATATAATATGTTGGTGGGAATACAATAAATTATAGTTTTTGTTTCATTGTAAATTTATGTTGTTTTCTATTGGGATGTAATACAATTAATGGACTGAAATTTCCATGTGAATTTTCAGTGAAATATTATAAAATTTATAGTTGGAAAACAACATGGAAATTAAAACTATAAATCCACACAAAATCACAGTGTAATTTGGGGAACATATCTTCATCAAAATATGCTAAATTATAGTTGGGGTTTGACTAAAAAATTAAGTTGGTTTACCCTAAAACTTCAATGAACTATTGAACAGAAATGTATAATGGATTTTTTAGATAAATATGAAATAAAATATAATGGGAAAACTACTAAGAATATTTAACTATCAATCCATAGAAACTTCACTACAATTTTTATTACATATTTAAGTGGTAACAACATAAATTATAGTGTTAGTTTCCCTGAAATTTTACATTTTTGTCCACTAGGACATCATATATTTACTGAACAAGATTTTATAGTCGGATTTTCAATGAGATTTAATAACTGTTCTAGCTGGAAATCTAAACAAAATTCCATTGTGAATATATATAAATTTTACTAAAATTTTCATTACATATATTGGTGTGACAAACATAAATTATTTTTTTGTTTTCAAAAAAAAAATATAGTTTATATTGGAACATCATAAAATTATCGATATAAAATTTCTTGAATAATTTTCACTGAAATTTGATGAAAGTTCTTGTGGGAATACTACTAAAAAATTTCATATAACAAACTATTATAATTTTCCATCCAATTTTCATTATATATGTTGGTTAGAATACCATAAATTATAGTGGGGTTTTACTTGAAATTTAAGTGGGTTTACATTAGAACTTCATACAATTACTGAACTAAAATTTCTGGTGGAATGATTCTATAAAATTTAATAAAATTTTGAGTGGAAAATACCAAGTAATCCCCATTATCAATCCATCAAAAAATACAGTTTAATTTTATATACATATTCTCATTGTAATATCATAAAATTTATTATTGGTTCCACTATATGTTTATTTTCATTTTAGTTGGAACATTATATAATAAGTATATAGAAATATTCAGTGGAAGTTTTAGTGAAATTTGAAAAACATACACTAGAAAATGTACCAAGGACTATATTTCCATTGTTTTTTAACTATGTGAATACTATTTATGGAGATTATATAATGTATTTATTTTTAATTTATACTTTAGACTTGAATGGTGAAAATATATTAGAATTAAGGATGTCCAAAACTAGAGGAAGGAGAAAGTAGCTACGACCACTAACTATGAATAATGGATGTGTAGAAGGAGAACCTAATTACATAGGAGAAACTCTATTGAATATGTAATAATAACCAATCATTCAAAAAGTTATATATAATTAAATTTATTGGATTATGAAAGATTAAAGTATATAGATTTAATTATTTTCTGGGGATCAAAAGTTAAGGTGTTGTAGTAGTTGATAACCTTGATTAAGTGGAGGGACATCCATAATGATCAAAAGGTGATCACACCAGATCTAATAGAGAAACATGTGTATAATTAGTCATTAAAGAACAATTTTTAACTTATTATTTTAATCTTTTAATGTTGTTTTTTTATTAAGTAAAGAATAAATGTTTCTCTGGTGAAGTACGGCTACGTCTGAACCATGTAAATCCATTTTTTTTTGTTTTGGGGTGAGTGTGAGTTCTTTTATTATTTTTCTTGGGTGTGTGTACTTAATGTTATATGTAAATCAAGGTGATGAATTGTGATATTTTTATAAAAGATTAATTATTACCTATAACATAAAGATATTGATTTTCCATTGATGAGATTCAATTTAAAAGTGATAGATAAAGAAGAATGGGAAAGACTTTCCTGGAAATCTCTCAGTACAGTTCAGATGAAGTTGTAATAGAAGGTGGACTTCAAAATTTGGTAGGTTAATAAAAATTTAGTAATATGACCATAATTAGTAACATATATGAAAAAAACCACTTCAAACAATATTTTCATGATACAAAGACTATTTAATGTGAAAATTTCATATGTAAAGTCGGTGGTGGATCATGTTAATGACTTCAACATGATTGAAAGTCAACTAAAATAGTTAGGAGTAAATATCGGTGATGAAATATGGAGATTGATACTTCATACACAACATCAAAAATTATGGGATGAATAAATTTCAATTGTATTTAATTATATTTGTAATACTAACATGGTGTTCAAGGAAAGTTGAGATCTACTTGTGAATGAGGTTATTTGGAAGAAGGATTTCTAGGGTGTTATTAGAATATCCATTAGTGTAGAAGGTAGAGGAAATTTTAATTGAATAGAAAACCAAAGATAGAATGGGTAGGAAAAAATAAATAAGATCTAAGGGAAATTGGTAGGGCCTGAACCTGTATAATGAGTTTTTTTTGAAAGAGGGTCACTTGAAGAAAGACTGTAGAGATTAGGGGGGAAATTACATAAGGCTCTCTTCCAAAAGTTCTTATACAAATACTATATATAGGGATAAAAAATATTATTTTTGAAAATCACCAGTCCATTAGAGTCATGGATTATTGATTCTAGGGTTTCATTTCATAGAAAACATGATAGGGAGAGCATACAAAGTTATGTTTTCATAAGGTTCATAAAGGTACATATTGAAAGTGATGAAACCCTCGAGATAATAGGAATAATTGATGTGAATGTATGAAAAAGGATCCAACACATACTATATTTGTAAAGGGTTAAAAAAATATCAAGAATAATAAATAATTTGGTTTCATTAGGTTAGATGGATGTAATGGGTTTCTATACAAGTTTTGTGGAAGAATCATGAAATATAACACATAGTTCCATGGTGGTGGCCACCTGAGCATTACTAAAAAAAATAATTAATGGATCACCCAAGGTACCCAATCATAGTGAAACCACCTAACTTGTGTTCTTGAGAGCCTCCACCCTTAGTGGAGATTCCTTTGGTGAAGGAACTTTCCTTTGGAGAAAAAAGAAGGCCCTCTGAGGAACATTAGTATTCATGAATTATTCAACATTTGTGAAGAACTCCCCCTCTAAATTAGAAGTTATCTCTAAGTAATAGGCACCATATTTCATAAACAATACCCCTTTTAAATCCCAATTACATTTGAGAGGCACCTGATCTATACAAATAACCTCTCTATGATCCCCCAAGATTCATGAAACCTCTCTCCTGGGCCTCTCTATAGTGCATCCCATCTTCTTACACCCCTTCATGAAGATTGAATTCCTAGGCCCCCATACCAAACTAGGATCGGTATAGTTACACCCCAAGTCCCTATATGACAAGTTCCACCCACTTTTATGTTATCCCAAATCACTCCAAGTGCATCCTGGGCCTCTATCCCACCCTTTTATTTTAATATAATATTTTTTTCTTCTAAACATAGAGACTCTATTGTTGACCACTTGATTTATCACTCCTCCATGGAAGTGAAAAAACATTGTCCTGCCCAAAGGAACCCGAGTGGTGGTCATGTATACCCTAGGGATTAAGGAATGAGTCCCCCATCATCTGATCTACATGATGTAAAAATTCATAGATCCACATCTTTATTGTACAATATTAAACTACCTAAAAGCATACTCAAAACCCAACACAAAATGATAGCATTACCCCATGTGATAAACATTAGGTTCCACATGTATGATCATCATGGGATTCCACACACTTCATCCCTGGAGTAGAAGTCTCCCAATCTAAGTATCTTCCATGTTTAATCCCCACACCATCCTTCAAATATGATCCTTTCATTGCATGAAAATTCTTACCGAATGATGTTAAACTACATGTATTGGTCCAGTCACAAGACCTTAGATAGAGACATCAAAATATATGGGTTTTAGTCCCTGTCTTCAAAATACGGTATGAAGGATGCCTATTTGAGGTTCAATCTAGAAAATGGTAAACTATCTAGGTGCTCCCTCTTAGAAACACACCACCAGATCTTTTTCCACATGGCATTATGATCCATTTTTAAACATAGGTGTGGTATCTTCCCTCCTAGGGACGCTCCTCTTAGATCCACATCCATCTGGAATTTTGATCCATTGGTAATATATCTAGGTTCTCCCTCCTAGGGATGAACCTCCTAGATCATCATCAAAGGGGAATTTTGATCCGTTGGTAAACTATCCTGGTGCTCCATCCTAAGAAGACACATCCTCAAATCCACATCCACAAGACATTCTAATCCATTGGTAAACTATCGAGGTGCTATCTCCTAGGGACACACATCCCAAATACACCTCCACATGGCATTCTAATCCATTGGTAAACCATCCAGGTGCTCCCTCCTTGGGACACATCTCCTCTGTTATGCCTCTATGGGCATTCAGATCCATTGGTAAACTATCTAGGTGTTCCAACCTAGGAACACATATCTTCGATCTTCCTCCATCAGGTATTCTATTCAACCATACTTTATATAAATTATGTTAAACTAATGATCCAATATGTCTCAACTAAACATTTTTATTTGTATCCACAAGATGTAGAACTTGTGGCCTGACCTAGAAGACCTACCCCCATGAAATTAACATACGATGCCTGAGGAAAAAATAATTATAAGACTTACACTCTTGAAATCAATTACCTCATGATTGATATGAAATTACTTAAGTTTCCTTCCCAAGATTCCATGTATGATATTCCATCATATAAGAAAGATTTATAGGTGTCCAATGTTCCCAACGTCAAGACATTCCCAAATATGCCCAACATGACTACTCTCCTAACCAAAGGTTTCTTCCCTATCAATACAGAATTAGATTAATTAATTGGTATCAATAAAGACATGGAATTAGGAATGAATTCCATGAACATGACATTATTTATGAGGGAGAATCAGACTAGGTAATTAAATCCAAGGAGGAATCCATGGAAGGATGAAATGACATCCCATCATCACATTTTGATCAAGGAGTAGACATCAACAATGAAAGTGATGAAAACTGTCTTCCTTGGGAAATTTGGAATGTGGAGAAACAAATATTCATGACATGAGGCCCCATTAGAATAATTAGAAACATAAATGGTTAACCGGATGTGAATATATTCTCTTTCAACCATAAGGACTAGTAGCATCAAGGGTACTAGTGGATTAACATACCACAAGATTTAAGAATTAAACTCCACGTCCCACTAATAAAATAGTGGGAAAAATATGGAACTAACTTATTCCTTGGAGAAGTTATCATTTGTTCATCCTCTGTTTTCAACATTATCAGTGTGAATACTTATATGCTTCAAATGATTGGATGATGTTGGGGAATTAGTCATTGGTTTTATTATACACTTACTGATGGTTTAATCAACATTCCTTATAGGGCTCAATCATTAGGGATCAAAAAATCTTTAACCCACAGATGTAAAGGTAGGAGAAGAATTGATGCGAAATCCTAGATAACTCCACCTCTACCCTGACTTCCACTATGAAATTAGCTAATAAGTTCTCACACTCCATCTCACCCTCTAAGATTATCTAAAAGAGGGTGATAAATTCTCTAGTATGATGGTATGTGAAAGAAGGGGTCATTACCACCAAGGATATATCCTTATAAGACCTAGAGCTAGTGGAACCTATCTAATACCTCTTCCCCCAAGGGCCACACATTGGGACCCCCCCTTTATGAAGGAAAATTTCTTTAGAAGTATCTCTCTAGAGTGTTATGATGATTCACACCCCTATACCAAGAAGGTAGAGGATTATCTAGTAGTTAATATTGTGAAAACCGCTCATGATCCTCCTAGAAGGGATCCCACACAGCCTCCACATCTCCATCAACAACTGGCCCTATAGGCCGAACAGTGGGGGGACTTCACCCTTGCTCCACTGTCCCCAATATGAAGCACCCGACACTAACGTTCGGGGAAGGTTCAAGACGATGCTTGAAAAGGGCCATCTTCTATGGATCTGGTGGCTGATTACACCACTAATGCATCCCACCAGATCCATACTATTGGTTAATGGGGATCTGTACCCAGCCTATCATCAGAAGACTAGGTTTTCTCTTTTGATCATTGGCACCAACGACAGCTGTTATGGGCCAACCCTTGATGATGGGAGTCAGTGAAAACATACTCCCCGCACAGTCATTAACCCAAGAAGAGGTCCTCACAACTCTTTCAAAAACCCTCAAAATGGTCCTCCCCATGCCACTACCATCCAAATCGAAGGTCCTCTCTTCTCTAGCACAAACCCTAGAGGAGGTCCTCCCTAATTCATCAACTACTAGAGTGTAGGTCCTCCTTGATATTTAGAAATATAGTATAAATGTTTTCCATGTAATCCCATTTCCTAGTATGGAGGTCCTCCCCATGCCACTACCAGAAAAAGCTGAGGTCCTCCCTACTCTAGATCCTAACCATGAAGAGGTCATCCCCGATTCATCGACTACCAGAGAGGAGGTACTCTTCGCTCTTTCAAAAACTTGTATGAAGTTCATCCCCGTAGTCACATTCCTCAACATGGAGGTCCTACCCATGTCACTTACAATCAGTAATGAGGTCCTCCCCATGTTCTTACCAACAAGAGTGGTGTTCCTCCCCCATACTTTACCAATGAAAGTGAAGTTCATCCCCACATTTCACCCAATATGAGATAAGGTCTTCAATGCTCTGAAGATAATCAACATGAAGTCCCTCATCATTTCCCAACAAATAAAAGCGGAGGTCCTCCACATGTTACAGTCAACCCATATAGAGGTCATCCCCATGATGAATATGTACCCTACCTTGAAGATCCATCCTAGTTCAGAAGGGAGAATACTCATTGTTGAAGTTAAAATCTTGGGAAAATACAAGTTGTAATTGACCTCATTGATCTTTCAGATTCTAAATGTATAGAAGACTCAATAATGAAGTCACCACCTCTAGAGTCTAGAAAAGGAACCCAATATCTTAAATACACAACCCCAGAAGATAGGGCCCACAAGATCCCTAGATCCCTCTATAGGTACTTTCGGGTAAAGGATGTTTTGGATATCTTCCAAGGGATCACAACGTATCCTCCTTTATCGCCACAAACTTACATCCCCTCCACCTACAATCAAGTGGTTAAAGAGCTGTCAGGGTCAGGGTTGGTACCTTGAGATGGATAGAACTCCACTGAGAAACATATGAACACTGACACCCTTGCGCATGAAGTAGTGGTGTCTTATAGGTATGTGATGATGTAGTTTGTGGCACCCCTTAGATACATTGAAACATATAGTGAACATTTGACTTGTGTAGTGACTCCTCTAATAGTCAACCATACGCAGAAATGATCAACATCGATTCCACCACCCATCTATCAAAAAGTGATAATCGAAGCATGGGATTACCAAGAACATGACCCTTACTTTGAGAAAGATTTCCTTTGAAAGGTTTTTCCACTAAGTAGTTTTCATTGGTGTTCTAGCCACATTTAACTCCAAACATTAACATCTCTAAGTCCCTTACCATGGTATATGATGTTTATTTCCACTATATCATCTGGGTGATGCTTCCCCACCTCTATAATCACTAGTTAACCAATACAGGAGGCTAGGAGAACCTCGATTCCATCAACCAGCACTGTTGGAGGGTTGAGATCAGGATACTCCCAGTGGATCAGTGCCCCGTTTAATTGGGAACTACTAAAATATTCAATAAAATTGTACCGGGATCATAATAGTGCTCTATTGAGTTATGGATTAAGCATATCAATATGTATAGATTATAGTTGAGAGATAGTACTCTACTCTCTACATTAGCACTATCTTTTGAAAACCTGGCCTATCTGTTGATGACGAAGGTTCCCCTTTGGGTACCATTATGGTAAACTTGGTTTTATCCAACCTTATAAAGTATCAGATAGATAGGGGAATCAATGCATGTCATTAGAGGATAGATCCACCCCAAGGGATGAGAGAGTACCAAGAAGACCCTCCGATAGGTTTCCTTAATATCCAGTAGAGGCAATTACCTGGCATTGGATATCCTTATGATGAAGCACAACTACCCACCTATTGGAATTAGACAAAGTTAAGGTTCCTAAAAAACCCTATAATTCATTTTAGGTTTTCCTAAAAGCTTATATGAAGCCTATGATAGCCTTTGCACTCCATAAACTCTAATATCATAAGAGGCTCATCACTAACCTCACTCTTGATCAGTTCCCGAATTATGGAACTATCCCATAGGACCTAATCTATTCTGTAGTGGGGAAACAATTCATCCTTGTCTAGATTCCCCCAATTGAGCTTGGTGGCCCCACCCATCTCGTAAGAGAAGAAGCAGAAGGATATGGTAAGCGATTGCGGTATGAGTCTCTAAACCTTACCGAGCCACACAATTACCCTCCTCGGGATCCAGTTTGTGCTTCTCCACAATTTTATGAGCCTATTATAGGAACTAATGACCCTATCAAATCATTATATCTCATAGACCCTTTCCAAGATATTTACCCTCACTAAGATGACTTGACAGCTTCTCTTACTACTCACCTTGAGGCCATGGAAACACTGCATGTGATAATCCCACGAGATGAAAAGAAGTACCTGGCATGAAAGGGAAACATCCAAGAACCCATGGAGTTTAGAAATCTATTCTTTTCCCATTTAATGGGATGGAATACTTTTTGTATAATTTGACCCACTTTATTTAAAAGTGAGAACCTATATTGGTAACCCCATAATAGTAGGTGGCCTCCATACTCTGGTGTTTTGTTTAGAAACTAGAGGGACCTATGTTTTTATAGTACAAAAATCTACCCATAGGGTACATATCTAATTGGGAAGGCCTTCATATGAAGTTCATCTACCAGTTCAGCTTCACCACATGTAATAAAATTATTTCCAACCTATACATGTGTAAGCAGTGACCTGATGAGTGAGTCATGGACTTTGTTTCATGGTGGAAAGGACTTATATAATCACTTGACATGACACTCACTCAAGAGAAGCTACTAATTATGTGAGTGGGGAATTCTAAGACTCATTAGGTCCCTACCATCATCATCTAGAACTTTCTATGTGAGGTCCAAGAATATTATTATATGTCCTAGAATTTGGACGAATCCCTATATTAGACTAGACAATAATACCCATTGCCTCTTCTATCTCCCTCAAGAAAACCATCCAATGGAGAGACTCCCTCTAACATACATGTAGAGGATCCCTGAGTTAATAGAGTTGTTTCCCCCATTTCCAGAGGAGTCTCAATGAGTTTATCCTTTTCAAGTGTAGCCTCACCCAACACATAGCATTTAGGAGTTACATCACAATGTGAATATGAATAGATGAGATAATGAGGCTTTAACACCTCATCAAGGCTAAACTCCTCAATTTCCCTTCCTAGACCTAAGGAACTAGACCAATTCCTTCAAGGACTAATCAGTTCTGGGATTCTTAGTATAGACCATGTAGAAGAGAATTTGGTTGCTTCCAAAGTACATGAAGCCCCATGAATATGGATATGCAGACCTACCCAACCACTGCCCATACCATAGGATCCTTATACATAACATAAAAGACTGATATGTGTTTAATGATTGGATCTAAGACCAAGTGGAACATGCTTTGGCCAAGTTGGGTGATTCTTCGGTGTAGGTTAGACATATCTCAGCTTATTATGACACTGTTAATGAAGGATCCAATGAAAGGTTGCAGGATTCTATCAACGTGACCCAAAAGTATGATGAATCCTTGGTTTACAATGAATATAAATCATCCCATGATGACATTTAGGTTTGATTATGAAGGAAAAAACCTCATGAGGTCACTGAAACTTATCTATCTTTAACCTCCACATTCACATTATATCCTTCCAAATCCTGAAATAACAGACATTGAAAACACAAGTGAAATCAGAGTCCCCCGCCTATATTGAAGCTCTCTCTCACTCTAAGTGATTTCATGCCTATGAAGTTGTGAATTACACCTAGTTTCTACCCATCATTGGATGAATTCACATATGATGACAAAGAGTACACCTCTATGAACTCCATCGAGTTGGTAAATCTCTTCACGATGCCCGACTATAAGGAACATTATGCACCCCACAGGTTCCTCCAACCATCGATATCAAAGGAAATCCCAATGAAATGTGAGCCACTATAATTCCCCACCCAATACCTCAAGTCGGACTATTCATGATACCAATACTAGGTAGTTGGTTTTTCACAGATCTCAGAATGCACTATCCTCCAAATCCATTGTGTTAGGTACGCCTCCACATCTAATAGTGTCAGTTGACAAAGTAGCTTATCCATGACTACACCATGATCCACTACGTCAAACTAGATCCAGGCCTGGTCCAATAAACAGTCTGCTAAAATTGTTTTAGATCATGTCAGCTAGTTAGCAGAAATATATTTCTAGTACTATTCTGAACCCATTGGTTTAGCTAGTAGCACCCATTGTTCCCCCAACCAAAGAGTGACCGCTTCGCGAAAAAACATGACTTTGGAGTGGAAGTATAAGGTGTTGAAGCACCTATCAGGAATACACACAAGTATCACATTCCTTTAGGCCCTCCACTTATCGAAATAAATTTGTGAGTCCCTTGTATAAACCTTTAAAATCACTCTCTAATTTTTTGTTGTGGTAGCTTCCGCAGAGGCCTAATATGAAGAGGAGGCTAAGAAAGTGGAATTCTAAGCTGTCATCTTATTATTGTGGGAATATGATGGTGCCATATTGTAGTGGAATATATGTATGTTGTAAATTATATGACAGTTCAATGGCATGGATATGTGCCTCTACCTAGTGGGTAGGTCCTAGGATCAACCTCATCCTAACCCAAACACTCAATAGACTGGGACTGACCGAGCTAGATATGACTCCCTCTCACCCGACAATTCAGGGTTATGATTATAGTGGGAAAAAACTCTATGACATGGTTTGGTTTAAGAACTTATTTTATGGATTGATATCAAGAGATGAAATCATTCTAGTCTCATATTATACCACATACAAAGTGATCTTGTGTGCTCCATAGCTTCATTTTCATGTGATGGTCCCCTCCTTGTATCACTAGGGCCTTAAGTACTCCCTCAATGGTCATGTATGGGTTCTCAAAGTTGATGTGTCTCCATTTGAATCCTATGAACCCCTCTATCTATAATACATGAAATATAAGAGGGTGGGGAAGATAATTCAAACCAATGGGGTTGATTGCACCAATTATTTGATGACCACCATAGCTAATCCATGGGAAGACATGGAAGATTCATTCATTTTTCTAGCTCGTAAGCTGGATTCCTCAACACCAGACCTTGGTGGCTAATTTATTGTCTCCAAGAAAAATAGTTTCAACATCCCTATCATTAAGGAACATACATAGATTACCTCTTATGCTTAAAAATGATAGGTCTAGGTGATACCAAAAGTACCCACTCTTGTATGTATACATGTAGCCTCATGCATGAAGAAAGCTCATATAATTCCTTACCACTATGGATTCCACTTACCTAAGGTTTTTAAAACCTTGTTTCCTGATGACATGATATTTTTAATTAACGGCCACAGTTCTCTACATAGGGGCTTCAATAACATGATGGATTAACACACTAAATGGAGTAGTAAAATAATAAATCAGAAGAAATCCATGTTTTCTTTCCATATTATTTCTTGGATAGGAGAAATAACAACGCTGAATATATCTTGAGTATTCGAGGGAATAAATTTACAATGGAATATTTTGGTTCACCCATTTCACCTGGAACACATCAAGTAAGAAAATATGATGTCATGTTCAATAAAATCATCAAGAGAATCAATAATTGGAAGAACCAGTTTCTATCATTTGGTGGGAGAATCACCCTTGTCAAATGTGTGATTTCTTCCATTCCAATGCATATCCTTTCAGTACTCAAGGTGCAGAAATAAATTCACAAATAAATTAACAACCTCCTAAATACTTTCATCTAGAATTATCAAGGGGAGGGTATATTTCACTAGGCCTCCTACTCTAATCTTTCAAAACTGATGGAACATGGGGGTATTAATATGAGGAATGTGGGGGAAGAAATGAACTTTCTCCAAGGGAAGATGGAAGGGAGTTCATTGAGGGAAGGTCTCTTTGGAGAATATTTATCAGATAAAAATATGGTTATGTTCCTAGAGAGAAAATAGTTAAACCTTGACCACTATGGAACTATTTATGGGGAAAATCTTGGTTCATCAAAAATAATATCGATGGATTCTTGGAAATAGAGCTATAACTTTTTGGGAGCGCAACTGGGTGGGAGAGGACTTGGGGTTTCCAGGATGCCCCAATACCAACCTAACCTTCAAGAAGGCCATCTCACACCCCTATTTCATCCTATCTATTCTAAATCCTACCCAGAATTATGTTTTTGAAGGTATCAATATGGAGAAAATTTCATACCATTGTGTTTTCTCAGGCTCCCCATCAGGACGGTTAATGGCTAGGACCTATAGGAAGGTGTTACACATGAAGCCTAGAGGGAACCCTAGGGTAAAATCTTATGGTGTAACGCCATCCCAGAAAATTATGACTATTTGGTTTGGAGAGTTTTTTACCAATACATTACCAAATTTATGTTTGTGAGTGGAAAATGGATCCACTTGGCCTCCAAATGCTATTGTAGTTTGTTTCCCAAGGAGGATACCATGATAAAAATTTTATTCCAATGTGAGTGGGTAAGAAGGATATGAGGAGAGCCAGGGGAGTTCATTGACCTTCATATAATGGTGTAGTCTATTGGGGAGTTATTTTAGGGTTGATTCGATGGATACAGTAGGAACATCCATGAGGAGAAGGCTTGGTCGATCCTTCTTATGGCCGGTTGTGGGTCCATTTGGAAGTCTTGAAACCAAGTTCGCCACAATAGCCTCACCCCATCTGGAACAACCCTAGTTGTGAAGGTAATATGACTTGTGGTTAATCTTGGGAGTCTTATAAATAACCAGGAGGAGTCTCCTTCTCTAAGATATTATACAATCTGATGGCTCCCCTATAAGGCACCCAAATCTGAGTAGTGAGGGAACTGGGTGTTCTGGTCCCCCCCAAGCGTTCAAGATGAATACCAAAAGTGTGTTCATACCTGGGACCATGTATTGTGGGGGGGGGGGGGGTCCAGGACTCCATTGGCTCTGTGCTATATGTCTTTAGGGCTTCTTATGAGACCGAAGATCCCCTGAAAGTGGAAGGTATAGACACACTTAATGGACTTTTTCTTTGAAACTCATGATAGATCCCTTTAGCTATTGTTGAGATTGATTCCAAAATAATTTAGACCTCCCTTAAAGATCTTACATTCAACCCATGGAATATTACCTACCTGATTTGATAATAGAAGGCTATTATCTCCAATGACATAGAGCTACTCCATATTTGGTGAAAAGGTAATCATGTTGCTGACTTACTGGCCTCAACAATATCTCTTGATGCTACCCTCATATATTTTCTCACCCTAGGGTCCCTCCCCCTAGGAAGTTTTGACATTATTATTAGAGATACCCTTGGACTTAACTTTTTTGACCTCCTTCATGGTTTTTCCAGTTCCATTATTTAAATAAAAGTAATTGAATTTTCTTTGAGTAGGAACTTCTTAGAAAGGATTCTATATCTACCCATGCAGGCACAATTGACCCCCCCTGAGTTAGCCAACCTAGAAGAACTACCTCTGAAAACTAATTCCCCTATCTCATAAGATGAAGAGGATTTGGAGGATTCCCCTCCATCATTTGAAGAAGGTGTATCCACCATTGTTAATGAGATACTTTAGATTAATCATGGTTCCTAGAAATATCAACATCTAACATTTATTAGTGAAAATATGTATCTAAAAGAGAATTAATATTTTGTGTATTTACTGATTTAGCACCGTAATATATTTTATTGGAGCTAAAAAAGATTTAATGATGAGACCCTCAGGTCGTTGTCCACTATTTTGGTCTCCCAGTGAGTCATTATGGATTCAAGAAGCCTCCTAGAAAGAACCACCCCTCTCATGATACTATGGTCCAGGATGAGTTTCATATGTTTTTCGAATCCAATTTCATCATGGAAATACAATAACCTTGATGGATAGCTAACATCGTCCTAGTCAAAATGAAGAATGGGTAGATTATATTCTATATCGACTTATTAGATCTAAACCACCATTACACCAAGTATTATTTCCCCTTTCTATGATATAGTTGTTTATTGATGCTATAAATGTGTTCTAGGTCCTCTCCTTCATGGATGGATACTCTAGGCACAATTAGATATGAATATCCTCTAAGGAAGAGAAGTCATCCACCTTCAAATCACCGCAACATGCTTATTTCTATCATGCGATTACCTTGAACCTAAATAATGTAGGATCCACTTATCCTCCAAACATGAGTCACATATTCAAAAAAATTCATGGGACCTTGGTGGAATGCTATGTTAATGACATGGTGGCTAAATATTGCTGACATCAATACCTTCTCATATAACTTGAAAAAGTGTTTTTATTCCATATCTCCTGGAATTTGAAGATAAAACCCTTGGCGTGTGTTTTCAGAGTTACCTAGGGAAGTTTCTCATCTTTTTATTTTGATATATTGGCATTGTGATCGATTTGGAGAAGATCATGGACATCAACCAAATGCCTTCCCTAAGTACCCTCCAAGGCCTATGAGGCCTCTAAGGTCACATAGCCTACATATGCTAATTTATTGACAATATGGACAGAAAGTGTAACCCATTCTCAAGGATCGTGAAAAAAGTAACCATTTACCAATGGGAAGAGGAATTCCAGACCACATTCAAGGAAATAAAGTAGTATCTATTGAAGCCTCTAGTTCTGATGCTGCCTATCTCTAGGAAGCCTCTGGTCTTCTTTGTTACCAACCTAGAATGGTCCCTCGGTGCCCTTATCAGCTAGAATAACAATGAGGAAAGTGAAAATAGTTTGTACTATATCAGTATCATGATCCTCCAGATAGAGACCATATACTCCCCCATAGAGAAAAGATACATCATCCTGGTTTTTACATTGCAAATGTTGTGACATTAACTGCAACATCATGAGATATAGCTGGTTTCTCAAGTAGACATGCAGAAGTTTATTCTCAATATCCTTATAATGAAAATATTGTTCGCTCATTGGGTAGTGAACCTCTAGTAGTCCGACGTTAGGTTTGTCACACATAAGGACATCAAGGGACATGCATTGGAATATTTCATGGCTACCCATATAGCCCCAAAAGTAAAAACCTTGGATATTGATTTACCAGATGAATTTATCCTCTCAGTGAATCAGATCATTCAATGTTAGAATATTAATTTTGATGGTGACTCCTGAATCCAAAGTAGTATAAGGATCAATGATCCCATGCTCAACTGAATATGCCTAGGGATAATCTACATTAATCCTTCAAAGTCCTTCCTGCCATACTCATTCCTATTGTAAGAAGGATAGACCAACAATGGGGTAGAGTATCATGATATCATTACCGGTCATGAGTTTCACCTCAAGATTGATGTCCCACACTTTCATGTGAAGGGATACTATGAGCTGGTCATCAAATAGATCAATGGTGAATATATCATCAGAAAGAAAGTTCTCATTCCCCTACTTGAGGGAACCCCTTAGATAATGGACTATATCCACCTCATCCTGAAGAGAATCATATTCCTTATTCATAGAAAAGTCTCACCTATACCTTTGATAATTTAGCTACATCTATTACAGATCCTGACCAGGATGACCTAATCATCCATGGGGTGTATCAGAGGGTTATTTCCACCACTATTGAAGATTATGATGTAAATAAACAATTAAACCAACTAGATACCATTAATACTATGTCAGTACCCCTGTTTATCTTTCGTAAAGGAAGCACCCAATTGGAAAACTAATTTTTTAGAGTATCTCCAGTGTGGTGTTATCCTTCTAGTCGGTGCCGAGAATGATTTAATCTATTGGATGGAAGTTTAGTTCACACACCATAGTGGGATTAACATTAAATCAAATATCTACAAATGTGGGTCTGATGGAGTTATCATTCATTTCTTCCAAGGAGATGAGATTCCCTAGGTTATGTAGGAAGTCCATTCCATGTCCAATAGTTCTCATCAGCCGGGACAAAATATCTCCCACCAATTCCAGAGGTAGGGAAACTTTTGGTCCACCATAGTTTGTGAATGCATTGAGAATGCGAAGAGGTTTCATACATTTCAAATTCATGACAACTTTTTTCACTTACCACTAGAGCTCCTCCACACCACCAAATATTCTTGTTCCTTTGCAGTATGGGGACTTAATGACATGGGGTCATATCCACCAGTGACATCCATCTAGGAAGGTTCATTCTAACCACAGAATACTTCTTATATAAGTGGTCATAGGTGATTCCCTTAAAGTAATTCAAATACCAATCCTTGACCATGTTTTTGAGCTCCTATATTCTCCATCAATTAGGATTACCTTATAAAATTCTCACCAACAATGCCAGTTACATTTAGAATTCCATTTTGAAGATGTTTTATACAAATTAAAACTTCTGGTCTAACCACAATTCTTGCTATCATGCATAGGAAAATTGGTAGATTGAGGATTTCAAGAATACCCTCTTAGAATAAGAAAAGTTAGTATAAGAAACCCACAAAGCCCTATGGTCCTATGAGATGATAACTCATAATTCCACCAATGTGACTATGTATTCCATGTTTTATGGAACAAAGGTAGTTATTCCAATAATTTTTTAGTTTTTCACTATGAAAGGCTATCTATGACCAACACACACCGAAAAAATGGTAGAAGTACATCTGGATGAGCTGGAAGCCCTTGAAGAAGACAAGATCCAAGCCTTGAAAAATCTAGAGAAGCACCAGAATAGGATAGTGAGATCAATCAATAAAAAGTTTCACCACTACAATTTTCTCTAGTGTGACATGATGATAGCTCTCGTAATCTCAATGATACCTGGAAAAAATACACCGAAATTGGATCCCAAGTGGGAATGACATTTCATAATTTATATGTTATATTCCAGCATATCATACTCTTTGATCAACATATATGGAGATCATATCGAACCTCCCAAAAATTCCATGTTTGGTAAGTACCACTTCACATGGGGAGGCCCAATTCTAAGAATCATGAATTTAAACTATGTGTGGGTTTTGCCTAGGAATATGTTTTGTGGCATTAGACTACCTTTGATCCATGTCAAGTTTGTATCTTCACTTCACTACGCACATATTCTTGGGATACTCAACCCCATGGTCCAATTATTATGACCTTAAATGATTTTCCATTAGTCCAAACTCTATGAACTTAAACTATGAGTCCTAGTCCATGCAACATGACCTTAAACTACTTGTGATCAGTCTAGGCATCATGAACCAGAAATATTTTCATCCCTTGTTGTCATAGTTTCATGACTATAAACTACGATCTTACCCCATATAGAACCGATATGCCTTTTAATACGAGAAGATTTAACATGAATAAATCTTAGATGCTTCATTTGATATGTATCGGATTACGCAAGATGTACTACCTTGTATATAATGGGGATGACTCATGTGATACTTATGAGATGGTCAAAAACCTCACTTAATGCCCCAAATAAGGTATTCCCTACAATAACCATGGGATGCATCAATTCCATCACAAGAGAGGATTACCCCAACCAGGGTAGGTCTTCCACAATACCATGTTCTATAAAGATGTGTGGATTGATTCCCATCTTCGTGGGATACATAGAAATTCTTTGACTTTCTATCTCTGGGCCCAGCCACAGACTTATAAACCCTTGGGCCCTTTGGCCCCATTTACTTTAAAAGCATTATGACCTTAAACTATGTGATGTTCATTCCAAGATGCGTATTTGGTACAAAAGACATTATGGATCCTTTATAATTAGGTTTTACCTCTTGCATGCCACATAGACACCCTTGAGAGCAATATCTCCCTTTTCCAAGGACCATGATGCTAAACCATTTTCCACCATTTCCCTAGTCCAATCATTATGACCTTAAACTTTGTGCCATCTGTTTCCTAGTACTTTTGTAGTACAATGGCCTCCTTTAGATCAATTAATGTTTGTTTTTACCTCCTATGTGCCACACATACACCCTTGGTAAAAACATTACCTACCATAGTCCAAGAATCGTGACATTAAAACATTTTACCATAGTCTAAGAAACATTACATTAAACTATTTGTTATGGTCTAGGATGTATGACCCTAAAATATGTATAACCAGATTTAGGACCATTGTATGTCTTATAAGTCCTCATTCCCATGGGTCCTCTTTTTCATATTCACAACAAAACACTCTTCTACCTATAGTCCTCTAACCGAAAAATGGCTAGTGGTCCTCCTTTTTAGGCATAATCCCTATTCATTTACCTTGACCAATTAGCAGACCAAGATTCCCTCATAGCCTAGTATAAGGAATAAAATAATAGGCAACTCAATGTGCAAGCCCACCAAAACCCTCGTTTCATGACATTAAAATTATATCATACCCTATATAAAATTTGGATTCCTGTTAATGAGATACAACCTTACCTTGTATCAATATAGGATTACCCATATGAAAAATATGAGAATAACAAACATCGACTTCACAAGAGCATGATATTAAATTGTAGACTTACCACGTGTTGAGTAGGGATGCCTCATATCCAAGTATGAGAGAATTATATATCCTCATTTGAGAGGGTATCCCCCTTTAGGTGTTGGTATTCTACCACAATATGTTTCAGAACTACATGTGTCTTGATTCCCATCCCTATGGTATACATAGTGATTCCCTAATATCTCATCCTGGTCCTAACCGCTTTCGTTGTAGGGGTTTTCCTTCATTAGTGTCATGATATCTATTCTGGGTATGATTTGTCTAGTTTTTTGGGTAAAATGGTCCCTTTGTCCCCCCATTCACTTCGGGTTGTTTCCCTTTCATGGTATATAGAACCCCTTGGGACACCCATACCCCTGGTCAAAGCTACATGAACTTATAGGAGAAATAGTCCCTATAGCATTAGCTCTTGGACTTTAAACTAATAGACCCCCAACATCCTCAACGCATGACTTTAAAATATAGTCTTACCTTCTGAAATCGGGATTCCTTGTGTGATGAGTATGGGATGTCAAAAAATACTCTGTATGTGATCGAGATGCCCCATACGACCAGTATAAGATGAATCACACATAATCCCATGTCAAATTGGGATGCCTCAAATGAATAGTATAGGATTAACCATACATTATTCCATTTCAGGATATGATTCCTCCTATATGAGATGAACTAATATACTCACCAAATAGGGTCACTCAACCATCATTGACCTCTTTCTATGTAATGTATCGAAACTACATATTGCTTGATTCCCATCTTTATGGGTGATATACCAAAGTTAAGTTCAAATAATTATTCAAATTTTGATGATTTATTCATTATTTTATATGATAAAATCTATTTATTTCAATTATTTATTAAAATAATGGGTAATTTTAATTATAAAAAGAAAATAGCCTAAAAATTTAAAATTGCTTAAGTCTAGAATTTTGAAAGATTTTAATCACATTGATATTTTATTGATGACATTTAAATTATTGATAAAATTGATGTGATTATTTTTTTAACAATTCCTTGAATTTTTCTAAAAATTTCTCTTATGGACCTAAAGATAAATCTACCATTTGGAAGCCCAAAACCAGTTCACAAGTTGGCCCTTGAAAAATGTTCACATATTTGGAAAATTTTTCTATTGAGACTATATATCCTAATTTCATAGACCAGATATGCTTCAATTTAGAGGGGATACATGAACTACATTAAAGAAAAAAATTATTTAAGACTTCCACATGTGAATATACCATTTGCAAGGCCATTAATTCAAGGGAAACTAGAGATATGGAACATGGATAGTCTACCTAGGCAGAATAAATTCTTAGAGTAAAATGGGCATAACACTCTCTACACATGGTGAAATATGATGTGATTTTGTAGGGATACGTGAAAGACATTTATAAAAAACTTTAATGAATGATCCCATTAATGAATTGACCATTTATTAGGGCTCACATGTAGAAACTTTTGATGGGAAATTCTGGCCTATAAAAGGAGGCGTGCTTCTCTTTCCCAAATCATTCCAATATATCCCATACCATTAGTAGACCACCAAGGAGGATATCTCCACCAAGGAGCTGCACTGAACCATCTACTTAATACCCCATTTCTACCTTTTTTTTTCTCTTTTCATTTATTTATTTTTTAATTTCATATTTTATTTTAAATTATAATTTGAATTTTATTCTAGTTTTCATAAAAATAATTCTTGGATTTTTATTAAATTGTTCATCCATCCATCCATATTTTTAATTTTCATCTTTTAATAATAATAATTATTAGTATTAATATTAATGAAAATATAATTATTAATATTAATATAATTATTAAATTATTATTATTATTATCATTATTATTATTATAACATTCTTATTTTAAACATTTATTTTCTTATTTCTATCCATATTTTTTAAATAAAATTATTTTAATAAAAATAAAAATAAAAAATATTATTATTTTAACTTTATTTATAAATTATATATTTTATTTTATTTTATTTTTCTTATTTTATATTATTTTCTCTCTCTTTCCTACCAATTCTATTTTAGTTTATTCTTTTATTCTTTTAACCCCTTTCTTTTTAGATTATTCTTTTATTTCTCACCACATTCTTTTTAAATTTAGAGTTTCTTTCATTTTATTTTATTTATCTCTATTTCTCCTACATCCATTCATCCAAGTGGTCTCTTACACTCGAAAATGAGTGGTTGAACCCAAGGCTTGGCATAGGGGGACATCAAGGTGTTTTTGAATTTTCCTTAATGATTATTTTTATATTTTAATATATTTGAGCAACATGCATGGTTAGTTTAATGTCCCTTATTTAGTGACTTCACACCAATGGCATGCAACTCAATTAATTTCTATTCTTTTATTTAAATCTATTTTCCCTCTCTCAATTGGTTAACTCTTCATATGAATTATTTGAGCTAATAAATGAATAAAACCAAATTGATAGAGTTGGGTCCTAGAAGATGGCACACCCTAGAAAAAGGTGTGTCATCGTCCTTGATTATATGAGTGGGTGAAATTAAGATTTCTTTGGCACTCAAAGATTCCACAATTTCTAAATAAATAATAATAGTTCAATCATGATATTTCATGTTTGGATTGTCATTATGAAATGAAACCTATAAAGTAGAATAATTATTGAACCCAAAACCAAACCCAATACCACATTTTTTTACTTAACCCATTCTTTTTAGAATTTCATGTTAGTATAAAAATAAAAAATCTAATTTTTTATTATATCATTTTAAATATTAAAAAACCAAAAAAATATTTATTATTGACTTCATAAATTAATCAAAAAAATGAGTTTAGGTGATTTAGAATAATTGAGGGAACAAATTGTGAGTCTCCTCAAGTGAGACGACCCTAGTTAGCCACATGGTTACAAAATGAAAAATTATAATTTCTTTTGACCACACCCTATGAAAGGCGTGCATAAAAACTGGTGTCATTGTTGGGGATAAAATAAAAGGTTTTATTACTTTTTTTATTTCACATTATACATATATTTAAATTTCTTTTATAAAAATAAAAACTAAATAATCCATGATGTTTTCAAATGATTTTTTTTCAATTCCTGGAACAACAAATGCTCTTAGGTCTGAGAACTAGTGATTCAAAATGCTGGACAAGTGTATATCCTTGAAAATCATGATAAACTCACTGAATATGATAAACATATGATAAATGTGAGAGTCATTAGAATATCAATTCATGAACTACCATAAATGGTTGATAAAGTCTTACTTGATTATCATATACTAAAGACAAATATGTAAGCCCCACCGATGTTCCCTAATTTTTATGAGGACATTAAATATGTTGAGTCCTATCTTGATGATTAGGCCACAATAGTGATATAATTTGAATAAAGGATGGAGGATTCTGACTACCTACCACCATATACTATGAGTCTAATACAAGTGGAACTTACCACTAAGGCATAGATTTAAGATAATCCAAATCAGGGAGTTGAATCTTTCTTTGACCCTATCTATTTTGATTTCATTGAATATAAATTTTGAATCACTTCCTGTTGTTTTCTTTATATATAATCAAGAAACATTTTCTATCCTTGGATGAAGAATATGAAACTAGATGTGAAACTATTGAGGAACAAATGGAGATCCCTGATTTTGATGAAAACAATATTGAGGATCCCCTTCACGAAGAGATCCAAGTTGATGAGCCTGAGGAAATCAGGAAATTGACTACTCATTTTAAATCCCCATATGAAGCCACCATTGGAAGAGAAGAATGAGGTGGAACAAGTAGAAACCAAGAAGGAGGATGATTCATACATCATCATACCCTGCCATGTGAGCTATACCTCACTGTGAAGGGTGGGGGGGCATCCTGAATACTCTATCCATGGATCATTCCTCAAGAACAAGGATGAAGAAAAAGCTAGTAAAATCCACATGTGGTGGTTTAAATCAAAGAAGATTAATCCACCATATGATTTTGGATAACATCGGGAACTACCCTCTATATGTATTGAAAATTTATGTCCCACAAGGAGGATCATACTATGAATTTTCCCATTCAATTTATTTCAAGGAATTTGGATTTCAATTTATATTTTTAGAAGTAGGGCAACATGCATCCCACTCCCTCATATTATTTTTGATCATTAATGACATTATCCTAATGCTTAATTGTGTAATTTATAGGATCATAATGGAAGAAAGAATCCTCAAACAATGAAGGGGAAGGCCCAATCATCATGGGAAAGGGAGTTCACTTTTTTTGATTTATCTTATAAAATCTCCAATTTTTTTTCTTCTAAATCATGTTTTGAACTCTAATGTTTAAATTTAAAGCCCATTATTGAATTATGATTTACTTAACTAATTTAAGAGACATGAAGTTCATAGGAATCATGTGATTATATGTTCTATATTTCCAGATTATTAATATTGAATGAGTAATATAGATATTTAAAATTTTAAAGTGAAACATTCATATTAAAAATAGGACTCATGATTTAAAAAATCTAATTCATTATTGTAAATGAAATTTCCAAATCATTTTGCATGCTTTGAAATTTTTTAAATTCATATGTTTTTATTATTATTAATCATGCTCTGAGTTATTGTCCCAATTAATATGTCCCATTACATAGAGAATTTCTAGACTAAGTGATTCCTATTATATTCTTAAGCATATTACTTAAGTGATCTTTGGACATGACACCGTCTAGAATGTGAATTTGAACTTGTAAAATCTATGACTGTGCAAAAACACAATTAAAATTATTTATTAATATTTTGAAAATTAAATTATCCTTAAAAGGCCACCTTTACATCAATCATCATTTAAACTATATATACCATGAAGCACCTTGTTAGGAGAGATCCATGTTTCAAGCCATTATTATCCATTCCTACCCTCCTCTTAGTAATATCATGATATTTTAAACATGAAGTGTGGGGGAGAAGGGTATCATGATAAATGGTATGATTTATGTTGTATGAAATAAGTGTGGGGAGGATTATTGTGGGAATTATAAAAGGTTGAGGAATAATTCATTTTAATCTAATGTTTTTTCCCTCATGAATATAAAAAAATGAAAATAAAAAAAGAACCCAAAAAAATGATAAAAATGGGTTTTGATTTTGGAAAACCAAAAATCACCACTACTAGACCTATGATTTCAATAATACATGGTAAGGTGGTGGATTTTTGGTTTATTTTATAGAATAATATTCGAATAAAATGAAGAGGTTCTTTGGGAAAGGAAAACGGGGTATAAAAATAGAAAAAATATTCAACATAGGACACAAATAATTGATTATACTTAACCTAATTATGATATCTTCTTTTAGTTTTGAGGAAGATGGAAACTATTAATATTTAAATGGGAGAATGTCATTAAGCTTTTTATATTTGAATATCACAGATTGTACTTAGGAGATAAAACTTCCCCTTGATCCTTTATTTTTGAAGCATCAAATACTGCCTACCTTGACCCTCACAATAATTTCAAGATTGATTGAAAATTCCTCACGATTTTATGTGCCTTTTGTCATTACAAAGTGGAGAAAGTAGTTCCTTACAAGCCCATGTATTTGGAGCATGTATTCATGATATGATTGTAACTATATTTAAATTATATCATGAGTTATGAGGGAAATTAATCCATTGTGAGATAGACCATGATTTGGCTTGTTTAACAATAATTAATTGAGGAACTTGAATGAATTATAGGAGAAGATCCATCCTTTTTCAAGGGGGAAAAGTAAAATAAATGGATTGGTTGTTTCATTGAAAAATGTGAAATTGAATTAATATTATATGTGGAATTTAAATTTTTTATTTGAAATTAATATTTTTTTATTATATTGTATTGAAATTTGAATATTGATAACATTGGTCCCACTTTAACTCCTTGTTGAGAATTCATGCATGAGGAAAAACATTGTTTAAGTGGGGGTATTATCAAACCAAAATTAAGTGCAATTTTGTATTAAAATTATGATGATTTATTCATCATTTTCAATGATAAAACTTATTTATTTCAATGTTTTATTAAAATAATTGTTAATTTGATTATTGAATGAAAATGGGATAAAATATGAAAACTGCTTAAGTATGGAATTTTGATAGATTTTAATCACTTTGGTATTTTATTCATAACTTTTAAATTATAAATCCGATTAATGTGAGTATATTTTTTGGAAGATCCCTTTCCATTTTTAATACAATTTTCCCTTATGTACTGAAAGATAAATTTGGTATTAAGAAACCCTAAACTATCTCACAAATTGGGCCTTAAAAACTATTTATAGATCTGGAAAATTTTGATGTTAGGACCCTATCCCCTAATTTGATGAACCAAGTATGTTGGAATTTTATGGGATATGTGAAAGACATTTATGAAAAACATTGATGAAGGATTCCATTTATTCATCTACCTTTTCTATGGACATTAATGCATAGGAAACCAAAAAAAAGGAATATTTAGAGTCTGTCTTGGTAGAATAAATTCCCAAATAAAAACTGACATATCTATCTATACACAAAGAAGATTATTTTGAAATTTGGAGGGAATAAGAGAATGACATTTATTAACATCATTAAAGAAGGATGACACATGTGAATTACCAATTTAAATGGGCTAACATGCCAAAAATTTCAAATTGAAATTATTTCCAATTAAAGGAGGATAGATCCTCCTTTCCAAGTCATTCAAATCCATCCCATACCATCTATTGACCACCAAGGAGATCTCTACCATGGATCTGTGCTGCACTATCTACTTCACCCCCATTTTTTATTTATATTTTTTTCTTATATTTTTATTTATTTTTGTTTTAGTTGAAAATTTTATTTAAAATTGTAATTGTAATTTGAATTTTGTTTTTAAAAAATAATTTATGAATTTTTATTAAATGGTTTATCCATCGATCCATATTTTTAATTTTTTTCTTTTAGTGATTATTATTACTATAATAAATATTAATAATATAACATTATTATTAGAAAAATTTATTTCCTATATTCTATCCTTATTCTCTAAATAAAATTATTTTCTTAATGATAATAACAATAATAATTAATTTTAATTTCATTATAAATTATATAATCTATTTATTTTCATTTTCCTTCTTTTATTTTATTTTTTATCTCTCTCCCTCTTCCCAAATTTTATTTAATTTTATTATTTTATCCTCTCACCCCATTATTTTTAATTTATTATTTTTTTCATCACTTTCTTTTTAAATTTATTATTTCTTTAATTTTATTTTATTTCTATCTCTTTCTCTTCCATCCATTCCCCCAAGCGATCCCTTACTCTCAGAAATTAGAGGTTAACCCTGAGTCTTGGCCTGAGGGGAGGAAAATGTGTTCTTGAATTTTCTTTAATGTTTATTTTAAGTTTGTGGTAGATTTGAGTAGCATGAATAGTGAGTAGAATTTACCTGATTTAGTGACTTCACATCAATGACATGAAACTCAATCTATTTCTATTATTTTATTTAAATATTTTTTCCCTCTCTCCATTGGTTAAATTTTCATATGAAGGAGTTGAGATAATCAATAGATGACACAACATCGATTGAACTGGGTCCTGGAAGATGGAATACCCATGACCAAGACATGTCTTCAACTTTGATTATAAGAGGAGGTGAAATTATGTTTACTTAGGATTTCGAAGATTCCACAATTTTTAAATAAATAATATTAGTTCAAACATGATATTTCATTTTTTTATTATCAAATTGAAATAAATATTATAAAGGGGAATAATGATTGAACCCAAAATTGAACCCCTAACTAAGTGTTTTATTCCTTAACCCACTCTATTTAGAGTTTCATGTTAGTATAAAGTATAAATTATTATTTTTCAAGAAATTTTTTTAAATATTAAAAAAAATATTATTTATTTCATAAATTTATCCAAACAAAAAAAATTATTTTAGGTGATTTAGAATATGTTAGTGAACAAATTGAGAGGCCCCTCATGTGAGACAACCGTAGTAAGCCACTGTGATGCACTAGAAAAAATTATAATTACTTTTTACCATGCCCCTCAATAGGAGTGTGTCAATGGGATATGTAGTGATTCTGGGAAAGGTAACACCTCAAAAGGTCATTGGTAGAAAAAATAAGATCCCATTTTATAATATTGTTCAACGGTCGATCCTACATTTTCTCACCCCTTATTTAATTGATGCGGGTACAAAACCTGTGTTTTGAACTTCCTAATGCACTCTATTCATGATAGGTAACATTACTTTGATGTCTCACACATTCATTGTGATAAACACCACATATACCAAGAATTATGAACTTAAACTATTCTCCCTTGGTCGAAGCATTGTGAACTTAAACTATGTGCGACCTTACCAAGATTTTGTTTCTCTTTGTGAGGTATTATAAGTGTCATTTTCCTTATAGGCCTTTCTTGGGGAAACTCGCATTTCCTTGGATGTATGAGTAACACTCATGTTAGTTTACACATCTGAGCTATAAGATGTAAAACTTCCCATCTCCATGTCGTGATCATATGATGTTAAACTGTATGACACATCATTCTCGACAAATGAAATTATACTACGTGTCCAGTGTCCTCATAATATGATATTAAACTACTTCTCTATCATTATTTTCTTGACATAAAACTAAATGGAATCTTAGGACCTTGCTCTAGAAGCCCTTTCTTCTAGTGCCATTAAAAACTGCATCATTTATATCCATCGTTCATCACTTGGCATTCGAGATGATGCCACCTTGGAAGATGGATTTCACCATTGTTCATACAGATACACTTATCCAATGTTCTCGATGTCATGGTGGCATAATTACAGGAGTGTGAGAATCCATTCAAACATCCCATCACTTAATATTCATGCTTCATGTGCACCTTATTTGAATTTTCACCCTCTTCCATGTAAGAACGGTCCCCAAATTACATTGGCACTCGGATAAAATGGATCACCTATTGTCATGGGCCAACACCCCAGAAAACATTGGATGATATTATGAGATAGGTTCCATGTTTCGAACATAGTTAGTGGCAGACCCTCATTTTTTTCTACCATTCTTGATTAAGAGGAATGGATTCCATGCTTCGAACATGGTCAATAGTTATCATCTATCATCATGCCACTCCCCTTGTGTGCTAAATTTTGGGTTCAGTGATTCACTCTCTTCATTCCCAGTGTTCGGGTATAATTCAACTCCCCTAGCGTTACCCCATTCATGCACTAGCACAGATTGGAAAAGAAAGTTTTCTATTCAGAGAGCCTTTTTCACCATCCATATCCCACCTCAGCCCAAATATTCCCGAAATATATTTAGAAATGTATACCCAGAATGATCAAGTATTGTCTGACTCTCTCATATAAATGAGAAATAAAATAGTCTTCCATGGTTTCTGACATCGAGTATGACTCATTTGAGATTAGGGATTGGTCATTGGTTATATCATGAATATGATTGAAGTAATATAATTAATTACAAACAAAATAAACACATTCAAGAATGCATGAGATTAAAAAATACCAAGTTTTAGAGGGTCATATACATATTGGAGCCTCTCATTTGAAAAATTGTTCTAAAGATCAACCCCATCAACTAATCATTCAAACTCATCTATCCTCTATTGAGTGACCTCCATGGTTTAATATGGGTATGCCAGATCTTCCACTACATCATTGGATTTAGTGAAAATTTATTCATCTCTGATCCACGACCGATTCTTCTCAACCCAACAATCATCCACCAACAATGTCACCTCTACCAGCTTGGCCTCGACCTCCAACAATTGATCCTTCAAACTATTTATTATCTCATGCAGAGTAGTAGCTACTACAACATGCTCCTGAATCAACCCTTCTAGATAGGCGATCTCCCCTTTAGCTGCCTGAAGTGCCTTGGTGCCGTCAGCATTGTTATTCTTCTATGAAACATCAAGAATATTCCATTCACTATGAAATTTCTCGAAAAGGAAGTACTAATCCAGTGCATGATGGTTTATGGAGTCCATCACACCAGTACCTAGGCTGAAAATCCAATGGCCTAGAGTTCCAACCTAGGTTGGAAGGTCATATATCTAGGTATGAGTGATGAATTTCAGCATATACCTCCACACCTTGCAACTAATTACCTTGTCCTCCTCAGCGGAATTCATGGTAGAATATTTGAAATCTTTGGGTGGTGTGGGATCACAAGTAGGGAAGATATCTAGTACATCAATGGAAAAATCCTCTGTAGGAATATCCTCAGATGTGGGTAGGATGAAACCTGGAAACAGATCCTCCTCAGCACCCTCACATGTAGTAAAATCCTCTACTTCCCTTTGTGGCACATCTGAAATGGATGTAACCATCCCAGCCTTCTCAGTTTCCCATGTTGGCTGCAAAATATCATCCTCAACACCCATAGATGGAACCAATGGAAATTTGTGTGAAGGTGCATCCAATGCATCCTCCACTACCATTCCTACTATTGGTATAAATTCCCCCACCTAAATTATGGATTTAGATCCAACAAAAGACTTATTTGGTTCCTGTATGATTTTCTCCGCCTTCGTGAATACTTTAGCCAACCATGTCATAGGCCCCGCCTACACCCCCTCCATCAAGGGCATGGTCTCAATTGTCCCCTATAGTGGAACCTTCACGGTTAGCCTGACCACCGTGGACTACCTAAAATTTTCCACCTGGGGAATAACACCCACTGTTTACACCTCATCAATAGACACTTACGACTTATATATGGACGCCAGCAGCTGAGCACTAGGTGTTGTTCAAATATCCATTTGAATATGAGTTAGTCAAACATAGAAATGGAAAGCTGAAGAGACAAAGGTTTGAGGAAGAAGAGGCTAACATGAATAGTGAAACCCAATGAGGAGCTCCTGGAGATTCATGAGTAGTTTTCCCAGCAAGGGTGTTTCCCTAGTGGTTGTCTCCTTAGTCGCATGTGCTTCTTCAACTGATGGTAGACCACCCAAATCCATGATGTTAGGAAGAGACCCCACATGAACCCCTTCAAGGGTTGAGGCTCCCTCACCCTCTTCCTAAATCTCTTCATGGCTCTCTCCCTCTTATGTTCTCACGAATTCCTACACAGTTGACAAATGAAATTAGGCCTACATGTTTAAGGGATAAGTGGTTTTTCAAAAAGCACACAATGATAATAATGCTTACTTAATCTACAGTAGGATTCCTATCTTCAGTTGAGTCTTGGTAGGAATCACTTCCCAAGGACTCTCCTAATTCATCTCCCTCATCTACGCCCGTAGCCGCGTGACCCATAGAGACCATTAGAGGGGAAGAAATTCCTGGAATTACCCATACCTGGTTGGTCAAGGGACATACGGTACCATGAGAGTAAACTAAATCCTCAAGTTTCTCCATATATTGTGTTTCTCTACATGATGAATGTGGAAGCCTTCCCTTGCATGAAACATCCCAGTGAAGAATATCCCATCTATGGTGAGATACTAACACACCCCCAAGGGGTGGAGGGATACATGTGGAGTCCACATCTTTCCTAGGTATTAGGGAAGGAAACATCGCTAGGAACATCTAGGTCACACACTCTCTTCCCGGGGCCGTGTAATTGCACCATTAGGATATTCCTATAGGTATCTCCTTCCAACTGTTCCCACTTTACCAAGAGCATTGAACCTGATGCTTCTGCTTCTCTCCCTCCAGCCTCCTCCTATACTGACCCTATGAAAAAAACAGTGCCCATAGGACCGACCTCACCTCTATAACGTGCTCCAACCACCACTCACCCTTGTCCCTACAGTTTTTTCACATCAATTTAATTGACACGGGTGATTTAGTGCCTCGGCATCTCCCCCGAATATGCACTCTCCCATATACACCCATATTCATGGATAGGACTGTACGAAAGAATTGTTGATTCCATCCCTCACTGCCCTTTCCCATACTCGTGTGTAAATATGCACCAAATCAGCATCATGACTGAATGTTTGGGCCTTTGATTCACTATCATGTACACCATTGGGGTCACATCTACATGAATATTAACTACCATGCAAACCAATTGGGGTTTTACGACTCACAGATCATGTTGTAGTCAACTCATACCACTAGTACCCCACCTCAGAAGGCCTGGAGATATGATAATTGCTTGGTGGTCCCCATACCATCATTAGTAACTATCCTAATTGGAAGGGGGAAAGGGTAAAACATGAAGTGCTTTGCTGGCCCAAATTTTTCCAGCATGTCTAGCAAGACCAACTTTAGTGGGCCACTCCAGATAATGTTCAAAATCACTGGCCAAAAAATTGTCCTGGGATGAGAGATGGGGTTTGGATACTCCTAACCACCCATGTTTGTGGCCACATAGTTTTATATGAATTGGAGAGGTCCACACACATGAAGAATATGCATCCCCTCAATTATGTGGAAGATCACCTAATACAACTTCTCTAATACTAGGACAACCAAATTGAAACACTTCACCATCATAGTATCACTACCATAATAATGTTTCTCAGCCAAACCCCCATGTATGTATCCCTTATTGTGAGAATGAAGCAAAAAATGAGAATGCAAATGAACCCTAACGATATAACCATGAGGGATTCTATCTTTATATTTTATTCCCATAGGTTCCACTAACTTGCCTTCAGGATATACCAATGTGAGGGTCTGTTACCCCACTAAAAGTCCCCAGGTCATGTGCATGACCTCCCTGATAGCTTCTTCGTGGGATCACCCCCCTTGAGTAGCTCCTCCACTACGGGTTTTTATAAAATACCCAAACCATTTCATGAATGGGATATCCCTCATCCAATGACTCACATCATGGGTCCCTTGCACCAGATACAATAGTGCATTCTCTAGATCCGACAATTTCTCCTGGTCCTCCCACACATTCTATGAGGGGAAAAAATAATCATACATTACCACTTGAATTTGGATCCCAACAATCTAGTGAAGATCCCATAGGCTGACGCCATCCTCCCCATGACACAGATGAATGATTTTGGTTCCTAATGACCATCTACTAAATTACCCTAGCATGATATTTTGTTGGAAGTAAACATGAATCTTCTACACCCATTATTAGTTTTATAGACCCACTCACATTAGCTCAGCCTCTAATTCATGGAATGATTTGTAGATAAATAGGCCCAGACCCATTCATCTATAAATGTTTCTCTGTGAAATATATATCAATTTTCGAACCACCCCTTGAGTGGATCCCCCAATACCTTATAACATCTTGATTGTTCTTCTGCATGACAATTCATGTGATAATTTCCTAAGGATAGCTATTGTACTAAAAGGTCATAGTGGATCCCTTCTATGATGAGAACTCGGAAGTTACATAACAATGTTATTGAATATATGTTCTATGGTCAGATGATGTCATTTGAGGGAAACAAATAATACATGCTATTAGGGGGGATGACTCATTAAACTTTGAGGAACCTTCTCATGGTGTGCGCCCTTGGTAATATTCAGGAGGATATTTTGAGAATGAGACCTGCCAGTAAGAAATCCACATTTCATAGTGTCATTGGATGTTCCTATCTACGGATGTGTGTATTGGTCCCTAGACATTAAGATTATTATTAATGGGTATTACAACTCACACACTTAGTTGTGTTGACGAAAACTGTAATGAAACGCTATTCGCAGAGAGGTTGGATATGTTGGGTGCGTCATGAGTAATAATACATTAATAGACAATGAGAGAAATGATTTTTCCATTATGTTCCATAATGAAAGTAGATATCTCAATCCCTTTGATGGAATTGATATAACCTAAATAAATCCATGGACATGGTAAAGAATGGCCAAGTTCAATTCTAGGAAGTCAAAGAAAGAATAATCGAGCACATGGGTTGATGGAACTGACATGAAACCCGATTGATTTGAGATATCTCGACAAAGGGATTACATTACATAGTAAGCGTTCGTAGGATGTGAAACATCATTATGGCATTAAATTATTTCTCTATGGGTTCCTTGGCATGTTGCTAGATTCTAACCTTGGAATTTAGGTAGGCTCCGCATAATGCCGCTGAGAAAGAGGCCTAGAGGGTCACACACTAAGTGTGTCCAAGTATCTCAATTAAATATTAATTTAACAAGTTGAAAAAAGATTATTCCCGATTTTGGTTTAACAATTATTCAAGGATACTTGATCACATTTATTTCGACACTAGTTATTCGAGAGAATATATTTTGGGAGAAATAATATATTTATTAGCAAGTAATGTAGTGATATTTATTTGAGAAATAAATATCTATTATTTAAGGTCCAATAAATGTGCTCGAGGAAATAAAGAGTATGGAAAAAAAGTACATGTCGTGTATATTAATATAAACATTGTGTAGTTTTCATTGGGATTTGTGAGAAATAATATTATTTATTTCATTAAATAATATTAGGTGTAATTCAATGGGCACATGTCATGTAATAATAAGAGTCAGCTATTAGTATTAGACATGGGGTATTACAAAGAATTAAATGAAATGAATAAATAATTTCATGTAATTAATTAATTTTATTATTATATGAAATTAAAATCCCAATTATATAATTCTCATTAGCCTAGCCATTTTTGTGGTTGTTTACAATATATCTTGAGAAATCTCTCAATCCAAGAGAGAATTTTTTTCTTCTAAGAACACTCTCAAGCTATGAGAGAGATCCTCCTCCACTAGAATAAGGAGAGCACTTTGTAAGAGGCTCTCAAGGCGATCGAAGGCGGACATCACAAGGAAAGTCTCTTCCATGCTATCACCTGGATATCCCTTTGGCGACATCTAGAGATATGTGGGGCTCATGTGGATCACCACTAGAGGAATCCTACACTTTTATTCTATGATGAAATGATGAATCACATCGGATCATGAATGGAAACATCAATAGAGAGAGAATTTCATCAATGTAATTCTTGTTTTTTAATTAAATTAATTATAACCAACAAATGATGTTCTTATCTATAGTTCCGAGAATCCCTTAGTTTTCTTTCATTCTTCGTTCTATTTTGAAGATACATCATTTTATTATCGTGACAGATCACTGATTGATCATTGTTAATGGAAACATTAATGTTGGCTATACCCACTAATGCGCTTCCACTACGCCCAGAACCTACAAGTGGTATCAGAGTAGTTATATCTTTGATTATAATTATTTAATTTTTTGTTGGTGATTTAAGCATTTAATAATTTAGTTGTTTCAATTCAAGTTAATCATTCTATAAATCTGAATCTCGAGATCTATACCTCCTCTTTCGTTTCTCGTTCACCTTACAGAAACTTTTTTTTAATTTTAATTGAAATAAAATAGAGGATCTCATTTGGAGGTGCAAAGGATTCCAAGCCATAAAACACCAGAACACAATCCATGTATTCATTAGTACATGCCATATAGTATAGGTTCCATGCACTTTGATGGTCCTCCAAACCAGACCATGTGTTGGAGTCTTTCTAAATCTTAAATGGCTTCATGTGTTGACAAGAAACAGGTGGCGCATGGTTTCTAAATTACACACCATGTGGTCCACTGGAAACGACGTGTAGTCCCTTTTGGTTAGGGTTGGATCGTGCACCCCATACACAGCTTTCTTGGTTGGAAACTATGTAACACAGATAATACATGGTGTGTGACCAACTGAAAATGCTTTGTACTCTGAAGATTTCTGAAGTACATATACACGCCATGTCCTCAGGCATGTACTTTGGATGAACGGTGAATAAAAGTAAATGTCTCATAGCCGGAACTACACGTCGTGTACTGATCCAAATTACACAGATTTATTAAAATTTGTTATTATATTGTACAAACCCTTGAGACGTGTACCATAGTTCAGGCGTAAAGTTGAGGCAAAACATGGGATAGGCTATATATATATATATATGTATTTAATTTAACATCTGCATAATATTCATTTCTACTCATTGGGTAGTTATGAATAGGAATTCACCAAGTTTCCTCCAAGGTACAAGTTATGTACAAAGATAATTTTAAAGGAATTTATTTGTTTAAAACTATGATGGATGATAATCTCAAGGAAATTCAGAAAAGTGTTTAGGATAAAAGGATTGATTAATTAAGGATAATTAATTGATTTGAGCATGATTTATCTTAAACAATAATGAATAAGAATTGAATTCTAGTTTTATTTATGCGTAAATATTGTTTCATGTATGGATGATCATTATCCAGACCAAGACCTTTGTATTTGAATAGTTTCTTTTAATTTATTTATTTAAATTAAATTTTTTGGCCTGTGAGACTTCTCCTCATTAATATGTTGGGCCTGTGTGTCCAAGGTTTATTTTATGTAAAACCTCACTTTACCCCTCACATGAAAGTGAAATAAAAGAATATGTAATTAATGGAGCTCCCAAGATAGTGGAGGCAACTCAAGTTAGGAGCCAAGGTGAAACCAATCCAAGTAGATATAAAGGCGAATAGGTGGAAATTTGTAAACATGAACCCAAAAGGTTCATGGTGTTTCTCCCCTAGGTCTTAGGTTAGTTTATCAACTGCAAGATAAAAAAACCAATAGAAAAAGATCATGATCATACCATTTATTTTATTTTTTTCAGTAGCATGGTTTATTTATTGTGGGTGTGTTTTCATGATCACACAAGTAATGAATTAAAAAGTCATGCAAGTTGGAACTAAAATAAGACCGGCTTATGCGTAAAATATTTTCTTAGACATGTTTAATCACTTAAGTATACCCCACTTAATATTAACAAAAATTTAAGAAAGATAATAAAATGGAAATTTATGTATAAGGGTAAAATCCCTCTAAGAAATATTAAGTCAGTATAGCCATCCATAATCTTGGTTAGAATCACACCATTGTTCAAAGTGATTAAACTACCCCAGTTGTGGTGGTTTTAATTATCAGGGAATTCTAATTCAAGGTTTTCAGTTGACTTGACTTGGTTCACATCAAGGGTTCACTGGAACAATATTACTTGGTGTGACTAAGAGGAAAAGGTTGAGGAAATCCAAAATAAATGGATTTTAGGATTGGGGAGTCCACTCAGCAGATCAAGGAGATGCGAGTTAATGAAGCTGGCATTTGGAATTCCTACCTAAAACCCTTCAAGTTGCTTGACCAACCCGAGTTGGGGTAATTCAAAGGGAAATATGGATCCTTTCCACTAGAATATTCAGGCAATAGAAAATTCTGAAGTCAATGGTGAGGGCTATTGGATTTCGATAAAATAGATGGAGACTAATGAGTATTACTTAATTAATTTATCTCAGTTTTATCAAGATAAAGTACTAAACCTTTGATCATCATAATTTTTAGAAATGGAAAGAAAAAGTTCTTCAAACATATCATTGTGAACCAAACTCGTTACGAAAAACCTTCTCACCGGCACTAATTTCCCGGAATGGAAGAGGCGTTTACGCATCATCCTTCACCATGAGAGGAAATTGTATGTGTTGTAAGAACCTATACTAGTTGTTCCTGGAAAAGAGGCCAGTGATGAGGAACTATCTATCTATATGAAACATATAGATGATTCCATAGATGTCCAATGTTTCATGCTATCAGACATATCTAATGAGATCTTGAAGCAACATGAAAGCATGGGAATGTATAGCATGATGTATCACCTTAAGGATCTCTATCAAGAGAAGGAAAGATAGGAGAGATATAAGATCTCTAATTGTTTGTTCACAAATATTCTTGGAGATTCTATTCTAGCTGGGTCTCATGTAGTCATGCTTATTGGCTACATTGAATGCCTAGACATCTTAGGGATTATGTTCCCAGATGAGTTGTGTATAGATATCATCCTATCATCACTGCCCAAGACCATATCTATATTTATTGTCAAATAAAACATGAAAAACAATGAGAAGAGTATATCGAAACTTCTAACATTAATTTTCCAAGCAGATAAGGACATGGGGCATAAAAAACCCACAGTCCTTATGGTGAATATGAAAATTAAGGATATAGAAAAGGGGATAAGGATTCATAAACGGTCTGAAGCCCTTGAGAACCATCCCTCTAAGAAGGGGAAGATCCAGAGGCAGGGCAAGGAACAGGAGGCGGTATGTTTTTCATGTGGCAAGCCAGAACATTGGAAGAGGAATTATACCCAAAAGTATGGGGACGCTAAAGGTGTGTTCGTTATCGAGTGTAATCTTTCCATTTATACACATTGGGTATTAGATACAACTTTTTGGGATCACATATGTATTCAAATGCAGGAACCAAGTAGTTTTAGAATGATTTCCAAAGGAGAGGTGGATCATCGAGTTGCTAATGGCGCGGGGCTGGCTACGTTGTCCATTGACGATTACCATCTTTCATTTCCAATTGGAATGCTTTTGGTTTTACATAACTGTTATTATGTGCCTAGTGTTACCAAGAACATAATTTCTGAATCATGTTCGGATATGGATTTATTTATTTTCATGTTTTGAAATAAGGGTTTTTTCTTTTATAAGAACAACATATGTTATGGTATGGATCATTTAAATAACATTTTGTATGTATTAAATTACAAAAACCATGTTTTTTCAATCGATAACAAAACAAACTCACATGACTCATACATCACCCAGTTGTGGCATCACCGTCTCAGTCATGTAAACAAGAAGCGATTGAAAAAACTCTTCCAAGATGGTTATTTATAATCTACTAAGCTAAAACCACTGGATATATATCACTTTTGTTTACAAGGTAATATGAACAAGCCTGCTTTTGGTGGATAGGGTGAAAGGGTCACAAAGCTTCTAGGATTTGTGTACACATATATGTTTGGACCACTTCCAGTAGAATCTAGAGGTGGATATTCTTACATCATTACTTTTACTGATAATTTGAGTAGATATGGCTATGTCTACTTAATGAGGTATAAGTTAGAGTCCTTAATGAAATTTAAGGAATTCAGGAATAAAGTAGAGAATCATCTTGGTAAGAAGATAAAGAAACTTCGATTAGATCAAGGTGGAGAATATCTAAACCAAGAATTAATTGATCTTCTATGGGAGCCTTAGATTCTATCTCAGCTCACTCCTCTTTATACACCATAGTGGAATGGTGTTATATAATGGAGGAACCTCACCTTGTTGGACATGGTGATGTCGATGATGAATCATGCAGATCTTCCATTATCCTTTGGGGGATATGCATTACAAAGTGCAGTGTACACATTAAACTAAGTACCAACTAAGGTGGAAAATGGAATTACCTTCGAGTTATGGAATTGAAATAAAACCATTTTGTCACACACATGTTTATGGGGAAGCGAGACATTTGTTAAGGCCTTATCAGGCAACAAACTAGAACCCCCAGGGCATGAAGAGTATCTTTATAGGATATCCCAATGAAACTAAAGGATATTAGCTATATAACCCTTCAGGAAAGAAAGTGAATATCTATAGACATGATGTCTTTCTTGAGAGGGAGAAAATCCTGAAAAAGGATAGTGGGAGAAAGATTTACTTCAACGAAGTTGATGCTCAAGATACACAAGAGTCGGTATAGGGACAAGTTCTACAAGTCCCCATGGAAGAGGTTCCCGAAACACAAGTACTGCATAGGAGCTCAAGAGAGGTAAGAGAACCAGAGAGATTTGGTTTCCTAGTCACTGAGGATGGTGAATAATTATTGTTGGACCATGATGAACCTATCTCCTAAATGAAGTAGTAGAAAGCTCATAAACTGCAAGATATCTAGAAGCTATGAATTCTGAGATGGATTCCATGTATCAAAACTAAGTCTGGGATCTGGTTGATGAGCTAGTTGATGTAAATCCTATTGGATGAAAATGAGTATTGAAGAGAAAAATGGGCAGGGAAGGTCAATTTAACACTTATAAAGCATGGCTAGTAGCTAAAGGATTCATACAACATCTAGGAATTGACTATGATGAAACCTTCTCTGCAGTTTCCATGTTTAAACCCATAAGAATCATGCTTGTCATAGAAGCTTACCATGAATATGAGATTTGGAAAATGGATGTAAAAAATGAATTCATTAACAGGAACCTTTAGGAAGATGTCTATATGATACAACCATAAGGGTTTGTGACACCAGGTGAATCAAAATGGTTTTGAAAGTAGCAAAAATCCATTTAGGGATTAAAGAAAGCATACAGGTCATGGAACATTCGATTTTATGAAGCCATAAAGGAATTCGGTTTCATTAAATATTAATGTGAACCATGTTTTTATAAGCAGTTTAATGGGAATGCAGTCATTATCCTAGAAGTATTTTTTGACGACATATTTCTTATTGGAAACAATGTACTTGTCTTACAGTCAGTTAAGGACTGATTGAACAAGTGTTTCTCCATGTTGGACTTGGGTGAAGCAACCTAAATTCTAGGGATCAAGATCATTCATGATATATCCAAGAGGCTTCATGGACTAAGTCAGGGTACATACATTGACCAGATACTAAAGATATTTATTATTGAATAATCCAAGAGGGTATTCGTTCTAGTGTCACATGGCCTACATATTTCTATGAAAATGTTTCCTTAAAACGCAACATGAGAATGATCGAATGAGTAATATCCCATATGCTTCAGCTATAGGATCCATCGTGTATGACATGTTATGTACCAATCTTGATGTTTCTTATGCACTGAGCATGGTAGGTAGATATCAAGAAGATCTAGGATAATAACATTGGACTTCTATTAAGAATATACTTAAGTATCTGAGAAGAACTAAGGATATGTTCCTAGTGCATGGAGGAGACAAGAAGCTTATCATCAGAGCGTATGAGGATGCTGGTTTTTAGACAGATCAGAATGATTTGATGTCGCAATCTGGATGTGTTTTCTATCTCAATGGAGGAGCTGTGAGTTGGAAGATTTCAAAGTGACCAGTTGTCGCTGATTCTACAGTGGATTCCAAATATATAGCAGCTTCTGATACAACCTAAAAAATCATCCGGAATCAGAACTTTGTCTAGGAGCTTGATTTGGTGCCTAGCAGTAAATATCATATCACATTGTATAGTGATAATACTATAGCAGTGGCTCTTACAAAATAACCAAGGTCACATCAACAGACAAAGAACATACTCTGGAAGTATCACCTCTTGAGGGATTTCTATCAAAGGGGTGAAGTTGCAGTGAGCAGAGTGTCCGTGGAAGAGAACTTGGTAGACCCTATGACTAAAAACCTATCTTATTAGAAGCATGAGTATCATGTGATAGATAGCATGTTAAAGGTTATTAGAAGTTGGATCTAGTATAAGTGGGAGTCTGTTGGAGTTGGTGGCCTATAAATCACTACTTTTTTACTTTATTCATTATTAAATATATTATCACACCTTGATTATTCTTCTATATGACAATGCATGTGATAATATCCTAAGGATAGCTGTTGCACTAAAAGGTCATAGAAGATCTCTGCAATGATAAGAACCCGGAAGTTCCATAACATTGTTATTGAATATATGTTCTTTGGCCGGATGATGTTATTTGAGGGACACAAATAATACATGCCATTAGGGGTGAGGACTCATAGAACTTTGAGGCACCTTGTCATGGTGTGATCCTTTGGTAATATCCAAGAAGATATTGTGACAACAAGACCTGCAAGAAGGAAATCCACATTTCATAGTGTCTTTAGATGTTCCTATCTGTGGACATGTGTATTGGTCCTTAGACATTAAGATTATTATTAATGGGTATTACAAGTCTCCCACTAAGATATTTTGATGAAAATTGTGACGATGCACTATTAATAGCAAGGTAGGATGTGTTGGATGCCTCACGAGTAATACTGAATTAGTAGATAATGTGAGAAAGAATTTTTTCCTTATGTTACATAATGGAAGTTGACATCTCATGATCTTTTATGGAATTAATATAGCTTAAATAAATCACGACCATGGTATAGAATGGGAAAGTTCAATTTCAGGAAGTCAAAGAATGAATAATCAAGTACATGGGTTTATGGCACCATCATGAAACCCTCTTGATTTGAGATATCGAGAAAAAGAAATTACAGTACACAGTAATCATTCGTAGGAGTTGACACATCATTTAGTGTTAACTTATTTCTCTATAGGTACCTTGGCATGTTTCTAGATGCTAACCTTGGATTTTAGGTAGGCTCCGCCAAATTCCACTGATAAAGAGGCCTAGAGGGTCACACACTAGGTGTGTCCAAGTATCTTAGTTAAATATTAATTTAACAAGTTGAATAAAGATTATTCTTGATTTTGGTTTAATAATTATTCAAGAATTCCTAATCACATTTATTTCGATAATAGTTATTCGAGAGAATATATTTTGGGTGAAATAATATATTTATTAGCGAGTAATGCAGTGATATTTATTTGAGAAATAAAAAACCATTATTCAAGGTCTAATAAATGTGTTGGAGGAAATAAATAAAATGGAAAAAATGTACACACCGTGTATATTAATATACACGCCATGTAGTCTTTCTTGGGATATTTTTGAAACAATATTATTTATTTCATTAAATAATATTAGGTGTAATTCGATGGGCGCATATCAAGTAATAATAATAGTCAACTGTTATTATTAGACATGGGGTATTACTAAGAATTAAATAAAATGAATAAATGATTTCAGGTAATTAATTCATTTTATTATTCAATGTAATTAAAATCCTAATTATATAATTTTCATTAGCCTATCCATTTTTGGGGTTTTGCACAACAGATCTATAGAAATCTCTCAAGCCTAGAGAGAATTATTTTATTCCAAGAATTCCCTCAAGCTATGAGAGAGATCCTTATCCACCAGATCAAGGAGAGCACTTTGCAAGCGGTTCTCAAGGTGATTGAAGGTGGGCATCGCAAGCAAAGGCTATTCCATGCTAGCACCCAGAGATCTATTCGACAGAGTCCATAGATATGTGGAGTACATGTGGATCACCGATAGAGGAATCCTACACTTGGATACTATGATGTAATGGCAGATCACATCATATCATGACCGGAAACATCAAGGGAGAGATAATTACATCAAGGAAATTCTTGTTTTTAATTAAATTAATTATAACGAACATATGGTTATCATCTCTAAGGTTTTGGGACTCTCTTCATTTTCTTTCATTATTTTTTCTATTCTAAATATTCGGTGGTTTATTATCATGACAGATCTCAGATTGATCATTGATAATGGAAAAAATGAAAGTTGGGTACACCCACCAATGCACTTCTGCTGCACCTAATACCTACACACACATGAAGCATTTTCTTCCCCTCACTCATGTGGTGGATCTACTTATACAACTTATCCAATATTATGAAAACCAAATTGAAACCCTTCATCATCACTGTATCACCACCATAATAACAATTCTCAGCCAAACCCCCATGTATGAATCCTTCATAGGGATAATGAAGCCAAAAATGAGAATGTAAATGAACCACAACAATCTAACCATGAGGGATTCTAGAATTTTATTTTAGCCTCATAGGTTCCACAAACATGCCTCTAGGATACACCAATATGAGTGATCTTTACCCCACTAAAGGTCCCCGGGTCATGTGCGCGACCTCCCCAGTAGCTTCTTCGTGGGATCACCCCCCTTGAGTAACTCATATATTGAGGTTTTTAGGAAATAACCGAACCATTTATTGAATCGGATATCCCTCATCCATGGATTCACTTCACTAGACCCTTTTACTAGATACAATAGTGCATTCTCTAGGGATGAAAACTGGTCCTAGCCCCCCAGAAATTCTATGAGGGGAGGAAATAATCATACATTACCACATGAATTTGAATCCCAAAAATCTAGTGAAGATCCCATAGGCTGATGCTGACCTTCCCCTGACACAGATGGAAGATTTTGGTTCCCAACGACCATCTACTAAATAGCCCTGGAATGATATCCTGATGGAAGTAAACAAGAATCTTTGACTCCCATTCTATGTTGTAGAGCCCCACTCACATTATCTCAACCTCTAATTCATGTAATTATTTTTATAAAATAGGTCAAGACCCATTCATCTATAAATATTTCTCCCTAGAAGAGGGAACAATTTTCGGACCACCCCTTGAGTGGATCCCACAAAACCTCTTTAAGAATCATCTCATACTATGGGGGGATGCCTTATTTTATATATTCTACCTATTTATATTATTTATTTTATTCTATAGGGTGTCCTATTTATGAAACACACAATTATTCATGATATGTCTTATGATATCCTTGTGCCACTTCTATACTCTAGTTGAGATCCTGAACCAGTTGGCAGGCTCGTCTCTACTCACCTTAGGGATGAGTATGTCATCCCTCACCCCAAATCCATAGATAATTCAAAGTAGATAATAAAATTGACATTACATTATTAGTTTAATTATTTATCCATGGTATGAGGCACTATAGATTTTCTCCCAGATCATTACATCCCCATACATTATTTCCTGATGAGAAGAAGTACCATTGACTCCAAGAGAGCCATTTCATTCAAGGAATTGGAGATTTTTTGGTTTTGATTTGTTAATATTTTTTCACAAATGATGGTTTCTAAAGGTCTAGTTTGATGAATTTGTTTTGAGAAGAATCAATTCATGGAGCATAGTTCGCGGTGAAGTGTTTGTGGAGCTAGGATTGCAGAGAAGGTGAGATTCACGAGTGATTGGCAATGAAATCACAAAGAACTCAGGAAGGGTGAGAGCTTTGCAAAAATAGATCACGATATCCTCTCTACATGAGAGTCATGTGGTCCATCTAAGGATCCCCTCCTCTATTTATATTCATTATACCACCTTCTTGTCCACAACGTCCTTCAGAAAGAAAATATCATGAATGGACTTTGTGAATGCGCTTCATGAAAGAGAGTTGATAGCCAATATTTTGTGATCATCCCTCAGAATATAATCCTCCTTGTTTCCCCTATAAACTCTAATTCGAAGGGGGTTTGGGGATTTGTTGACAAAAAAATACACATTTTACAGAAATAGTTGATGAAGACATGACTGGTTTGGGGTAAATCTAAGACCAAATGGTGCAAAAATACCTCTATGGATCTAATTTGTGAACCCTACATCCATAATGAATGGTAATAGATCATGAAGCTCCCATACCAAGATGATCATTCATGAACAAGAAACATCTTGAAGATAACCTCCATGCAACATTATTCAGAGTCATGGAGAGAATCATGAAATCATGAAGGGTTAACGATAACCTTTGTGAATTCTACCTTTAGACACGTGCAACCTCACCCACTCATGAATCTCATAAAGCTTCATGATGACCTCAAATCATCATTAAATAGGTGTCCCAATGAATACCCCCTATGGTCTGAAATTTAGGTGGGGGGACCATTCGAATTTCAAAAATTTATCTCTATTCACGAACCACCTGAGCATCATGGATGAAATGGAAAATAGATCACCCAAGGTATCCAATCATCACAAAATCACCTACCTATTGTTATTTATAGGCTCCACAAAAAGTGGAGATGCCTTTTATGAAGGCACTTTCCCTTCATTGAAGAAGAAGGCCCTCCTAGGCATTTGAGGCTTCATGAAGCATTCAACCTTAGTGAAGAACACCCTATCTAAATCAGAACATCACTCCAAGGAAGGGGAACCATATTTCGTGAAACATAACTCTTCATAAACCCCTTAACTTGTAATGTACTGGGCATTTATAAATCAAATTCCACTTGGAATTTATTTAAATGTACTATTATTTAATTTGGTTGTAGAAAACACATGCACTTATTTGGTTTTATTATATCATATTAGATTTAAATGATCTTAAATAATCTTTTTCATTAATTATATATTTTTTTAATAGTGATCACATGATTAGTATATATATAGGGTTTTAACAAATCCAATTTACCAGACAAAAGATTTGATGGCCTAGACTAGTAGGATTATGCCCCATAAAGCCAAATTAATAGTGATTATGGGGGAGATAACATCCCTAGGAATTTCCATTGAGCAAGCCAAGGATAATATATACAAACATAATTATTAAAGAAACTGTTTACGACGGAAGTTCAAGCTAATCAAGATCACAACCCAAACCTTGTTCACCAAACCACTACATGAAAGTCACACCATGGTGAACCTTACTCTTCAGGAATTTTCATGTGTATTAAAGGGATATTAATTAATACACTAGTATTATCAGTATTTACATTATATTTTATTAAATGAGGAATATATTTTCATTCTGTTATTTTAACTTTATAAATGACTTTTATTTTTGATACAATAAAATAGAAATAATATTTTTTGTTAATATGAAAATCCAATTAAGGAATTTATTTTGATGAATTAATGGATTTTTTAAATAAATAATATCTTAATATATTATTAATAAAAAATAATAATGATTAAATATAAAGGATCATGTAATTTTAAGGAAGTCAAATATAATTTTTTATAAGGGTTCAAAAACGTTTATTGTAAAAGAACCCATCATTTACAAATAAATGTCGATTTTATTTTAGAAGTAAAAATTCATATATTTAGAAAATTATTTAGGTAAAATGAATATTATTTTTGGAATCATAACATCAAAATTATCCAATAATTAATTTTTTATAATTTTCTAAGAGTTGAATTTTTGGGTAAAAATTAAATACCGTATATATATACATTGTGTATTAGGACATCATACTGACCTAAAAGTGACATAATAATTACAATTAATTGTATCCATGACCAAATATGTGTTTTAACTTTAAAAAATGTGATTTTATGTTTATTTTATTTAACTTATAAATTCATTATGAGTCCTCCAAAACATATGATATATTTTAAGGTTTTAAAATCATTTATTTAAGAGTGTGACACATATTCATATGAGAAAGGGAATTATTTTTTTTATGTTCGTCCATTTAACTTATAAAATAATGAGAAACACCCCCATTTGTATGAAACCAAGGAAAATACTATGGGATGGTTTTTGGTTTTTGATATTTTATAATGCAGAGTGAAAATCAAAATAATAAATAAATTCCCCTTCTTTTCTATTTAAACCCAACCATTATCCCATTTCTCTTCATTAAATCTCTTTGTATCACATCCATAATATTCCTACCAATCTCTATAGTCCACCCAAGGAACCTCCAAGCTCTCAATAAGCCCTTAGCAATCATTTGGATTCAGACAGTCAAGTAAGAGATCTCCCACTCTCCTATTTTTATCAATTACTAATTGTTGTTATGTCTCTAAATTTCATTTATGATTATATTGGGATATGTTCTTACATATCATAATTAAATTAAATTTTATTTATAAATTATTATATATTACTCTCACTCTAATTAATAATTCCATGGTCCTTTATGTACACCCGTTACCATCTTGAAATTTAGCCAGGGTTATTTTCTTTCACCTCTTTATTCATGTTTCATCAATATCATATAAGTTATATTTTAAATTACTTTTTAAGGGATATGATTTTACATTTCCATATAAATGTCCATTTTATGTCAAAATTATTAGATACCCCTTTCACTCTTGTCAATCCATTTTAGTAATTTTTATGCGATGTTGTTATGCTGTCGAAATTTCCCCACGATTTTCCCTGCCAAAACAATTATGTAGTGAATACCATAACAACTTCATATCAATGGTATTGAACTTCATACACTTATAATTCATTGACTAAGTTATTATATGTAATTATTAAAATCTCCTTTATAGTGTAATAATAAATTATGTTGAATGAATCCACGTTGTATGATCTATGTGACACACTTAATCAGGACAATTAAATGAATGTGACGGGTGCACCCATAATAATATAGTGATACAATGAATTGGGTAATGTTTTGTATCGTGAAATGTAATGTTGGGATAGGGACTGAACCATATTACATTATATTATTTTTTCCACCATGAAGTCTTGTCGGTTGAGACATGACCTATTTTTATGTTGTAGTGTTTAAAGTTGTTGGACCATTTCCCATGTTATGATTATCAATCTATATATATCTCATTGTTCATGTTTATGATTCCTACCCTTTATATGCCTATTTTCTAACATGTATCACCTTATTCAATTTTTATTCCCTTACTATTATTTATAGCTCACCCATTTCTTATGATTGTCCCTAGGTTATCTCGTGTAGTTTTAAAAAGACATAATTTTAGAATAATGTTAAAGAAGTTTTCAACAATGTTGTTGTATCCCATGTTCGAGATGCTATTCTATATACCTAATTCCAAAAGACACTATATTTATCTATATTTTAGGTTTAATTATGTATAATTTTATGTAATAAATCATTAATTAATGTGAAATAATGAATTGAGTTGTTATAGTTGGTATTAGAGAAAATGTATAGTTATTGTTGGGATTATGATTAGAAAACTCTAAAGAAATACTTTGGGATAAGACTTATAAAAATAAAAAATCCCTAAATTTGGGTAAGTATAGATTAAGTGGTTTATGAAAAATCTAAATTATTTTTTAGATAATACAGGTGTCCTTGTTTCTAGTACAAATGCACCTAGGGATAACATCTCTGACAAGGCGTGTTGGACCTAACTCAGTGTAACTTGGTACATGACAATGGGCCTTATGTACACTTGGATTGACACTCATGGGGGATATGATCTATTAAATTCATAAGATAATTTTGAATCATTATTAAGGGAAGAAAAAATTCCCTCAATAATATATGGTATGAAATAGATCATTGATAACATAAACAGAAGCCTTGAAATTCATAAGATAAGGAAGTAAATTCAAGTTATAAATTACCCCATTAATGTCATTAAATTCATATTTATGTGTTTGATAGTTTAAAAATAATCATCCATAGTTTTTAAATTATTCAATAAAATAGCCATAAATAGGAGGAATCGGGTAAAAAATCAATACGATGAGCAATTTTATGACTGCCTATGGCATCCCGCCTTTTTATTACATAAATTTCCATTACATTTTACAAACAGAGGATATTTAAAGTCTAGTGTCTTGGAAATCAGAAACATAGAACATTAAAACTAAAAACAAATTATTCTATTCCAATTAAAAATATTCATCATATTTTCATCCTATGTAAAATTACAACATCTCATATCTCGGGGACATACATCAAAGGAAAGAGTGAGCAGAAGGCCCAGTAAAGAATGAAAGTGAAACAATTTACAAGTGAACTTGAGTGATAACAATAAGATCATATAGATAAAAAGACATATCATAATAATAATAAATTGAAACATAACTTGAAAATTTTGCTACAAAATTTAATTTATACATTCATGAACATATCAACAAGTTCCATCCCTAAGGTGTCATAAAAATTACCAAGGTTATTCACCAAGGTATCATAAAACCTGTCATCTTTAGGGATTAATTTCTTTACCCTATGCATTGGAGTACTATATGGGAACACCATTAATATGTGTTTATTTTCATGTGATCCACATGGATAATAATCTAACATTTCATAAATAACCCAAAGAGAATAAAATAAAAGGGTTTCATATCAAAATGTTTACCTTTAAAAAAGTGCTTAAAAACAAGTTCATTATGTCATTTAAATCCCACAAAAAGGGAATGAGGGATTTATGTATGTCAATTATAGAATAAAATATATATATATATATATATATATTATGTCTTGATGAATACCCCTAGAAAAGAAATAGATTTGGGTATTCAAATAAATAATATAACAATTGTTTTTGATAAAAAGAGAGAGATTTTGAGATGAAAATTCTGCAGCATAACGACTATATAACATGGTTTTAGAAAACATTAAAAAGAGAGGGGATAGGGGTATACCATCCATAAATGAATCATAATACAGTATAATGACATTATAAATTGTAAATAAGAACATTATATAGAAAATTTATAGTTATACAACATAAAATAGAACTTGAATGGAAAAAAGAGAAGTTGAGAATTCCCTTTATTAAAATTTGGTAGCCTAATGACGTCTCTTAAAATTCATAAAAATCAGTTGATGAGAGTGGAAAGGGAATATCATCATTTAGACATAAAATGGACCGTGATAAGAATATATAAGATCATACCCCAAAATAATTAAATGGAAACTAGAAGATATAACGTAAAGGAAGCCTTGACTAAAAGAGGAGGGTGAAAGGTTCCCTTACCTTGAAGAGTAACTTCAAAAACACTTCAGGTTGGGACCTTGAGGGTTTTGAGGGAACCTTGGGAGGACTCCTTGGGAGGTAAAAAGACCATGTACTCGTTGAGGAGTAATTTTTAATGAATATAATGAAATAATGGGTTGGTATTTATAGAAAAAGCGAGGGAATATTTTATTAATTTCAAAGGGACACCTCATTAATGGTATTTGATAAACCATGGGATTTCCCAAGGTATTTTCCCAAGGTATTGTCAACTTGGGACACCGAATAACATATATTACTGTACAAAATTCTACCTGAATTATTACATCATGATTACATCATTAATGATTTCATTAAACACACAGAAACTCAATACCGTATTTTTACTATTCACTAAAAAACAAAGCATTTTATAAAAATATAATAAATTCACCCTAACCTAATATCGGTGCTCTGAATTTAAAAATGAACACCATTTTATAAAAATCATTTTCTAATTATGAGATTTTTAATTTTTATGTAAAAACACTATTTACCTGAAAAAATACTAATTCTTAACTAATAATTTCTGAAATAGTTATTTACTTATGTTATTATATCACATTACAATTCAAGATGCCTAAATTATATTTATACTTAATTGAGTTATGTTACTATTACATTGGTCACATTACTATTTATAAGGGTAATATTACTATTCATAATTTACTATTCACCAATAATTAATTTGATCTAATTAGAATATAATTTTTTTACTGATAACAACTATAAAAGACCATTTTTTGAAAATAATTTCACATTATTAATTATCAAATGTTTTAAAAAATATTTTAAATTTTTTTTTTCTAATATTAATCAATAATATAGAACTTTAATAAATTCATCCTATATTTATCTTGATATTTGAAATTCACAAATTTTACCACAATAAGAAATGAGAATTTTATTTATACAAAAGGATTTAAAAAAGTAATTAAGGGCTCATTACATATCCCCTTATAACAACTACATAAGACCTAAGAGTACGGTGTGAAATGGTGATAAAATATTGGGGTGGCTCAGAAAACAGTGCCCGAGTGGTAATTTTTATCTACTTGAACTTATCTCAAAATTGATTCCGTTCAAGATTAACATGTTTGATTTTTTCTTGTGCTTGGTCCAAAGAAAATACCAGTGATGCTACCTCCTTCCCAAGATCTGACAGATGGGATTCATACGGCCCGAGTCTACCGGATGAGGCCATCGACTCTTCATTCTATATTAATTAACCCTGATCATTTGTACTTATAAAAAATAATCATAACGTTATGATTATAGTTTCCAGTGGTCATATTGACTAATGATCATATAATAGTAAAAACCCAATAGTATCATTTTAATTATACTAACTTCAATAAAAATATATTTTTGTTGAGTATAAAATAAAATAACAAACAAATTTAGGAAACAAATGTTAATCAAAATTTTGGGTCGTTACATTCTTCCCCTCTTAAGAAATTTCGTCCCTGAAATTTCAACTTGTACCCTTAGAAAAGAAAAGGTGTGGGTACTTCTTCCTCACATACTCCTCTGGTTCCCACACGGCTTCTTCAAATTTTTGGTTTCTCCACAACACCTACAAACAGAGGTCGGTCTTGTTGTGTAGAACCATGTCACTACGATCCAAGATCTCCACTGATTTCTCCTCATAAAAAGGTCATGTTCCAGTTGTACCACCTCTAGATTTAGTACATGGGAAGGGTTAGGTATGTACTTCCTCAAGAGGGATACACGGAAGATATCATGAACTTGTGCCAGATTCGGAGGAAGTAAAAGCTGATAGGACACTATTCCTACATGATCAAGTATTTCATAGGGGATAATGTACCAAGGGATGAGCTTCCCTTTCTTCCCAAACCACATGACTCTCTTCCAAGGTGAGATTCAAAGAAAGACTTTTTCACCAACATGAAACTCCAAGTCCCTTCGACAGTTGTCAGCATAACTCTTTTTACGACTCTGAGAATCCTTAATGTGTTGCTTGATGACATGGAATTTTTCTGTCATCTCTTACACAAGATTAGGCCCAAGAAGCTTTATCTCACCAACTTCATCCCAACAAGTAGGATTTCTACATCTCTTCCCATATAAAGCTTCATAGGGTTATATTTGAATGCTCGATTGGAAACTACTGTTGTAAGAGAACTCAACTAATGGGAGATGTTGACCCCATCCACCATTAAATTCCATTGAGCATGTTCTCATCATGTCCTCAGGTGTTTGAATAGTCATTTTAGATTGTCTATTAGTTTGGGGGTGATAGGCCATACTAAAATTCAATTCGGTACTGAGACCATGTTGAAAACTTCTCTAGAATTTTTTTGTGAACCCTGGATCATGATCATTTATGATAGAAAGTGGAAATCCATGAAGACTTACTACTTCCTTAATGTAAATCCTAGCAAGTTGATCAAGATATAAATTTTCACGAATAGAGATTAAATGGAATGTCTTTGTGAGATGGTCTAAAATAACGCATATCTCATTATTTTTTCTGGAAGTTCTCTAGAGACTAGTGAAAATTTCCATAGTGATATTTTCCCACTTCCATACTAGTATGCGTAGTGGTTTCAATACCCCTTTATGAAATTGTCTTTATTCTTAACATGCTGAAATACCAGTCAACTTAAGTGTAGCTAGAAATATCCCTTTTCATATTATCCCACCAATAATGATCACTAATGTCCCTATACATTTTCATACTTCCAGGGTGTATTGAGAAAGTAGAGTTATTAGCTTCATCCATTAGCTCCTTATTAATTTCTGGAATATATGGAATACATAGTCTTGTAAGAAATTTTAGTACACCTTCTTGATCAATATTGAACTCATGAAACTTCCCATCCTTCATAGCCTCAAACTTCTTATGTAATAAAGGATCTTCTTTCTGAGCTTTCTTGATCTACTCTAGTAATGACAGTTGAGAAATCATTTGGGTTAGGGTTGATGATGTCCCTTCCCTTATAATTCCCATGTACAACATTACTAGGTGATTGATCAAAGGATATCTTTGAATCCCCATCATGGATAGAAAAACCGTGTATTTCCTTCTTAATGCATTAGTGACTTTGTTTGCTCTTCCAGGATGATAATGAATTGAACAATCATAATATTTAAGAAGTTACAACCATATCCTCTATCTCATGTTCAATTTATTTTGTGTGAAAATATACTTCAAACATTGATGGTCTTTGTATATATAACATTTCTCCCCATAAAGATAGTTCCTCCATATATTTAGAGAAAAACAACCACAACTATCTCAAGATCATGTGTAGGATAGTTTTTTTCATGAGTCATTAATTTTCAAGATGCATAAACAATCACCTTGTCATTTTTCATGAGGATGCACCCAATCCCTTTAATAGATGCATTGCTAAAAATAAATAATCCTTCTCTACTTGAGGGTAGAGTTAACATGGGTGCAATAACCAATCTCCTCTTTATCTCTTAGAAACATTCCTCACATTCCTTTTTCCATATGATCTTGACCCTTTTATGAGTTAACTTGGTTAATGGATTTGAAAGCTGTGAAAATTTTTCTACAAACCTCCTATAATATCCCAATAATCCAAGGAATCGATGAATCTCAGTTATTGTTGTAGGATGAGGCCACTCCTCTACAAATTTTGTCTTTGCAGGGTCAACTATGATTCCTTCATTGGTTAAAAGTTTCCCCAAAAAGAAACTTTTTTGTAACCAAAATTCACATTTTTTGAACTTTCCAAAAAAGCCTCTCCTTCTATAGAGTTTCCAAAATATCCCCTAAATGATCCTCATGCTCCTCACGACTTTTGGTATATATTATAATATCATAAATAAAAACTACCAAAAAGTTATCAAGGTAGTCCTCAAAGACTCTATTCATGAAATCCATAAAAATAGCAGGTGCATTAGTCAGTTCGAAAGGCATAACCACAAAATCATAATGCTCATATCTTGACCAGAAGGCGGTTTTTGGAATATCCTCTTTCTTCGCCCACAATTGAAGATAACCAGATCGAATATCAATCTTAGATAAGAATTTAGCCCCACAAAGGTGATAAAATAAGTCATCAATTCATGGAAGAGGGTATTTGTTCTTCACTGTGACCCCGTTCAGTTCTCTATAATCAATGCAGAACCGCATTGATCCATCCTTCTTCTTTACAAAAAGAACAGGTGCTCCCCAAGGAGACACACTCGGTCTGATAAACCCCTTCTCCAAAAGAGCTTGGAGTTGTTTCTTTAATTACTCCATCTACACATTTTCCATCCTATACTGGGTCTTTGATATCAGATGATATCCAGGTATGATTTCAATGGAGAACTCTACCTCTCTTTCTGTGGGATGTTCGGGTAACTCCTTGAGAAATACATCATTGTATTTCTAGATGATGGTGACATTTTCTTTGCTTATACTCTCATTTTATTTTTCTTCTTCACCGATCAAATACATAAATAAGGATATAGGAGGTTCTTCTAGACAAAGATCAAGTTGAGATATCTATACTTTGAAGATAACTATAGATTTTCCATTCAAGACTACTGTGATTTCCATGCTTCTGCATTTGATCTTAACATTATTCTTTGAGAGCAAATCCATCCCTAGTATAATGTCGAATTCCATCATTAGAATGACTAATAGATTTGCGATAAGATTGTGCTCACTAAAGTAAATACTAGAGTTTCTAAATACTAACGATGCTTGGATAATCCCCCCAGGAGTGTTGATGGATAACTCTACGTTTAGCAATTCAGGGTTTGATTCTAAATTCTTTGAAAATGTGGAGGAAATAAAATAATGCGTAGAACCGAAATAAAACAAATTATTTTCTAGATTTGAGAGAACCCCCAGTGTACCTTCCACCACATAATTTGGTGCTTCAAATTCAGTCGTAGTTATAGTAAAAGCATGACCTTGTTCCCTTAGCCTTTCATGAGGCTAATGGTGATTCCCCTCCACTACTCTCAGATTTGAACAGTGATTGCAAAAATTCCCAAGTTGTCCACACTTATAGATTTGGACATCATGTAGGGAATGTACCATTTTATCCTTGTCATTGGTGTTGTGAAGTTGAGGCTTCACCTCACTATAAGAATTCTGCTCAATATGACCATCTATTCCACACTTGTAGCACTTCCCACTCCTGAGAAGGCAATTCCCCGAATGCTTCTTTCCACATTTATTACATGTGGTTCATTGCACTTGCTTGCCTCCTCTTCCCTGATAAAAGGACCTACATATGATGAGATCCATTTATCTCTTATTTTCATTGGATTTATGAGAACACTTCATCTCACCAAACTCCATTTCAACTTTCATTTCACTCCATATGATCTCCTCATAGCTATCATAGTCTCAGTTGGCTAGATTCTTACTTAGATGAGGTCTTAGTCCACCAAAGAATCCATCAAAATTACCATCAGGATCCATGAGAAATATTGAGGTGTAATAGGAATGTCTTGTGATGTTCCTATCTTAGAATCCAACAGATTCATTCTCTTTATTCTTCATCTTGAGAAACTCCTTCTTCATTTCTGTTCTCATAGAACGAGGAAAATACATATTGAAGAAGATACCTATAAACTCTTCCCACTCCATAGATTCAACCTACACTCTTGGACTTTTTTTAATTAGCTCACACCATTGATCAAATTATCCCTCTAAGAGGTAAAAATCTAGGGTGACCTTCTCTTGCTCTGAACAGCGGATCACAGAAAATAACTCCTCTATAGAGATTCTACACTATTCATAAACTAATGGGTCAGTCGATCAACCGATGGTTGGTGGTAATTGATGTATAAAGGACTAAATGGAATGTTTTTACCTTCAAGGTGAGATCAGTATCTCATCTTGAATCAACTTATTTCCCATAACTTGAGTCAGTTGGTTCATCATTCTCATGAAAGTTTCTCTTTCGGCTTCCATCGGAGGGCCTTCAGTGCATGGTCCATTGTAGTCACCATTTGCATGGTTCCTCCTATTTTTCTCAATTTTCTAAAATAATAAATCCATAGTTATAAGATTATTTCATTTATGAATCTTTCAACTATAAAGGATCTTTATGTCTTAAAAATTTGTGCTTAAACATTTTATTCTTTAACAACAATTACATTACTCTATAAATCCTACATAATGATTCATAAAAAGCTTATGATTAACCAAACATATTCCTTAGGAGTTTCAAACCAAGAGAGTAGTAAGGCCTATTTTCATGTACCAGGATACCCCTAGTCAAGCTTGAAACTCCTTGTCAGAGTTTTCACTCCTAGGTACATCTGTGCCCGAGCCACATCCAGTTGTTCATATCCAGATAGGGATTTATTTGTTCGGGAACCACTTACTTAATATTTCACAAAAACACCAGGAAGTTTTCCTATTTTTAAACATTTATATAGGGTTATTCATAAATTTTTCATAGGCTTATTTCCACTAATAACTAAACTATTCTTCGATACCCACTATGAGATCACACAATTCTATTACAAAAGTTTTCATTACATTTTACAAAGAGAGGATCTTTAAAGTCTAGTGTCTTGGAAATCCAGAACATAGAACATGTAAACATAAAACAAATTATTCTATTCCAATTGAAAGGATTCATCATAGGTTCATCATAAGTGAAATTTCTACATCTCATATCCTGGGGACATACATCAAAGGAAAGGGTGAGCAGAAGTCCTAGTAAGAAAATCAAGTGAAACATTTTACATGTGAACTTGAGAGATAACTATAAAAACATGTAGATAAAGAGGAATATCATAAAAATTATAAATTGAAAAATAATATGAAAATTTAACTACAACATTTAATTTTGACATTCGTGAACATATCACCAAGTTCCACCCCCAAGGTGTCATAAAAATTATCAAGGTTGTTCACCAAGGTATCGTAAAACTTGTCATCTCTAGAGATTAATTTATTTACCCAATGAATTGGAGCGCTATCAGGGTGAAACCTAAAAATGTAATTATTTTCCTATAATCCACATATATAATAATAAAACATTTCATAAATAACTAAAAGCAAATAATATAAATGGGTTTTATATAGAAATTGTGATGTTTTAAAAAGTTCTTAAAAAAATGTTCATTAAGTCATTTAAAACCCATGGAAAGGGAATGAGGTTTTTATGTATATAAATTATAGAATAAAATAAATAAAATTTTTTATGTATTGATAAATACCCATGGAAATTAAATATAATTGGGTATTCACATAAAAAAATAAGAAAAAGTTTTGAGAAAAAGAGAGAGATTTTGAGACGAGCATAACGACTATATAACGTGGTTTTAGAAAACATTAAAAAGAGAAGGGAAAAGGTTATATCATCCATAAATGACTCATAATATATTATAGGGAAATAATAATGTGGAAATAAGAACATGGTTTGAAAACTTGTAAGTTATACCACATAAAATAGTAGTTTAATGAAAAAAGTGAAGTTGAGAATTCCCTTTACGAAAATTCTGCAGCCTAACAACGTCACTTAAAATTCAGAAAAATTGGTTGATGTGAGTAGAAAGGGTATATAATAATTTTAAAACTAAATGGAAATTAGTAAGAATATATATGATCATACCACAATACAATAAAATGGAAACAAGAATACATAACGTAAAGGAAGTCTTAACTAAAAGAGGAGGGTGAAAGGTGCACTTACCCTGAAGAGTAACTTCAAAAACTAGAAGAATGGGATGTTGGGGGGCTTGAGGGAAACTTGGGAGGACTAATTGGGAGGTAAAAAGACCATTTAATCATTTAAAAGGAATTTGGAATGAAATAAATGAAGGAATGAGTTGGTATTTATAGCAAAAGTGAGGGAATATTCAAGGGACACATCATTAGTGGTATTTGAAAAACCATGGGATTGACCATTGTATTTTCCCATGGTATTGGCCACTTGGGACACCTCATAATATATCTTAAAATACAGAAGTCGACCAGAATTATTAAATCAAGATTACATGTTTAATGATGTCATTAAAAATACCGAAACTCAACACTGTATATTTACTATTCACTGAAAAACAAAACATTTTATAAAAATATCATAAATTCACCCTAACCTAATATTGATGCTCTGAATTATAAGATGAACTCCATTTTATGAAAATAATTTTCCAATTATGATATATTTAATTTTTATGTAAAAACACTATTTACCTAGAAAAAATATTAATACTTCACTAATAATTTTTAAAATAGTTATTTACTTATGTTATTATATCACATTACTGTTCAAGATGCCTAAATTATATTTATACTTAATTAAGTTAGGTTACTATTTCATTGGTCACATTTCTATTCTTAAGGGTAATATTACTATTCATAATTTACTATTCACTAAAAATAAGTTGAACTTATTAGAATATAAATTTATTACTGATCACAACTATAGAAGACCATTTTTTAAAATTCATTTCACATTATTAATTATTTAAAGTTAAAAAAAATATTTTAAAATTCATTTTTCCAATATTCATCAATAATATGAAACTTCTATAAATTCATCCTATATTTATCTTGATATTTGAAATTCAAAAATTTTACCACAATAAGAAATGAAAATTTTACTTATACAAAATGATTACAAAAAGTAACTAAGGCCTCATTACATAGCCCCTTATAACACCTTCATAGGACCTAAGAGTAAGGTGTGAAATGGTGATAGAATCCTGGGGTGGCTCAGACAACATTATCATAGTGGTTATTTCTATCAGCTTGAACTTATCTCGTAAGAGATTTCATTCAAGCATAACATAATGGAGTTCAGCTTGGGCTTGGTCAAGAGCAAAGCCCAGTGATGTTACTGCCTTCCCAAGCTCCGAAATATGGGCTTTTTACGACCCAAATCTATTGGATGAAGCCATTTCCTCTTCGTTTTGTTTTAATTAACCAATATCATTTTTACTTATAAACAATAATCATAATGTTAAGAGTATATTTTCCAAAGGTCATATTGACCAATGGTCATATAAAAGTCGAAACCCAACGATCTTATTTTAATTATACTCACATCAATAATGATATAATTTTGATGAGTATAAAATAAAATTACACAAAAATATTGGAAACTAATATTATTCAAAATTTTGGGTCATTACACCCCCCCAATGAGATACCCAACCCGATGGGAGAAATAATCACAACCGTCATAATGACTGTTTCATAGCGAAGGGGACATGATCAGTTCACATGTATGATTAAAGGGAGTTGGTTCTGTTTAATCATTTCTATCGAGTTCCCTATCTCTGTGACATCGCCTGGTCTCCAACAGGTTTATTTTCGGAGCCAGAAACGCCCAACAGTTCTTGAATACAACGATCCATGGACCCGATTTCCAATGCTAGGTGCTCATTGGGTGATATGTCCAAAAACACTTAAGAAATCACATTGGTCAAGATGATGGGAAGTCATGCACAACACACCCTTTTGGAGGGAATTATTCCCTATTATGGGACACTCTTATAGATTTAAGATGTGTTCATATGTTCGCAAACCTTTGGTTTATCCCCAAGCATTGTATCCACGAATTACCCATGGGTTAAAAGTTACATGTATACACAGGGATTAAGAACCATTTACATTAAATTCTTACCATCCCCAAATGGATTATAAATTATTGGGAAGTTTGAGTCTGTTCATAAAAAACTATTCTCAAGCTTTATAATTGGGTGCTCTAGAATTTATTGTCATTCAGGGGAGAAAGATAGTGACTTCAGCTTCTAGATCGAACCCGTAATACAGGCTTCATACATATCCTCGTGGGAGGAATCAGAATCCACGTATTTCAATGCCACTTAACACGACACATCACATTTTAAGTTCATGTGACAAGGACCCAACCGTACAGTTTAACGTCATGTGGCAATGATGTCTAGGCAAAAGGTGCCTAGTCAAGGTCGGTGTGGGACTTTTGCCGAAGCGGCCCAGAGGACCCAGGGGAAATTATTTCTTGGGCCTAGGTATGGTCCTACTAGGGGCATTGGGACATATTCTAATAAGGATAGATGGGTATCTGACTTAGATTTGGGCCCCCAAGGAGGTTTCCAATGCATCTGGTTGGTTGGGAGTCAAATAGTATGTAGTTCTGGAAGGTCAGGTCTTAAACATAATAGTTTCTTATCCTGGGTATGGTTGGCAGTCCAGGTTGGGGTATGGTTGGGGCTTACAAGTGGTTGGTGGCCTGAGATGGGATTGAACCTCAGGGAGGTGTCCTACGTACCCTGCTTAGGATACAAGGATCAAAACCCACATAGTTCGTTCTACCGTCACTATTGTACGAATGTCATGACCATCACAAATCTCTAAGCCCACGTGAGTCATGCTAGGTGTGAGAAACAAGAGAATGTGAAAGATTCGGCAAGCCACACACTTTTTCCACTTTTCTTCCTCCATTAGTGGAAGAGGGAGAGGGGATGAGCCTTCCCTCTATTCACTTTACATTGGACGAGGGTCCAATGAATGGATGGAGGGATGGAGGTTAGGAGCTTACACCAAGATGGCTGCCCAGTCACTATCTTCAGTGGAGGGGAGAAGTGCTCACTACTGGCACTCATTGAATGGAATAGAAAGTGGGATCCCTCAATCTTGAAGAGTGGTGAGGCAGAAAGGGGTTCCTAGGCTCGGACACTGCACTACCATGGGTATATAAACCCAAGGATGCTACGGTTGTCTGTTAAAGGGATGACGCAACCCCTTTGTCACCCCCTACCATGTGTATGTGAACATAAGAGGGTGCGCTAATGTGCCCGAAAGTTTCAGCATGCCGGTCTGGTGGCTTTGGGAGAGGCCTTGGATTGGTGCCGATGGATAGGCTACTGAGGGGATTCTAGAGGATTAGACTGAATTGGAAGGTCCTTATATGACTCGGGGTATGGAAACACCGAACTCCTTGGTGGGCCACATGGCCATGCGAGGAGTGTCACCCTTTGCATAGGTAGGTGCTACGCAGTTGGAGAGGTCATCCATGTACCAGTGTGGTATGCAGAATAAGGGGAATTCCATGTACCAGAGTGGTATGCAACTTCGGGTTTGGTCCACTTAACAAATTGGTACATGACGTTGGAGTCCACTTGAGTGGCGGCGGCTGGGGGCGGTGCCGGTCAGGGCTTTGCCCGCGTAGGAGGGTGCTATGTGGCGTGCTGTATTGATAAAGGGGAATAGGCTCCCCGGTTCGTGGGGAGTGCATCTGCGTAGGGCCATGGTTCATAGTTTACCAATTTTATGTTCGTGGTTTATCAATTTATTTATACGTTCTTCATTTCTTAAAAATTCATCCCCAGTTTATACTTGTTACTTGTTTGCAAAGTGAAACTTTGCGGTCCGCAAAATCCTAAGCTCTTGGAAGCCTTTTCCTTCTCTAAAATCCAATCGCCAAGAATCTAATCCTCAATCAGTCGATCCATTTCTTTTCCCCCATGAAGTCCTTTTATAGTAGGGGAAAGGGTTGTATCTATAGTCATGTGACTCCTTTTGCGGAGGCCTATGACTAAAAACCCACCTACGGATGACTTAGTCAAACCAAGGATTTCAGGGTATTTTGAATGCACCTTTCCCACAAACCAAATTGGTCATGGGGGATGCTTCGCGGCCATGCAAGGTTCCACCTCCATTCCGTAAATGATTCAGTGCGTGGCAGGGGGGGTCTGCCTGGTTTGCAGCTGGCAGGGTTCATGACTGCGGACCGGTCTGGCCTCACTTAGACATCCATTTGGTTCACCCCCGCGTAGGAGCTCCACCTTCGTTTTGTGAATGAAAACATTCGTGGGTGGCGCGGTTCGTCGAACCGGCTGTGTACCACTGATGATGAACCGGTACGTGGTCTGGTTCGGTCCTTTGCCATTTCTTCTGAACATTCTTCACATTTTCCCCAAATTATTGATGATGACTGGGTAGATTCTTCCACTGATTTTAAGGGAGTATCTTTCTTCCCTTTTGCAGATTTTTCTAGACCCTACAAATTCCCCCCATCAGAATGGGGTCTGATCGGAATGAAGATGAGGCTATTCCGATGTAGAGTGGTCCTAAAACTAGAGTGATTTGCGGAAGGGAGATGGAACCGGTGGGGGACCACGCCTATATAAAGGGCTCCATGTGACTTGTCTTTTACCATATTTTTTGGCGAAAATCTATCTTGCTCCCTACTTCCACACACTACCTCCGCGTACGGCTTCCTTCGCGAGTTGCTTCGCCTGTGAACCAGCTTCGGCTTTTGCGAACTGATCCTCATCCGCACTTGCCCCCATTTACAAACTAATTTCCCAACCATGAACTAATCTCTAACAACATTAAAAAGTAAGTCATAGAGGTCCGCGTAGGGAAAACACTATGCGGTTCAGTGGTCCGCGAACTGGAATTATTCTTCAAACACTGTAATTTTCATTTTGAACATCATTTAAGTCTCGAATTATGAGGACCCTTGTAGGGGCTTGGTACGCAGTTTGCTGGCCATCACTCCATGGGCCAGGATTCTACGGACCTCTTCCATGTACCACTGGTTCATGGAATATGGGCATCGTGAACCAGCTCTAGAGTTGGTACGTGGGGCGTACAATACATTCCCTTCATGGAGCCTTTGCCAAATATTTGGACTTTGCTTGAATATTATCCTTTGGAATAAACCTTGGTATGGTTTCCTGATTCAGGAAGAAAACACGATTCCTCCATGATCTGTAGCTGGATTTATGATGAAGAGGACTTCCATGGAATGGAATGGCAATGATAATCTTCAAACACATGTCATTCCCCGCGATAACTTTCTGATAGTTTTCATGAGGCTAAATCTCTTAGATTAAATGTTATCTGGATAGTTTTCACTTTATAGTTTTGGTATTCTCGCTGATGTACCTCTGCCGCTGCCTGACCCTGACCTCCCTTTCATTCATTTAGAGGCACCACAAGGTCATGAATGCACCAACATTTCCTCTATAGGAGAAATTATCACCACTTCGATTGAGGAGAACATTATTATACTGCGAGGCTTGACATGGACTCAGGGAAAATGCGAGTGTCGTGATGATGTTTCAAGACTAGATGTATGAGAATACCCATCCATCATTATAATTTCCTGAGAAAATCCTAGCGACAGATGGAGTGCTAAGTAGGATTTCCGGACCGGAGGATGCTTCTCTGATGAGTGGGCCTATGCGTTCTAGGTGTATCAAACCTTCCTGGAGTGTCCTGACCAGCTGGAGGTAGTGGGTTTACACAAGGTAGCCTAGGTGTCTTAGTTTTGAACCTTCTCTCCTGGTGAAATCCTTTCAGAATTGATGATTCGTTGGTGTTCGATAACCAACACCTTTCAGATACTGCATGGACAAGTGGGGATCAGTTTGTGGGACATCTACCATCTTGGAGGTCTTCCTATCCTACGAGAGATGTTGGATGAGTTTCTCCTAGTAGTTACCATGTGGAATGATACTAATCATGTGTCTCCTTTGATTTGGACTTTGCTGGTTATGGAGGAGGGATTACTGAGTCGTCCTCTCGAGGCCCATTCCCTGATCCCGTTAAAAGTGTGGATAAGGATATTCTTACTGACAAACAGGCCTAGACCGAAGGCACACTACAGTCGAACTCACCCAACCTATCAATCTCGCCAAGATCCAAGGTCATACTGTGCTACCCATGAAGCAGGGTGGTATGCCTCATGGGGATACGAGCTTCAGCCTGGAGATTCACCTGAGCTTAGGCAAGCAGGTTTCTTTGCCATGTTCTTATGTGGATGGATCTTCTCATCCCGTGATGTACACAATGAGGTTTGGGCTTGCACTTTGATGATGGCAGCCATGCTGCAGAGGTTCGACATTTTAATTTGTCCCTTCCTACCCTCACCCAACTTTATGAATTATTGGGACAGATTTAGGAAGGCATGTCTCCGCACCGTCTCAGTGGACTATTCCAATTCTTGTATTGGGGGATGGTGGAACACTTCCCCTGTTATGAGTATTGGAATACTGCATGTGTTTCCCCATTTTGACTTTCATCCAGCTCTCCTCTACATTTCTTCTGTTCTTCCACAGACATTGACTATTGCCGACGTGGTCAGGTTGTTGAACGACACTTCATACTTATCATTCGCACCACATCCTACTCCTCATGGATCCTTTAGAGGTGACAAGGACGGTTATTTGGAAGAATGTTCACACCTCATAAATATTTGGGATGAGATGCTCACCTCCCGTGTAGACAGAGTAGTTATATGTGAACCATACCTCCCCTACCAGTTCTCTAGGCAGTTTGGATGCCTTCAATAGACCATGCTTCTTCCTATTTTTCAACTAAGGGGGAATCTCATCCTATGGATCTCCATCAATTGTGGCATATGATGAATCACGTGGGTGCTTCTAGAGAGATCATCATTCCTGACATGATAGCTCCCACCTTCCTATCGCTGAATTATACCCAACTATGGGTTGATTGTTACCCTGTGGGGATGCTGAGAGAACAAGTTTAGCAGGTATAGAAACTCGTGACCATTTATTGTCTTGTTCCTACCCCAATAGCAACACCACAAATTCCCTTCATCACGAGAGGTGAAACAACCATGCCTTCTGCTTCTGTCCCTTCCGCAACCCATATGGATACACCTACTTCTCCCGATCTCGTGGCGAGAAGGTGCTCGATACTTCGTCAAAAGATTTTGGGAGGGATTTCATCAGTGCGACCCATTTTGGTTGGGGGCGATTCAGAATACTCACCTCCTATAGATATTTCCCAAGATCTTCATGGGACTAGTTCCATCCAAGTATCTCTATTCATCTCGGAGGCTGCAATTAGTCCTCCAACTCCAGCTCTAGTGACTGGGCCATCTGAGGGAAAAGAGAGTCTCCCACCTTGGGTGACTAGCTTTAGGTCCCTCACCACCCCTATGGAGACATTTCCTACTTACAAATATGTGGCAGCAAAGTAGGATCAAAGTGATGATGTTGTATCAAGACACCAGGTAGTGCGCAAAGAGGCATGGCACTAATTGCGTTCTCTTGTCATGGAGACACCCTTGGACAATCTCGCCGATGAGGGTGACAATTTGCAGTGATTATTTATTGAGTTGTGTTCTGGAAGATTTTATTACCAGCACCTTCACTACCTTATTTACCAAATCATCATTGCATTAGGATACCTTTCCTCGTGCATTGACAAGATGAACAGGTTTAATTTTTCCCACTACCAGGTGGAAACTTAGTAGGATATTTCAAAAACACTTGATCATCTAACTGCCAAGGAGGTGAAGGATCGTGATTTGATGGTGGTTTAGGAGGAAGAGATACATGAGTGCGAAGCCCACACAACCAAGTTGAGGGGGAATCTGGACTCCTCGTGTGTGACTTATGAAGCTGTTCAAAAAAATGGCAGGGCCTTAAAGCTGCCTTGGAGTGGGTGTGTCCAAAGACTAAAATTGAAATGGAGGAGATAACTTCCTTGAAATAAACTATTGACAACCCATATAAATAACTCTCCATTATTTTGGAAAGGGCGAACCTGGACCTATTGTAGTTTTTTCCCAAATTATAGTATGCACTCTCCCCCCCTTTTTACTCTAGAGAGACTCCAAATTGGGGATGTTCCTCCATTCTTGTTGAACTCAATGGAACAAATTTTGGCTTTGAAACACCTCTTCTATGTGTCTTCCTATTAGCATCACTTCAGGTACATGGTAATTTTGAACCATGACTTGAAATCAGTAAGGTGAGATAACCAAATAAAGCTATAATTTTTGCCTGAGCCAAGGGGCTCAGTGAGCGTAGTTCGACTATTTCTGAGGTTGAATGGAACACCTCACGATCTTTTGTGCCTTTTTCATTATTACCCTAATTTTTACCTTATCCTACTTGACACGGGTTTAGTGGGAATAACTTGGCCTTTTCTTAGGCCTCCCTTTGTGTTTTTTAATCTTGGAAAGTTTCATAGTTGTTTTTGTGAGCAGTTTAAAGTCCCGCAAACATGACTATAATTACTAATGTTTGAGGTCAAACAGCTTTGACCAAATGTGCTGGGAAGAGGGCCCTGATGAGTTTTTTACTAATTGTGGATGCCTTAACACCTTTTAGATGTATATGAAGGGGGGGAGTTTTTCATTCAAGTTTGAACAACATTCAGGGCATTCCCTGGGGAATAGGAGCCATATGGGCATACAGAGGTAGGAAAATAATTTCTTAAGGAAGAATTTCATTTTGTAGATGGGCCATGTGCCCCATTATATAGAGCCTATGTGGGCATGTTATTCTTAGTTATACAAATATTTCCTTAAGTCAATGACTATCCATTTTTGATAGTCGGGTAACTTCATGGATGTTCGGATTATTAAGACCGCTAGGGGTGGCTCAAAAGGGACATGATGTCTAAAGGGTTTGGTGAAATCCATACCAATCATGGATATATATAGGAGACCACTCCTACACACACTTGGTTTTCATGAAGGAGGGTTGGATATTGACATAGTTTAAAGTCATGTAGCTGGGACATTCTTTCAAAATGGAATGGATTTCCCTAGTTCTTGAGAATTTAACCAGAAGCATCCCACCATACTCAGATGTGATTGTGGAAAGGTTTGTAAACTATAGCTCAGGGAGTCTTTGTATCCTGGGATAGATATGAGGGCTCATAATCCAAGAGACGTTCCGAAAGAAGCATTTACTAAGGAAGACTTGACTTTGATAGATTGTCCATGGGGAACAATATGCAGAGCCGCTGGGGGGCACGATATGCATAGTCATGCAAAGGTGTCCTTAGGTCAATGGTTTTATTCTCCCAATAGTTGGGAAACTTTTGGGAAGTTGGGATTGAAGAACACTAGGGGTGGTTTATAGGAGTTTGGTTCTTTCTAGTTATAGAGTGTGATTCATGAGGATGGGGTGTCTGGACATGGGAGAAGCATTTTGGGTTAAGATATCCCATGAATGGGTGAAGTCATCCCTCTCACACAGGTGTGAGATGATGACCTTTGCTAGTATGACCCATGCACTATGGAAGAGAGGGAAGCCTCCTTTCTTGATTGAACCTGTGAAGTGTTTTTTCAAGACTGTGCAGTTTAACATCATGCAGCAAGGACAATGGGCATTTTTTTTCTATATAAATGCTCATAATCAGGGACATTTTAGAATGTCAAGGTGATTGGAATTTTTAGTTTATCATCATGCATTGAGGACATGTTCCATGCATTTTATCATCATGCGGTAAGGATGTGCTACGTGTAGTTTATTTTCATGCGGTAAGGACGCGCTCCGTGTAGTTTATCGTCATTCGGTAAGGATGCTGCTGTAAAGGTCACTCTTGATTAAAATGTAATCGAGTCTGAATATCCTAACATGTCCAAGACCTGTGAAGGATGTTGATAATGTAAACTGGGATTGTTGGGCCTCATGGATCATGAGAAATGATATGAGGGCTTTTGGTTCGTTGAGCGTACGGGGGTAGGAAGAGTGTCGCCTGAGGATGACTTGCCTTTGGTAGACTGGCCAGGGGTGATCAATATGCAGAGCCACTAAGGGCATGATATGCATAGTCATGAAAAGGTATTTTTAGGTCAATGAACATCCAAATTTGATAGCCTTAAATGATTATAAGGATCCATGATTATCCGGGTCATATATTCTGAGGTATGAAAATGGTATGTCTGGTCATGTTAGAGATGTTAGGCCACAATTGACTTTGAAGCTTAGGAAGTTCCATGCACTGATTTAACCTATGCGTGGGGTACACTTTTATTATGTGCAGTTCATCATCGTGTCGTAAAGATGATCTACTCTTAGTTTAATGGTCAGAGAGTTCGGACAAGTGTTTGCTGATGCTACGGTTACCTGTGGGATAATCAAATTAGGATGATTTGGTGTGCTCTAATTATAAAGGGGGATGAATGTGTAGACAATAATACTAGGGTCTCTCGAATCAGGAGATGTGGTGTGGGGGATCTGAGGCTGGTAAGCATACAGAGATAGGAAGAGCATCACCTAAGGAATATTTTACTTTGGTAGACATGCCAGAGGCGACCAATATTCAGATCCGCTGTGGGCATGGTATGCATAGTCATGAAAAGGTGTCCACAGGTCGATGACCTTTAACTTCTGATGGCTTTGAATGATTATGAAGATCTGGGATTGCTTATGACACCTAGTCTGGCAGATGGGGAGAGATGTGTATGATCATAAGAGAAAGAACCATATTACAATTGTCTGTTGGGTTAAAGCTGTAAAGACCCGAAGCTTAATGTACATGGACATTACATTACTTTTGTGGAATACTTAGTACATAACAAAAACACACACACAAGGATCGTAATAGTTTAGTGTCTTTGGAAACTTGGAATATAATCTTCTAATCGTGGTGAAAGATCTTCAACATCTCCCATAAAGATCTTCCTTTTTTTACCTAAAACCTTTCTTTATATCCTGGGGAAAAGAAAACATAAAAGGGTGAGCTCAAATGCTCAGTAAGGGTAAACAAAAGAAATATCAATCACATCATATTCATAAGAACATAACATTTTGGAAATCTTAACCTGCAAAATAGAGCATAATTTCATAACATGGGATAAATCATAGTAGTGAAATAAAATCCCAATAATCATAACTTATAACATTAAACTTTTTGGCATACACACATAATCATAGAGAATCATTTCTTATTAGTCAAGACTCATTTCCAAGACTATCTTAGTGGACAAAGTCCATTTCTGAACCGAGTCACCCTCGTTTCAGTCATGTTTCACTGAACTGGTATAACCTACCGTTCCAGCCATGTCTATCTCATGAGATATAAAATCTTTACCCAATGCATTGGAGGGAGATATAGGTCCCACCCATCTCATAATGATACCATTCTTATGTGTGCCACAAAATCATAAACCATACATCATTGCATAACCCATGTAATAAAAATGGGAATCTTAAGCATCGTGACATCATAAAACAATTCATATAAGATAAAAGAATTCATAAAAACAATTCCATCACAACATAATCAAATCAATGTAATAATAGGGATAGAAACAGAACCCTTTATTATCTTATATGGAAAATAATTTTGATAAAACACTTGAACTCCATTCTTGAGGAAAATATCCTTTCTACTTCAAAAACACTTTTCTTTTCTTAACATGTCATAAAACTCTAAACTAAAAGAAGTTGATTAAAAATAAACAGGAAAACTTTTAAAGGAAGATTCTTGGAAATAATGTTTTAAAAATCTATTCATGCCGTATAAGTTAAAAAAAACATTCTTCGCGTACTTTTGTCAGAAAAGTCAAAAAGTACCTCGTACGAAAAACGACAAAAGATTCCTTTCTTATCTTTTACTAAAAACTCACCAAAGGGTAAAATTGGATTTAAACAATTTTAGGTGGATGGAAATAATATTACATATTGAGGAAACATGGATGCGGATGATAAAATACACCCCAGTAAATACCAAAGTATAAGCAATCTCGGATAAAAATGAGATTGTGATATTTCCCTTACCTTAGGTCCGATATGCTTTGTACAAGTCCGAACCTCATGTATAATGATTTAAATAATTTTATTGACTTATTCAATAATCATACATATTTTTATGATATCATATTTGGTCATATTCTTAGCTTCTTAGTAGTAATATTTCATTGCTACTTGTTATTCGGGTGTTTATAACTTTTTGTTCTTATGCGTGTTTTGTCGAATAAATTCTTATTCTTCTCTTTAGTTTATAGATACCTAATTTCCATAATGGTATTAGTGTAATATATATCATATTCATTCATTCAATTCATTTATATAATCATCATGAAATGAAGATCATGTAGAACGAGTCACATCACATCGTGGAGACGGTATTTCGTACGTACGCACGAGTGATGATATCGTTCCTATGATCATGGAATTGTATTGGAGTGTATGTATACTATTTCAGAATCAATATCACTTTATAATAGTCATATATAGTCATTATTTACACCATTATACCCATTTAAGTAAGGTGGTGGTGGAAAATAGATTACACCACGGCGTGGAGACGGTATTCCGTACGTACGCACGCGCGGTGATTTATTTTTCCGTAGGATGGATAGATGGTGAAATAGGGTTGTTTCATACTTATAATAACATATCAGTATATGAGTGATACTTATGTTATTACTTCATAATGAAACAACTAAAGAAGAATAAGTGGAAGAAGAAATAAAGATGAAAGAATCGGTAATGGAAATTACCTCTTCTTTGAAGCGCCTCTTTGAGACCTCCTCTTAGGGCACTAAAATTGGTCTTTGAGGAAAACCAGAACCTCTAGGATGTTTCTAGAGAAGTGGAGAAGGTAATTTGGCAGAGGTTGGCAGAGCTTGAAGGCTCAAAGTGTTGTGAGGAAGAGAGGGAGGGGGTGCCCTTTTATAAGGGAGGAGAGGGGCACCTTTGGAATAACTAAATATATTATTTTATTATAAAGTCAAGTTCGGTTTTAAATAGCTCCAAATTGATTTATTTATAAGATAAGGTGGGGATGGGTCTAAATCCTCTCATCCAATAGAATTTAGACAAGTTTAGGTTCCTATTTTAACCTTATCATTTAGATTTAACATTAAGTTAAATAAGTTTACTTTTACTGTGTCTTCTTGTGTTCTTATACTATAAGGTTAATAAACTTACTATAAGCAGCCAAACGAACCCCAAGTTGTTTATTATTAATATATATAACCTTATCTAAGTCATTTGGCCTAACCTTAGATTTTTATGAATAAAATAACAATTACTAATATAATATTTGTTTTAAAAACTATTTTATGTCAATTTTGACACTATTTAGTAATTGATTTTTGTGAAAATCATAACAGAATGATTAGTTCTAACAAAGTTAATTAAATCACTACTAACATGTCATATTAACCTATAAAATTAGTTTAATTCATAAAAAGTCTCAAATTACATTTATTTTTGTGTTTATAACATTAATTATGTCAATATTTCATTAATAAGATAATTACTGCATCATCTTTGTGTCATAAATAAATTAAATTATTTAATGTCTAAAAATTAAAAATAAAATACCATTATTTAGGAAATATTTTTATCTTTCTAATTAATATTTATAGTCTAATTTATCTTATGTATAACCCCATATTAAAAATTATTTAGTTATTAAACATTGATTTTAACTATTTTAACCCTTCTTTAAATAAATTAATAATAAATGTCCTAATCTAATCCAAGTGGGCCTAAATGATCATATTTTATTCCTAAGGTTGTTTTTGGTCGAATTACACTTATCCAATATAATTAGGACATTTTTTAGTGTAATAATAATAACATTTTTACCCTTAATTACCCTATTTACTTTTAACCGTGGTAAAAAAAAAGTAAAAAGTTACTATTCACCAAAAATTATTTTCATCTCATTGAACCACATTTTACTTACTAACATCAACCGTGTCTCTTGGAGTTTTGAAATTCCACCCACAAAAGCGGTAAAATTAAGTTTTATGAAAAATTCATTTTTTTAACTACCACTTAGTGGTTTCACTATTCATCAAAAATGAAAGTTTCCAGAAAAATACCAAAAATTAGGCCTAAGATATATTTGATATTATGAACTCAAAAATGATTTCTATTTTACCAAATTCAAAACATATTAGTTGCATTAATTAATTTAAAAATTAATTCCCGTCGTCAAAACAAATAGCGTGTTTTTAAGAGATAATAACCATCAAAAGATTGACACTTGTTTATGTCTGGTTTAAATGTAGAATTACATCCAATGACCAACATTGTAAAAATATATTCTAAATATACTTTAAAACCACTCAAATTAATAATTTATCACTATTAATTATTTCTATTAAAAAAGTTCTTTTTAATTAAAATTTAGTTATTTTCACTATTCATCAGAATATGAAAGTTATCCGAAAAGTACCAAAATTTCACCCTAAGCTAATTTTGATATTCCAAATCCAAAAATGAAGTCCATTTTGAAAAATAAAATTTAAAAAATTTCAAAAAAGAGGTTATTACTATTCATAACGGCTATTTTTAATAATATTTTAATAGAATATTGTTGTTTAGTGAAACTCAGTATTGCGTACTACACACGCTATTGAGGAAGGTCGTGATTGCGTGTAATGCAAGGCAAGTCAAGGATGTGTGTTATGAAAGATCCTTTTGGTGTAGCGTACAACACAAGACATTAATGAAATTAAAAAGAATATTTTTTGTAAAATCTTGGGGTGTTACATTCTACCCCCCTTAAAATGAATTTCTCCCTCGAAATTCTTCGGGGTTATAAATGGTTTACTATTCAAAATTTTCTTTGATAGAAACCCACATCGTAAAAAGGAATACCAAAACCATTCTTTAAAAACAAAAGTATGAAACATAACGGTTACCCAAATTAACTAATCACTAGGTTTCCACATAGGTGAAAATATGGATATAGAAGAGAAATCTAACCATCATGTTCTGATGGAGAGTGGTAGAGAACATGGCTATGGAAAATCCAGCAATCACAAAGCCATAAATTTGCGATGATCTAAGGTACCATCTAATTCATCAGATATAAGCGCACTAGGACAACATTTTTGGTTTTCAAGATCATTTCCCTAAAGTTGATGAAATTGGAATTAGAAGAAATACTTTCATGATTTTGGTATAGTCTCACCGTTTGTCATTATTTGGACAATTTCCACTTCATCTATTAAAGAAATGAAGTTGAATTTGTCATTCGTGATATGTTAGAAGATCATGTGATAGAATGATGGGTCATTCCATCTGTCTCAAACAAAAGGTTAGAAAAGTTATCAAAAAATACATAAGTCCATCTATAGTGAGATTAATGATATATGGTTCCTAAAATGGACTTATACTTCATATATCATACTGATTAATATAATAAAACTAGTTTCTACTAAACAGGGACTTCCTGTTGGCCAGTGGTAGGCGATAAAGGCCAGTCGCACTTCGGTTGTGGGTTCGATTCCCACGGCCTTGTCCGACGCGATGGGCTGTCACCCATCCTGCAGGTTGTCCTTTTTCTAAAACTATATTACTATAACATCCCATCAATAATATCGAAAAAAACATTTATCCTTAAACAATACTAACTTATGTCCAATATAGTCCACTCCAATCTTTAGGCTTATCCATAATACTGCTGTCCAATCTCATATTATAGTGAAAATGATTACCAAAGAGTTCATATAACAAGCATGTTAATACCATCGTTGATCCCCGTATATCATGAGATATGTCTTGTTGGTCACATTACAAACATTCAAAGGCCTTAATCATGTATTCTCTTGAAAAATGAATACCCATTGAACCTTAGTGAAAACATTAATGCAGTTAAAAGTTAACACTTTCCATATACCAAAATCCTCAAAATACTATATACTCAAACCATGATATCACTTAGTCCTTATATCAATAATGAGCTCATGAATACTGTTAAACATTTCATTTTCTCGTTTTTCCTTCATTATGCGCATATCATCTTATTTCCAAAAATATATCAATCACTTTGAATACCACATTAGACCAATACATAAATATTCCAATACTCCATGATACAACATTATTTTGGAATCCCATTACATAAACACTTAATCATTCCACCACATCGTTGTCATATTCAACATCTCCAATAGTGATCGCATGTGACTTCCCTTTGTCCTTTTCCTTAAGCAGTTGCTCCTGTCGATCATCACTAACCCTTGGATTAGGGCATTTATTAGCCTAATTCCCCATTTCCTTGCACTTGAAGCATTTAAGTGTTGGTGGTGCATTCTCTATAGTCTTTGCTTTATTCACATCATTAGAAACCCTTTTTCCATTACTTCGACACTCAGCTGCTCGATGACCTTCTTTTCCACACTTAAAACATTTTCTAGTCCCTTTAAGACAATCTCCACCATGCTTCTTTCCACATTTTGTGCATAAGGAAACATTCATCTTCTTTTCACCATTATTCTGAGATTTCTCCTTGAACTCCATCTTTCGTTTCTTGTCAAAACCATGAGATGGATATATAACACCAACTTCCATTTCTACCATGATAGCACAACGCACAATTTCTTCATAGCTACTGAAGTCTCTTATAGATAATGCCCTTCGAAGACTTGGTTTTAAGCCACTGAAAAATCGATCAACTTTACTTTCAGGTTGGATGATAATGCCAGATGCATACCTTGAAAGCCTTTTAAAATTCGCTTCATATATACCAACAGATTCATCATCCTTCTGCTTCAGCTCAAGAAATTCCTTTTCCATCTTTGTTCGAAGAATACGAGGGAAGTACTTACTGAAAAACAAGTTCTTGAACTCATCCCATTCCATGGACTCAATTTCATCTCTTGGCCTCGTATTCTTGATAAGATTCCACCATTGATCAGCTTCACCTTCCAAACGATATACTGCTAAGATGACTTTATCATGTTCAGAACATTGAAGAACTGAAAATATCTTTTCAGTGGTACTGATCCATTGTTCAGCAACAAGTGGATCAGAAGACCCACTGAAAGAAGGTGGACGTTGCCTCATGAAGGACTCAATAGAATATTGTTCCCTTCTCTACTCATTTGGAAGTCCATAATGATTCATATCTTGTGTAAGTATAACAATAAGATTTTTCACTCCATCTCCCATAACATTTGTTTGTTCAGGAGGACAATCATTGCATTTTCCATTACAGTGATGAACACGGTTCTTTCGGGTTCCAGCCATCGTCTAAAACCCAAAAAGAATAGTGTGAGAGGAAAAAATTATGCTAGGGAAAACAAAATAGTAAAGGGGAAGTACCCTTAATATCTAATATCATAGGTTAAATTATAATATCATTACCATAGTTCTAGGACTATATCCTATACGTATACTTATCCTTAGGGACATCCCTAGACATACCATAGAAATATCTCTAGGTATCTCACTAACATTCTCACATCCTAGTTTCCAAAGGTTGACTAAACCTTTCCTCTGATACCAACTATAGAGACCCGAAGCTTAACGTACATGGACATTACATTAATTTTGCGGAATACTTAGTACATAACAAAAACACACACACAAGGATCGTAATAGTTTAGTGTCTTTGGAAACTCGGAATATAATCTTCTAGTCGTGGTGAAAGATCTTCAACATCTCCCATAAAGATCTTACTTTTTTTTACATAAAACCTTTATTTATATCTTGGGGAAAAGAAAACATAAAAGGGTGAGCTCAAATGCTCAGTAAGGGTAAACAAAAGAAATATCAATCACATCATATTCATAAGAACATAACATTTTGGAAATCTTAACCTGCAAAATAGAGCATAATTTCATAACATGGGATAAAACATAGTAGTGAAATGAAATCCCAATAATCATAACTTATAACATGAAACTTTTTGGCATACACACATAATCATAGAGAATCATTTCTTATTAGTCAAGACTCATTGCCAAGACTATCTTAGTGGACAAAGTCCATTTCTGAACCGAGTCACCCTCGTTTCAGTCCTGTTTCACTAAACCAGTATAACCTACCGTTCCAGCCATGTCTATCTCATGAGATATAAAATCTTTACCCAATGCATTGGAGGGAGATATAGGTCCCACCCATCTCATAATGATACCATTCTTATGTGTGCCACAAAATCATAAACCATACATCATTGCATAACCCATGTAATAAAAATGGGAATCTTAAACATCGTGACATCATAAAACAATTCATATAAGATAAAAGAATTCATAAAAATAATTCCATCACAACATAATCGAATCAATGTAATAATAGGGATAGAAACAGAACCCTTTATTATCTTATATGGAAAATAATTTTGATAAAACACTTGAACTCCATTCTTGAGGAAAATATCCTTTCTACTTCAAAAACACTTTTCCTTTCTTAACATGTCATAAAACTCTAAACTAAAAGAAGTTGATTAAAAATAAACAGGAAAACTTTTAAAGGAAGATTCTTGGAAATAATGTTTTAAAAATCCATTCATGCCGTATAAGTTAAAAAAAACATTCTTCACGTACCTTTGTCAGAAAAGTCAAAAAGTACCTCGTACGAAAAACGAGAAAAGATTCCTTTCTTATATTTTACTAAAAACTCACCGAATGGTAAAATTGGATTTAAACAATTTTAAGTGGATGTAAATAATATTACATATTGAGGAAACATGGATGTGGATGATAAAATACACCCCAGTAAATACCAAAGTATAAGCAATCTCGGATAAAAATGAGATTGTGATATTTCCCTTACCTTAGGTCCGATATGCTTTGTACGTGTCTGAACCTCCTGTATAATGATTTAAATAATGTTATTAACTTATTCCATAATCATACATATTTTTATGATATCATATTTGGTCATATTCTTAGCTTCTTAGTAGTAATATTTCATTGCTACTTGTTATTCGGGTGTTTATAACTTTTTGTTCTTATGCGTGTTTTGTCGAATAAATTCTTATTATTCTCTTTAGGTTATAGATACCTAATTTCAAGAATGGTATTAGTGTAATATATATCATATTCATTCATTCAATTCATTTATATAATCATTATGAAATGAAGATCATGTAGAACGAGTCGCATCACATCGTGGAGACGGTATTCCGTACGTACGCATGAGTGATGATATCATTCCTATGATCGTGGAATTGTATTGGAGTGTATTTATACTATTTAAGAATCAATATCACTTTATTATAGTCATATATAGTCATTATTTACACCATTATACCCATCCAAGTAAGGTGGTGGTGGAAAATAGATTACACCACGACGTGGAGACGGTATTCCGTACGTACGCATGCGCGGTGATTTCTTTTTCCGTAGGATGGATAGATGGTGAAATAGGGTTGTTTCATACTTATAATAACTTATCAGTATATGAGTGATACTTATGTTATTACTTCATAATGAAACAACTAAAGAAGAATAAGTGGAAGAAGAAATAAAGATGAAAGAATCGGTAACGGAAATTACCTCTTCTTTGAAGCGCCTCTTTGAGACCTCCTCTTAGGGCACTAAAATTGGTATTTGAGGAAGAACAGAACCTCTATGATGTTGCTAGGGAAGTGGAGAAGGGAATTTGTCAGAGTTTGGACGAGCTTGAAGGCTCAAAGTGTTGTGAGGAAGAGAGGGAGGGGGTGCCCTTTTATAAGGGAGGAGAGGGGCACCTTTGGAATAACTAAATATATTATTTTATTATAAAGTAAAGTTAGGTTTTAAATAGATCCAAATTGATTTATTTCTAATATAAGGTTGGTATGGGTCTAAATCCTCTCATCCAATAGAATTTAGACAAGTTTAGGTTCCTATTTTAACCTTATCATTTAGATTTAACATTAAGTTAAATAAGTTTACTTTTACCGTGTCTTCTTGTGTTCTTATACTATAAGGTTAATAAACTTACTATAAGCAGCCAAACGAACCCCAAGTTGTTTATTATTAATATATATAACCTTATCTAAGTCATTTGGCCGAACCTTAGATTTTTAGTAATAAAATAACAATTACTAATATAATATTTGTTTTAAAAACTATTTTATGTTAATTTTGACACTATTTAGTAATTGATTTTTGTAAAAATCATAAAAGAATGATTAGTTCAAAAAAAGTTAATTAAATCAATACTAACATGTCATATTAACCTAGAAAATTATTTTAATTCATAAAAAGTCTCAAATTACATTTATTTTGGTGTTTATAACATTAATTATGTAAATATTTCATTAAAAAGATAATTATTGTATCATCTTTGTGTCATAAATAAATTAAATTATTTAATGTCTAAAAATTACAAATAAAATACCATTATGTAGGAAATCTTTTTAGAGTTCTAATGAATATTTATAGTCGAATTTATCTTATGTATAACCCCATATTAAAAATTATTTACTTATTAAACATTGATTTTAACTATTTTAACCCTTCTTTAAATAAATTAATAATAAATGTTCTAATCTAATCCAAGTGGTCCTAAATGATCATATTTTATTCCTAAGGTTGTTTTTGGTCGAATTACACTTATCCAATAGAATTAGGACATGTTTTAGGGTAATAATAATAACATTTTTACCCTTAATTACCCTATTTACTTTTAATCGTGGTAAAAAAAAGTTAAAAGTTACTATTCACCAAAAATTATTTTCATCTCATTGAACCACATTTTACTTACTAACATCAACCGTGTCTCTCGGATTTTTGAAATTCCACTCACAAAAGCGGTAAAATTAAGTTTTATGAAAAATTCATTTTTTTAACTACCACTTAGTGGTTTCACTATTCATCAAAAATGAAAGTTTCCAGAAAAATACCAAAAATTAGGCCTAATATATATTTGATATTATGAACTCAAAAATGATTTCTATTTTACCAAATTCAAAACATATTAGTTGCATTAATTAATTTAATTCCCGTCGTCAAAACAAATAGCGTGTTTTTAAGAGATAATAACCATCAAAAGATTGACACTTGTTTATGTCTGGTTTAAATGTATAATTATATCCAATGACCAACATTGTAAAAATATATTCTAAATATACTTTAAAACCACTCAAATTAATAATTTATCACTGTTAATTATTTCTATTAAAAAAGTTCTTTTTAATTAAAATTTAGTTATTTTCACTATTCATCAGAATATGAAAGTTATCCGAAAAGTACCAAAATTTCACCCTAAGCTAATTTTGATATTCCGAATCAAAAAATGAAGTCCATTTTGAAAAATAAAATTTACAAAATTTCAAAAAGTGGTTATTACTATTCATAACAGCTAGTTTTAATAATATTTTAATAGAATATCGTTGTTTAGTGAAACTCGGTATTGCGTACTACACACGCTATCGAGGAAGGTCGTGATTGCGTGTAATGCAAGGCAAGTCAAGGATGCGTGTTGTGGAAGATCCTTTTGGTGTAGCGTACAACACAAGACATTAATGAAATTAAAAAGAATATTTTTCATAAAATTTTCGGGTGTTACAAAAGCAACATAGCTCTAGCGTTATGTCATGGATGCAGACCATCATATGAACCATGGGTGGATACGCAAGCTAACCAGGTAGGGGCACCCTGGAAACATCTAGACGTGAAGGGGACAAAAATGTAAACCATTTTTCTAGAAATTTTTGGATCGGGAAATGTGATATGGGGGCTATGGTGCTGATAAGCGTACGGAGCTGAGAAGAGAATCGCCTAAGGAAGACTTTCCATTGGTAGATGGTCCACAGGTGGTCAATATACATAGCCACTGAGGGCATGGTATACATAGTTGTAAAAAGGTTTCCGTAAGTCGATGAGCTTCCACTTCGTATGGCCATGGGTGATTATAAAGATCCACAATTCTCCAGTTCATAGAGTCTGATTAATGGGAAGGATGCATCCTAACGTTTAAGGATTGTTCTAATCATGGTTTACCATGTATCTAGAGTGGATTATGACTTGTACAATGCAGTTTATGGTCGTGCGGTAAGGACAATTTCCATGCAGTTTATTATCATGCGGTAGAGACAAGGAGCATTTTAAAATCCATGCAGTTTAACATCATTCGATAATGATGGTGTTGAACTGACGTGAAAAGGTATTACATGTAGATTAACATCATCCAGTAAGGACAATGTATGTGCAGTATAACGTCATTCGATAAGGACTTGGGTCCTCATTTTTCTCAGTGGTGGCTAGGCTGAAATACAGAAATCCCAGCATCTCTACATATCCTATGAGGGAAGGAATCAAGTTGTACGTAGGTCTCAATGCCATTGTAATTCAAAGGGGATTCCAGAGAAAATATGACTTATACACAGGAGGGGGGAATTTTTTCATGACGGCTAGGCTAAGATACAGAAATCCTAGAATCGCTATGTATCCTATGTGGGTAGGAATCAATCCATGTGTAATCATTTGAACATGGCATAGTAGATGGAAAATTACAGGATATCAATGTTTTCATAGGTGAAGACACTATCTCATTATGCAGTTTAAAGCCATGCCACTAGGACATATTTATCTTAGTTTGGGGGTCATAGAGCATGGAACAACATTAATTGCTTCCAAACATGGGTGCATGCAATGATTTTAAAGCAGAACCGATGTGAAAGAGGCTGGGAGAATCCAACATGAACCTCAAGGGGGAAATCCTGGACAGTTTGAGATCATAATACATGGATTATTAGCTATTTGTTTAGGGTCATAGAGTTAGGACCGGTGTGACACACTTTATTGTCATGTCGTAGGGATGAAGTACCATGCAGTTTAATGTCCTGCGGTAAGGACACTCTACTATACAGTTAATTGTTATGCAGTAAGGAAATTTAGGGGTTGGCGGTTTAATGTCCTGCAGCTCGGATGAAACATCTCTTATGGTTACACGAAATATTTCTTTAGAAATATCACGTTTTTAGGAGCGGTGGTGAGCTTCCAACCCATGGATATCAAGGAATATGCTCCATTGGAGTAGACCTTATGTATGATATATGGTCCCTCCCACTTTGTCTCTAGCTTCGGTGGCTTCTTTCTAGGTATCATCGGGTTCCAGAGGACCAATACCGATTCTCCTTAGAGGAAAGATAGAAGATGAACCTTTTTATTGAAGGCTCGTGAAATCTGATTTTGATATACTTCCATGTAGTTCAAAGTGTGAAACCTCATCTCATCCAATCACTCAAATTCATCAAATCTCTTTTCTGGTTTCTCATCGTTGGATAGTTTATCACAAATGGAAACACAGAGTGACGACAATTAGAGTTCAATGGGAAGAACTACTTCCGTTCCATATACAAATGAGTACAGAGCAACCTGGGTAGTAGTACGAGATGTGGTTCGATAGGCCCACAAGGCATGGAAGAGTTTGTCTGGCCATGACTTCTTGTATTTGCACACAATTTTCAGAAGTAAGTTAGATAGGGTCTTTTTGAAGGCCTCTATCTGTCCGTTGTCTGCCACATGGTATCAGGATGAACGGTTGGTCTTGATACTATATTCCTGGTATAGTTTTTCCAATTTGGTAGAGCAAAAGTTGGTGTCATTGTCTGTCATTATTTTATTAGGGACACCAAATATGGTGATGATATTTACTTTCATGAAGCTGGCGATGCTTCTTGCCTTGACTTCTTTAAGGGGTGCAGCTTCTGCCCACTTGGAAAAGATGTCAGTCACTGTGAGAATATATTTGAATTTTTTGACTGTGGTGGGAGGATATGGTCCAACGTTGTTCATTCCTTAGATGTAAAATGGCCAAGAGTACTTAGCTTGGTGAAGTAGCTCTGGGGGATAATGAATGAAGTTGGAATTAATTTTGTAGGAGTGGAATTTCGCGGTAATGTTTGCGCAATCTCATGCTAGGATGGACCAATTGTATACAAGCCTTTGAATCTAATGAGAAAGCTTGGATCCCGATTGATGTGCTCCACACACTCTGGCATGCACTTCATTAATGATGAAAGTAGTCTCTTTTCCATCAATTAATCTGAGAAGGACTTTGTCAAGGCCTCGCTTGTAGAGGACCTTCTGTTGGCTCGTGTTTCCATATTGGACAAAATTCACTACCCATCTTCTTATTTTATCTCTTCCAGTCCTGTCTGATGGAATTTCTCCCTAATGAAGGTAGTTATTAAGGGGGGTCAACCAGCCGGTAGTAGGAGAATATAGATCAGGGACAGGTCTGACTTTATCAATTTATTCTGCATTAGTTTGAACATTCGCCAAGACCATTCGTCGGTGAGAAATGCTGATAACTATTTCATCATGGTCTAGGTCAACTGGGGTTGTGGCTGCATTGACTAATGCATATGCCTGAGCTTTCAGAGATTGGGGAATATAGGTCAATTTTTGTTTTGTGGGGAACTCATCCATTAACCCTTGGACATGGTTGAATAGGGGGATCAGCTCCTCCTTCTTAATAGAATAGTAACCATTGACTTTCTTGATGACTAGTTTCGAGTGGCCTTTTACTTTAATGTGCTACACTTGTGCCTAGAGTGCAAGCTATAGACCTCTAATGAGGGCCTCGTATTCTGCCTCATCGTTTGTGCATCCTTCTGACAAGAGGATGGAATATGGAAAAACCTCCTGCTATGGGGATACGAGCATGAATCCCAGCCCCACCTTCTTAAACTTGGGGTCTTCTATTCTTTTACCTGTTGAGATTCTGAACGCACTGTCAAAATAAATTTTCCACATTAGGGGATCCTTTTGCATAGGTAAGACGTCTTCATTGGGGAGTTCTACATCTGATGAGGTGATCTCCTTCGAGGGATTCTCTTCCATAAAATCATCCAATTCCCGGCCCTTGATAGATTTTTGAGGCATAAACCAGATGTGAAATGGTTGCAGGATGACTAACTATTGGGATAGGCATCCGGTCAGCATTGGATGGCTAAGGATTTACTTCAGTGGATTACTGCACGAGATCATATGGACTTTATGATGCTATAGATAATGTTGAAACTTATAGACCTTGAATACCAGATCCAAACAGGTCTTCTCGATATTTGAATACCAGGTCTCATCATTGATCATGGTTTGGATGAGATAATAAAGGTTGTTTTCACTACCTATGTCATTATTCAGCGTGAGGAAGCCTCTTAGTGACCATTCTAAGGCCGTCATGTATAGGATAAGTGTATTTCCTTCAACTGACTACATGAGGACCGATGGACTCAAGAAGTTTTTCTTGAGGATGTCGAATGCCTCTGGTAAATCATCTGTCCATTGGTAGGTAACTCCCTTCTTCATCAACCTAGTAAAGGGAAGAAATTTGCCTGCAAGGTTGTCTATAAAACACCTGATATAGGCCAAGTTTCCTTGGAGATCTCTTAGCTCAGTGAGGTTGTGGGGAGGTGGAAAAACAAGGATATCCTTTATCTTCTTAGGGTCTATTTTAATGCCATGATGGAAAACAATGAAACCGAGAAATTTCCCAAAGGTAACCCTAAATGCGCATTTCAAGGAGTCCATCTTCAAGCTGTGTTGCCAAAGTTTTCTAAAGACAGTTTCAAGGTCTGATAGTGATCTGAGTTTTGTAATTATTTTATCACCAAGTCATCAACATGACATTCATTGAACTTCCCCAGGAATGGTTTAAAAATGATATGCATGGAATGTTGATATGTGGTGCCAGCATTTTTTAGACCAAAGGGCCTGACCTTGAAGAAAAATACTCCCTAGGGGGCCTAAAGGTAGTGGATTTTTTATCTTATCAGGTCATTCTGATTTGATTATATCCAGAATAACCGTCCATGAAGGATAGAGGCTCATATCCAACTGTCGCATCGATCAATGGTTTGGGGATTGGGACTGGAAAATCATCTTTTTTGAAGTACCAATTAAGATCTCTAAAATCTATGCTGACACTGATCAGTCCAATCTTCTTTTTGATAGGTAATATGTTTTCCAAACAGATGGGATATTGGACCTCTCGAATGAAGTCTGATTTGATGAGCTTGTCAACTTCAGCCTCTATCTTGGACACATGTGTGGGGTGCATCCTTCTGGAGGCTTTCTTATAGCCTCGATGATCTTCTGACAGGCCTAGGTGGTGTGTCGCCACCTCGGGATTGAGACCCATAATTTCTATGTAATTCCAGGAGAAAAAAACTCGATACTGCCTCAAAAAAAAGTTATATACCCCTTGTTCCTCGGAAGACATTTCTACACTAATGAGAGTGGGTCTCGGGTCTTCCTCGGTACCCAGGTTTATTTCCCCAAGTTCATCAACAATGGTTTAGATACCCTCTTTGAAAGCATGAGGGGCATCTCGAAGGTCCTCTTCCTCTTCTTCCCCCAAATCCTCCTCCTAATCTCCTTCTAACGGGGAGAGAGATCTTGATGTGGGCTCTCCAGAGCTTAGAGGCAAGATGTCGCATGGGCACTCTTTGGTGGATGTGACGTGAGAGGAAACCTCTAGAGAGGGACAATCATGGGGTTACATGAGTCTAGTACTTCTTCCACTTTAGAGAGTGCGGTATAAATATCTTTAGATTCCAAGGATGGGGCATGTGCACCCTTTCTCGAGCATTCTTCTTCAGATTGAGGGTCAGTAGGTGCTTCTGTGTTGTCATACTCGGCTGTCATAGCTGAGATCATGAGAACAGCTGGATACGCATCCAAACTCAGATTCCTGCTCTCAACATGGTTGATGGGCATCACATTCTCTTCACTGGTCTTCTTGAGGGGCTCTTCTAGAACCACATATAAACCATTTTGGCTGGGGACTCAATCAATATCATCAATTGCAGATGTCTTCCCCTTTTGCTCATAAAATCTGGCATCAATGTAATGTGACTTGGAGATCTCGAATGGGGCCTTATCAGCGCACAATGTCCCACATTTTCTATTGATGAAATATTTGATACACTGGTGGTAGGATGAAGTAATGTAAATGTGTTGATGCAACAATGGCCTTCCTAATAGGGCGTTAAATGCCATGATTTTCCAAACCCCTAGGAACTCTGAATAGGCCACAAGGTCTCCAAATGGGTTTTTAGAATGATTTGTCCCACTAGCTTATGTTTTATCTTATCATATCCCAAGAGAGTTATGGCCAAGGGGATCAGATTGTCCTCATTGTATCCCAAACCACGAAGTGTTCGTTGTGGGAGAAGGTTAACTCTTGAGCCATTGTCGATGAAGACTTTCTAAACTTTAACGTCATTCAACATTCCAGAAACATATAGGGGTTTGATGTGTCCTTGCATGGTGGAATATTCATCCTGATCGGTGAAGGAAATCACTTCATTACATTCAGTCGGGCTAGTCTTCTTTCTATATATCTTGGTAGAAGCAACTTCGGCTTAAAATTCCTTGGGGCTGAGTAGGGATTCTTTGAGTGCCTCCCTGAGGTCTACTGACAAACTCAGGGCATCCAGGATTGATTTCATGGATGGTACTGAAGACAGTTGCTTTAGGATATCATACTTTTTCTCCAGAGTCCAACTCTTCTCAATTTATGGGAGATCTTTAACAGGAACTTTAGGGGCTAGAGCATGAGATGAGGAGGGACCGGTCGTAGAGGAAGGAGTTGGTGGTGCTCCAATATTCTGGGGACCCAAACTAGTTGATTTACATGTGCGTCCTAGGTGACTAGACACTTGTTCCTCCTTTCATGGGTATGGCAGAATAATGGGGCCTAAGTGGCTACTCGTGGGGGCTGAGAAATATTTTTTCTCCTGCTAGTTCAATTGTAGGGATCTCTCGAGAGTTTCCACAATATTTATAGTTTGAGCTGGGGTAAAACCCTGAGGTTGGTTTTGGTCATGGCTATGTCTTCCTTGGTATCCCTTGCTTCTGTGATTCACCCTTCCAATCCCTTGATTGGGTGTTGGGAACTCTAGTTAATAACCATACTCTTCATCATAGAATGGTTCCATTAAATGGATGACGTTGACAGAACCGAAGATTAGTTCCTTTCCTGATGAAATATTAGCCTGGTTAGCTACCTCTGATGGTGCCGTTTGGCTGGTTGATGCCCGTTTTGTCAAACCTGAGGGCATGAAATTCAAAAGTGTCAAGGCTAGATTTTTCTCTATCGCAGACTGCTCCACTTGTACATGTTTCTTCTCTCTCTGATTACGCCGATATGACTGGATTGTAGAGGGTTGTGGGGCCGAAGATGGTGGATTTGATGCATTAGTAGTTGTTAGCAGCACAACCGGTTGCTGCAATTAATCTTAGAGTATTCCATGAGCTCGATTGACCATCTTCCGAATCATCCAACCATCGAATTTCTACTCCCTTTTTCTAACAACATTCTTCCACTTGTCCCCTTCATCTAGGTCGGTGGAAGAAACATATGATACATGTTATAGGGGTGGTCCTAGCTTGACCTTCCTTTCATCCACCATCCTTTGTAGGAGGTCTTTGAGGATGAAGCATTCTGGAATATTGTGTGCCAACATTCGATGGCAGGGACAATAATCTGGTCGGTTTTCGAGGACGACTCCATCAGGCTTTATTAGCACTGGTATGTGGAGAATGTTGCAATTAATGGCGGCTATGAAATAACTATGGACTTGGTCCTCTTGAAAAAAGTAAACTTTATTTATTCATTCGTCAAATTGGTTTCTCCCAAGTCCTCTTTGATCATCTTGCCGGGGCAGAGGAAGCTATTGATATGACAGATGCCCTTGGAGATTCGATAGAGTCCTAGGCGGTGGATCAGGTGCGAGGGTTGGATTGAGCATGAAAGAGGATTATTTATCTCTACCTTCTCTTTTTTTAAGAGCCTATGAGGCTATTTGGGACTTGAGGTCAGTCCGTTGCAGGGAGTCTTCGATCCTCTGGGCAATAGCTGAGAAATCCTGGAATCCAGTGGTAAATTTCACTAGTATGATCGGTGTTCGCAGCTCATCTCGGAGGTTGTTGATGCATATAGAAAGCATCTAATCTTGGGTTAGTGGTATATTCATAGAGTAGGTTATACCCTTCCATCTGGTGATGATGTCCGATACCCTCTCATTCTCCCTCAGTTTTCAATTCACAAGGTTTCTAACCGTCGTCTTGGGTAATGTTGAGCTAAAGTGGAACATGAATTTCTGCCGAAGATCCTCCCATCCTTTTATTTAATGATTTGGAAAACTTGTATACCAGATGAAGGTCGAACCTTGTAAGGTTCTCACGAAGTATCTAATTATCACTGCATCTTGTTTTTCCAGAATTCCAATCATAGGGTTGCATTGAGACACGTAGTACATAAAATGTTGTTCTTGGGTCGCCTGAGCCATGAATATAAAGCATACATGGATCCCAAAATTCAGTGGAGGTGGCTTGCTGCTCACCATGTCTGGGTAAGGCTTTCGCTCTGGCTACATCAGAGCGTGCCAGTCTTCCATTTCTTCTAATCAAGCTGTCAGTTCTTCGATGGTGTTGGCGAGACCCTAGTTTACATTCTGTTGGGCCTGATCCTGAATGGGTATAGCCTAGGTTACTACATGAGGTTTTGGAATAGATGGTACCTAAGGCACATATGCCATTGGTTGTATCTTCAGAGGATTTAGATGTACTCTCTCTGGTTGATTCATGAGTGGAGGGAAGTCTTGGTATGCTTCTGAACCCAAGTTCAGGTAGTTGGACGGGCCAGGTGCCGTGCTGGGCAGGGGCCCTGACCTTGTTTCATTTTCTGGGGCAAACCCTTGATGTTGAGGCACACTTGCTGGAAGTGCGTACTGTGACCCATCGTGAGGAACTTATTTGACAAGACAGTTCCTCTGGAGTAGCTCAGCATTAATCCGACTTAATTCCTTCATTTCATACTCTTTCCAAGAGAACCTCTCTTTGAGTGTGAGAGGCTCATTGGTGTTGAGAGAAGGAGATAGGTTTAATACAACTTAAACTTTGTTCCTATCTCTATTGGAGAGTCGCTGTGGAAGTGGAGGGGGATTTGATATTATTGACATGTTCAGGGGGGCCTCTAGTTCCTCATGTTCACACCTGTTGGCTCATTGTGAATCACATCCTGAATGGAGCAATCTTCTCTTGATCCAACCAGATTTGCATCTTCTTCGGTCCCATCAATGGTGTTAATTTCAACGATGTTGACAGATGCATAATATGGGTTGGAGGGTGTGTCATATTCTAAGTAGGAAGAGTACCTTCCGCACCTCGTACTAGTTTCCCCCCTTCTATCCCAAAATTGTCTTCAGGTCTCTTGACCGGGGGGTGGGGGGGGGCAGAAGGATCCTTGGTGAGACCTTATGGCATGCCTCCCTCTTAGAGGGGATGATGTTTCAAAGGATGGGACTAGATAGGAACCTCCTCTTTTGACTACCCTGCCTGATCTTGTGTGCTCCCATTCGAGGGTGAGTCAGACCTAGTGTCGAGTTCAGTTGTGAATTAATTCCCTCTAGGGAAGAAATAACTGATTGTTGATTGGATTCCCTTAGTAGAGAAGACTACCAAATTTTTTCGGTAACTAGATTTAGGAGTTCGTGAATGGTTCTCTCTCGTCGGGCCTGATGCTTTTGATACTTACTCAAGGCTTGTTTCTTTCATATGTTCCGCCTCTCCAGAATATGGAATTCATTTGATTTCCATATTAACATGATGGAATTGCAAGACCTTATGTAGAATGGGTTTTGTTGGATGGGAAGTGTAGTGAAATGCAAAGCCCCATGTTCTCCTCATCCACGGATATGAACTTTTTTTAGAACGTCATCAATAAGGTGACACAATTTTTTCATTTCATAGAGGCAGTTAGACTTAAGGTCCTTTTTGTGCCTCTCTGATTACGTTCGTCATGCCGAAGGAAGGGATTCAAAGTCATTGTGATGTAGGATCTCTTCAATTGTCTTAACATGATCTACATACCCTTAATATGGTAGGATGTTTAATTTCAACCAGCTAAGGGTTGTCCTGATATTGGAGAAGATGTCATGTATGCCTCCTTCCAAAAACTCTCTAGGTATGTTGAACTGAGAGGTGACTGTGGGTCAAACAATTGTCAATATATCATCCCTGGCTAGCCCTTTCCTCAGGTGTAATACATCAGCATGTGCCTCCGCCAGCGATTCCTCTACTTGATCCACCCACCTGAGAGGCTCCTTGATAGTATGATCAGAGGTAGTGGGGTGGTAGGGGTCGAATCATTATGTGGGGTGGCTCCGGGGTGGATCAGAGGATGAACATGGTCCCTGTTTCCGACGCTTTCTCCGGGGCGCGCACATCCGTCTACGGAGGAAGCGCTGCTATTGCCCCGCATTCCCGCTTTCCAAAGGCAGGTGGCATCCGTTCCTTATTCAGGGACATTTTCTCCTTGATCGAAACAGGATGATGGGATGTCAGTTCATCCTTCTGTGGATTCCTCCTCGGAACTCGTCACCTAGTCTGGGTCTCCCTCATAGATTTAATACGTTGTTCGTGAAACTCTTCCCAGTTCCATGTTTCCATGGACACCGGTTAATTACACTGCTTCTGTCGGGACATTCCAAAGGGTCCGGTCAGGGCAGAAACCTTCAGTCGGGGGAGTAGTCACGTCGAGGCATCAGTAGCATGTCTGGATGCTGGGGAACTGGAATGTCTGTCTATTATCCCTGGTCATAGGGCTTCTCAAGGGCGTGGAAGCCCGATGCATCCCACATCGAGGGCGAAGAATTATATTCCATAGACATATATCTGAGGTTTTCCTCAGCTTCCTGTGTTTAACACAGGGTGTGCCGCAAGTTTAACATCCAGCGGAGACGAATCAGCCCGATCAGAGCATCAGCTAGAATGGATCGGATTGAGGGATTTTCCTTGAAGGGGTGCCGATACCGGGACCAGCCCATGGGCGGATTTGAAGAGGAGCGGAATGGTATGATCTTGCCGGGATATGGCAGTTCGGGTGAGAATCAGGATGGGTGATGGAGAGTTGAATGAAATGGAGGGGGAATGAAATGGGACCATCACAGGGGGGCAACAGTGAAGTTGGGCTTGAGCCACGAAGAGACCTCCTACGTATCCCTGTGGTAGGGAATCAAAGTCCGTGTAGTTCGGGATGGTGCCGGTGAGCCGACATGAAAGTGTACCTTGGCCTGATGGGTGTCATCAGCGAACCGACGTGAGTGAGGACCTTGGTCCAGATGGTGTGGGGATTACATACTAGGCCAGGTGCTGGTGACCTAACGTAAAGAAGGTTGGAGTGACCAACAGGTGGTGGGCTTGAACCTTTGGGAGGCTTCCTACGTACCATGCCTTGACATGGATCAAATACCACATAGTTCAGGTTGGACGCCGGAAGGCCGGAGTGAATGAGGAGGACCAGGGGTGTCCTAGTAGTGGTGGGCTTAGACCTCGTGGAGGCTTCCTACGTACCATGCCTTAACATGGATCAAAGACCACGTAGTTCAGAAGGGCTTCATCGGAGAACCGACGTGAAGGTGAACCCGGGGGTCCACTTGTGGTTGGTGTCGGAAAAACGACATGAATAAGGGACCTTGGTCTGATGGGAGATGGGCTTGAACCTCGTGAGGCTTCCTACGTACCATGCCTTGACATGGATCAAAGACCACGTAGTTCGGGTTGGTCACAACGGCTTGCCGTCGGACTGAAATTGCAGTTTAATGTCATGGTGGACGAGGATGAACTCGACGTGAATAAATGATGGGTGGGATTGAACCTCAGGGAGGCTTCCTACATACCATTCCTTGACATGGATCAAAGACCACGCAGTTCAAAGGATGGAAGTCGTTAGATAACCGACGTGAAGGTGGAACTTGGTCCAAAGAGAGATGGGCTTGAACCTCAGAGAGGCTTCCTACGTACCATGCCTTGACATGGATCAAAGACCTCGTAGTTTAAATGGGTGTGCAGTTTAATGTCATGCGGGACGAGGGCATACAGTTTAACGTCATGCTGGACGAGGGTGTGCAGTTTAACGTCATGCTGGACGAGGGTATGCAGTTTAACATTATGCTAGACGAGGGCATTTCCATGGCCGATGCTTACTCTAAGACCACGTGAGTCATGCTCGGTGTGAGAAACAAGAGGAAGCAAGGACCTGACGATCACGTCGCGAAGGGTGCATCCGTGAGAAGCGAAGAGGGGCTTACGCGTTAGGCGGCCCATGGTGATGGGACTTACTCCAGGATGGAGGCCCTAAGTGCGGAAAAGCGCAGCGAAAGAGGGATTTGGGACCGATTATGGGAGGTACCTCGTTCCCTATCACCCCCTCCACTGACCTTGATAGTGTGGAAGTACGGAGATGTATGGGTGCAACCATCCGTAAGAGGGACTAGGGCCTTACACCAAGGTGGTTGCCCTTCTCCCATGGACATACGCTACTTCGAGAAGGAGGATATCATTCCTTGTAGAGGGGGTGACCCCGTCTTTGTGGAGATGGGTGGCGTAAAGAATGTCCGAGCTGGGGGTACCCTACGTGCAAAGCACGGGGCTGGATCACAGTTTAACGTCATGTGTTGAGGATGAGGTGCTTGGCAGTTTAACGTCCTGCAGCTTGGATGAGGTGGGTTTACTCCACACCCCTAGGACTTACATAACTGGTACCCTTTGCTCCTTGGGGGAGGGAAGGTACCAGTAAGTTCTTGGTCAAGGGGGGTTGTAGAGCGAACCATCTAGGGGTCCACGTTAGCGTGGCTATGCGAAGAAGCAATAGCCGTTAGCGTGCCTATGCGAAGAATCAATAGGCGAAGCAACACTACGAGTGGTGTTGTACATGGGACTTTGAAATCACGTTGCGCATACCTGGAGGGTCATGAGGGGAGAGGAATTTCCAAGAAAAGGAGTGTGCTTTTCATAGTGGAGTGCCTTGGCCTTAGCATGGGGAAGAGGTGTGAGTGGAGAGTGCTTCGTGAAGTGGAACAGTATTCGCAGAGCACTGTCTCGTGAAGAGGAGGTGCCTCGCAAAGCAGGGTGCTGCGAAGTAGTGTGATTCACGATGTGGAGTGCCTTGGCCTTAGCATGGGGCACAGGTGGATGTGGAGAGTGCTTCGCGAAGTGGAACAGTATTCGCGGAGCACTGCCTTGTGAAGAGGAGGTGCCTCGCGAAGCAGGGTGCTGCGAAGCAGTGTACTTCGCGATGTGGAGGGATCCTGCCTTAGCATGGAGATCACTAATATAGGATGGGTGTTTTGCGAAGCATTAACGCTCCATGGCTTCCCAGGTTCCCTTGGGAATCCCCCTCCTTCGCGAATTCCCTTGAGCTTCGCGAAGGGCATCCCTCTCGGAAGAGGGGCTCAAAACGAGACAAAGCGAAGGTGTCATGCAAAGTCGAAGTACCTCGCGGAGCTCATGATTCCCGAGGCAAAGGGTGCTTCGAGATTCGGGAGAGGAGAAGCCGAAAGGTCGGATTTTCTGTCCCCTAGACTTAGGGGGAGCCCAGTATTTATAGGTGAGGGGCGCCGCGAAGCAGAACTCTCACGCCGCCTCCGTTGCTTCGCGGCGGGCTCGCGAACGTCAGGCCGTTCGCGGATAGGTACCGCCTCCGATGCTTCGCGGCAGGCTCGCGAACATCAGGCCGTTCTTGGAGAGGTACCTCCTCCTGTGCTTCGCGGCGGGCTCGCGATCGTTAGGCCATTCGCGGAGAGTTACCGCCTCCGTTGCTTCGCGGCGGGCTCACGAACGTCTGGCCATTCGCGGAGAGTTACCACCTACGTTGCTTCGTGGTGGGCTCGCGAATGTCTGTCCGTTCGCGGAGAGTTACCACTTCCGTTGCTTCGCGGCGGGCTCGCGAACCTCAGGCCGTTCGCGGAGAGGTACCGCCTCCGTTGCTTCGCGGGGCCGCGATGCTCCGGGGGTGCTTCGTGTCGGGCTCATGAACGTCAGGCCGTTCGCAGAGAGTTACCGCCTCCGTTGCTTCGCGGCGGGCTCGCGAACGTTAGGCCGTTCGCAGAGAGTTACCGCCTTCGTTGCTTTGTGGAGGGCTCGCTAACGTCAGGCCGTTCGCGGAGAGGTACTGCCTCCTTTGCTTCGCGGGGTCGCGATGCTCCAGGGGTGCTTCGTGTCGGAGCTTCGCGGGGCAGCGTGCGGGGAATCTTTTTCGTCCCTTCCTTTCGTGCAATATTTTGGCGCCAACAAATGTCCCACCCCCCCCCCTCAGACTTGGAGCCGCGAAGGGTAAAGGGTCGAAGTCTGAGGGAAAATCGCCAAAATTGTTGGCGGTGCACGAATTGACTTCGCGAAGGGGGCCCGCGATGCTGACCAAGGCCACAGGATCCGGATGCACCACGATGCTCCACGCGGGCAAGGTGCGTCGTGAAGCTCCGGGGTCGCTGCCTATAAATAGGGGGTCGACCTGTTTTGTATTCATGCGATTTTCTTGTCCTTTTGTGCTCTTGATTTCGTGAATCTCCGCGTACTCCGCGCCTGCTCTCCGCGACTCGAGCTTCGCGGTGAACCACGGGTCTCCGACTCAGCGACCGCACCAAGCGAACTCCTGTTTTCCGGCCTAGGTCAGACTCCGTGGCTTGGTCTCGCGACCGACCTTCGCACTCCGGCTTCGTGATCCAGCTTCGCGATCCGTTCTGAAAAAAATCATTTCTGAGTGTCAGAACCGAAATGGCCCATCGAGAAGCTGTATTGGGGGTGCTTACAGATGCCGCCCGTCGGGATGAGATGGCCAACTGTCCGGGCCTTGGGGAGATGGTCCGAAGCAACTCAGACCACGTTTCTTTGACAGATCTACTATCAGAGGGTCAGAAGAATTATCCGCAGTGTAAGAAGTTGCCTTTGTACGGCTTCCGGTTGAGGGATGACATCTTCATCCCTGAGGCGAGTAGGGACGAACCAGCTTTCTGGTTTAGGAGCACGCCATGTCAGCACCAATGGTTCAGGGCGGTCGATGGTCATGCACGGGAGGACTTCACACCCATCACCGCCGACTGTCTCTACAACGATGTGAACAATATTGACGGGAAGCCACTACAACCGGAGACGTATCCTCCTCTCTACCGTACCATGCTGAAGGCGGCTTTGCGGGATTCGAAGAAAGGATGGTCCGATGAGTGGGACCTGCGCCAGGGTGGAAACTTTACTGATGATTGGGCCTGGGCCTACTGGGTAGGTGCCTCATGCGAGGAGTTTGGGTCCGAGCTGAGGAGAGTGGGGTTATATGAGGCGGGATGGGCCTCCCAATTCCAAATTTACCAACCGAAAAAACTGATGCCGGAATTGCTGAGAAGATGGTCATCTAGGACCAATACCTTTCACCTGCAGCACAGGGAGGTGGGCATCATCCTGTGGGATGTCCACCATATTTCTGGGGTTCCGATCTTGGGGGCCATGTATGATGAGTTCCTCCCCATCATGAGCGCGTGGGAGGATACAGAGCAAATGCTGTGACTGGCGTCAGTGCTGATGGAACTCGTCCCTGGAGAGGACAAGGAAGCGGTGAGGGATGTCCACTTTAAGAAGTGGTTCAAGTGCTTCTTGAATTTCCCAGAGAATTGAGAGTTCCCTCCAAGGCCTTAAACTTGTCTGAGGGTGGCCCAACGGGGTAAGGAGCACTTGTATTGGTGGGTCTTGGAGGACAACCAATGGAAGACTTGGGGTTTCAGTGTCATCACTGAACAACAGCTGATAGTCAGGCTGGCGGCATTCATCGCGGCTCTCATCTGTGGTTGGATCCTACCGGTGAGGGATACAAGCATGGGGGTGTGGCCCATCTCATTTATTATGGCGTCCATGTTGGCCATGGGGCAGCGGGTCAATCTGGGGATTCCAATGCTCGCCAAGCTGTACAGAATGCTACGGCACATTAGCGAGGGCAAGAAGTCGACAAGGATATGCGGGCCCTTCCACCTCTTGTATGGGTGGATTGCGGTGCACATCAGGGGGATCTATGAGTATCCAAACCCTATTTCGCCGCCGAGGTCAAACTTCCACCCCTCCATTCTGAATGCGGTCGGGAGCTTCTCGTTCAAACTAACCGTGCCGATGGTGCTGAATCGGGTGTGGAGGGCAGATGAGTTTAATTTCCACCCCTCCCCATTACCGACAGGGATACTTACATATGACAGGCGGGGAACGGAAGAGCATCGGGCTTACCTCCTGGCCTTTCGAGGCAGAGTTTTGGTGGCACGAGTGGATCGTGAGCCGCTCTGCGAACCGTACACCCCGTATCGGTTTGCGAGGCAGTTCCGGTGCCTCCAGCGGCTGACCCCACAGGTCTACTGGGAGGTGCGTCACGAGGAGCACTCGTGTGTGATGAGGAAGCTGTGGCTCATGTTCACACGAGGAGATGGGAAGATGCTAACTGCATTGCCTCCATCCACCACCGCTTTTGGATTGGTGAGCGAGTATGCCATTAGTTGGGAAGCTGCTTACCCAGGGGAGATGCTGAAGCAGCCAACTATTCAGGTCGGTGACAGTGGGCCTCCTCTATCCCGAGGTCGGGGTCGGAGGGTAGCTAGGGCCTCTCGCGGTGGCGGGGCTGCCATGGCGGCGAGACCCGCACCGGCCGAGGGTGTGGCAGCAATGGCAGATCTGGTGATTCCGGAAGAGCAGGGCCATCCGAAGGGGCGACCACCGAGGGTATTTCATAGGATATCCACTCAGGCTCGGGTGAAGCGGCTGCGTCATATCGACATGGAAGAGGATGTCGTCTTCCCGGAAGCCTGGGACATTTGGGATGTCAACCGACAATTTCTCAGCCCACCAGAGATATGGGCGCACTTGAATCGCCTCGGGATGGAGTTACCGGGAATAGGCCTAGTCCGGGCTGGTTTCATGGCGTCTCCGACGGAGGCAGAGCAATACTTGGACGAGTTGGAGGATTATGTTCACTCCAGTGATGTCCCTCACCCAATGACAGACCGAGTGAGGGTACTGCTGAATCGAATAGCCCCCCACAGTTATTGGCCACCGATCTAAGGGAGCGCTTCCCCCTGCTGGAAGAATCAGAGGACTCCTCTTGGGAGGATGAGGCGGGAGGAGGGAGGCCGTTGGAGGAGGGTGAGGTCGAAGATCAAGGCTCAGATTCCGATGATTTTGCAGAGGCTCTCGAGGTATAATTCCGAACTTCTTTCCTTATGGTCCGTTCTTGGGACACTATAGACTTCTCACTGATGTTTGAGCCATGCAGGAGGAACTTGTACGCAGGCCTCATTCTCACCCCTCGGCGGGTGATGATGCAGGACCTTCAGAACCCGCGCTTATGGCTGCATCCAGTTCCGCATCTGGTGGGACCAGAGCACCCGAGGTGGCTCCTCCAGAATCTCCAGACCTTCCAACAGTATACGGAGGGCCTCGCCTCGGGGTCCCGTCAGTATCAGCTCAAGAGCAGCACCAGGAGGTCGATCTCCGTAAGTTTCCTCTACCGGTTTCCTTGTCGTCATATGTAGACTATGCCAACTAACGTTTATGTCCCTCTCTGTCATACAGTTCTCCGACTGGCGTGGGCTACTGCGGCAAGACTAGTCGGGATGTCTGGTGGCGTCCCTCCTAGGGGCATGCCGGTGATGGTGGCGATAGTCCCACCATATCCCCAAGCTGCAACACACATCATCACTGGTGGGACCACCAGCAGGGTCGTGCCTGAGTTCATTGAGGTGGACTCCGATGAAGAGGATCGACCGGCCGGTCCCACTCCTGTCGCGCCTTCTTTGGTGCCGGATGTCGCGCCAGATTCAACGCCAGATGCAGATCCTGCCGAGGACTTCCTGCGGGTGTATCCTACGTACGAGCCTACCAATCACGCAGACTGGGATGAAATGGCCTTCGACGAGGAAGACAACAGCATAGTACACCATCGGTCGTGGAAGCTAATCACGCGTTTCATCAAGGACACCCCCAAGCGCTATGGCTGGCTGAAATGGACAGACTCCACTCGCGGTTGCGCGAACTGTGCACTGGGGGAGTGGATGCCCAATGTCCTCAAGCGCTCATCCGAGATATTATGGCTGAGAAGATCCGGGAGCATGATCGTGGGCTCAGCGTGGGCTGGTAGCGGAGGAAGGTGACAAACATCAAGAAGCTCCAGGAGGCTAAAAGTGAGGTCCAACAGCTACAGACCTGGCAGGATGAGCACTCAGCCTCTCTTAATGCGCAATCTAAGCTGATCTCCCGGTTGAAGGCCCAACTGGCAGAGGCAGAGGAGATTATGAGGCAGGCTTCTAGAAAGATGGTTGCCATTCAGGCTGAGGTAGAGAGGGCCAGAGCCATGGTTGACGAACTACGCCCCGCCACTGCTGAGGAGGACCGGGAGATGAGTCAGTGGCAGCAAGCCTTGGATGCCACAAGCCGAAGGGTGGCAGAGCTGCAACGCTCTTTTGACGGGGTCAACCCGTCCATGGGGGGATTCGACCCCCGGGTACTGTAACAAACTAAAAACCTTTTATTGGTACTTTCGCGCTTCAATTTCTCCCTTCTTTGTTTTGAATGTCGTAGCATGCACGATTTACACTGTTTGAATCACCTCGTTACATCCCTACAATGTTTGCGGGACGTTCAGCGATAATTCCCCAAGCCCACGTGGGTCAAGCCCGATGTGAGAAATAGGAGATAGTTGCCTTATCGTCCCACCTAACATAAGAGTGGAGACCATGCTCCGGGCATCCAAGATTTGGATTACCAGTCCGGATTTACGAAAGATGGGAGAGGCTTGACCGGAGAAGGAACATCTCAAAACAGTCGAATTACTGTTTCTTTAGTGTGCCCTGACGCACAAACGGTGCAACACCAGGGGCACTGGAATCAGTCCGAACATACGGAAACGGGAAGCGTGAATTACGATGCCCAAGATTCGGAGCACTGTGGTGATGGCGTGACAATAAAGGACAACCGTTAACCATGGAGGAGAAGCGGTATCCTTACTGTGTTATCTTGTAATGGAGACAAAAATGAGGGTCAACCGTTGACCATGTTCGAAACACGGGACCATGTCACAAATATTGTTGGTCAATCTTTCGGGACATTGACCCAGGACAGTTGGCGAACCATTGGTCGAACATCCATACTATTAGGGGGTCCTTCCAAACATGACCAGTCTTCTGGAACGTTGGCCCAGGATGGTAGGTGAGCCGATGTAGCATGAGACCAGGCCGTTAGGGGGTCCTGTCAGACATGAAAGGGGACGAGGGTCTGAATAAGGGGCACACAAAGTGTGGAATATGGAGTGATGGTTTGTCCGAACCGAATCCAACACTTAGGTAGTTACACCACCGTGGTGGGAGTACGCCATATGGGCACGTTGGTTTGGTCATGGATCCTTCCTTCTTTGGGACAGGGCCTCTCTAGCGAGGGGTCCGACCAGGGGGCCGGAAAGGGGAAGGATGGGATTAATTATTTCTATGGGCCGGACCCTAGAAAAAATACCAGGGTGTCTCTATGTATCCCATGAGGATGGGAATCAAGCCATACGTAGTTCTGGAAGCGTAGTTTAACGTCATGTAGGACAATGAGAAGCCTGGCTGTGTTGGTACACATCCTACCAAAACTACTAAGCCCACGTGATTCATGCTCGGTGTGGGAAACAAGTAGTGGTGGGACTTTCCCGACACAGAAAAGGGAAGGTTAGGGTGGAAAGATGCTAGGTGAATACCGACCCCATGATACTAACACGCCCATGTGGCACACTTAGATGCGTGGAGAGATAAAGCTGAATATGTTGGAATTCCACTTGAACATGATGAAGTGGAAATGTGTGAATCATGACGCTCGAGATTTGGATCACAATGACGACGCCATGACGATAGAGGATAACTGTTAACCATGGCGGAAACGCAGCATCCATATCGCGTTAGCCTAGAATGGGGACAAACAAATGAGGGTTGACCGCTGACCATGTTCGAAACATGGGACCATGTCACAAATGTTTCCAAAGATCCTTAGGGACGTTGGCCCGAAACGATTGGAGGGCCCTTAGGTCCAGCATCCATGGAGCTCCCTTAAGCCTAGTATCCATGTCGTTCGAGGGTCCTTTTGGATGTGGAAGAGGATGAGGATCCAAATAGCGAGCTCACGAAGCTTGGTCATGGGACGAAGGGAATTTCCCCATGAAAATTCCACACTTTGGGCTTTGTTAAAATACATCTGAATACGAAAATGAGGTGTATTAGATAGAGGGAGTAAACATAAAAGGCACATGGTGGAGTAACTCAAACACCTGGCATGAATGGGAATAGGGGGTGTGTGCGGTGTGGGGAAACACCCGATGTGAATGAGGACACAATCCCATATCACACCGCACAACCTCCTTGGGAGAGGTTTTTGGTCAAGGGACCCAAAGAGAAAGTTAGGATGGGCCCGCGGGGAAGTTCCCGGGCGCTCCTATGTATCTCATAAGGATGAGAATCAAGCCTCGCGTAGTTCTTGATGGATCTTAGTTTATGGTCTTAGAGCTCAGACCATAAATGGGTAAAGGGAGTAGGGGACACATGGCAACAAAACCCAACGTGAATGAGGACCTAAGCCCTACTTACCATGCGTTCTCTGGGGAAATGCTCGAGTTGAGGGACTGAACACAAAGGTTAGGCTGGGACCGCGGGGAAGTGCCCAGGCGCTCCTACGTATCTCATGAGGATGAGAATCAAGCCATACGTAGTTCTGAAAGGTGACATGGTAAGATACCAGTGCCAGGGGAAAAGGGGAGTGCGGGCGTGGCCCTTTCACTAAAGAGGCGGAATTTGATAAATCTTGTTTGTCCTTTAAGGTGAGTGGTTTTTTTTTTGTGAAGTGACAGGCCTAGAGTAGTAGGTCGTGGTGTTGCCACAAGAATCAAGATGTGATAGGAATTGAAAAATGGCCTGGCACATGACCAATACCCAACATTATGTCCTCTACAATGAGGTCATCACAATGAAGTGCCGTTTTTCGTCGTGCGGCCAGGACGATAATGTCACAGTTTAGGGTCGTGTGATAGGAACAATCGTGCATTTTGACGTCATGCAGCGCAGACGTAGCATAGGCGATGCTAAGCGGGGAATGTGCGAAGTGTTATGAAACACAATTGATGGAGACATGATCCCACATCAAACTATACGCCACTCTGAGAGGGAGACCTCAGGCCGAGGGGCCTATATGGGGGTAAGAGGTGAAAAGAAGGGGGGAGAGACTAGCTCCCTAAATGGGCTGGACCCGAAGACAAGGCATCTGGGTGGTCCTACGTATCCCATGAGGATGGGAATCAAGCTGAACGTAGTTCTATATGGATCTTAGTTTATGGTCTTAGAGCTCGGACCATGAATGGTGACAACTTCCCAAGTTAGCGCAGACGTCAACCCAATCCCTAAGTCCACGTGAGTTAAACTCGGTGTGGGAAACAAGGGGGGGAATCCTCATCGCAATACATAGGGCTTCCATGAGAGGGGAGTCGGAAGAGAGCCCCGAAGTACACCTTTGACGCGGCTTGTTCCCCCAACGCGCATACATGCACGGAGGAAAAGTACCAAGAGTTCCGAGACTCTACTTGGACACGATGAAGTGATGAAGGGTGTGAATCGTGTACCCAACATTTTGGGCTTAATGGGTTGGCGTGGAGATAGAGAAAAACTGTTAACCATGGTGGAAACGCAGCGCCCATATCGCGTTAGCCTGAGGTGGGAACAACAAACGAGCATCAACCGCTGACCATATTCACAACGCGGGATTTTATCGATTTGTTGTTCGAAACCCTCAGGGGCGTTGGCCCGTAACGGTAGGAGAGCCCTTGGGCATAGTATCCAGGCCGTTCTTGGGGGTCCCTCCAGGTTTGAAAGATGATGGAAGCCCTGATGCAGGGATACGCAAAGCCTGTAAAGCGGGTGCGGACGTGTCCGAGTAAAGCTTGGCATTCCAGGCAATAAACCAGAGTCCCCTTGGGCACAATGGTGAACCGCCGAAAAGGGGTCGACAAAATAGCTCAGGAGGGAGAGGTACATGGCGTGGTCATTACGAGACTGATGTGAATGAGGACATAATCCCACACCACACCATATAATCCTCTCATGGAGGAAGGGTATACCAAGGGGCCAAGGTGGGATGAAGATTCCCAAGAGATGGGGATGGACCAGAATCCTAGACATTCAGGTGGTCCTACGTATCCCATGAGGATGGGAATCAAGCCACACGTAGTTCTCTAAATGTATTTTAACGTCATACGAGATGAGGAGGGGAGTAATATACCCCCAAACAAGGGAGGTGTACGGTACAGAGAATAAACCGACGTGAATGGGGAAATAATCTCACACCACACCATACACTCCTATAAGAGAGGACCTGGGCCGGGGCCCGAAAAGGACAAGGGGTCGGAGGCTGGGCCTCGTGAGGGAAAGTGTACTGTGTGGTACATGATCCCGATGTGAATGAGGACATAGTCCCACACCACACCGTACACCCCAGGTAAGAGGTTGGGCGAAGGGACCTGAGAAGGCCAAGGGGCCTAAGGTCAGGCATCGGTCAGGAAGGCCTGACTGGTTTGTAGTTTAGCATCTTATGTGAGGATGGGGAAAGAGATAATTGTATCTAATCCGGGGGTGTGTATGACATGTCAAGTAACCTGACGTGAGAGAGGACATAATCCTTCACCACGCCGTAAATTCCTTATAAGAAAATCGGGGTCGTGGGCCCGACCGCTAGCACCACCAGGAGGGAAGTTTGTCACTTCGGGATGGGGTAGAACGAATCATTGCACTCGATGTTTGGGACATCTCAGGGCGGACCTGAAGATCCAGGACACTGTCGACCATGTTTGAAACACAACGTCCTGATGGTGACCTGATACGGGAGCAACAAATGAGCATCAACCATTGACAAAATTTGCAACCCGAGACTTGTATCGACTTGTTGCTTGAAAACCCTCGGGGGCGTTGGCCCATATCGGTAGGAGAGCCCTTGGGCGTAGTATCCAGGCCATTCTTGGGGGTCCCTCCAGGTGTGCAAAAATGATGGAATCCCAGTCAAGGAGGGGGTGAAGCATAGCTATATCCATCCACGAAATAGGCGAACATCTCCAGGGGGGACGTGCAGCCGGGTCGAGGCTTGCTCGATGTGAGTTGGGGAAAAAGTGTGCACCCACCATATGTCTTGACCCAAGGGGAAGATTTTGGCTTTTGGGCTGGGCCGACAAACGAAATGCCCGGGAATTCCTACGTATCCCATTAGGATGGGAATCAAGCCATACATAGTTCTTGAAGGCCATGCAGTTTAACGTCATGCGGTGAGGACGTGGGGGAGATCTTAGTTTAAGGTCATAGAGCTCGGACCATTTTGTGGTTTATCATCCTGCAGGACAGCGGTGCAATTTAAGGTCGTGCAGAACCATATAGTTTAAGGTTGTGTTGGACCATAACGTGCAGTTTAAGGTCGTGCGGGACCCTAACATGCATTTTAAGGTCGTGCGGGACCCTAACGTGCAGTTTAAGGTCGTGCGGGACCCTAACGTGCAGTTTAAGGTCGTGTGGGACCCTCTAGGATCAGGAAAAGTACCGCTTGAGGAACCTGGCATTGGTGGGATGAGTTACGTGCTCACCATCCATGGTCACCAAGGAGTACGCCCCGTTGGGGTAAACCTTATTGATGATATAAGGCCCTTCCCATTTGGGTTCTAGCTTGGGCGGTTTCCTACCGGGGATCATTGGTGCTCGAAGGGCCAGTACTAGGTCGCCCTGTAGAAAAGAACAAAGGCGAACCTTCTTGTTGAAGGCCCTCGCTATCTTATCCTGATGCCTTTCCAGATTGTGCAGGGCACAAAGCCGGTTCTCATCCAGTGCTTCTAATTCAGCTAGACGGATGTCAGCCACCTCATCTGGCACCTGCTGATCATAGACTGCAGTGCGTAATGATGACAGCTGGATCTCAATGGGTAGGACGGCCTCAGCCCCATACACCAGGGAATATGGGGTCACCTGGGTAGAGTTGCGAGTCATCTTACGATAAGCCCAGAGGGTGTTGGGGAGCTTTTCCGGACAACTTTTCTTGTTCTGACCAACCATCTTCTGCAGAATGTTAGAGCGGGTTTTGTTTAATGCCTCGATCTGTCCATTCTCCTGTGCGTGGTAGCGGGAGGTATGGTTCGAACGGATGTCATACTTGGCGTACAATTTCTTCAGTTCAGCCGCTCGGAAGTTGGTGCCGTTATCGGTGAGGATGGCATGAGGGACCCCAAACCGGTGGATAATATTGGAGCTCACAAAGTCGACAATGGAACGAGCCTTGACCTCAGGACGAACCTACACTGGCGAGCTGTTGCCGGTGGATATGGTCCCACTACATTAAGTCCCCATACCGCAAATGGCCAAGAGTACTTGGTGGGGTGGAGGGGCTCCGGCAGCCGATGCAGGAAGTTGGCGTGAACTTGGCACGCATGGAATCTCTTGGCACACCCAATACAATCATGGATCATAAAGGGCCAGAAGTACCCCAACCTCCGAATTTGATGGGACAGCTTCGGCCCAGCTTGATGGGCGCCACAGGAACCAGCATGAACCTCTTGCATAACTTGAGGAATCTATACTCCTTGAATGCAACGGAGGAGGATGCCATCGAAGCTCCGCTTATAAAGGATCTGTTCAAGACTGGGGCTGCTCTGGAGGGTAAATTGCAGCGCGTGGCGTCAGATTTGCTCGCGCTCGGTCCGGTCGTCCGAGAGGCGACCATTTTGGAGATACTCGAAAAAAGGTGCCCTCTAGTCGGGAGTGGCTTCAACCACTATGTCTGACGAACCCGGGACCCCTGACGTAGAGGGCCCAGCAGTAAGATGACTTACCCGTAGACCATCATTGTCCTCTTGGGTGACTGGGGCAATGACTCTCCAGTGTGCCACATGTATGATCAAATCATCTTGCTCGGGTTCTGCGAGCGACGTGGCTAAGCCAGCCAAGGCGTCTGCTTGACCGTTCTATGACCGTGGGACATGGGTAATCTCTGGTCGAGAAGAGAACTGGGCCATTAGGCAGAGGGTGTACTCCAGCAATGGTACAAGCTCCGGATTCCTGACGACATAGTCGCCATTGACCTGTTTGATTACCAGCTCGAAATCTCCTTTCACATGTAGATGGGGAACGTCGATCTCAAGGGCCAACTCGAGGCTGGTGATGAGAGCCTCGTACATCCTTCTGACAACAGGAATGAGTATGGTAGTACGGCTTGCGCCGGGGTAATAAAGACAATACCCAGGCCCACTCTGTTGATCTTAGGATCATTGAGCCTCCTACCGGTGGGGCTTCGGGAGGCACCGTCGAAGTGTATTTGCCAACACGGGACGACATGATCGACTGAGAGGATCGTCTCATCAAGAAAATCCAAGTCCAGGGATTGATCTGCGGAGGTTGGATGGGCAGCTAAAAAGTCTGCCAACGCCTTCCCCTTAATGGCCTTATGACGTATGAACCTGATATCAAACTGCTGGAGAATCACCGCCCACCGTGCTAGTCGGCCAGTCAGCATGGGGCGGTTCAGGATGTACTTCAGTGGGTCTACCCAGGAGACCAATTGTACCTCATGGTGCTGTAGGTAATGCCACAACTTCTATATGGAAAAGACGAGCGCAAGGCAGCTCTTTTTGATAGGGGATTATCTGACCTCCGTATCGAGAAACATGCGACTGAGATAGTAGAGACTGTTCTCAGTACCCTCGTTATTCTTCTGGGCGAGCAGTGCACCAAGGGATCTTTCCAAGGCAGTCACGTAAAGGACCAGTGGATTTCTGGAGATAGGTGTCATCAAAACCGGAGGTTGGAGCAGATACTTCTTGATTTCCTCGAAGGCAGTCCGACACTCCTCATCCCATTCGTAGGCAGCGCCATTCTTCATGAGCCGGGAAAAGGGCTTACACTTGCCGGCCAGATTTTCGATGAATCGGCGTATATAGGCTAAGTGGACTTGGAGGCCTCAAAGTTCCCAAATATTGCTCGAGGGAGGCATTTGGATGATGTCCTTGATCTTATCGGGGTCGATCTCAATGCCTCGGTATCTAACAACAAAGCCAAGAAACTTCCCAGAGGTGACCCCGAAGGCACACTTCAACAGGTTCATCTTTAGGTGACGGGAATAGAGGAAATCGAACACCTTCTCAAGGACTTTGAGATGGTCCTGGCGCTGACATGATTTGACCACTAGGTCATCTACGTATCATTCCACCAGCGTCCCGAGAATCATCTTGAATATGCAATGCATGGCCCTCTGATAAGTGGCACTTGCATTTTTCAAGCCGAAGGGCATAACCTGGTAGAAAAAGGTACCTTGGGGAGCCCTGAAGACAGTGGAATCCTCATCCTTGGGGGCCATCAGGATATGGTTGTACCCGGAATACCCATCCAAGAAAGAGAGAGCTTGGAACACGGCCGTTTAATCAATCAATAACTCAGTCACCGGGAGTGGGAAGTCATCCTTTGGACAGCGGCGATTAAGGTCACGGAAGTCGATGCAGACTCTGATATTCCCATTCTTCTTCCTGACTGGCACAATGTTGGCAAGACACTTGGGGTACTGGACTTCCTTAACGAAGTTGGATTTGATAAGCTTGTCAACTTCGGCCTCAACCATAACACCATGAGAGGGGTGCATCTTCCTGGGAGGCTGCTTAAACCCACGATGGTTTTCCGGGAGGCCCAGACGGTGAACGACTACCAGGGGATCTAGTCCTGGAATCTCCTTGTAACTCTAGGAAAACACGTCACGGTGTTGTTTGAGAAAGTCTATGTACCGCTGTTGCTCCTCGGGGGACATGTCTGCACTGATCAATGTGGGTTTCAGATCTTCCCCGCTACCAAGGTTTACCTGTACCAGTTCATCAACCGTGGTAGAGACACCTTTCTCAAAGGCGGGGGGGATCATCCTCCAGGTCTTCCTCTCCACCCGTGGGGGGATCTCCCGTAACGGGAGATACTTATGGGCTATCAAAACCTGAGGGGCAGCTGGTGCCAGCTTGGGCAGCAGTGGTCATCATATCAGGAGACTCACTCGCCATTGAGACCATAGCAATGAAGGCAGTCGACCCTATCCCATCTGCCCTTCGGCCTAAGGGGCCACATTTGATGACATCAAAGCAGTGGTGATGTGTCGGCTTGAGTCGGTTGATTCCAGCCCGGCAGAAGAGACACGTATGGCGTACCGCCATTGTCATAAGCTTGACATTCCGATACCGTATAGGGGTAGGAGGTTCCGGGATCACCTGAGCCCGGTTGGTGTAGGTGTACGAGGTGATTTTCCATTGTCTCTTGGACACGGGAACACGTCTTCCTTGCGTACCCAAAACAACAAAACACTGCCCCATGTCGGGGGTATTGTCCTCCAATCGGTGGATCGGGAAGATGTAGGCATCATCCATGCTTGCCCAGGGATCACTTGTAACCGGGGAGGGTTCATCCTCACTTACTAGTATTTTCTTATCCTTACTCCTGTAATAATCAGCATCCAGATAGTGGGCCTCACAAGAGGCGAAAGGAGATGCATCTCCTTGGAGCACGCCCACTCGACCGTTGAGTGAGTATTTGAGGCACTGGTGATACGACGAAGGGACTGTTGCATGCAGATGGAGCCATGGCCTACCCATCAATGCATTGTAGGTGGTGTCCTGAGAGACGACCATGAATTCGGTGCTGGCAATTACGACACTGAACTGAGTCTTCAGGTGGATCTTGATGACTGGGGTTTGCTCGGTCTTATCGTACCCCTGGATTCTGAGGTCAGAGGGAGTTAAATCAACTTCAGACAGACCCAGCTTTCGCAGTGTCCGAGTCGGGATTAGGTTGATTTTGGAACCTGTGTCAACGAGGCAGTGGCGGACTTCCACACCATTGAAGTGGCCAGTGATGTACAGTGGGAGAATGTGCCCCTGTATAGGAGGGTCCTCATATTTACCGGAGAACGAGATAACCGCCTGACATTCGGCATTCTCAATTGCCTCGGCATGGAAGGCTTCTGCAGCTGCTACATCCGTCAAAAACTGGAGGGGGATCCTTAGGGCCTTGGCAAGTGCCTCGCGCATTTAAGATGATTGGAGAAGGGCCTCAAGGATAGAAATCCTTGCCGGAATGCCGGCCAGGTGCTTCAAGACATCATACTTTCGTGCCAAACGCAAGCCTCTGCTCACAGGAGGTTCTTCTGCAGTTGGAGGAATAGCGGGTCCTGTCGGTTGAACCGGCGGTTGGCTAGTGCTGGGTACATTCTGCTGCCTACTAGTTGAATCCTAGAGAGTAGTCGCCGGACTAGGATCAGATAGCGGAGACTGGCCTATAGCCGGGTAAGACTGACTTTGATACGAACGAGGCAGCTCTCCCTGATCTAGTAGCACAAACGATGGTGGAGGTAGAGCTGAGGGCGTTAGATGGGGTTGCGCGTGTTGAGCTCTGCGCTGAGCCTGCTGTCTGGTCTCAGTAGCGTGCATGTATTGGATGAAAGTGCCCTCTAAAGTGCCTCGACGACCAGCATGGTTGTGGGTCCGCTGACGTTGATGTCGGCTGGGGACGTTGGGGAGGCTCGCCTGGCATTCCCCTTCGTTGGGAGTCATATAAGGCTTTACCAGCTCCACCGTGTTAACCGTAACATACCCTTGGTTGTCGCTCGATGAGTCATCCACCACCGGGAAGATTCTGGGAGGAATCCCTATTTCAGGGGGCATAAAGTTGCCGAGAGTGCGGGATGACGACGACACTGGCGGAGCGCATTGTTTCTTCTTGCGTCGTCGCCGCTTGCCCTTTTGGGAAGAGGTCGACTGTGAAGGCGATGTAGAGGTACTGGATACTTCTTCTGAAGGTTCTGGCTACTTCAAGCGTGCCCAGATGATACCATGGGAATGCACAATGGTTTTTCGAGTCATCCAGTCGTCGTATTTCTGGGATCCGCGGCTGGGAACCTGCTGCCACTCGCCTTCGCTGTCGCTACCGATCTCTGACCCTGCAAAGACACCTGCCACATGTGTTGGTGTTGGGCCCAACCTAAATATGTTTTTGTTGACCTAGTCTTGAAGCTAGTCTTTAAACACATATCATTGCTTGAGGGTGTGCCCAGAATCTGATGATAAAGACAGTAGTTATTTGCCTCTACCGGCCTTCGGCACTCGGGTAGGTGCACAATCCCTTGCTCTAGAGCACTTCGGAAGTAACCAGTGACCTGATTTTCATTGAACGAATAAGTCTGGTGCCTTCTTTACAGATAGGGGCCCCTGGGGGCCTGGCCCTGACGAGGGACCGGAGGGGCCTACCGAGGATGCGGCGCCTAATTGTCTCGCCTAAGTGGAGGTGGCACATTGCGCGGGGGAACCTGTCGATTCTAAGGCGGTCGCTGCTGGGCAGGAGTCTATGCTTGAGGTGGAGGACCTCTGCGAGGTTGCGGGGATGGTGCCGCTGGCAGTAATTCTAGCTGCCCAGTGGCTTCTATTTGGGCCACCGCGGCGGGTTCGGATCTGGCAGTCCTCCTGGCTGGGATCATAGGGGGCAACGAACGTGCCTGACTAGCCTGTTGCAGAGCCTCCTCAAGGCGCTGAGCCTTATATGAGAAATCTCAGAACCCTCCAGGGTATTTCTGGGTAATCAAGGAGGGTACCAGCTCCGTTTTAACGTTCCCTACACACATCGTCAGTAATTTATCCTGAGTCAGTGGCATATCAAGGGAGTATGTAAGTCCCTTCCACCGAGCGATGAAATATGCGACTCGCTCATCAGGCCTTTGCTTGCACTTGAAGAGGTCTGCAATGCTGGTCTTCCGTGTGGTGGAGCTGAACTGGTATAGGAACTGCCGACGGAGATCCTCCCAACCGGTCACCAATCCGATAGGGAGCTGGATGTACCAGACGAATGCGGGACCTTCCAATGTCTGCACGAAACATCGGAACTTGGCGGCTTCTTGCTGGGCTGGGGTCCCCAGCATGGGGTCACACCTGGAAGAAAAATGAGCCAAGTACTGTGGCGGGTCCCCTATCCCGTTGAAGGGCGAGAAAGTGGGGTTCCCAAAACCCAGGGGTGTGGGAATATCATCCACCCACGCGGGATACGGCTTGCCATCCGGTGGAACCTCCACCTGCCGCATTTCCAACGCTTCGAGGCGGGCTATGAGTGTCGCTATAAGATCATCCGAGTGGGGGTCCCTGTGTTGATGAGGATCCCTAATAACAAGTGCGTTTCCAGGTTCTTCAACCCGGTAGATGGCTTCGGCGGCTCGTGGATCGACTGGCGGAATGAACTGTGGGGCAATTGGGGGAACCCGGACTGGATTCTTCAGATTGCTCCATCGTTCAGGGGGGTTTGGTGAGACGTATCGCGCCCTCTTGCCATAAGTTCCAGCTTCTGCCCTATCTGAGGAAGTAGCATGATCAGGGTTGCCCGGAGGCATCTCACAATGGGGAAATTGTTCCTGCCCCTACTGCCCCGGCTTGGGATTACCATAGTCGGGTCGCCGCTCTGCAGCGCGCTCAGCCAAGAGTTCTTCAACCAGCCTCTTCTGCTCAGCAAGCTGCTGGCGTAACGTGGCCTTCTCGGGATCTTCGTCCATTTTCTGTATAGAGGCAGACGGGTCGGAGTGCTTGATAGTTACGACGTGCTCCTTACCCTTACCGGCATTTCGACTGAGTACCAACGACTCGGTGGGTACAGGGAGGCCTAGAAGGTTTATCTGCTGACGGGTAACCCTCACTGATGGGTCCAGTAGTGGTAGTACGCCCTCGGGGGGTAATTCTCCATCAAGAAATTCAAGCTCGCCTTCCTTGTCCACTACGTCATCCATGTGGACCGTGACCCTTCTCGAGGGAATGTCCTCAATGTCACATAACAAATCGGGATGCCATCGGATAGGGTCGAAGAGGAGAGCGGCATAGTGTTCCCAGCCACGGACTTGCACATGGGGGGTAGCTTCCCTGATGACTCTGCGGAGTACTTTGAAACTCTGAACACATTTCCGTTGAAGGGCACTCTGATGGCCTGGTGACTCAGGGTGCTGGGCCACAAGGAGTGTGTCCAAATCGATCAAGCGACATTGCTCGCCGATTTCTTCAAAGTGCTCTCGACTTCTGGGGTACATCACCCGCTCGTAATGAAGGCGAAAGTGTTTTTCCCATAGGGTTCAGAAAAAGCACCCCACTTCTCTTGGGGTAAGGGACTCTGGTGCGCGAAAGTTCGGCGCCGCCATCGGCCAGAACTTCTCCGGGAAGTGATCCGCTACGAGAATGCTCTAGAAGCTCCTGGGTTCGGACTCGGGGTCTGGCCCTGTATTTCCCCACTCATCAACCGGGGGCAGCTGAGGGACCGGTAGCGGTACCGAGGCGGACCTCTGGGATAGTAAACTCGGTGGCGGAGAATACGGCGAACGAGCTGACTGGACGCCGAATTCCGGGCCATCCTCTGAAGAGTGAGGTGACCTGGCCACGATATCATGATACGATGGGATGATAGCCACAGCTTTCGGCACAGGAGTCGCGACTGCTGGCGATAGGTCTTGTCATTTCTCTACCGCCGTTAGTCCCCAAAATAGCTCTCTGTGATCTCTGGTAGAGGTATAGGGCGCTTCTGGTGACAATGGTGGTGATTGCACGGTCGGGACCTGCAGAATTTCCATGATTTCTTCCTCCTAGATGTACCTACGGAGAGAGGTGGGAATCTGGTGGACCTCGCATTCCGGGAGAATGAGGCTGAAGCACCTGGTTCCTGCCCCTGTCCTTGATGCGAAGGAGCGGGGAGAAGGTTCCATCGCTGAGTCACATTCTGCTTCAGAATCTGAGATACGAGCCGGTTTGATCTCTACCTGCTCCCCCTAGGATTCTTCCTGTGGCGGCGACGTCCCGCTCTTCTACCCCGGGGTGGCTCTTCGGGACAGGGTTGATCCTCAATAGGTAGTCTTGGGGAGGAGATGGCGCCGTGGCGGAGAGGGCCCCTGCTCGGGGTGGCCGGGGTGCGAGGGGAACTAGGGAAAATGGCGAAGGGTACACGGGGAGGACCTCCATGGACGGTGCGGGCGGAGCGAGGCTGACCTTCACTCCCCAAGTTGCCGGGGCAAGGAGGACCTTCTCCAGTTGTAGAGAGGACGTTGGGAGGACCCCCACGTTGGAGGAGGACCGGATGGATAGTGCTTTCAGATCGGAGTTCGGGGGTAGGAGGATGGACTCCATACCCTGTATAGTGGTCGCGAGAGAGGTTTCCATGCCGAGCGTTACTGCCGCGGGGCGGTTCCTCCTTCGGGATGGGGGTAGCGTGAGGCATACCTCTGTGATGAGCTTCAGATCGGGGAAATCCCACGCTCTATGGAATGGTAGTACGGATAGGACCTTCGTATGGAGTGACGTTACCACATATTGGTTCACGGTAATCATCGCCCGGGCCTGCGACCCCGAGAGTCAAACCAGCCTGCCCGTGGGGAAGCTGAGGTCTTGATCCTAGTCGGGTGAAGGAGTGCCCCTGCTTAGTGTATGCAGGAAATCCATGATGTGCATCAGCATTTTCTTGGGCCACGGTAGTTGTTGACGTCGACGTATCTGGGCGAGCGTCCTCAGCCCGGGCCCGGCGCTGACGTCGGGTCAGATGCGCTGGCGCAGGTGGTGCAGGGGCATGGCCTGCCTTCTCTTCCTGCAAAGCCGGACAGCGGCGCTGACATGGCCGAATGAGAGCCCTTTTCTGGAGCCCTTTGATTGGGACTCTGAGCGGGCCGAGCCAAACGTCACCCGTCTTATCACCATAAGGTGAGGAGTCGTCGAGGCGTTTCGGGGACATGCTCCCGAAACGATTGAGCATTGGGGTGGGGAGCAAGGGCTCCCTGCGCGGTCTATTAGGGCAGTGTTGACGGCGGGGCCTGGATGCCTCCAGGTCCAGGTAGGCCATATCCCGAGTCGGGATGACCCCTTCCTCCTCGTACCTGCATATAAGGTTGTTGATCACCCTTCGCTGGATGATCTCTAATGGGGAGAGGGGACGTGGGCGCCCCATATTCACGGATGTAGAGGTCGTTGTGGCAGTAGCGGAGCCATGCGGGGTGGTTGTGCCGGTGTTTCCTCTGCCCCTACATAGGCGAGCGGGCGGTGATCGTGTCTCCATGGCAGCAACCTGGTTCCTGGGAAATGGAGATATCAACTCATCAGCACCGCGAGGAAAAGGATGGACAACCAGTGCCCCAGCGTCCTTCCATTCTCCACGTCTGTAAGAAGGATCCATGCCAACACGTTGCAGAACGGAGTGCCCCACGTTCTACTGCCCCAACTTCTAGTGAGTTTCACGCCAGGCCTGCCATTTGCTTGGCGGGACCTGGCGCCGGATATCTGGATCCGGTGACACGTCAATCTTCTGGTGTCTCAAACGCTACTAATCTCCACATTGAGGAGAATAATTTCACATCGGGTTCACCATTTCTGTTTCCGATGCTTTTTTCGGGGCATGCGCATCCGTCTGCGGAGGACGCGCTGTCGTTGCCCCGCATTCTCACTTTTCAAAGGCAGGTGACATCCGTTCCTTATTCAGGGACGTTTGCTCCTTGATCAAAACAGGATGATGGGATGTCGGTTCTTCCTTCTGTGGATTGCTCCTCAGAACTCGTCACCTAGTCTGGGTCTCCCTCATAGATTTAATACGTTGTTCGTAAAACTCTTCCCAGTACCATGTTACCATAGACGCCGGTTAATTACACTACTTCGGTCGGGACATTCCAAAGGGTCCGGTCAGGGCAGCAACCTTCAATCGGGGGAGTAGTCACGTCGAGGCATCAATAGCGTGTCTGGATGCTGGGGAACTGGCATGTCTGTATATTATCCCTGGTCATAGGGCTTCTCGAGGGCGTGGAATCCCGAGGCATCCCACATCGAGCGCGGGTAATTATATGCCGTAGACATATATCTGAGGTTTTCCTCAGCTTCATGTGTTTAACACAGGGTATGCGGCAAGTTTAACGTCCAGCGGAGATGGATCAGCCCGATCAGAGCATTAGCTAGAATGGATCGGATTGAGGGATTTCCCTTGAAGGGGTGCCGATACCGGGACCATCCCATGGGCGGATGTGAAGAGGAGAAGAATGGTATGATCTTGCCGGGATATGGCAGTCCGGGTGAGAATCCGGATAGGTGATGGAGAGTTGAATGAAATGGAGGGGGAATGAAATGGTACCATCGCAGGGGGCGACAGTGAAGTTGGGCTTGAGCCACGAAGAGACCTCATACGTATCCCCGTGGCAGGAAATCAAAGTCCGCGTAGATTGGGATGGTGCCTGTGATCCGACATGAAAGTGGAACTTGGCCCGATGGGTGTCATCAACGAACCGACGTGAGTGAGGACCTTGGTCCGGATGGTGTGGGGCTTATATACTAGGCCGCCCAGGTGTTGGTGACCTGACGTGAAGAAGGTCGGAGTGACCAACAGGTGGTGGGCTTGAACGTCTGGGAGGCTTCCTACGTACCATGACTTGACAAGGATCAAAGACCACGTAGTTCAGGTTGGAAGCCAGAAGGCCGGCGTGAATGAGGAGGACCAGGGGGGTCCTAGTAGTGGTGGGATTGGACCTCGTGGAGGCTTCCTACGTACCATGCCTTAACATGGATCAAAGACCACGTAGTTCAGAAGGGCTTCGTCGGAGAACCGACGTGAAGGTGAACCCAGGGGTCCACTTGTGGTGGGTGTCAGCGAACCGACATGAATAAGGTACCTTGGTCGGATAGGAGATGGGATTGAACCTCATGAGGCTTCCTACGTACCATGCCTTGACATGGATCAAATACCACGTAGTTCGGGTTGGTCACAATGGATTGCCGTCGGACTGGAATTGCAGTTTAACGTCATGCTGGACGAGGATGAACTCGACGTGAATAAATGATGGGTGGGCTTGAACCTCAGGGAGGCTTCCTACGTACCATGCCTTGACATGGATCAAAGGCCACACAGTTTAGAGGATAGAAGTCGTCAGCGAACCGACGTGAAGGTGGACCTTGGTCTAATGAGAGATGGTCTTGAACCTCAGAGAGGCTTCCTACGTACCATGCCTTGACATGGATCAAAGACCTCATAGTTCAAATGGGTGTACAGTTTAATGTCATGCAGGACGAGGGCATACAGTTTAACATCATGCTAGATGAGGGTATGCAGTTTAACATCATGCTGGACGAGGGCATTGCCATGGCCAATGCTTACTCTAAGCCCACATGAGTCATGCTCGGTGTGAGAAACAAGAGGCAGCAAGGACCTGACGATCACGTCGTGAAGGGTGCGTCCGTGAGAAGTGAAGAGGGGATTACGCGTTAGGCGGACCATGGTGCTGGGACTTACTCCAGGATGGAGGCCCGAAGTGTGGCAAAGCGCAACGAAAGAGGGATTTGGGACCGATGATGGGAGGTGCCTCGTTCCCTATCACCCCCTCCACTGACCTTGATAGTGGGGAAGTACGGAGATGCAGGGGTGCAGCCATCCGCAAGAGGGACTAGGGGCTTACACCAAGGTGGTTTCCCTTCTCCCATGGACATACGCTACTCCGAGAAGGAGGATATCATCCCTTGTGGAGGGGGTGACCCCGTCTTTGTGGAGATGAGTGGCGTAAAGAATGTCCGAGCTGGGGGGCCCTACGTGCGAAGCACAAGGCCGGATCACAGTTTAACATCATGTGTTGAGGACGAGGTGCTTGGAAGTTTAACGTCCTGCAGCTCGGACGAGGTGGCTTTACTCCACACCCCTAGGACTTACATAACTGGTACCCTTTGCTCCTTGGGGGAGGGAAGATACCAGTAAGGTCGTGGTCAAGGGGGGTTGTAGATCGAACCATCGAGGGGTCCACGTTAGCGTGGCTATGCGAAGAAGCAATAGCCATTAGCGTGCCTGTGCAAAGAAGCATTAGGCGAAGCAACGCTACGAGTGGTGTTGTCCATGGGACTTTGAAATCACATCGCGCATACCTAGAGGGTCGCGCAGGAAGAGGAATTGCAAAGAAAAGGAGTGTGCTTTGCGAAGTGGAGTGCCTTGGCCTTAGCATGGGGCAGAGGTGTGAGTGTAGAGTGCTTCATGAAGTGGAACAATATTCGCAGAGCACTGCCTCGTGAAGAGGAGGTGCCTTGCGAAGCAGGGTGCTGCGAAGCAGTGTGCTTCGTGATGTAAAGTGCCTTGGCCTTAGTATGGGGCACAGGTGGAAGTGGAGAGTGCTTCACAAAGTGGAACAGTATTCACGGATCACTGCCTCATGAAGAGGAGGTGCCTCGCGAAGCTGGGTGCTGCGAAGCATTGTGCTTCGTGATGTGAAGTGATCCTGCCTTAGCATGGGGATCACTAATACAGGATGGGTGTTTCGCGAAGCATAAACACTCTGTGGCTGCCCGGGTTCCCTTGGGAATCCCCCTCCTTCGCGAATGCCCTTGAGCTTCGCGAAGGGAATCCCTCTCAGAAGAGGGACTCAAAACGAGACAAACCGAAGGCGTCACGCGAAGTCGAAGTACCTCGCGGAGCTCATGATTCCCAGGGCAAAGGGTGCTTTGCGATTCGGGAGAGGAGAAGACGAAAGGTCGGATTGTCCGTCCCCTGGACTCAGTGGGAGCCCAGTATTTATAGGTGAGGGGTGCCGCAAAGCAGAACTCCCGCGCCGCCTCTGTTGCTTCGCGGAGGGCTCGCGAACGTCAGGTCGTTCGCGAAGAGGTACCGCCTCTGGTGCTTCGCGGCGGGCTCGCGAACGTCAGGCTGTTCACGGAGAGTTACCACCTCCATTGCTTCACGGCGGGCTCGCGAACGTCAGGCCGTTCGCGGAGAGTTATTGCCTCCATTGCTTCACGGAGGGCTCTCAAATGTTAGGACATTCACGGAGAGGTACCACCTCCATTGCTTCGCTGGGCCGCGATGCTCCGAGGGTGCTTCGCGTCAGGATCGTGAACATCAGGCCATTCGCGGAGAGTTACCGCCTCCGTTGCTTCGCGGTGGGATCGCGAATGTCAGGACGTTTGTGGAGAGGTACCGCTTCTATTGCTTCGCAGGTCCGCAATGCTCCGGGGGTGCTTCACGTCGAAGCTTCGCGGGGCAGCGCGCGGGGCGTCTTTTTCGTCCCTTCCTTTCATGCAATATTTTGGCGCCAACAGTCCCAAAACATCTCCTGATTGAAGAAGGATGTTTTTGATAGTTGACTGGGAATCTAACATGATTTATTCCCACCTTTTGAGTTCCTCAGCATATGAGATATTTTCTTTACTCTATTCGGTAGGGGGAGGACCTTCATATTGATATGATATATCACCAGAGGGAGGACCTTCGCAGTTGGAACTACAGTGGTGAGGAATACCATCGTGGCTTGAAGTCCGACTAATAGAAATAATTCTGTAGTTCATACCCTAGGGAGGACCTTCATAGTGGACTATAGAAAGGGGAGGACATTATTGCTGTTCAAGGCCATTGCTGGGAGGGGATTCACAATGGCTATCACGGTGGTGAGGATGACCATCATGTTTTGACATTTGGCATGCATCCTGGGGAGGGCCTTCAGGACACACTTCTATAAGGGGAGGACCATCTTGTTACATAAGGCCATTACAGGGAGGACCTTTGCAATGGCGACGACGATGGTGAGGACTACCATCATATCTATCGTGATGGTGAGTACTACCATCATAGCTACCACAGGGAGAATATCTGCGGGGCACACCCTGCTAAGGGACTTTAGAATGTACTAAAATGAGGGGAGGGCCTTCTCGTTTCCTAACATATCTATGGGGAGGACCTCCACTATTACAGTGGTGAGGACTAACACCATAATCTGATGCCTGTCTGTGTGAAATATCATTGCAACGTAACCCCTAGGTAGGACCTTCTGTGCAGGCCACTGAAAGGGGAGGACCTTCTTGTCATGATGAGACATTACTGTGGGGAGGACCTTCGCAATTGAGACTATGATGGAGCGACTACCATCATAATATGTGGTTCCACTGGATGGAGAGTTTTTCCAGCATATACCCTAGAGAGGACCATCAGGGCAGACCACAACAAGTGGAGGAACTTCTTGATGCTCGATCTTCTGGTCACATGGAGGGATTTCGTGAATCGCATCAAAAGAGAAACTCTCATGATCGATCATTATATTCGAATGATGGAGGCCCTCATGGGTGCTCTGGGGAGGACCTTCAGAGCCGCTGGTAGGGACATTGTGGGGATGACCTTTTCAACTTATACTACCCCTACCATAGTATGGTAATGGTTTGGTAGGGTTCTGAGCCTTTAAGACATGTTTGGAAGCATTGATAACCCCATCTTCCAGCAGAGTGGAGTCATGGACCCCTATTTATTTTTTGGTTGCCATCAGCGTGTCCGAGGTTCTCTCTTGTGGGTAGTGGGGACCGTCTGCTTTTGATAACAACCATCACCTCTGGGTCCCTGTCTAATTGGATCCTGTGATGCTGTCAGGATACGCCAACGGACATATTGATTTTTGGGAGGGATATATGCCTTCCCTGTAGAATCCACCGTGATGTATGGGTGTCCCCTATTTGGAACGAGTGAGTATTCTCAATCTGATTTCCGTTGTATCATAGGATATAGCCAGTGAACCTCCTGAGAATGAGAAGGGATGAATATCTGCTCCGAGGTGGATATCTTTTCCCTTAGATGAGTCACCTCAATTAAGGAGACATGCTCATGGGCCCGAGTCCTTGCTGTTGCGGCTGATGCAATTACATTCTGGAAAGTCTGTAAGATATGATCTGGGATCAATACCTACTCCTCCATCATTTCCAAGATATGTAGAGATACATCCTTGGATGGAATGGGTATGAGGGACCATACCACTATCGAAGTAAGAATTTCCTACACTAGTCCGCCAATGGTCAGCGGATACTGACGATTCTTCTTTGTTGGGGCAGGTGAACAAGTTTACCCCTGTGCTGGGATATGCCAGCTTACTTCTCCGTTTGCCGCCACAATGGGATGATGAACATTACGTGAATCCATAGGGATTAGGCACTGCATATGTTGGTGTCCCACCATATCGAGTCGGTGGTCTCTATTGGAAAGGATATGTTCCTACCAATTGATGGCTACCATATCGGGATGGAGGGTGTCAGGAGAATTTGTGAGGAGCTGGTCTTACAGGCATTGGATTTCCACCATGTCTGGTTTGTGGGATTCATGTATCGGGCAGGGAGAGGCATCTTCCTAGTAGGTGCGATCCTATATAGGTGAAGGGATTGACGATGCTCGGTGGGGATGTGCGCCTACTCGTAGGTTGCCGCCATGTCAGGATGGCAGGCTCTGGAAGAGAGGACAGGTGCATGGGCCTACCCGTGATATGTCTCCGTGTCTGAGTAGTGGAGATCTACCTTAGGAACGAAGGTGATGACCTATTCCTGGTTGTATGTTCACCACCCTAGGTGGGAATTCTGAGGGGCTAGAGCTCAAGGAGCATGGTCATGGATCCTTAGGGTGGTATCCCTTTCAGGGTGAGGATACAAGGTCGCGGTGTAGTTGCGGCATCGTCTTCTAGTGGGGGCCTTGGAGCGGGACCCCTTTCCAGTAGGGAAGAAGTCATCAGCATCAACCTCCTCATTCTCCCTGAGATAAGGGATGTATTGATTGTCCTGTTCTGAGGATAGTCTCCCGAAATGGTTCGAGATGGCTATAGGGGCCGCCTGAATCATCTCCCTTGGTCGTTGCTGGGAAAGCGGGCGATGAGAATTAGTTGACTGGAGGGTGTACATAGCCGCCTCCATAGTCAGGAGGGTACCATTCATGTGGTACTCTCAGATCAGTGCATCCAAGACCCAGCATTGAAGACACTGGGTGGGTGATGGGGTCCTCTGCCGATTGAGAGGCCCTATCTTCGCATTGATCATCGTGTGTGTCTGTGAATTCATTTGAGATGCCATTGGATTGAAGAATGCTCTACTGCATACCTGTAAAACATTTGGAAAGTAAAAATAGAAAAACCCATCAATGTAGCATCTCATAATCCATTGCGTAATTAATGACCTTTCTTGGCGCACCATTTGAGCATGAAAGGGGGCGCGAAGTGGGATTGTTTCACCACCTTGGATAAAGGATCACAGTTAAGACCATTTTTGTTTTAGTTGGATAATGAACAAAATAGCCCGTCAGATATTAATCATACAATTATTGTTATGGGGAATTTCAGATTAGGGTAAATAAGTCATGCTAGTTAAATATTCACGTCTGGTTCACCATTTTTGTTTCTGGCAAAGGGGACGTGATTAGTTCTTGTGTCTGATTAAAGGGAGTCAGTGTTGTTTAATCGTTTCTATCGGGTTCCACATCTTTAGGAATTTTCTTGGTCTCCAACGGGTTTATTCACGAAGCCAAAAACACCCAACAGTTCTTATATCCAATAACCCATGAACCTGCTTTCCAAAGGCAGGATCTGATTTGGTGATATGGCCAATGACACTTAAGAACTCAAATTGGTCGAGAGGATGGGAAGTCGGGTTCCTTGCACCATTTGGGGGAAATTATTGCCTATTCTGGGACTCTATTATATATTTAAGACATGTTCATTTGTTTGCTAATATTTGGTTTATCCCCAAGAATAGTATCCAAGGATTACCCCTAGGTTGAAAGTTACAAGTATACAGAGGGATTCATTACCATTTTCATCTGAGGTTTACCATCCCCAATAAGATTAACGATTTTGGGGCTGTTTGAGTTTGTTCAGACATACCTAGTCTCAAGCCTTATAATTGGGTTCTCTAGAGTTTATTTTCATCGAGGGGGACAAAGAGTGACATGATCGTCTAGATCGAACCCATAATATGGGCTTTATATGTATCCTCACGGGAGGAATTAGAATCTATGTAGTTCAGTGCCACTTAACATGACACATCACCTTTTAAGTTCATGTGGCAAGGACCCAACCATATAGTTTAAGATCATGTGGAATGGACGTCTAGGCGACTTGTTCCTAGTCAAGGTTGGTGTGAGAATTATGTTGAAGTGGCCCAGAGGAACCAGGGGAAATAATTTCCTGGGCCCGAGTATGGTCTTAATAGGGGCATGAAGACACATTTTGATAAGGATAGATGGGTATCAGACTTAGATTTCATCCCCCTAGGGAGGTTTCTTATGTATCCCGGTTGGTTGGGAGTCAAAGTGTATGTAGTTTTGTAAGGTCATGGCTTACACATAATAGTTCCATATCGAGGTTTTGGCTGGCAGTCCATGTTGGGGTATCGTTGGGGCTTACATGTGGTTGGTGGCCCGAGTAGGGATTGAACCTCAGGGAGGTGTCCTACATACCTTGGCTAGGGGATAGGGATCAATGTTGAGATTCTGGGGCCCACAGCAGAAGCCGGTGGGCCGAAGATTTTAAAATTTTCATCGGCGCAGCGACGGTACTTGTCGTCGCCGAAGATCCGAGCCCCGGAGAGGTCCGAGGATCACACGTAGATCATTAAGAGCACAAAAATAAAATGAAAACATACCCGTTGCATATCTTAAGCCGTTGTCGACCGCTACTTGTCGACGGTGATCATTGCACGAAGGATCCATAGCAGGATCCCTCTAGATCGTCCACACGCGCCTCAAAAATCTGCGGGAACATCGATCATTGAACTCCGGGTGCTAGCGCGGTGATTCAACGATATCTTTGATGTCCCGACGATCACCGCATCGTCGATCTTGTGATGCGTGAGGAGATACTTGATCCGAGCTCTTGGATCTTCATCTTCTCTCTCTAGGAAGCGGGAGGAGAGAGAGGCTCTCAAATTTCATTCCATAAACGAATGAATAGTGATTTGCGCACCAAGAGAGAGAGAGCCTCCTCTCTTATTTATAGATACGTTGAGAAATACCCGGTTGAGTTCCCCAACCCCCATTAATATCAACGTTCTCTAAATAAATAATTATGACGACTTAAAACTGGGTCAATATTATTTATTAATTTTATCACATACTTGTAATATATAAAATATATTACGTGATAAAATCCGAGCCATTTAACTCGACTCAATGTCCCACTTAATATTAAACGAACCTTGAATATTAAACAATATTCATTCGATTAATATTTTCTCATATTTACTAAACTCGTAAATACATTAAATAAATTTAATCCCAAATATTCATAACTTGAATATTAATGAATTTATTTAATTCAGTTGGTGATCGACAACTTGGACAACTCTTGGACCCCATGGTGGGACCCACTATGTCCATATTCCTATTCCACTGAATAGGTGCGGATTCTTGAATGCGTTGTTCTATGTGACCCTCTAGGACCTTATCTCAATAGCAATGAATAAAACTCATAGACAAAGAGCGGGGTCTAGCAACCCGCCATGGTCCCTAAAGAGATAAGGATAGTCATAGCAATGACTACCATCCTATGAACACTGACTATGTACTATAGCCTCTTTGTCATTAGATATCTCATAAAGCTGGGTGCACTCTTGTGTCATCGTCCTTATCTGGATTTATTATTTTTTGATCTATCCGGATGGATTCGACTTTCTACTGCTTTGGCCAAAGACTTATGAAGGCAACACCATCCTGATCAACCAGGCATGAGATATACAACTTCCTAAACTTGGAAGTGACAAATTATTTCTTGACCATTCAACCAACGCATACCACTAACGACGCACCCGACACAAACTACCTCGCCACGACATCACTTCCACGGTTTTATCCTTGCATCAAAGTACGTAATTAAATTATATACATTAGTAATGGTCTCAAGTTAGGAGACCAATACACATGTCCGTAGATAGGAACAACCAATAACACCCAAAACACGTGGTGTTCCTATTGGCGGGTCTGTCCTCATGATCTCACTACTAGAGATCACCAAGTGCGAACTTTATGAGAAGAAGTCTCAATGCTTATGAGCCCCCAGCACCTGATAGTCAGACATATACTATTCCCAGTCAGTAAGATGTATCTAGACTATAGAACATATATTTAAGATCAATATCATTTTATCTCGAGGTTCTCATTATAGCCTGGGATCTGTTATAACCTCTCGACACGACAACTAACCTTTGGACATTACCATTATTATAGTGGACGCAGAAAAGTATGCACTTTAATGGTAAGATAACATCATGTATAGGTAACTGTACACATGATATGGTAATCAAAAGTACTACATAGTTGGGTCTAGGGCACCCACTATTTCAACACGCCCACTTGAACTAGAGCCAACTTTCTTACTAAACTTGTTAGCTACTCATATGATAAAAATCATGTTTCTGCTGAGTAATGGATTTAACTACTGGGCCTGCCACGTTTTCACTGCGTGGCTTATCTGCTATATGTAACCTCATATGCTTGAGTAAAACTTTTCAAGACAGGGTATCCCCGAGTATATTACTTTTGTTCATTGTCATAACTTGACAACTTGGCTAGTAAGAATATCATAATTCTCATTATGATAATACTTTTCTCACTAGATGTGAATCCAATAACTAGAATAAATCGTTGCAATTTATAATTTCTTCTTAGCTGCCGAAGAAGCTGCAACGTATTCGGTATTTGTAGGTATGGCTACCACAAGATTTTATGAGCTTGACTCGCTCATCTCCTTTGCCTAATTGCGATACTCGATCAAATTGATCTAATGATTACTAGTTTGTGTCCCACTATAACTAGTATACCTTCCTCTTTTTATTCCAGGTACATATCATTTGTACTTATCAAAGCACAAGATGATAGTTCTGACTACATCACTTGCAGAGCTCCTGGAAACAATTGATATTTGCCTATAATAAATTATATCCTGGCAGTATCAATTATTTTACGTATTATGGAATATGTGATTGATAAATCACTAAAGCATATGGCATCAATTCACAACTTTAATCTCTACACAGGCTCTAAACATGTTAACCTGGAGAGATTAAGCCATGTGACATAGGCAACACTTCTAAACATGAATTGTTCCAACTTGTATTTTTCAATACAATGTCACTATATGTACGATTGACTATGACCAAGAAACCTTTGGATCTACCTCATTGGATCCTATTCTCTAGAACTTAGGTTTCTACATGAAGTCAATCATTAGAGAATAACTTTTAACCTGATCTTATCTAACTGTAAGATCAATATCTGTTTTCCATATGTTTCCAAACAGATTTTACTTGGAAAACATTGGCGCTCCCACTAACCTTTGGTAGACACAAGGCAAATATTCATTTATAATGAATTCTCTAATATCTTGTTGCTTACTTTAATCCATAATTGGATTTTAGTAACTAGAAACCCTTATTGGAATCATTTGATGTCACCATCTCTCTCTGGTTACGTCGTATAGACACCTTCCACGAAAGATGATCTTGACATCCAATGACCAATACCATGATCTTATAAGTTTGGCTATGACAAGTAAAATTCTAATAGATTTAGGCATACTGACTTGGTATAACCAATCGAGCCTTATTGGTACCATACTTGTACCATCCATGTATCATTTCATTTGAATACCCACCGCAGTATTCAATTTATAATCCCCCTTTGCAATTTGATACATGGAATCCATTATTGAATTTTAGTTGATCTTTCCAATCTTATCTCATTGCATTATACTGCTTACTTATAGGATTTATTATTCTCAATGAATAATTTATCACCTACCGTGGTGAATATAAAACCATCACCATGGTTTCATTCTTCTTACGCAGTATGTGTCTCTGGAACATTCCTATTCCACATGTACTTGTGGAACTTGTTCCATATGCCAACCAATTGTGCATCTCAAGCATTGACTAAGTCCAAGTCAATTCAGCTCCCACTATCTCTAATAGAGATTTGAATCCTTGTATAGAAATGTAGTCTAATACTTGACTACATATTTTCTATCTTAGGGATTTAGGTAATATCTTAAGAAACTGTTAGGATAATTACCTTAGATGCACAACGTGTTTAACTTGATGCATGATTGTTTAAATCCTAACAAACACTTTGCATCTAAACATGTCTTATGACATAATGGATTTTCCATCATACTATGACTCGTATGATATCCATTTTCCATTTTAGCTGGAATATTGGTTATGGGTTTAATCCAATATTGGCAAAGCACATTATGAAATATAATAGAAGTTTCTGCAGGTTGTAACATTGATACAACTTACATCATAACTTTGATGTGTGACATATGCTTTTAGGAATTGCTCCACACTACATGTTTGTTGACCAATGTTATGAATTGTCATCTATCCTAATTATGAACATCAATATGTTGATGTAGATTAGGTAACATGTGTTTAGGAATTACTCCACGCTATATTATCATGATCGATGATTGTTTGGTCAAGATATTCTTCGGCCTGCCGATCCGAAGCAACTCATATCTTCTGACCAAACTTATACTTCATGAGAACATTCCTTAATGACATAAAAGAATCTTATGAAGTATCTTTACCCCTATCTTTCTTTGGAAAAGTTCACACTCTCGTGTTGAACTAACCTCAGAAGCTTTGTGGCGTACCTTTATTTCCAAAGGTTTCTTTGTCTAAACTAAAGATGTCAATTATACCATAGGTGTTTAGCTGTGCTGAGCCTAAATACCATACTGGGTATATATTTGACGTCCGTTTTTAGTTTTACTTGACAAAGAATCACATTTCCACAACTGGGTAGGTCTTACATTTTATATTCATCATGTATTGCCATTGATTCAAATAGTAGTGAACTATTTTTTGAGTATGTCACCTCAAACAACATTAATTCCAAAACATGGAATAATGTCTCATCATGTCCAAATGGGCACATGAGATAAATGTTTTTGGTTATACTCCACAACTTGTTCAATTTGAATCAATCACTTGGCAATTAGAAGTTATGTGTTTCTCCCGGCTGACTTATGAATCACCCTTTCTCAGCTGCTTGGAGAAGACACTTTACTTATAGTAATGTTTCTATACTTTCTTGGTTATTGTATCTCAATAAAAATATGTGAAAAGCATATTGTATTTCAATACCCAAGAAGTATGAGAGAAAACAATACTTTTATTTGATGAATATTAACTGAACATGGAGCGGGAACTTTCTTCTTGTATTTCAGTTATTAAACTTCCATGAATTTATTTCATTATGTGATGCAAATAACCTCCTGTTAAATAACCAACCACTTTTCTTTGAAGGACATGAAGAAGGTTCCTTTGGAATAACTTGACATAGGCCTTTTCTCCTTATCATTCAATTTATTTTCCATAAGAATAAAATATGGCATTATCTCCAATATTCTTATTACTTAGAGAATGTTACCTTAAAGATAATGAAGTGCTTACTCTATATCATTCGTTTGTAACCTTTAAATTAAACTAGAGTAATTGGGTGTAAAATGTATAAGAAATGGGATGACATGAAATATTGTGAACCGTCTTTCTCTTTACACAAACCGAGTGCGACCATCACATCCAAATCTTGCTTCACTTTCTCCTCGAAAGGATCTTGGAGATGAGACTACATGTGATCATCAAGTCCTGATGTAGTGACCACAAATAACATCATAATTAAATGATAGAATTATGAAATAACCATCATATGCTTTATTCATGAGTCTCCTATAAGGAGTTTTACACCCTCACTTCTTAAGGTGGCTTAACAGGTTGGGACACAAGCACCTTTGAATTTCCATTATAGTAGTAATGTGAGCAAGCGCCTATACTACACTTGGAATTTGGTGCTTGTTTGGACATTAACTTTGTCCAATGTTCATCGTAGTTTTATTGTGGTATTACTTGCCATTATCTTGCAATATACTTTAGCAGATTTTACTTTTATGTAATTACCTAATCTGACATTAATGATTATTTAGTCATTAAATGTCTCCCACTAATTTTTCGAATTCTAGGAACCCTCTGTACTAGAATCAAAATAATCTTGAGTATTCTAGTGGCAAGGATCCCCGAACCTCCCTCATAGTCTACAAGCTAGGGATACACCACTACTCGGAGGGTCCAAGGTAGGATTTTGGCTGGCCAACCGCATTAACTCGCAGTTCCTTGATCTGTTGAGTGAAGTCCCAACTTCAAAAATCATTTACTGATTTACTCAACGCTTGCCTCTAAAATTACAACAAACTAGCTAAGGCTATATATTTGATAAAATTTTAGTTAAGTTGACCCACCACACAAATAAGAACTCCCCGGTAGTAAGAGGCACCCTCAGCTAAGGCATGAACTGACACCTCGAACACCCAGTTTTGTTCAATTTTGAATGATGGAAGGCTGTTGGTGACTTAATATTTTCTTTGAGGGTTTTATGTTTTTTTTCTCTTGACGAATGTAATCCATTTATATTAAACTTGTTCGTCTATGTTGTCGCACTCACAACTGAACTTTAATAGAAAAACATACACTGCTTCTTTATGCATTTTATTATCTATTATTTTATGTGTTTTTCCCACTGTTCTAAAAATGAATAAAATAATAAATAAATGCATAAAGGTAAAACTACTCCCCGACTGGTCTTGAGCATCTAAACGACCTAAGCGCATCATACCTGAGTCGTATACTTGACTCTTGATGCATCTTGCCTGTTCTGTATGTCTGCTTCTCATTTGGAGCATCGCCTCATCTTGGCGAAGTCCACATCACGTCCTGGATTATCGCCTCATCTTGGCGTAGTCCACGTGTCATCTTTCATGCATCGTCTTGATCAACGTGCTCCACCTCATCTTTGCAGGGTCGACGTCGCTCGTTGTCTTCGTCCGAAGTAAAAAGGTACTCGCGTGAAGGTGAGGGGAACTCGGGTATAAATGTACATCATATAATTATTGGGCGCGCATTCCCTTATACATTTTAACCGAAAATAGACGATGTGAAGACCGTCTTTAATTAATTACAATCATTGCACACAGTTTAAATAATTTATTAAATAAATAATTTAAAAGCAGACATACATGGGTCGATGCTAAAGAGCAGACGACGGGTAATTTAAAATATTGCACGATAAAAATTAAAATGCAATAATTAAGTACGAGGGTTTATTTAATTAAATTAAATGAATTAAATAATTCAAATAATTTAATTAATTATCAGTCCCTCAATTAATTTAATTCTAATGCTTAAAATTAAATTAATTAATTAATTTAATTTAATATCTAAATTAAATTAATTCTTATTGAGTGTTAAAAAAAATTATTTCACTACAATTAATATATTAATTAATTTAATTAATTAAATTAATTAATTATATTAATTATTTAAACGAAACCCGGGTTAGGCGTTACCTGCCCGCTAGGAGAACCGGGTGGCGGCCAGGCGAGCTTGCTCTACCGCTGTTGGAGGCGACACCTCTCTCGGTAGAGCGCGGGGCTTCGCGCTAGGGAACCCGCTACGTGGGGTGGTCCAAATTGCAGCGCGCGGTTGGGAGAAGACTGCGGTCTACTCGCAGAGGCTTGGCAGCGGGGAACGACCGGGACCGAAGAGCGTCCGACGGCCTGTGACAGGTGGTCTGGCGAGGCCTGGCGTAGTGGCGGAGGTTCAGCCGCCTGGTTTTGTGATTAGGGCCGCGACATGAAGGTGACGAGGGGGCTGTCCACGTGCGCCAACGGTAGGTGGAGTAGGAAAAACGGTCCAGGGTGACCGCGCCTGCTTAGGGACGGCTGGAGGAGGTCCCTCAGGTGGCCAGGGCGTGGTCCCCCGGCTGTCCGCGTATGGAGGAGTCGGGCAGCAGGGTGAGGGCCAGCGGCAGCCTGTGCTGCGACGACGAAGGTGTGCAGTAGCCCTGGGCAGGAGGTGAGGCGCCGGCGGCGGGCTCATGGGGCGTTGGCGCTGCTGTAGGGAGCGAGGGGAGAGGGGGTGCGGCGGCCGGCAGAAGTAGGTCCGGTGCGGAAGGGAGGAGGCCGGCGCAGATCTCCGGCGGCAGCGCTCCCTGGTGGTGTCCGTCCAGGTGCTGCAGCCAGTACAGGAGTTGGGCAAGAGGGGAGGCAGGTCGCGCAGCCGGCGCACGGGGAAGGAGGGCTACCGGCGGCTCCTCACGGGAGGAGGGAGGTGGTGGCATGACGCTGCATGCGCTGGGCGAGAGAGCTTTTTTTTTCTTGTTCTTCCTGATTCCATGTGGAGACCCCTTCCCTTTTTTTTGTTAAACTACAGCAAGACCCATTGGTCTTTCTTTAGCTTCTCCACGCGGGTAGACCCCCTTTGGGGTCTTCCTTTCCCTTTTTTTAAACAAGACTTATATGTCTTGGTTCCACCCCTTTTTTTTGAACATTTCTAAAGGCCATATATAGCCTTTTAAATTAAATAATAATATAATTATTATAATGAAATAAGAATTTATTATTATTACATTATTATAATAATAAAATAATTATTATAATAATAATAAAATTATTGTGAAAATTATATTATTTATCAAAAATATAATTTTCACAGTTAATTTTATTTCTAATGAACCAATTGAATTTTAATCGGTTCAAGAAGATGAAATAAAATTATAACCCGAGATCAAACCGCATATTTTTATCCAATCCTAAATATTAATCTAGCCATAACTTGGCCGTTCGAAAACAGATCAGCACGCGGTTTGAACGGTTGTGACCGATTTTAAACCCTCTAATTAATTTCATGAAAATTAATTTTATTTGGCTCAAAAAATCTACGCGATCCCTCTGATACCACTGTTGGGATTCCGGGGCCCACAGCGGAAGTCGGTGGGTCGGAGATTTTAAAATTTTCGTCGGTGCAACAATGGTACTTCTCGTCGCCGACGATCCAAGCCCCGGATAGGTCCGACGATCACGCATAGATCATTAAGAGCACAAAAATAAAATGAAAACATACCTGTTGCATATCCGAACCTGTTGTTGACTGCTACTTTTCGACGGCGATCATTGCATGAAGGATCCATAGCAGGATCCCTCTAGATCATCCACACACGCCTCAAAAATCCGTGGGAACGCCGATCGTTGAACTCCGTGTGCTAGCGCTGCGATTCAACGACATCTTTGACGTCACGACGATCACCGCATCGTCGATCTTGCGATGCGTGAGGAGATACTTGATCTGAGCTCTTTGATATTTAGCTTCTCTCTCTAGGAAGCGGGAGGAGAGAGAGGCTCTCAAATTTCATTCCATAAATGAATGAATAGTGATGTGCACACCAAGAGAGAGAGCCTCCTCTCTTATTTATAGATACGTTGAGAAATACCCGGTTGGGTTCCCCGACCCCTGTTAATATCAACGTTCTCTAAATAAATAATTATGATGACTTAAAACTGCATCAATATTATTTATTAATTTTATCACATACTTGTAATATATAAAATATACTACGTGATAAAATCCGAACCATTTAACTTGAGTCACTGTCCCGCTTAATATTAAACAAACCTTGAATATTAAACAATATTCATTCGATTAATATTTTCTCATATTTACTAAACTCGTAAATACATTAAATAAATTCAATCCCAAATATTCATAACTTCAATATTAATGAATTTATTTAATTCAGTTAGTGATCGACAACTTGGACAACGCTCAGACCCCAGGGCGGGGCCCACTATGTCCATATTCCTATTCCACTGAATAGGCGCGGAATCTTGAATGCGCTGTTATGTGTGACCCTCTAGGCCCTTATATCGATAGCGGTGAGTAAAACTCACAGACCAAGAGCGAGGTCTAGCAACCCGTCATGGTCCCCAAAGAAATAAGGATAGTCATAGCAATGACTACCATCCTAAGAACACTGACTTTGTACTATAGTCTCTTTGTCATTAGATATCTCATAAAGAAGGACGCACTCTTGTGTCATCGTCCTTATCTTGCTTTATTATTTGTTGATCTATCTGGATGGATTCGCCTTTCTACTGCTTTGTCCAAAGGCTTATAAAGGCAGCACCATCCTGATCAACCAGGCCTGAGATATACAACTTCCTAAACTTGGAAGCGACAAATTCTTTCTTGACCATTCAACCAACGCCATACCACTAACGATGCACCTGACACAAACTAACTCGCCACGACATCAATTCCATGGCTTTCTCCTTGCATCAAAGTATGTAATTAAATGATATACATTGGTAATGGTCTCAAGTCAGGATACCAATCCACATTTCTGTAGATAGGAACAACCAATGACACCCAAAACATGGGGTGTTCCTATTGGCGGGTCTGTCCTCATGATCTCACTACTAGAGATCACCAAGTGCGAACTTCATGAGAAGAAGTCTCAATGATTATGATCCCCCAACACCTGATAGTCAGACATCTACTGTGTCCAGTCAGTAAGATGTATCTAGACTATAGAACATATATTTAAGATCAATGTCATTGTATCTCGAGGTTCTCATTATAGCCTAGGATCTTCAATAACCTCTCGACATGACATCTAACCTTTGGACATTACCATTGTTATAGTGGACATAGAAAAGTATGCACTATAATGGTAAGATAACATCATGCATAGATAACTCTACACATGATATGGTAATCAAAAGAACTACATAGTTGGGTCTAGGGAACCCACTATTTCAAAAATCAAAACCCACATAGTTCATTCTATCACCTCCATTGTATGGATGTCGTGACCATCACAAATATCTTAGCCCACATGAGTCATTCTCAATGTGAGAAACAAGAGAATGTGAATTATTAAGCAAGCCACACACTTTTTCCAATTTTCCTCCTCTGTTAATGGAAGAGGGCGAGGTGACGAGCCATCCTTCTATTCACTTTACATTGGATGAGGGTCAAATGAATGGAGGAAGGGATGGAGGTTAGGGGATTACACTAGGATGGATTCCTAGTCACTCTCTTCAAGGGAGTGGAGAAGTTCTCACCGCTGGTGCTCATTGAATAGAATAGTAAGCGGGATCCCTCAATCCTGAAAATTGGAGAGGCAGAAAGGGTCTCCCATGCTCAGACTCTGCACTACCACAAGTATGTGAACCTTGGGATGCTCTAGAAGTTCATTCAAGGGATGGGGTAACCCCTTTTTCTCCACCTACCGTGGGTATGTGAACTCAGGAGGGCGCGCTAATGCACCTGAAGGTTTCAGCATGCCGGTACAGTGGCTTTGGGAGAGGCCTTGGCTTGGTGCCGATGGATAGGCTACTAAGGGATTCCGGAAGATTTTACTGAATTGTAAGGGCCTTATTTGACTCGGGGGACAGAAACACTGAAGGCCTTGCTGGGCCACATGGATAGGCAAGGAGTGGCACCCTTCGCATAGGAATGTGCTACGTTGATGGAGAGTCCATCCGCGTACCAGTATGGTATGTAGAATGAGGGGAATCCCCCATACCAGAGTGGTACGTGACTTCGGTTTTGGTCTACATACCAAATTGGTACGCGGTGTTGGAGTCCACTTGAGTGGCAGCTGGGGGAAGCACCAGTCCAGGATTCGCCCTCGTAGGAGGGGCTACGTGGCTTGTTGGATTGAAGAAGGGGAATAGGCTCCATAGTTTGTAGGGAGTGAATCCGAGTAGGGGACATAGTTCATAGTTTACCAATTTTAGGTTCGTAGTTTGTCAATTTTTTTATGCGTTCTTCAATTCATAACAATTCATCCCCATTTTATACCTCTTTCTTGTTCATGAATCGGAACTTTGTGGTCCGTGAAATGCTAAGATACTAGAATCCTCTTCCTTCTCTAAAAGTCGATCACCAAGAATTTGATCCTCAATCATCTGATCCCTTTCTTCTCCCCCTTGATGTCCATTTATAGTGGGAAAAAAGGTCATATCTATGGTCATGCAACACCTTTTGCGGAGGCGCATGACAGAAAACCCAACCTATGGATGACTTAGTCAACCGGAGGTTCATGGGGTATATTGAATGCACCTCGCCTGCTAACCAACTTGGTCACAGGGGTGATTCCTGGCCGCGCAAGGTTCTACCTCTATTTCATGAATGACGCTATGCATGGCAGGGGGGTCCACCTGGTTTACAGCTGGTGTGGTTCGCCACTGCGGACCGGTCCGACCTCACTTTTCCGACCATTTGGTTTGAGCCAGCATAGGAGGTCCACCTCCGTTTTGTGAACGATAATATCTATGGGTGGCACGGTTCACTGAACCGGCCACGTACCACTAATGATGAACCAGTATGTGGACTAGTTTGGTCCGTTACCATTTCTTCAAATCATTCTTCATATTTTTCCCAAATTTTTGATAAATACTTGGTAGATTATTCTACTAATTTTAAGGGAGTATCTTCCTTCACTTCAGTGGATTTTTCAGGACCCTACAATGACACTCTCTTAGATGAATCAGGTTTTAAATAGAAACCTAGATTTGTAGGAGTGTACAAATCCACCTAAGAGATAACATGCTGTGTTTAAGACCATTATGCGACACATGCCTCTGACTTTCAATAGATCATCCGATCCATTATTCACAGAATAGTAGATCAACTCCATTGATAAGATATTCTCTATCATTCACTATTCTAAGCTAGATAAGGTTCTACTGGTTGTTTATTTTATGGTGGGAGAAATTTATCAATGGTGTACATTGATCATGAATATGATGCTTGGGGAAGAGATCTATATGATGGGGTGGAATTAATTTCAGAAAATGTTTTTTGATAAATATTTTTCTCGCACTCTCTATCTTAATGTTGAAGGGATTCCCTTTCCCTCATGAAAAAAGACGACCAATCTATTGGGGAGTATGAGAGAAACATCATAATACTTTTACATATATCTCCATCATTGTCATTACCCTCGAATGCAAGGTTGATTGCTTATTTTGTGGGATAAAACCTAGTCTATAGAAATCAATGGAGATCTAAGACGTTGATAGCTATGATGAAATTGTCTGATGTATCCTCCAAGTTGAAATTGATATTGAAGAATATCAAGGGTATCACAGGGATAATAACTGAAAATTAGAGATTAATTAGGGTGTTTATATAGAGAAATATAGCGGTGCAAAGAAATTTCAACATCCCACTTTTCAAAGGTATGAAAAGAAGAACCCTGTAAATTTAATAAAGAGAATAAATAAATGATTTTGGTGTGGTATGGAAGGAAAAAAGCTAATTATTTCCAATAGGATAAACCCACTGATGCGATCAAGGAAAATAATTCTACAGTCATCCCTCAATGCATTTTTCATTACTTTAAATTCAAGGAACCCGAACACTTTGAAAATCAATGCACAAAGACAACGGTTTTTGGAGACAACCAACAACCTCTAAGTCATCAAGGGAGATCATTTTCAATCACAACCACTGAGGTGGATGATAAAACTGATGTGGTGATAGGCACATTAGTTATTATTTCTAATATATAATACATACTTTTTCATTTTTATTCTATAAATTCCTTCATATCACAAAAGTTTTTAGAACAATTTAAACACTTCCACAAATCATATATTTAGAGCTATCGATTAAAATAGAATATGTGGTAATTATTTCATCCAAAGTATATAATTCCTCCCCTATCAAAATTTTTGGGCTGAAGTTCCTAGAGAACCTTCTCATACTCCCTTTCATGTAATTTGATGCAATTCTAGGTATGGATTGGATTTCCCTATATACATCCAACAAAAATTTACATGAGAAGGAAATCAATCTCTATATTTCAAATAGACCCCATATTCTGTCCAAGTGCAAAGAGAAGGATGAATCATATTTAACAGCAACATATCAAGAATGGATATTATTTTTCTATGAGAAGGTGTATCATGTTAAAATTATTGAGTGTAAGTAAATAACCATACTCAAAGACATTCTTATTGTGAGGGAATACATTGATGTGTTTCTAGAGGAATTTCTTCATCTTCCTCCCACCTAATAGGTTGAATTTTTAGTCGAGCTTATACCTGGGGTGTTTCCATTATCCAAGACTATATATATAATGGTTATTACAGAACCTAAGGATCTTAAGAAACAACTATAGTAAAATCTGGATAAAGGGTTTATATGCCCAAGTGCTTCACTATGGGGTGAACCGGTCCTCTTCGCCATGAAGAAGGATGAGTCAATAACCATTCAAATTGATTACCATAAGCTCAAAAAGATAATGTTAAAGAATAATTATCCTCTACCTAATATTGAGGTATTGTTCAATCAGCTATGTAGAGAACAATAATTCTCTAAGGTGGATCTGCAGCTAGGATATTTCCATTTTAGGGTGAAGAAGTAGGATATCCCCAAGACTACTTTCAGTACAATGTATGGGAACCATGAGTTCATAGTAATGCTATTTGAACTCAATAATGCTTCCTAAATATTTGTGAAATTGATGAATAGAGACTTTAGAGATTACCTAATCAAACTTAATGTTGAATTTATTGATGATTTTATAATATAATCCAAAATAAAGGAGGTCCATGAAGATCATTTGAGTACTATTCTGAAGACATTACGAAAGAAAATGAATTATTCCAAGTACATAAAATGTGGGTTCTAGGTGAAGGAAGTCTTATTATTGGTTAATATCATCTCAAGAATCAGGATATATATGGAACCTTCAAAGGAATAAGAAATTGAAGGATGATCCAGACCAACATCTATGATAGAAATCCATAGTTTCCTTGGATTAGTTGGGTACTATTCGATTTTTGAGAAATATATCTTAATTGTAAAACCTGATATCTAAGATAACTCATAAGGGAGTCAAGTTTTCTTAGAATGATGAACGTGAAGAGATATTCAAGGATTTAGAAAAGAGGTTTATCATTTTTCCTATGCTCACACTACCCAAATGTGGATAAATTTTCAAAATATTCAGTGATACTTTGATAAAGGGATCATGATATGTATTTATGTAGAATGAAAAAGTCACAGCATATGATTTAAGGAAGTTGAATGTTAACAAACAGAACTACCCAATGCATGATCTAGAGTTGTTTATAGTAACATTCACTTTAAAAATATGGCATAATTACCTCTTTGGGGAGAAGTGTGAAATATATACGGATTATAAAATCCTTAAGTATATATTCACACCGAAAGAGATTAATATGGGTCAACGAATATGGTTATATTTAATAAAGGACTATGATTTATCAATGAACCACCATTTTGGTAATGTGAATAAAGTAAAAGATTCTCTAAATAATAATTATTTAGAAATTATATCATCAATGATAATTTAAAGGGATCTAATCTTCATAGATTTGAAAAGGATCGACATGAGAATCATAAAAGAAGGAACATAATAAATCCTTTCAAAAATGATTGATCAACCATCGCTTTTGAAAATGTTAATGGATTATAAAAGAAATTATGTGGGAATTCAAAATAAAGTGAAAACTATTGGAAAATTTTAATCCATGTCATTCAGTGTTAATGAAGAAAGAGTTGTAATATTTGGGGCCTAACTATGTGTACCATCAAATCCTCAACTAATGAAGGAGTTGTAGGATTATTCAAATAGTGAAAATTTCTCCATCCACCCATGAAGCACAAAGATATATCAAGATCTCTGATATCACTATTTGTGGAACAATATGAAGAAGGATATCACATAATAAACATCAAGATGTCTGGTATTTTAGAAAGTGAATGCTAAAAAGCAGAATTCTAAGGGGATGATGCAACCATTACCCATAACAACATGGAAATGGGAAAATGTCACCATGGAATTTTCTACTGGAAATGCAATGAAATCTAGGGGAAATAATGCTATATGGGTTGTTGTGGATTATCTTACAATGACATATCACTTTATCAAAATTTTATAGGACTTTTCATTGGATCAACATGCATGGATATACATCAGTAAAGTGGTGATGTTGCATGGAGTTCCACAATAGATTGTATTTTATCAAGATCTGAGATTCACCTCCATGTTCTAGAAAAGTATCCAACATGCTCCAAACAGTGACATGAACTTAATTATATCATGTCATCCTCAAACCGATGGAAAATATGATTAGACTATTTATATGCTAGAATATATGTTTAGATCATGTTTTTTGGGCATCAGAGGAGGATGAGACTAATATATACCTTTAGTCAAGTTCTTGTACAACAACAATTTCCAATAAAGTATCCAAATGTATCCCTATAAAGCCCGTTATGTGAAGAGGTATAGAACACATGTATGCTGGGATGATGTTGGGGAAAAAAATGCCTGGTCCAAAAATGGTCAAGGAAATAGTGGAAAAGGTTAAGACCATTTAGCAACACATTAAGGTTTTTTAGAGTCGAAAAGAGATATGCTGACAATCAATGATGAAACCCAGAGTTTGGTGTCGGAAACATGGTATTCCTACACATATCTCCATGGAAGAAAGTGATGATACTTGGGAGGAATGGAAATCTCAGTACAAGATAAATTGGGCCTTTTGAGATCCTTGATCACATTATAGTGTTGTCCTACCGACTAGCAGTCCCACCAAACCTATCTCAAGAACATGAATAATTCCATGTATCCCTTTGGAGGAGGTAAATACCATAACCCTCACATGTACTCAATCTAGAGGTGGTACCATTGGAAAATGATCATTCCTATGAATGGAATTTAGTGAAGATATTAGATCCTAGAGAAACAATTCTACAAAATAAGACAATGCACCTTGTCAAAGTGTTGTGGAGAATCCAAATGTTTGAAGAAGAAACATGGAAACCCAAGGTGGTGATGTAACATAGTTACAATCATCTGTTTTAGTGTGGACATAGAAAAATTCCAAGGATAAATTTATTAATGGGGGAATATTGTAATGACCTAGACTATTACAAATAAAATTTCCCTTCCAATTTATTTAAATGTCTTAGTATGAAATATGGTAATAGAAAAGAAATTCACTTCAATGGTTTAATTATATCCTATCAGATTTAAATGACTGTTAAACATATTTTTCATTGATAATAAAGTTGTTGTATAGTGATTTCATGATTATTATAAATTTAACATTTTAACAAATCAAATTGATACAGAAAAAGGAAGTTATGGCCTCAACCAGTGGAATCATACCCTATGAAGCACATTTATCAGAGGTTCCGAGGGAGAAAAAATCACTGGGATTTTCCCTTGACCAAGACCAAGTTGATATCCAACAACTAAATCATGAAAAAAATTTCTTACATGAGAAGTTAAAGCTCATTGAGAATATGAACCAAACCATGTTTTCCGAAGCACCCCATGAAAGTCCCACCATCGTGCACCATACTCTTTGTGAATTTTCTAGTGTATTATAGGGATATGCATCAAGGCCATATCATTATGATTATGTACATTATTTTTTATATAATTATGAATATATTTTCATCTTATTGTTGTTACTTTATAAATGATTTTTATTTTGATATAATAAAACAAAAATATTTTTTGGGTAATATTCATATTCAATTAAGGAATTTATTTTGGTGAATTAATTTTTTTGAAATAAAAAATATTTTCATAAAATATTTATATTAAATAATTTTTGTTAAATATAAATGATCATATATTTTTTATGAAGTGAAATATAATTTTTTATAAGGGCTTGAAAAATGTTATTGTCAAAAACCCCACCATTTCCTAATAAATGTATATTTTATTTTAAAAGTGAAAATTCACATTTTTAAAAAATTATTTAGATAAAATAAATATTATTTTTGGAATCATAATGTTGAAATTATCAAATGGTTATTTTTTCATTATTTTCTGAGCCGGTCGAATTTTGGTGTAAAAATTAAATACCGTATTAATATACATTTTGTATTATGACATTATAATGACCTAAAAGTGATGTAATAATTACTATAAATTAGATTAAAGACCAAATATATGTTTTACCTTTAAAATAATTTTATTTTATGTCTATTTTATTTATCTTATAGAGCCATTATGTATCCTCTAAAACATATAATATATTTTAAGATCTTTAAATCCTTTCATTAAGAGTGTGACTCACCTCCACATAATTATGGGAATTTTGTCTATTAATTTAGGCCCTAGTAATTATAAAATAATGAGAATCACCCCCATTTGGACGAAACCATGTTAAAAAATTGTGTGATGGTTTTTGGTTTTGGATATTTTATAATGTAGAGTTCAAAACCTAAATAATATAGAAATCCCACTTTTCCTATTTAAACCGACCCATGCTCCAAATTTTCTTAACTAAAACACCTTTTAGAACATCCATAACCTGACACAAACTCTCTATATTCCTCAAAAGGAACCTCCAAGTTCTCAATAATCCCCTCCCATGCATTGGGTGTCACACACTCAAGTAAGGGATCTTCAACTCTCCTTTTTTTTATCAAGCACTTCTTTTTTTTCTATGTCTCCAAATTCCATTTTTATTATATTGGGTTATGTTCTCAAATATACTAATTTGTTTCCTTTAATTTATAAATTAACATATCATCCTTTCACTCTCATAAATCCTTCCATGATACTTTATGTAGACTCATTACCGTGACGAAATTTATTAAGGGTTCCTTTCTTTCTCCTATTTATTAAAGTTTCTTCATTATCCTATACCTTATATTTCTAATTAATTTTAATATAATATGATTCTACATGTCCCTAATACTTCCCATTTTATTTCCAAATTATTAGATACCCCTTTTTCTTTCATTAACCAATTTTATTAATTTTTAAGTGACACTGTTATGCTATCGAAATTTCACCGCGATTTTCCATACCAAAACAATCGTGTAGTGAATACCATACCCAATTCCTATAAAGGGTATTCAACATTTTATAACTATAATTCATTGATTAAGTATAAAAATGTAAATACTTCACACTCCTTGATCATGGAATATAATATTATGTTGAATGCATCCATGTTGTATGATCTCTGTGTAACACTTAAGCATGAGAATAAAATGAATGTGACAGGTGTGCCTGTAATTATATATCACTCCAATGCATTGGGAAATGTTTTGTATAATAATATTTCATGTTTGTATAAGGAGTGATCTTGATTAATTTATGGTAATTTTTCCCCCATGAAGTATTTATGGTTTATCCTTGACCTATGTTAAATATGTAGTGTTTTAAGTTGTTTCCACATTTCCCATGTTATGTTTATCATGATATATTATGCCTCACTGTTCATGTTTTATAATTACTACTATTTCTATGATATATAGATATGCCTATTTTATAAAATTTATCACCTTATTCCATGTTTATTCCCTTACTGGGCTTTATAGCACACCCCTTTATTTTGTTTAAAACCAAATTATCCTATGATGTTTTAAAAAATAATTGAATTTTAGAAGCTTTTTAAGGAAGTGTTCAATAATTTGTTTTGACCCCATGTTCAAGATGTTATGATATGTAACCAAGTCCCCAAGACACTAGATTTATCAAACATTCGGGTTGAACTATGCCTACTTTTAAATAATAAATCATGAATTAAGGTGAAATAAAGAATCCGATTGTTATATGACATCAATGAGGTACCTAAGATTCCCAAAGAACCTCTCCCTTAGGCCCCAAGATTCGTGAAACCACTATCATGGGCCTCTCTATGGTTCCACCCATTTGTTAACACCCCTTCTCATAGGGGGAGTTCAGAGGCACCCCTTACAATTCCTATACTGGTTTACTTACTCACCGAGTCCTTATGTAACTAGAGCCTCCCACTCTTATGTATGAAAACATCACACCAAGTGCACCCTAGGCCTCTAGCCTTCCATTTTATTCCAATAATAGGTACTCTAACCACATTTGTTTCTAAGAATATGGACTCTAACATTGAACCCCTAATTGAAAAACCCTCCATGGTAGTTCCAATGCCATGTTCAGACTACAGGAACATGAGCGGTGGTCACATAAGCCCTAGGGGTAAGGGGTGAGTCCCCATATGTTTGAGATACATGAATTAAAACTTCATAGATTCCCATTTTAATGGTACACTGTTAAATTGAATGAAAAAAATCCTAAATAAATAAAAAAAACTATAGCCCTACCCAATGCGATTAACATAGGATTTGACATGTATGATCATCCTGGGATGTCACCCTCTCCAACCATGAAGCACAAGCTTCCTATTATGGGAAGATTCCACACATAATCCCCACACCATCCATTATAAAGACTCTTTTCATATTTGGTGTGTCCTTACCACATGATTTTAAACTACATGGATCGGTCCTATCACATGACCTTAAACTAAGGAATAAAAATACATGGGTTTTGATCCATATATTATAAACAAGGTATGTTGGATGCCTCTTTGAGGTTCAATCCCAACAATGGTAAACTATCTAGAAGCTCCCTCCAAGAGACACACTTCCCGGATCTACCTCCATGGGGCATTCTGATCCATTGGTAATCATAGGTGTGTCATCTTCTCTCTTATGGAGGCACCTCTAGTATCGACCTCTATGGAGTATTTTAATCCATTGGTTAACTATCCAGGTGCTCCTTTCTAGGGACAAACCTCCTGGATCCACCTCCATGGGGCATTCTAATCCATTATTAATCTATCCAGGTGGTACCTCAAAGGGATACCCCACCCTAGATCCACCTCCATGGGGAATTTTGATCCATTGGTAAACTATCCAGGTGAACTCTCTTAGGGGAACACCTCTTGGATATGCCTCCACAGGGAATTATGATCCATTGGTAAATGGTCCAGGTGCTCTTTCCTAAGTACACACATTCCCAGATCCACCTCCATGAGTAGTCCTGATCTATTGGTAACCTAGCCTTGTGTTCCTTCCCAAGAACATACCTCCATGATCCACATCTATGGAGTGTTCTGATTAGCCATTCCATCTCCATAATACTTTATACTCATGCCTTGATCCATCTCAACCAGACATTTTTATCCATTTTCATAGGATGTAGAACTTGTGACCTAACCCAGAATACTCATCCCATGCAATAAAAGATGGATTCCTAAGGGTAAAATCCTTGTAAGGCTTATTCACTAAGCTTCAATCACCTTATTATATACATAAGATACCTTGGTTTTTGTGCTTAATGCGCCTCATATGAGATACCCTCCTAATAGGAGGATTCATTAGTGATCAATGTGCCAAACATCAGACATGACCATAGATTCAAAATGTGACTACTCTCTTGACCAAAGTTTGTTTCCCTATAAAAATAGAAGTAGTATAATTAACCAGTTTCAACAAAGAGATAACACTAGGAATGAGTTCCACAAATATGACTTAATCTATGAGGGAGACCTAGACTAGGTAACGATCTCCAAGAAGGAATCCATTGAATGATAAACTGACATCCCTTCATCCCATTTAGATCAAGGAACATAAATCACCAAGGAATGTGATGAAATACACTTGCCTTTATAAATCAATAATGCATGGAAATAAACATGTGCAACACATAGCCCCAATGGAAGTGTCAGAAATAATCATCCTTTGGAGTTTTCTGTTGGTGTCCATGTTTTCTTGAGATTTTCTCCTTGATTGGGTCACTATCAGCTTGGAAAATAGGGAAAGATGGCTCAAAGATAATTTAGACCATTTAAGGTCACTGAGAATCCAAGGAAGGTTTCTTATCTCTTGGAATTTCATGCTTATTTTAAAAGTGTCCATGATGTTTTCCAAAAATCCTAGCTCAAGGAGTACCACTACTAGAAAATCTGGTTTTGGAGGCAGGGCATCTATAGCGTCCGCCATTTGGAGGCCGATAATACTATCAACAGCGACCGCCAAATAGTGGCCGCTGCAATTTTTCCTAAAAAAACCCCTAATTTCCCCTCCCTCCCCTCCCTCCGCTCCCCGACCCCGCGACCCCCCCTTCCCTGACCCCGCGACCCCGACCCCGACCCCCGATGACCCTCCCCGACCCCGACCCCGGGCCACCCTCCCCGACCCCCAGCGACCCTCCCCGACCCCCAGTGATCCTCCCCGACCCCCGACGACCCCGACCCCCGTCGACCCCGACCCCCGACCCCCCGACCTCCCGGCGACCTCGGTAACCCCCGACGACCCGACCCCCGGCGACCCCGACCCCCGGTGATCCCCACCCCCTTGCCTCCGTGCTGCGCCACCGGAAACCCCGACAACCCCCCCTGCCTTGCCTCCACGGTGCGCCCCCGTGACCCCGACACCCCCTGCCCGCGCTGCACCCCGACGACCCCCACCGCCTTGCCTCCGCGTTGCGCCCCCATGACCCCGACACCTCTGCGACCCGACAACCCCCACCCCTGCCCGTGTTGCACCTTTGGACAGCCCCGCCGCCGCCGTCCCCTCGCGGCCCCGTTGCATCCCTCCGGCAAGTCCTCCTGCCTCCGTTGGACCGTTCCGGTCCATTGTGCCCCGCCGTGTAGAACCCTCCACGCGGTCCAACGGTTCCGCTCCTTTTGAGTCCGGCCGTCGAACCTCTATCATCAATTCACTACGCTGTCATGGATCTGCAATCGAGTCAGACCTCGTTACCCACGATCGAGTCCTCCTCAGGTAATGTTTTTTATCCAAATTTGGTTTTTAAATTTTAATGATATGTGTTTTTTTAGAATTTAAATAAGATATTTCATATTTGATTTCTATTAAATACAGATATGGATAGGAGTTGGATTGATATGCAAGATAGATTTTCAGCTGAATATTATGAGGGGATTATCAGTTATATATGTATAAAAATTGCTTGATTTAACTATAATTTCTTTTAATGCAGGTATGTCACAGGGTGTTCAGAGTGGTTCACCTGATGTTGTTGGTATGTATGTTTTCATTTTTGTAAATTAATTGATTGAAATTTTCTATTTATATTTCCCTAACTTTTTCTAATCATTAATTTATATTGTAATTGAATTATGAATTTATGTTTATCGGGATCTACTGCTTCTTCTAGCAGACGCAGGGGTCCTGGTAGAGGGGTTCGATCCTGGAACTCTGGAGCCCGATTGGATGTGTTATTTGACGACACATTTCATCCAGTTAGAGATGTTGCTACTTCATTGAGTCGTCAGTTTGGGCATATGATAGGAGACTCACACAGATTCCCTCTGACAACTTGTGACTGGAGTTCTTTCTCTCAGGATACGATGGACAAATTATGGAGGGAGGTTCAGGTAAATTTAATGTTTAATTTTTCATGATATTGTTATTATTATTGTCCCATCTACTGACAATATTTTAAACAGGATAATTTGACATCCTATCCAGATGAGTTTCGGGCTGTTTGTATGTCGAAATGCAGAAAATTATGGAAGGATTACAAGTCAAGGGTGAAGAGAGATCACTGAACACCATTTGCGGGTGTGCCATACATTCTACAGCGAGTCCCTCCAGGCATTCTTCCTGCGCAGTGGCAGGATTTGGTTGCGTTTTGGTCGAGTGAGGCAGAAATGGTAAGATTTAATACTTTTAATCTATAAATGAATAATTTTTCAAATGTCTATTAGGTAAATACATTGAATGTAGACCGAGTCTACTCTTCATTCACATAATCGGGCGATGCAGGCCACGCCTTCCAGACTTGGCACTCGACATGTGTCACAGCTCAGACATGATGTAAGTTCAGAATTCACTATTTCATTCATATTTTAAAAATATTGTAGTATAACATGGTGAAACCCTTTATTATAGTTACACCAACGCGGCGAGCCAATCGATCGGACGTCTATATGGATGAGGACTCATAGGGCGGGTGATCCCGATGTTGTCGGTGTTATAGTAAAAAAATTATTTACTAATTAATAAATGTATTTTTATTTTATATAAATTATGCATATTTGTTCATTGATTCATTATATGCTACATGCTCAGTTTGACGCTCAGTTAGCAGAGTTTCCAGAGGAGCAACGTCGTAGTATTGTGCATAGAGATGAAATATTTCACCATGTTGTGGGGCGTGACGGTCATGGTTATTCTTTGACTTATGGTGGCGGTGTCCCACGACGTGCAGTTGTTAGAGAAGATGTGATGAGTGCATGCAGAGAGTCAGGGATGCGCACACAGGCTGAGATAGATGCTTCCATGAAGGATATGCAACGCAATTTTGATTCACAATTTCAGTAGTTACGTGCAGAGTATGAGGAGAGGTTGTCACAGATGTCATCACGTATCGATGAAATGACGACGCAATAAGTGGCGCCACAGGTAAACAATAAAACAAACCATACTCAGACTGAATTTTATTGATATGCTTAAGATACATAATATTGATATATATTGTAGGCTCCGAATACATCCGGTGGACATCACAGTGATATTGGTGATCCAGATGAGAATGAACCCCATGCATGAGGTAATTTCATTTGTCTTGATTTATTCTTTAGAATTTTTTATATCCTTGATGAATATAATTTTACTTTTTACCTAGATTAGTTTGTTTTAATATTTGTGGATGACGTCTTCGTGCACTCCAAGAGTGATTATGATCATACCCAACATCTTGACATCATACAGATTACACTTATTGACTATGCGTCAAGCTATATATATGTCAGTTTTGTATTGATTATATAGGTATAGTTATTGGGTCAAATAATTTAAGAGGAAGGTGTATCAGTGGATGGAGAGAAACTCCAAATAGTTGTTTCTTGGGAGAAGCACAATAACTCTTTAAATATTTGTATCTTTTTAGGGTGAGTGAATTGTGACGCGCACGCGCAGACAACACGTCAATCAGACGTGCGGTCTGCGTGGTAGGGCTCATTATGCGTTCTTTAAGTGTTGCGCGCGCTTGATAAACGCGCGTGGGGGGGGGGGGGGGGGGGTCCAAACTGGCCGAACGAAGTTTGAATGGCCTGAAATCGGACGACATCAAAGGGTGAGTAAATTGTGATGTGGTCTAGCAGACGACACATCAATCAGACGTGCCGTGTTCCCGCGGTGACCGGGAACGCAGTTCTGGTGTCATAAACGGCCAAAACTGGCGTCTAACGGTCAAAATCTTAGTGGATGACATCGGATTGGCCTGAAATCACAGGAAAACAATCCAATTATTATTCGCAACGTGCACGCGCAGACGACACATCAATCGGACGTGCGGTCTGCGCGGTAGGGCTCATTATGCGTTCTTTAAGCGTTGTGCGCGCTTGATAAACGCGCGTGGGGGGGTCCAAATGGGCCGAACGATGTCCGAATGGACTGAAATTGGATGAAATAAAAGGGTGAGTGAATTGTGATGAGTTCGAGCAGACGGCACGTCAATCGGACGTGCCGTGTGCCCGCGGTGAGCGGGAACGCCGTTCTGGTGTCATAAACGGTCAAAACGGGAGTCTAACGGTCAAACTCATAGAGGACGACATCGGATTGACCTGAAATCATAGGACAACAATCCAATTCTTATTCGCGACGTGAAGTCACAGACGTCACGTCAATCGGAAGTGCGGTCTGCACGGTAGGGCTCATTATGCGTTCTTTAAGTGTTGCGCGCGCTTGATAAACGCGCGTGGGGGGGGGGGGGGGGTCCACACTAGCCGAACGAAGTGAGAATGGCCTGAAATTGGACGAAATAAAAGGCTGAGTGAATTGTGATGTGGTCGAGTAGACGGCACGTCAATCGGACGTGCCGTGTGCCCGCGGTGACCGGGAACGCCGTTCTGGTGTCATAAACGGCCAAAACGGGCGTCTAACGGTCAAACTCTTAGCGGAGGACATTTTATTGACCTGAAATCACAGGAAAACAATCCAATTATTATTCGTGACGTGCAAGTGCAGACGGCACGTCAATCAGATGTGCGGTCTGCGCGGTAGGGCTCATTATGCGTTCTTTAAGTGTTGCGCGTGCTTGATAAACGCGCGTGGGGGTGGGGGGGGGGTCCAAACTGGCCGAACGATGTCCGAATGGCCTGAAATAGGACGAAATCAAAGGGTGAGTGAATTGTGATGTGGTCGAGCAGACAACACGTCAATCGGATGTGCCGTGTGCCCGCGGTGACCGGGAACGCTGTTCTGGTGTCATAAACGGCCAAAACGGGCGTCTAACAGTCAAACTCATAGCGGAAGACATCAGATTGAACTGAAATCACAGGAAAACAATCCAATTATTATTCGAGACGTGCACGCATAGACGGAATGTCAATCGGACGTGCGATCTGCGCGGTAGGGCTCATTATGCGTTCTTTAAGTGTTGCGTGCGCTTGATAAACGCGCGTGGGGGGTCCAAACTGGCCGAACGAAGTGAGAATGGCCTGAAATCGGATGACATAAAAGGGTCAGTGAATTGTGATGTGGTCGAGCAGAAAACATGTCAATCGGACGTGCCGTGTGCCCGCGGTGACCGGGAACGCCGTTCTGGTGTCAAAAACTGCCAAGATGGGCGTCTAACGGTCAAACTCTTAGCGAACGACATCAGATTGACCTGAAATCACAGGACAACAATCCAATTATTATTCGCGACGTGCACGTGCAGACAGAACGTCAATCGGACGTGCAGTCTGCGCGATAGGGCTCATTATGCGTTCTTTAAGTGTTGTGCGCGCCTGATAAACGCACGTGGGGGGGGGGGGGTCCAAACTGGCCGAACGAAGTGAGAATGTCCTGTAATCGGACGACATCAAAGGGTTAGTGAATTGTGATGTGGTCAAGTAGACGGAACGTCAATCGGACGTTCCGTGTGCCCGCGGTGACTGGGAATGCCGTTCTGGTGTCATAAACGGCCAAAACTGGCGTCTAACGGTCAAACTCTTAGCGGACGACATCAGATTGACCTGAAATCATAGGACAACAATTCAATTCTTATTCGCGAAGTGCACGTGCAGACGACACGTCAATCAAACATGCGGTCTGCGCGGTAGGGCTCATTATGCGTTCTTTAAGCGTTGCGCACGCTTGATAAACGCGCGTGGGGGGTCCAAACTGGCCGAACGATGTCCGAATGGCCTAAAATCGGACGACATCAAAGGGTGAGTGAATTGTGATGTGGTCGAGAAGACGACATGTCAATCGGACGTGCCGTGTGCCTGTGGTGACCGGGAATGCCGTTCTGGTGTCATAAATGGCCAAAACTGGCGTCTAACGGTCAAACTCATAGCGGACGACATCGGATTGACCTGAAATCACAGGACAACAACCCAATTATTATTCGCGACATGCACACGCAGACATCACGTCAATCGGACGTGCGGTCTGCGCGGTAGGGCTCATTATGCGTTCTTTAAGTGTTGCGCGCGCTTGATAAACGCGCGTGGGGGGTCCAAACTGGCCGAAAGAAGTGTGAATAGCCTGAAATCGGATGACATAAAAGGGTGAGTGAATTTTGATGTGGTCGAGTAGACGTCATGTCAATCGGACGTGTCGTGTGCCCGCGGTGACCGAGAACGCCGTTCTGGTGTCATAAACGTCCAAAACTGGCGTCTAACGGTCAAACTCTTAGCGGACGACCTCAGATTGACCTGAAATCACATGACAACAATCCAATTATTATTCGCGACGTGAACGCGCAGATGACACGTCAATCAGACTTGCGGTCTGCGCGGTAGGGCTCATTATGTGTTCTTTAAGCGTTGCGCGCGCTTGATAAACGCGCGTGGGGGGTCCAAATTGGCCGAACGAAGTGCGAATGACCTGAAATAGTACGACATCAAAGGGTGAGTGAATTGTGATGTGGTTGAGCAGACAACATGTCAATCGGACATGCCGTGTGCCCGCGGTGACCGGGAACGCCGTTCTGGTGTCATAAACGGCCAAAACGGGCGTCGAACGGTCAAACTCTTAGCGGACGACATCAGATTGACCTGAAATCACAGGAAAACAATGCAATTATTATTTTTGACGTGCACGCGTAGAGGGAACGTCAATCGGACGTGCGGTCTGCGCGGTAGGGCTCATTATGCGTTCTTTAAGTGTTGCGCGCGATTGATAAATGCGCGTGGGGGGTCCAAACTGGCCGAACAAAGTGAGAATGGCCTGAAATCGAACGACATAAAAGGGTGAGTGAATTGTGATGTGGTCGAGTAGACGACACGTCAATCGGACGTGCCATATGCCCGCGGTGACCAGGAACGCCGTTCTGGTGTCATAAACGGCCAAGACGGGCGTCTAATGGTCAAACTCTTAGCGGACATCATCAGATTGACCTGAAATCACAGGAAAACAATCAAATTATTATTCACGACATGTACGCACATACGACACATCAATCGGACGTGCGGTCTGCGCGGTAGAGCTCATTATGCGTTCTTTAAGTGTTGCGCGCACTTGATAAACACGCATGGGGGGGGGGGGGGTCCAAACTGGCCGAACAAAGTGAGAATGGCCTGAAATCGGACGACGTCAAAGGGTGAGGGAATTTTGATGTGGTCGAGCAGACAACACGTCAATCGAACGTGCTGTGTGCCCACGGTGACCGGGAACGCTGTTCTGGTGTCATAAACGGCCAAAACTGGCGTTTAACGGTCAAACACTTAGTGGACGACATCGGATTGACCTGAAATCACAGGACAACAATTAAATTATTATTCGCGATATGCACGCGTAGACGAAACGTCAATTGGATGTGCGGTCTGCGCGGTAGGGCTCATTATACATTTTTTAAGCGTTGCGCGCGCTTGATAAACGCACGTGGGGGGTCCAAACTGGCCGAACGATGTCCGAATGGCCTGAAATCGGACGACATCAAAGGGTGAGTGAATTGTGATGTGGTTGAGTAGACGACACGTCAATCGGACGTGCCGTGTGCCCGCGGTGACCGGGAACGCCGTTCTGGGGTCATAAACGGCCAAAACTGGCGTCTAACGGTCAAACTCATAGCGGATGACATCAGATTGACCTGAAATCACAGGACAACAATCCAATTATTATTCTTGACGTACACGCGTAGACAGAACGTCAATCGGACGCGCGGTCTGCGCGGTAGGGCTTATTATGCGTTCTTTAAGCGTTTCGCGCGCTTGATAAACGTGCGTGGGGGGGTCCAAACTGGCCGAACGAAGTTCGAATGTCCTAAAATCGGACGACATAAAATGGTGAGTGAATTGTGATGTGTTCGAGTAGACGGCACGTCAATCGGACGTGCCGTGTGCCCGCGGTGACCGGGAACGCCGTTCTGCTGTCATAAATGGCCAAAACTGGCGTCTAACGGTCAAACTCATAGTAGACGACATCAGATTGACCTGAAATCACAAGACAACAATCCAATTTTTATTCGCGACCTGCACGCGCAGACAGCACGTCAATCGGACGTGCGATCTGCGCGGTAGGGCTCATTATGCGCTCTTTAAGTGTTGCGCACGCTTGATAAACGCGCGTGGGGGGTCCAAACTGGTCGAACGAAGTGCGAATAGCCTGAAATCGGACAACATAAAAGGGTGAGTGAATTTTGATGTGGTGGAGTAGACGACACGTCAATCGGACGTGCCGTGTGCCCGCGGTGACCGGGGACGCCGTTCTGGTGTCATAAACAGCCAAAACTGGCGTCTAACGGTCAAACTCTTAGCAGATGACCTCGGATTGACCTGAAATAACAGGACAACAATCCAATTATTATTCTCGACGTGCACGTGTAGACGACACGTCAATCGGACGTGCAGTCTACGCGGTAGGGCTCATTATGCGTTCTTTAAGCGTTGCGTGCGCTTGATAAACGCGCGTGGGGGGGGGGGGGGTCCAAACTGGCCGAACGAAGTGCGAATGGCCTCAAATCGGACGACATCAAACGGTGAGTGAATTGTGATGTGGTCGAGAAGACGACACGTCAATCAGACGTGTCGTGTGCCCGCGGTGACCGGGAACGCCGTTCTGGTGTCATAAATGGCCAAAACTGGCGTCTAACGGTCAAACTCTTAGTGGACGACATCGGATTGACCTAAATTCACAGGAAAACAATCCAATTATTATTCGCGACGTGCACGCATAGACGACACATCAATCGGACGTGCGGTCTGCGCGGTAGGGCTCATTATGCGTACTTTAAGCGTTGCGTGTGCTTGATAAACGCGCGTGGGGGGGGGGGGGGTCCAAACTGGCCGAACGATGTCCGAATGGCCTGAAATAGGACAAAATCAAAGGGTGGGTGAATTGTGATGTGTTCGAGCATACTACACATCAATCGGACGTGCCGTGTCCCCGCGGTGACCGGGAACGCCGTTCTGGTGTCATAAACGGCCAAAACGAGCATCTAACGGTCAAACTCTTAGCGGACGACATCGGATTGACCTGAAATCACAGGACAACAATCCAATTATTATTCGCGATGTGCACGAGTAGACGGCATGTCAATCGGACATGCGTTCTGCGCGGTAGGGCTCATTATGCGTTCTTTAAGCGTTGCGAGCGCTTGATAAACGCGCATGGGGGGGTCCAAACTGGCCGAACGATGTCCGAATGGCTTGAAATTGGACGACATCAAAGGGTGAGTGAATTGTGATGTGTTCGAGCAGACGACACATCAATCGGACGTGCCGTGTGCCGGTGGTGACCGGGAACTCTGTTCTGGTGTCATAAACGGCCAAAACGAGCGTCTAACGGTCAAACTCCTAGCGGACGACATCGGATTGACCTGAAATCACAGGACAACAATCCAATTATTATTCGCGATGTGCACGCGTAGACGACACGTCAATCGGACCTGCGGTCTGCGCGGTAGGGCTCATTATGCGTTCTTTAAGCGGTGCACGCACTTGATAAACGCACGTGGGGGGGTCCAAACTGGACGAACGAAGTGCGAATGGCCTTAAATCGGACGACATCAAAGGGTGAGTGAATTGTGATGTGGTCGAGTAGACGACACGTCAATCGGAGGTTCAGTGTGCCCGCGGTGACCGGGAACACCGTTCTGTTGTCATAAACGGCCAAAACTGGCGTCTAACGGTCAAACTCTTAGCAGGCGACATCGGATTGACCTGAAATCACAGGAAAACAATCCAATTATTATTCGCGATATGCATGCGTAGAGGGCACGTCAATCAGATGTGCGGTCTGCGCGGTAGGGCTCATTATGTGTTCTTTAAGCGTTGCGCGCGCTTGATAAACGCGCGCGTGGGGGGGGGGGGGGGTGCAAACTGGCCGAACGAAGTGAGAATGGCCTGAAATCAGACTACATCAAAGGGTGAGTGAATTGTGATGTGGTCGAGCAGACGACACGTCAATCGGACGTGCTGTGTGCCCGCGGTGACCGGGAACGCCGTTCTAGTGTCATAAACGGCCAAAACGGGCGTCTAACGGTCAAAATCATAGAGGAAGACATCGGATTGACCTGAGATCATAGGAAAACAATCCAATTATTATTTGCGACATGCACGCGTAGACGACATGTCAATCGGACATGCGGTCTGCGCGGTAGGGCTCATTATGCGTTCTTTAAGAGTTGCGTGCTCTTGATAAACGTGCGTGGGGGGGGGGGGGGTCCAAACTAGCAGAACGATGTCCGAATGGCCTGAAATCAGACGACATCAAAGGGTGAGTTAATTGTGATGTGGTATAGCAGACAACACATCAATCGGACGTGTCGTGTGCCCGCGGTGACTGGGAATGCCGTTCTGGTGTCATAAACGGCCAAAACTAGTGTCTAACGGTCAAACTCTTAGCGGACGACATCGGATTGACCTGAAATCACAGTACAACAATCCAATTATTATTCGCGACGTGCACACTCAGACGGCATGTCAATCGGACGTGCGGTCTGCGCGGTAGGGTTCATTATGCGTTTTTAAGTGTTGTGCACGCTTGATAATCACTCGTGGGGGGGGGGGGGGGGGTCCAAACTGGCCGAAAGAAGTGCGAATGGCCTGAAATCAGACGACATCAAAGGGTGGGTGAATTTTGATGCGGTCGAGCAGACGTCACATCAATCGGACGTGCCGTGTGCCCGCGGTGACCGGGAACGCCGTTCTGGTGTCATAAACGGCCAAAACTGGCGTCTAACGGTCAACCTCTTAGAGGAAGACATCGGATTGACCTAAAATCACAGGAAAACAATCCAATTATTATTCGCGATGTGCACGCGCAGATGACACGTCAATCGGACGTGCGGTCTGCGCGGTAGGGCTCATTATGCGTTCTTTAAGAGTTGCGCGCGCCTGATAAACGCACGTGGGGGGGTCCAAACTGGCCGAACGAAGTGCGAATGGCCTGTAATCGGACGACATCAAAGGGTTAGTGAATTGTGATGTGGTAGAGCAAACTTAACGTCAATCGGACGTGCCGTGTGCCCTCGGTGACCGGGAACGCTGTTCTGGTGTCATAAACAGCCAAAACTGGCGTCTAACGGTCAAACTCTTAGCGGACGATATCAGATTGACCTGAAATCACAGGACAACAATCCAATTAGAACAATAGAATTAATGATTTTAAATTTATAAAACGGTAATCAAATTTATGAATATTATTTTGAAAATCAAATACTTTAGATCTGTTAGAGTAAGTTTGAAGTTAAATATTTGTTTTCTAGGTTTTATTTGGTACTAATTTTGTTATTAAATTTTATTATGCAGTTATATGTGATGATGGATGCGGAGCTTGGAAGATGACAGCCGGGATTTATTTTGTATATTAATGTATAATTGATTTTTTTTTTAAAAATATAAATTTAATAGAGGCCGCCATATGGCAGCCGCCATTTGGCGACCGCCATATGGCCGCCGCCATTTGGAGACCGCTATAAATCCGGGCTATAGCGGCCGCCAATTGGCGGCCGCTAAAGCCCATCCCGGCTTGCCTACAGCGTCCGCCATATGGCGGTCGCTGATAGTAACAACGACGGGGCAAAAGCGGCCGCTGTTTGGCGGCCGCTAGGCGGCTGCTATAGGCCTTTAGCGATGGCTTTTGGCGGCCGCTAAAGGTAATTCTTGTACTAGTGTACCAACCTAATCCCTCCCATGTTTTGAGTTGCAAGGAGATTTAGTTAGATTCAAATGTTTCCATTGTGGAGAAACTAGTGGATATAATTGTTTCATAGGAAAATGTCTTGCATGTTAAATCAATTCCATTTGTAAAAGTGTTATAAATACATGGATTTGATTCTCACTAGACATGAGAGTGAAAATTTTGGGTGAGGGAGTAGTGTACTCACCTGTTTCTAGAGCACCATTCTTCCATATGAATTCCATTGGATGAAACGTCCTATAGTGAGGATATTATAACATCCTAGATAAAAGGTACATTTTTTCAGGTTCAAGAGATAGTTTTTCAGGTTCAAAGGGCATTGGAGCTGTTTGGGAGTTTCTATAGAACTTGGGATATACACAACTTTTAGGAAATATTTACATCATAAATGTCTAATTTTTTGTGTAAATATATCATTGTGAATAAGAAAAATAAATAGTTCAATGCAAAAAAAATCATTTACACTGTAAAGATGTTTTACACCATAAATGTTCAACTCAGGATAAATTAACTTGAGGCAACACATTTTTTAGAAGAATATAAAACAATGGGAATTTAGGCCATAATCTATGATTTATATCATAAACCCCTCATGTCCAATAAGTTGTTATTCAAAAATAACTTAAATCCCTACTCTATCTCATTTTTCATACATCTCTTTATAACCCTAGGTTTCATCTAGGTGTGTTTTGGTGATATCCTCCATTCCTTTTTTAATTTATCTCGATATCCTTCTTTGTTTCATTGTTTATCCTCTAGTAAGTGTGACCTTTCTTCTTCTTAATTGATCTTGGTTACAACATTGACATTGGTCTCAATTTTTGGAGTCATTTTATCACATGATTATTCTTGATTGATCCCATATAGATCCATTGTGAGGTCTTCTTCTAGGGTCTAGCCCTTGTATTGGTTGCGGTGTGACGTGTGAGTCCCCTGAGGTATGTTTTGATCTATCCTCTCAAATGACAATTTTTACTATGTGATTCAATTCTGATATGTGGGTGTTGATTCTAGTGCCTCTATTTATTATTTTACATTCTACATTGTTTGTGTGTCTCCCATTGTAGGTAGTGTGTGACATGAGCTTTAGGAAGATGGTTCCATATCTTGCCTATGTTATATGAACCATTGATTGATAATGTTTTATAAATGGTTTTCTAAATATATTGGCATGATTTTTGAAATTGATGATTTTCATGTGTGTAAATGGGTTTTTGTGAAAAGATTGATTTACCCTTATTTTGGTAAAATAATGGTGCTTTTGAAAGCATTGGAAAATGAATTGAGAAATGGGTTTTGAAAGCATGTTATGATGAGAAAATGGGTGTTTTTAATTGTATTTTTAAATGTGTGATCCCTTTGAGATGATTTTAAATACATCACATGGGAGCCTTGGGTACATAAGAGAAATGTTTAGTATTGGGCATTGTATCTTTGTATTCTGATAGGGTTCACTTTCTTGGGTGTTCCTCTATTACATGATTGATATGCATTCAGATCTAGGACTTGATTGACATGGTAAGAGGGTTCACTTTCTGGTGAGTTTCTTTGTTCCCTATACCTTTATGCTTTCATTCTAGGGACTTGTAGTTTTCACTAGTCATATTGACGTATGAGTGACCTCGTTATCCTAACTATGAGTGATCATTGGTGCATGTTTACCATTTTTTTGGATTTTTATTATTTGGATTTGGTATAAGTATTATTATTATCAATTTGAAAAGACTCATAAAAGATATTCTTTGAAACTATTTTACTTAAATTTTGTTAAAACTATAGAAAAAGGGAATTGTTTACCATTATTTATTATAAAACTTTTTAAATGTTTATCATTCCTTGTTGGTTGTATTAGTGATTATATTGATATTATTTTATAGTGAATTGATATGGAACAACTATATGGGATCCTAATATGCCTGTTAATCTCACAGCCTATTCATCCCTTTCGACGGTGTCTAGACCTTGTATTGTATTTTAATGTAGGAAAGGGTTAGGCACTGTAGTGAGATAATGAGGCTTATGCCGACTGAGTATGGGTAACTAGTTGTGAGAAGGTGTTATGTTTTCCACATATAATGTAGAGTAATGATTTATTGTTTTAGATTTAGTTTTCCATTCAGGTTTTTTTTGGACATGTTCCTTTGGGTTTTATTTCACACTTCTCTAGTTTTACTAATATAATTGGTTTCCTTAATTTATTGAATATATATATTATTTTTTGATTACTACAATATTATTTCCACTATGTATATATATTCCATGTATCTTTATTCAGTTTAGGTAAAATATTTCCCTTTGTGTTGTGTTTGATGCATGATTTCTAGTCTTGATCCTGTGGGGTTCGGGAATGCCCTTTGGGTATGTAGATAATTGGTTATGGTATTAGTATTAGAGGGTATCTTGGGATGGTTCATAATAACAATTATATGTGATGATGAATTTCTTTTTTACTTATTTTGAGGACCATATTTATATGAAAAAATTGAAAGGATTCATGAGAAATAAAATTAATCTACTATTGTGAAAGGTCAAATAATATTTGTATATGATGAATAAATCTCTCGGATAGTGGAACCAAAATTTTGAGGCCTTCATGATAGAATAAAATTTATTTTGTGGAATGTAGATCATTGTGGCTATTATAATTTGTTTAATTATGGGAGACTCATTATAATTATCTTGTATGTAGATGATATATTCTTGTATTGTCTAAATATTAAATAGATTATATAGATGAAGGATGTCTTATTTGGAAGGTTCGAGATGAAGGATCTCAATTAATCCAAATAGATTTTGGAGATAAGGATTTTGATGGAATAGAATCAAATAATATCACTTTTGTCATAATAGGAGTATATCTAGAAGATAATGGAATGTTATATAATTATCAGATCCAAACCTATTCCCATCTCATTGGTAAAACATTTCATACTATCCAAATAGAAGACACCATGAATTAAAGATGATGGTAAGCACATGAAAATGGTTTTGTATGCATCGGCATTCAGATGTTTGATGTTTTACCTGATTTTTACAAGGTTATAAATTGATTAGGTAGTAGGAGTTGTTATTAGGTTAATATAAATTCTAGGAAAGGATAAATTTGATGTAGTGAAGTAGATAAACTAATATCTCAATGGTTTTAGAGGTCTTGCATTGTATTTCGGAACAGATGATCTATTTCAAGGGTATATTGATTTATTGTTTGACGAAATATGAACACTTAAAAAAGTACCATGATATTTGTGTTTACCTTTTGGGGAACATCCATATGTTTTATGTCTAGACTAAAAATGATAGTTATACTATATTTCACAAATTCAAAGTGTGTTTCAACAACAGGAGCATGGAAGAATATGATATGGTTTAAGTGTTTTTTGGATGAAATCAGAAGGATAATTAAGAACAAAATATTATTCTATGATAGTTTTTGAAGCTCATATTTTCATATTTTTATTATTTAATTGAATGTGTTTAATCCCACCATAATGTTATTTTAAGGGTAATTGTCATGTTTTTAGGTTTTAGTGGTATTTTGAGCTTAAATGAAAAACAATGATCAATTCTAGAATTTTCAATATTGTCATTAACTTAGGTAATTCGAGCATATATTTTTAAACATTGAACCAAATAGAATAATTCTTTTTTAGATATTCCTTTATTTATGTGCTAAATATTTTTCTTCTATACCAGGATCTAATTCGACCATCTATAAGCCCCAAAAATTCAATCAATTTGGAGAAATATTCTTGACAGCATGGTGGCCCTCTCCTCATTCATTAGATCATAACATAGGATATATAACTCCAATTAATAAGTTTACAAATGGATTTGAAAGATATTTAAATATTTAATTCGACCATTAAATTTCATGAAGATATTCTACAATTAAGGTGCTCACTGGATGCTTGAAAATGAGGATAAAAATTAGGAAACATTCATCCAGAAATAATGCTGCTGAGTAAATGCACCATATATTTTTATACACAAGGAGAATGAAGTTGAATGTTTGGAGGAAGATGGAAACGATATTTTGGAACACTGTTATAGAAGACCACAATACATGAATCAGTCATTAATTGAGTCTACCACGTTCAATTATTTGGAGAAGAGATTTTGGAGCCAAGATTTCACATTTTTTTCCCTATAAAAATGTATCCCCTACCCTTCTCAAAGTATTGGAACTTCTATGTGGCCATTTTCTATTCTTTTTAGCTTCTTTCCATTGTAATAGTATTATTTATTTTAAATATTTTTTTCAGTTCTTCTTAATCTCATTATCATTTTTTAATCTTTTTTCTTTCCATCCCATTCTTCTCTACTGTGATCTCTTATACTCATGATCACGAATATCTAACCCAAGGAACTTCCCGGGGGATCAATCTAGTGTTGAACCCAATTCATTCCATATTAAAGTTTATTTTTTTCTTATTTTATTAGAGTTAGGTAAAGGGGATATTAGGGGGTAAGGTGCCTTTGTGTCTCCACTTGCCACCTGAGACTTAACTTTCACTTCTATAATATTTTCCCTCGATCGAGGAGGTGGATGTGCAGTCTCTTGGTGATCATTGAGAGCATTGTATATTTAAAAACTCATATAGAAGTGGATATTCACATATACGATGGAGTGTGTTTATTAATTAAATTTGAAACTAATAATGAGATGATGAAGGTTCCATCTAGGTGATTCTCTCAGGAATATCTCCGTTCTGTCTAATATCATTTTTTCTACATTCATTATGTCTTCATTATGAATTGCATGTTTACATTCATTTATATTACATTAACATTTCTCAAACCACAATTTCATTCAAATTTGTCTTATAAATAATAAAAATATAAACAAATTGAATTAGAAGTAGTTATTTATTAACCCCAAAATCTCCTCAAGAGAATGACCTTGGTCAGCCCCTATGTTGTACTTAGTTATAAATATTTTTGAGAGCACGTACGACAACAATTCATCAAATTGGATCTGTTGCTAGGGATACACGTGGTTTTAATTCACTATTTTTATTCATTTTGTGGAAATAATTTTTTGTTCATTAAAAAAAATACAAAAAATCATAAATTTTATAAACTAAAAAAATATTCATTGTTCATGATGTATTCAAATCGTGATTATTATGCATGAACTGACCAATATCAAGTGAAAGAAAATGTTTACAATGAACTTGATGATCAGTTTTATAGGATTAGTGATAAAGTTAAAAACCTAGAGAGGCAAATAGAATGGATTGATGAATATGTATGCACATCCTAGGAGCAATCGGAACCTGAACCAGAATGAGTGGTGGAAGAGATTTCACAAATTATTTTTTATATTAATGAGCCTGAGGTGGGTGAGAATGAACTTCTAAAGTAACTAATCACATCATCTATCACTCATCCATTACTCAAGGAGGTCTTGGAAGTACACATTATAGTTGATGAAATTTTGGGAGATCAACATTTTTTGGAATAATCCTGGAATATATTTTTTGATGATAAATTGAAACATGATCTTACCATTCATGATAATGAAACATCATATAATTTATACCACTCTATTACTTTGGAAGATAATGATGAAGACGCACTTGCAGAGATTGTGTTTCCAATGGTCTTACCTGAAGAGATAAATTACCAAGATGAATTACTTGAAAGGGAATGTTTCATTATTAATTCTTCATATATTAATCTTATTCAAGATAAATTGTTTTCTGATATCTATTTATTTGAAATTTCTGATACAACAAAAATGGAGCAGACCATGGATGTTAAAAACGAGGCTACCCATGTAGTGATGTTTGAAGAATAAGAGTTGAAAAAACATATAGTGGTGTGAATACTTCCTCAACAACATTTTTCATACTATATAGAGGAGTACACCACAAAATTCAATAGGGTGAACCCCTATATTCTATTCCCCCCCACTTCAAATCTCAAATTTCATCTTTATTTGGGGGGGGGGGGGTTGGAAAATTTCTAATCTTCTTTGGGGTTCTCTAATTTCAGTGTTTACTCATGGAAATTGGTAAAAGTCACATGTGTTAGTTCTTCTACATGAAACCACACCCACCTTCTGATTGGGGATAATCTGCTGAAACTTCTTGAATAAGGGCAGTAAAAACCTAGCACCCGCTTGGGGGTCAAAACCAAGAATTATCTCTTTTTTATTCCCTTTCTCTTTCTATTTATTTATTTTTCATATGTATTTTACTTTCTTTCTTGTAGTCTTAAAGTGGAAGATACTATGAGATTAAATCAAGACACCCACCTCAAAAATAATGTCAGGTTGTTTCTTTCTTTCTTTTTTTCCTGGCTTATATTTATTTTATTTTTTTGAACTAAAATAAGGGATCGTAGAATTTGAGTGTGGGGGGAGTGTCAACCAGTTAGTTGTTCTTATGTTTTTTTTTGTTTTTTCTTATTTTTTTGGGTTTTTGATATTTGGTTAATATTATTTTCACTTTTCACACATCAATTGATTTTGAAAGAGATTAAATTATTTTTTTAATAATAGATTTTAAATGATTGTTGATTTGAATTATTTTTCCATGAAATGAATTTTCAATAATTTTTATGAGTTTGACTAATTTTTGAAATCCATACCCCTGAAACACTGACTCAAAATATTTTTCATGTCATGTGAGGTATTCTAAAAAACTTTGACATATTCTTCTTAATACCCACACTTTCTTTAAGGGAAACATGAATTTTGTGTGAGAACCAGAATTTGTGTTTTTTATCTTTAGAAGATTTGTATTTCATGGAATGTATTTGAAATGATTGAGGCATATATTTGGATATCCACATTTTATCTTGAGACCCACATTTACATTTATCCTTCATCAGACCTTAGATGTTGTGAATTTCCTTATAGGTTTAAGCCACATTACAAGTTGATTTTTCCTCACTTACCCACACTTTTAGTATTTTTGCATGGATATTTCTAGTTTGTGTGTGGGGGAAGGGAATTTTTTGTGCGTTCATTGGGATGTGTATCATTTATGGTTGGTGTTAGGTGTGAGAAAATTTTTTGGGTAGTGTATAACAAGATAATTGGGCATCTGTTGTCATTTCATTATGATTTATTTGTTTTATCCATTTCTCCTTCAAAAAAAATTAAAAAATGGATATGATCTTGAATTCATCATTGTTCATTATTTTATCACTCATGTACCTCTAAAAAATTAAAGGCATGAATTTTCATTCATTCATTGTATTCAATTTTCAGCTCATCCTCCCTGAAAAAAAATTCAAAAAAAGAAAATAAAGCTATGCCTTTCTGGAGATTAAACAAATGAGGGAGAACATATATGATATCATTCATTATAATCACTTATTGGGTCATGTAACATTTGATAAAGGAGGTGGATTTGTTTTTCACATTTTTAAGGGGGTCTAAGAGAGTAATTTCCTATGTTTTCACTTTAATTAAGCATGTATTATACTTAAGAATCTAGCCGCCTCTTTCTGGCCTGAAACGTTTTAAATAATCTTACCACCAACCCTAAGACATAGAGTTATTTCAAACTTTAATTAAATCCCTCATGATTGAATTCATTTTCATGTTTCACGCTATGGAGAAATGAGAATTTTCACAGGCCTATGGTGATACATGCGATTTCCAAGTATGAGCATAACTCAAAATTCAATTACTCTTGAGTGAAGAGTGACATAAAATTCAATGTGTGGTAGGTTGTGATTGGGAAATGGATTGATTTATAAGGTTGATCAAATTTGAATTACTGAAATAAAAATTATAGATAATTGTTTTTCATAGATAATATATGATGGAATTCCATTTTTGATAAGATCATTGATATTTTCTCATATTTTTGATTGTTGTGTGGATTTTGATTTGAATGTAAGACGATTTCCTAGGAGTGAAATATTTATGTGTGGGGGAGTGATGAAGTTAATATTTTCATACTTTTTATTATTTAATTTAATGTTTTTAATCCCACAATAGTGTTAGTTTAAGGTTAATTGTCATGTTTTTAGGTTTTAGTGGTATTTTGAGCTTAAATAAAAAACAATGGTCAATTCTATAATTTTTTTAGTTTTCATTAAGTTAGGTAATTAGAGCATATATTTTTCAATATTGAACGAAATAGAATGATTTTTTTATAGATTCCTTGATTTATGGGATAAATATTTTTCTTTTGTACCAGGATCTAATTTGACAATCTATAAGCCCAAAAAATTCAATCAAGTTGGAGAAATATTCTGGACAACATGGTGGACCCCACCTCATTCATTGGAGCATAACTCAGGATATAGAACCCCAATTAAAGAGTTTCAGAATTTATTTGAAATATATTTAAATTTTTAATTCTACCAATAACTTTAGTGAAGATATTATATAATTAAGGTGGTCATTGGATGGTTGAAAGTGGGTATAAAAATTAGGAAACATTCGTCCCTAATTAATGTTGCTGAGTAAATGAACGATATCATTTTCTATAGAAGAAGAATGAAGTTGAATGTTTGGAGGAATAATGAAAAGATATTTGGGAACATTGTTCTAAAAGACCAAAATATAGTATTCAGTCATTAAATGGATCCACCACCTTCAATATTTTGGAGAAGTGATTCTGGAGTCAAGATTTCACTTTTTTTTCCTATAAAAATGTATCCCATCTCATTCTCAAAGTATTGGACCTTTTTTGCGGCCATTTTCTATTGTTTTTTTATCTTATTTCCATTGTAATAGTATTATTCATTTTAAATATATTTTTATCTTCTTCTTAATCTCATTATCATTTTTTTATCTTTTGCCTTTCCATCCAATTTTTCTCTACTATGATCTCTTATACTCGTGATCATGAGTAACTAACCCAAGGAACTTCCTTGGGGATAAATCCATTGATGAACCCAATTCAATGCATATTAATGTTTATTGATTCTTATTTTATTAGATTTAGGTCAAGGGGTATCTTATGGGGTAAGGCTCCTTTGTGTCCCCACTTGCCACCCGAGACATAACTTTCTCTTCTATAATATTTTCCCTCGACCGAGGAGGTGGATGTGTGGTCTCTCAATGATCATTGAGAGCATTGTATATTCACAAACATGTATACAAAAGGATATTCACACATATTATATAGTGTGTTTATTTATTAAATTTGAAAATAATAATGAGATGATGAATGTTCTATCTGGGTGATTCTCTCAGGAATATCTCCTTTCCGTCTAACATCATTTTGTCTGCATTCATTCTTTCAAAATTATCCAATGAATGTTTACATTCTTTTATATTTAATTCACATTTCTAAAACCACAATTTCATTTTGTTTTTCCTTATAAATAACAGAAATATAAAAAAGTGAATTAGAAGTAGTGATTGATTAACCAAAAAATAACCTCAAGAGAACGACCTAGGTCATCCCCTGTGCTGCACTTAGTTATAAATATTTTTGAGAGTGCGCATGACAACACTTAATCAATAGTAAATTTTTGACTCATCTTGTGAAGAATCTTATGTTTCAATCATGGAAAAAACACATTTAGTCAAAATATCACTTCAACTGGAATGTTGTGGAATATAGAGTATTGGAGCTATAAAAGCTAGGCGAATGTCCAAATCTAACTATTATTCGAAAAAAGTATATTTTATGGAATGTCTAAGACATGGATGGGAAATAGTTGGACTTGGGTGATTAGGAATAAAGTAAAGGAGTATCTCTAATAGTTTTGGTGGAAAGTAAAAAAGAAGGCTAAAATTTCAAATATAAACTATATGGATTTGTGGTGATTCTGAGAAAATAATTTCCAAGTGGGAGATTATAGGGCTAGATGTGTGAAATTTTTTTGGATATTTTTGGTAGCTTCTAAAATGCATGTTTCAAAAAATTAAACATCAAAACTGGATGATGGTTTTATAATAAAACCAATGATGTCTGAAACTAGTGGTAGGTAGAACGAGTGGTGATAACATACTCCAGATGGTTGTAGCAAAAAAGGAGTATCTAACTTGTTCAGGAGTACCTCTATTGAATATTTAAGAATAACATGTAATTTAAGAAAGGATATATATGATCCTTCTATGGGATGTATTAGAGTTACATAAATTAAATTCACTATTTTTTGGGGATTGGCAGTTGATGTTGTGGAGTAGGTGATAGATTAGATTAAGAGAAGGTATGTCTGCGAAGATCAGAAAATGGTTGAACTTATTATATCAGTAGGAAATGTCTATCAATAGGTATGTGGGATCATTTATTCACTTATCCATATAATTTTTAATCTTCTCATGTGATTAATAAAAGAATTAATTTTTCTCCCATGGAGTGGGATTAATTCTAAACTATAGATATCCCTTTGTCGTTGTAGTCTGTGTTTGTGAGTTATTTTGTTCTTTCTCTTGTGTGTTTATTCTATAAGGTCTATTGAGATAAAGGTGAATTAGTGTGTTTTTATAATATTTCCCTCATCTAAATTTTTATATCAAGTGATCCATGTTTTAGATGGTTTGAAACTCGTTCAACAAGCAAGGTTTCAGAAGGGGGTTTTATAACATGGGGGATTAACACAATAATAATTTCCGCTATAATTTTTAATGGATTTTCAATGTGTATTTACACTTCCTTTCAATTAGAATATTTAAAAATTAATCAAAATTAATTTCCTAGAAATTTTAATAGAAATTTCAGTAATAAATTAAAATTAAAATATACTTCTAACTTCCATTGATTTTTTTAGTAGACTTTTCAAATGACCATCCACCAAATATTCTATCAAACAACGATTTTTTACAAATATACCAAAATGAATTTTATTAAAACATTATAGTGATATTAATACCACATTTTTATGTGGATATACCTAAATAATGGTTGTGAATCCTTCCAGTGACACTAAAATGACCATTGATAATTCCAATACAAATACTAGCTATAATTACAATGAATTTATCATTATAAAATTCACTAAAATGTATGTGAAAAATCTTACTAAAAATTAATCTAGAGATTCTATTAAATGTGATTTTCATGTTGAAAATTTTAATTTAATTATCACTTCCATGTCATATTGAAATTACACCAGGACTTTAAAATATATTAAGTAGTTTCTAAACGTTTACAAAAAAAATTTAGAAACCAAAACAATTGTGTAAAACTAAATAGAAAATCAGACTCGAATGAATTACATTAGAAGTATGGATACCATTTTTTGTAAAAAAATTAGTTTTCTAAAATAGTTCATTGTAAAAGCTCCTTCTTGGAATCCAAGAGACCCAGTTTGAAATCAGGGTGGGGGTGAATTTCTGGGTTACTATAGCAGTTTTCCTAGTAGGTATTATGTGTACTAAAGCATAATGATATTTTCATCCGATTTGGTCCCTAGGTCCACCTATTTTGGCCTATGGTTCTCAAAGAATTTGGGCCCCCAAGGGCCTTTGGGACAAAGGGATTTTGGGAAACAAATGGAATTTAGGCCATAGGGACTTCAGGCCACAAAGAGAAATATGTAGTCTGAGTAAACCACACAGGAGTAGGCCTATAATAAGATTTTTAGAAAGTAAAAACCCCTAGAGAAGAGATAACTAGATTGAAAAAATGAGATGGTATGTCAATTTCCATTAATACTAGTCACTCCGAAGCTCTATATAAGGAAATATTTAGAAAATCATCTATAGAAGGTGGGGATCTAGGCACCTTCAATGATGCAAATGTTTGGGAGGGGCTATTTCATGTGAAGTCAGGTCTTAGGCAATCAAGGTCTTGTATTGAGCCTTGTGCCTTTGGGGCTTCGAGTCATTTATGGGCGTTGTTACATGGGCCTATGATTCATGTAATGGTTCCCACACAACCATAAAAATTGGGGATTATCAAATAAATAAATAAAAATTAGTGGCCTTCCAGATTTCAAACTATAAAGAACCGATACTTTTATTTGGATACACCAATGATATAGAAATTTACAATGTACCTTCTATTTTCATTAGTGCCTCTATTATTCAATTATACATGGTTAGTTAAGAATAAGTAGTGCCATAATGGAAATTTGGTCAGTTCCAAATGATAATGTCAAAGCCTCTATTTTGAGAAAATAATACAACTAATCATCAAGGAAGAAGATGAAGAATCATTGGAGTCACCACAGTTTCTTATCAAGGGATGGGAATCAATCATTTGGGTGTCAAAGAGAAATTAATTTTTTTTTCCAAGTATTCAAAAAATCAACATACCTTATAATATGGAAAGATTTATTAATATATAAAGAATATTGAAAATAAGATTTAAGTGTACTTATAAGGCTATGTCAACCTATGATTATGAAAAATAATGAGCTCATAGATAGAATAAATTAAATATTATTGTGAAACACTATTTCATTTCTAAAGGTAAATGTGGATTTCATTATATGTGATGACACATTTTAGGTAATTTTATTATTTTTTGATTTGTTAAAACTTTTTAGGTTTAAAATGTGATTTGTTTGAGGACAAGGTACTATTGCATGGTTAGGAACTTAGGTTAATCATGTGATCTAATTATGTATAAAAAATACATCTAGTAGTGTTTTTATGGTTAGGTGGAGAATTGGGCCAATTGTGTGATCTAATAATGTAATAGTATAGGTATTTTCTCAGAAATTACTTTGCATATGATTATATGTTTATGATTTATTAAGTGTATATAGATTTACAAGAACTCATTTGAATTTAAATTAATTGATTTTGTGTCTTGATTTGTCTTCACAAGTGATTTTCAATAAAAATACTAATATTTGATTTAAAAAGGAAAAATGAAAATTCACCTTAATCACTATGTCTGTTCAGAAAAAATACCATGTCCTTGATTTGGGAAGGGGTTTATTAGTGTATAGTAGGTGTTTCATAATTTTTAGGTGACATTAGGTCTTCATGTAATAGTGATGATTTAATTTTGAAGAATAAAAATATGTATTTATTTTGTGTGCATTGAATTATGATCTAATTATCTATTTTATAAGTTGTTTTTAGAGAGATGTTATTCTAGGGTTGATGTAAGAGGCATCCCTTATCGAATGAGGTGTCACCACAGATCGAGAATTCATCATTAATGGATTTCTAGAGTATGAAATGGGTTTGGAGCTTTGATTTTAATAATTTATTTTGAGTATATCTTCTCTTTATTCATTTGAATATGAAATCTCAGAATATTGGTATGAAATTTTATTATGTTAATTATTATTTAATTATAAATCTATTTCCATTATATTTTTTAGAATATTAAAATAGTATTTCAAGATAAACTATAGAGAAATACATGGGTTTTTTTGTGAATGTATTGATAAATTTTTATTTTATTGTTTCACATAACCTACCATGCCTTGTTGGAAAGGTCTCAATGCGATAAATCAATTTTAATTTGAAAAAATATAATTGTATTTATAAAATATAATAAAACGTAGAAATAATTTTATTTGTTTTTCACACTATCTCAACATTTAAGGCACTTAGATATCGAATCCTAGAAAAATGATCTTGGATATTTAATCATAGGATCTCAATTTTACAGGGTATGAATTTTGGTTATGTTTAGAGTTTTTCAAACCTAGTGTAACTATTTTGGGTGAAAGAGAAGAGGAATTGGTGTTGAGGGTCCCAAAAAAGATTATAAAAGGAGGATATGGTCCATCCAATTTTCAATCGGATGATGCATGTAGTATCACACAACCTTATAGTTTGTGGTACTTGATATATACCAAGGATCCACTACAATCATTTGATTATTTATATTGGATAGCGATCGAGGTGATGAGTAACCTAAAAGGGAACATTAAGTGGTGCAATCCATATTGGTTATCATCATCTGATCAGATGATTTAGTGGTTGTGAGATTTGAAAAAAAAGGTACAAGGCCACAGCATAGACTGCCAAAGAGTCACTCGATAAAATCAATTTAATAAGAAATTTGTTAGTAAAGTGAAACACATAAATGAATATTTTATTTTTGGGGTTCATAAATATTATTACCGAGAAGTGAGGTATGGGATGTTAATCTATATGCCCTAGGATGAGGCATGTGGGGATCCCAAGTGGAATCTCTATCACAAGATACATGATAGGGCATGTGGAGGGTCCAAATTAGAACCCAAAAGATTCATAAGACACCTTTTGTTATCTGAAATACAATGTAAGTTGTATTATGGATTTTTTAGAAAATTTAGAGTGTTAATTAAGCCTATTTTAAGATCTTTAACATGTAAAATTATTATTATAAAGTAATAATAATTGAACATGATTAAATCAAGTGATTAAGAGTAGGATGACTGGTCGATCACATCATTAAAGGTAATTTTTTTAGGATATACTCTACTTTACCTAATATAATTGTTAAGTAATATATCCACTATGAATGAATTTTATGTGGAAAAAAAGAAAATAGAAAACTCCAAACAAAAAGTTAGAAATCACCGCACTAACAAGTACTTTGTGAAATAGTAGTGTAGAAGTGAAATGAAGTGTAAGTAGTATTTTAAGTTCATGGAATGGTTTTCAGGGATGAGTGAATAAATCATAATGATTTTATACTAGAATAAAATTAAATCAGGTATTTTTTATTGTGAGATCATGAAGAGGTATTTCTTCATTCATTAAAATGTAATTAAATTGGAATAATTATCATAAGAATGTTTCCAACAACCTCATCAAAAATATAACATGTTATTGAAAATGACTTTAGAATTTTCAATTACAGAACTTAATTTAGAAACAATAAGGATGTGATAATGTAGTTATAAAAATATAATTCTCATTCAATCTTGAAATGAAACTCTAAAAAGTTTGTTTAATAGTTTTGATAGATGATCAAGGAAAACTACCATTGATTATTTATATTTGGAAAATGATTTTATCAATGAAATAAATGGAGTAAACTGATTCAATTCAGAATTAAATTACAAGAAAACATTATTAATTAAATTAACATTATGATTTTATTCCCCTATGTAATTTTATTCAAAGATCATATTCAATATAATATAAATAAACATGAATTTCTTCTAAAAAAGTGATAGAGATAAAGGATAAATGAGTATAATTAGAGGATTATTCCCTATCAAGATATCTTCTCTCTTTGTAGCTTCATATCCCTATAAAATCCATACTCTCGATCTACTTCTCTTAGTCCACCTTGAATTGTGTCCTCAAAATCTCCTTAAAAATATGAATTATAATGAAATAAAAGAACCCCTATTAATTTCTTTAATATAACCAACCCTAGGCTTCTCCACAGAGCTGGACACATTGTTAAATCCACTATTCACCTTCTTCTCTACTGTTACTTGAGATTACTCCCTAATAGATGATGGTTGTCTACATGAATTTTTTTGCATCCAAGTCAGAAGCACCTAGTTGCAATCCTATCTTGATTCAATCATTAAAGCTTCTCTAACAAAATTCAATATCTTCACATGTACTCAAATTCATATATAATTGATACCCCTTTGATATGATTTCAAATTTTGAGAATAGGCTTCATAGGATATATGTATGATATTTAAAATCACCCTAGAATTTTTGTTAATCTTATGTATCTTTAGATAATTATAATTTGAGAACTTCATCTAATATATTGTAATTCTTGACCATTCATAGTTATATTTATGTAGTGCCACAATTAATATCATGTGAGATTCCCATGAGAACATTGAATTTGACACAACACCCATATTTTGAATTTAATCGCATGACGTTTAATCACATGATAGACTTCAGTTAATCTAATATGAGGCTGAATTATTTTCCATAGTTGCATTAACATCATTCCAGTGCCTTCAACATCTTACACATTAAATAATTCTCCTAATTTATTAATGTGGTGTACCTTACAGAACTACAATATCTTGTTATGAGTTATCACCAACATCTTACATGTCTATTAAAAATTCTTACCTAACCGATGAAGATATTACGTATGAACATGAATTTATTATATATTGGGATCTGTAAGGAAAATATAAACACATTTGAAAATTTATCAAAAAATAATATAAAAAATTCAATATATAATAAAACCTTCAACCAAATTTAACCAATAATTTTCATATGTAAACAAGTAAAATTGTAAATCTTTCTAACAAAACATATTTATAATAGAAACATGGAACATATGAAAAATTAATTTAAAAGAAAAACCCATTTAATTCTCTAAAAATAAACAATTTAAAATATATTTTCACCAAAAAATCAAAAATAATTTTTAAAAAGATACATATAAATTAAATAATTAAATATTTATAAATTTATCACAAAAATATTTCATTTTCCCAAAAATATAAAAATTATAGTTTCAACACATGATGACCAGGAATCAACAATTCTCTAATAAAATCAAATTTTAATCATAGAAAAAATAATTTTTTTAAAAAAAGGATATTAAAAAAATTTATAAAATATATTCCCATCAATGACCATTAATTATCATGAATTATGTTATGAGAGGAATGAAATCATTTAATTTTGAATTGATTGATTGAGATATCAGAAATGATTTGGTAATCATGTAAATATTATCAATGTCAAATAATAATAATATTTGTTGAAATATTGATGATTCTTAAGATGATAAGCTTGTATTAGTCAATTGGATGAGATACCCAACCAGGATAGGTGGTGAATGACTCTTATTGTCAACTCAGTGGTCATGATCCGATGTTGTAAAAATGGGTAGATAATGAATTAATTTTATGATGATTTATCTTGAATCATGTTAAAAAAATCTATGGATAAAACAAGTTAATTATGAAATAATGGATTCTAGAAATTTATCATATATGACTAGAATGGATGAGAAAAAAGTAATGTTATATAAAGAAGGGTTTGGATTAGTGAAGATAAGAGAGAATTATATGAATGTTGGATAATGCCTTAACGATGTAAGTTAAATACTTAAATAAAAAATTAATGATTAAGAGAATGGATGTTTATTAAAAGGTTACATCTGAATAGAACTCTACATAGTTAATTAGATGATATAAATGTGAGAATTTATATCAAGATATGAAATGTAATTTATAGTAATAAATAATGAGGATGATGTGATTGAATTATAAATGGTGATAAAGGTGAATAATGTTTTATGTTAATATGGGAAATGAATAATGATATAATGATGATGGAGAGTATCACCTAAAATATTGTGGCATGATCACAATGGAAATGGGGGTGTATAATGGATTTCTTGTAATCGATGAGAATTAATGGTAAATATAATATTGTAAACTTAGTCTCTTAAGATTACATAGATGGTAATTTATGGTTAGAAAGTGGTATTAGCCTCATTACTATATGACCATATGAATATTTCAATAACAACATTAATCATTATTGAGTCATTATCACTAGTATTTGATATTCTATGAATATGGGAACTCATTGAGGATGTAGTGTCATCTAGAGATGACCAGGTGGAATATAATATTGGTTATTCACTATTATGAGAATTAGGATAATTCAATAATTATCATTAATATATTATTGTATTATCATTAGATTTATATGAGAATAGGTAGAAGGGATTTTTTGAGAATGATGATGAAGATCTAGATTACCAAAAAAGGAGTATTGTAAGAATGACAGGAGGGCCCTTAATTGCGATTAAGATGATATTTGTGTGTATTAATTACATTGAGATATGATGTAGCATGTGAAAAGTGTGTATCAATGGGGAAAAGTTATAATGGTGGATCTTATTTACACTCACCCTCTATTTAGTGTTGTATTGGGATGCCAGTGAATATAACTTCTATCACCCACTGGTCTAGGAAAAGAACCATGATGTCATGTGCATGTATACACCATAATTCACCCATAACTATAGGATGACATAGGTTAGATATTTCCAGAAGATATGTAGAGAAGGGTTATTCCTCTATCATCTTTGGTGTGAGATATGTAAGGATGGGTAATTCCACCAGTTTCCTTGAAGAGATAAGACCATGTATTGGATAAATAGAAATTGGAAGTTCCTCCACTTACCTTATTTCGAGAACATGATGGATGATCTATATAGAGATTATTTATTCATTCATCAACCTCAATACTTTAATATAGAGGATGGTAATTTTTCTAAGTGGTGACACCCCTTCTCTCCCACAACATGTATGAACATCGATAGTGATGCACTGAATATTATCTCTCAACCTCCTCTATCTTGGATATTTATGAGGACCATAAATATAGATACATAAATGACAATGTGTATTTCCTCCATTATACAAGTATTTATCTATATCCCTAGAGATGCATATTTAATTTAAAATCTAAGCATTTATATGTTCCATTTTAAGGAGATGTGTATTTTCTCCAGTAATTCAGTGATAGTTCGAGACATGTATTTTCTATACTAATTATGAGATGGATGATGACATTTTGTTCCTCCAATATCTCACGATATGTTCATGTAAGGTGAATTATCAGATTGTTTATAGATATGAATGATGTTTCCTAATAGAGAAACATTACTATTTTGAGAGCATTAAGAAAGTGAGCACTGGGTGGATAGATCATGGATATGTATGATGATAGATTAAGGTGGTATTATATTATCTACAAACTATTTATTATTTATGTACACATAAACTAGTTTTTTATGAGGTCATCTCACTAATTGTGAAGACCATACTAGTTATTATTATTCTCACCCTCGCATGTACACAAAAAATATATTAACCCTATGCCAATATAGATCAGGTGATTCTGAGGATGGATGATCATAGATTCTTTATATGGATTATGGATTTGGATAGTTGGTGGAGAGGAGGGGATCATAATGATGAGCACTCTTATTTTACTAGTATATGGGATGGAGACTACCTGAGAAGTGAGGGTTACACTTGTATGGTTATATATAATATTTTTCATTGTGTCATAGAAGTTTTGGTTATTTATATTCATGCCTTACATTGTTCAGTTTCATATTTCATGCATTTATTATGGATTTTTGTGTATGATAGTGGAAGGAAGGTTGATTTAGAGTTAATTCCTCCTATATTGTGTGGAAACCTAGGCACTAGTCCATAAAACCAGAACTACGGGGGCAGAGTTCGATGATTTTACTTATTGGTGATGCAAGACAAGACATAGTGGTATCAAAGTGATAAGATGATGTATGTGTTAATCACATGGGAGGATTGGTTTGGATAGTATGATAAATTCTTACTAAGGATATCTAGTATATGTTGTCACAATAGATTATTTATTAAAGGATACAATAATTAAAGTATTCCTGAGTAAGAATTTTATTTATGGAACATGACTATGACCTTAGTAGGTACCCTAGGATTTAAAAAGTGGATTACACTTTTAGGTTTTAGTGTAAGAACTATTTTTTTTGGGTTTGTGTTGGATGATATGGTAGTTATGATACCATAATTTACACTTGGGATAATCAGATAGAGATAATACAACAACACCATGGGAATCTAAAATTATGATAGGGGAATAAGTTCATTGGAGGTTGCAACAACATTGTTGAATGATAGGTTTTCAATGAAAACCAAAGTCACTAGTTCAATAGAAGTTATCCAAGTGTTGTAGTTCATCATATAAAAAAATGGATAAGATAAGGATGTAAGGAAACTTATTAGAAAAAGATTTTTGATTTTACTAAATATAGGCTAATGAAAGTATCGCAATGGTGGCTGAGTTTGGGAATAAAGAGGACGAGCATCCAATGAATTCACTTAAAAGACGGTCAATTTCCATTTGATGAAATTATGTAGATAGAAGGAAAAACATCTTCTAGAAGTATACAGTTCCAAAGGAAGTTAATTGTTGTGATAAAGTCATGAATGTTGACATACAACCACCACTATATATTTATAGACAATATGGAATCCCATATTTTTATTACATAACATTGCATTACATTTTACAAACATATGATCCTTAAAGTTTAGTGTCTTGGAAATAAAGTAAATAATACATGAAAACATATAAATTATTCTAATACACTTGGAAGTATTATTCATTAGTTCATACTATGTAAAATTACTCCAACTCATAACCTAGCGACACACATCAATGGAAAGGGTGAGCGGAAGTCCCAGTAAGGAAAAACAAGTGAAACCTTTTACATATGAACTTGAGTGACATCTATAAGAACATGTGTAATATCAAAAAATAATGATAAATAGGAATATAATAATAATAATAACTTGAATCATAACTTGATAATGTGTCTAAAACATTTAACTTAGAAATTAATAAGCATATCACCAAGGTCCATCCCCAAGGTGTCATAAAAATTACCAAGGTTATTCACTAAGGTATCGTAAAACTTATCATCTCTATAGATTAATTTATTTACCCAATGAATTGGAGTGCTACTAGGGAACACCCTTAATATGTATTTATTTTCATGTGATTAACATAGATGTTAATAAAACATTTTATAAATAACCCAAATATAATAAAAGAAAGTGGTTTCATATCACAATCATGGCATTTTGTAAAGTGCTTAAAAACATGATCACTATGTCATTTATAACCCACAGAAAAGAAATACGGGTTTTATGCATGTCAATTACATAATAAAATAAATCATTTTTATGTCTTGATGAATACACATGGAAATTAAAGAGGTTTGCATATTCAGATAATGAAAATAATATAATTTCTTGATAGAAGATTGATTTTGATATAAGAATTATACAGCATAATGGGTACAAAACATGGTTTTATAAAACATTAAAATGGGAGGGAACATGGGTCAACCATTCATAAAATACTCATAATATAGTACGGGGAAATAATAAAATGGAAATAAGAACATGGTTTGAAAATTTGAATGACATATCAAATAAAAGGGAACTTGAAAAGGAAAGAGGTGTTTGGAATTAACTTAACATGAAGAGTAACTTATAAAAATATATGATCGGGACCTCAAGGGGTTGAGGAAACCTTGGGAGGTAATATTATCATACAATCAAGGGGGATGATTTTTTAATGATTAGAAACTAAGGAATGGGTGGTTATTTATAGTAAAATAGAGGGATTGTTTTATTAATTTCAAAGGACACCTCATTAGTGGTATTTGAAAAACCATGGGCTTGACCAAGGTATTTGAAAATAGTATTGGACACTTGGGCCACCTAATATAATATTTTATTCTGATAGAGTTTACCATCAATATTATATCATGATTACATCATTAATGATGTCATTAAACAGACTAGGAACTCAAAACTATATTTGATTACTATTCACCAAAAAACAGAACATTTTATAAAAATCTCATAATTTTAGAGTAACCTAATATTAAAATTCTCAATTCAAAAAAGAAATTTATTTATCTTAATAAATCTCTATATATGATAAATTTTAATTTTAACTATAAAAATACTTAATTATTAAAAATTATAGAAGACGAAAAATGCATAGTTACATGCATAGTAATGTTTTCGACACTTAAAAAAATATTATATTATCATTTGTAATAAAAAAGGTGTGTTTTTAGAAAAATATTTCATTATAATAAACATAATTAATAAATACATATTTTATGATAATAAAAGTAAAATTTTACCTAAAAAATTAATTTACCAAATTCCATCATAATTATTATGTAAAACTATTGTTAAAACTAGAATGATGAAATAACAATTTTATTTAAACAATGGGAATACATTTTATGTATCTAAGTACTTGACACATAACCCCTTAAAACACACGCATACTACCTAAGGGTAAGGTGTGCGATGGTGATAGACTCTTGGAGCGACTTGGATAATATTGCTCGAGTGGTAATCTCCGGTAACTTGAACTTCTCTTGTAGAATTTTCCGTTCAAGATTAACGTGTTGAAGATAGGCCTGATCTTGGTCAAGATAAAATCCTAGTGACACTACCACATTCCCATGCTTAGATAAATGGGCTTTTTACGGCCCGAGTCTACTAGATGAGGCCATAGACTCTTCTTTCTGCATTAATTATCCATTATCATTTCTAATTATAAAAAATAATTATAAAATTATAAATTTTTATTGTTTCCAATAGTAATATTAACAAATGGTCAAATAATGGTCAAAACCCAATGGTCTCACTTCATTTATACTCATAAATTTTAAGGAAATAAAATATTATTCAAAAGTTTGGGTCGTTACATTCTTCCCCCCTTAAGAAAATTTTTCCCTGAAATTTCAACTTGAAACCTTATAAGAGAAAAGGTGTGGGAACATGTACCTCAAAGTCTCCTCTTTTCCCATGTAGATTCTTCATATTTTTGGTTCCTCTGCCACACTTTAACAAGGTGGGTGTTCTTGTTTCATATAACCTTGTCTCTGCAATCCAAGATCCTCATCGGCTGCTCCTCATAAGAGAGGCCTTATTTTAGTTGTACCACTTTTGGATTTAGTACATGTGAAGGGTCAGGTATGTACTTCCTGAAGAGGGATACACAGAATACATCATGGGCTTGTGCTATATTTGGAGGAAGTATAAGCCAATAGGCCACTGCACCTATGCAATCAAGGATTTCAGAGGGGCTGATGTAACTGGGGTTGAGCATCCATTTAATTCAAAACTGCATGACTCTCTTCCATAGAGAAATTTTATGGAAGACCTTATCACCAACATCAAACTCCATGTCATTTCGATGGTATTCAGCATAGTTATTCTGCTGGATATGAGTAGCCATAATGTGTCGTTGGATTGAACGAACATTTTTTCCATCTCTTGGACAAGTTCAAGCACATGAAACATTCTCTCGCCAGCTTCATCATAACATGTAGAAGTTCAAAATAACTTTTCATATAGAGATTCATAGGGTTCCATTTTAATTCTCTAATGGAAGATGTTATTGCAATAGAACTCAACTAATGGGATATAATGATCCCATAAACCATTAAATTCCATTGATCATGTTCTCAACGTGTCCTTGAGTGTTTGAATTGTCCTTTCAAATTGGCCATTAGTTTGGGGCTGACATGCCATACTGATGTTCAATTCAGTACTCAATAAATATTTAAGAATTATCTATAATTTTGATGTGAATCTAGTATCATGATCAGATATGATAGAGAGTGGTACGCCATGTATCCTTACCACTTCCCTCACATAAATCCCGGAAATTTGATCAAGATATAAATCTTCCCAAATATAGATAAAATGGGTAGTCTTGGTGAGACGGTCCACTATTGCCCATATTTCATTGTTTCATTGGGATGTTCTTAGGAGACCCAGGAAAAAGTCCATAGTGATATTATCCCACTTCCATGTTGGTATGGTTAGTGGTTGTAATACCCCTTTACGAATTTCTATCTCTTCCTTCACATGCTGACACACTAGGAACCTTGTAGTGTAGTCATCAATCTCCCTTTTCATGTTATCCCACAAATAAGGATCACTAAGGTCCCTACACATTTTCATGCTTCCTAGATGTATAGTGAAAGTAGATCTATGAGCTTCATCCCTCATCTCCTTCTTTATTTCTGAAATAGATGAAACACATAGCCTTGTATGAAATTTTAGTACACATTCTTGATCCATATTGATCATAGGAAACCCCCCATCCTTTACATCCTCAAACTTCTATTTTAAAAAAGGATCTTATTTCTATGATTTCTTTATCCTCTCTAGTAATAATGGTTATGAAACCATTTGGGATTCGGTTGATGACATCCTTTCCCTTACAATTCCCATGTCTAGTTTCACTAGGTCTTTGATCAAGGGATCTCTTTGAATCCATATCATGGACAGAACAACATGGTCTTTCCTACTTAATGCATCAATGACTTGGTTTTCTCTTCCGGGATGATAATGAATTATACAATCATAGTCTTTAAGAAATTGAAACCATCTCCCTTGTCTCATTTTATATTTTTTTTGTGAGAATATAATTCATACATTTATGGTATATGTATACATCACATTTCTCCCAATAACAATTGTGCCTACAAATATTTTGAGAAAAAAAACTGCAACCAGATCTAGATCATGCGTAGGGGAGTTTTTCTCATGAGGATACAAATTTCAATATTCATAAGCAATCCCCTTGTAATATTTCCTGAGTATGCTCCCAATACCTTTTAGAGACGAATCTATGAAAATGATAAATCCTTCTCTGATTGAGGGAAGAGTTAACATGGGTCCAGTAATCAATATCTTCTTTAGCTTTTGGAAACATTATTCACACTCCTTTGTCTAGTTGAACTTGACATTTTTCTAGCTAACATGGTTAGTGGATTATAAAGTAGTGAAAAGTTTTTCAAAAACTGCATATAATATCCTGCCAAACTAACGAAACCATGAATCTCAGTTATTTTTGTAGAATGAGGCCACTCTTCTACAATGATTTTCTTTGAAGGGTAAACTGAGATTCCTTCAATGGTTAAAAAGTGAACCAAGAAAGAAACCTATTGGAACCAAATCTCACACCTGCTGAACTTTCCAAATAACCTCTCCTTCCATAGAGCTTTCAATATAACCCATATATGCTCCACATTTTCCTCATGAAGTTTTTAATGTATAACAATATCATCAATAAAATCTACCACAATGTTATCAAGGAAGTCCTTCAAGACTCTATTCACTAAATACATAAAAATAACATGAGAATTAGTCAAACCAAAGGTCATAACAACTAACTCATTATGGATATATCTTGATTGAAAGGTATTTATAGAATATATTCTTTATTCACCCTCAATTGACGATAACCAGATTGAAGATCAATCTTGGAGAAGAATAGAAACCCCATGAAGCTGGTCATATAATTCCTGAATTCTTGGAAGGGAGGATTTGTTCTTCACCGTGACCCTAATGAGTTCACTATAATCAATTAATAGCTACATTGATCTATCCTTCTTATTCACAAAGAGAATAGGTGCACCTCAAGGAGATGCACTTGGCCATATAAACCCCTTCTCTAAAATATCTTGGATTTTCTTCTTTAATTCCTCCAACTGTACATTTTCCATTCTATAAGGGTTTTTTGAAATAGTATGGGATCTGGGCACAAGTTCAACAGAGAACTCATCCTATCTTTCTAGGGGAGGTCTAGGTAACTCCTCAGGTTATACATCAATGTATTCTAGAACTACGGGGACATTATCTATCCTTATATTCTCATTTCCTTACTCTTCTTCTTTACTGATCAACTCCATAAAAAGGCTATAATAGGTTCTTCTAGAAAAAAATAAAGTTGAGATATATCTCCATAGGAGATAAATATAGATCATCCATTCAAGACTACTGAGAATTCCTTGCTTCTGCATTTGTTCATAGCATTATACTTTGAGAGACAATCCATCCATAGTATAATGTCAAATTCCAACAAGGGAATGAATAATAAATTTTCGATTAGATCATGCTATATAATGTAAATACTATATTTTATAAACACTTTTGATGCTAGGATAATCACTCAAGGATTCTTGACTAATAAATCTACTTGTATAAGTATAGGGGTTTATTATGTATTCATTGAAAACTTGGAGGAAACAAAGGAATGCATATAACTAGAATCAAACAAAGTACTTGTTATCGTTGAGAGAACAAAAAGAGTACCTTCTACCACATCATTTAGAGCATTGAATTCATCTTTTGTAATGGAAAGATCATGTTTTTTATCCCTTGTCCTATACTGAGGTTGATGATGATTCCCCTCCACTTCCCTCAGACTTGGACAATGATTAGAAAAGTTCCCAAGAAATCCTCACTTGAATCATTGGACTTCAGGTAGGGATGAAACCATCTTCCCCTTTTAATTATTGTTTGGAAAAAGAGGTTTCACCACACTACAACAATTTTGAGTGATTTGGATATATGTTACACACATGTAACACTTCCCACTCTGGACCAAGAAGTTCCCCGAATGCTTCTTCCCACATTTATTACATGTGGGAAGATGCACTTTCTTTCCACCTCTTATCTGATCAAGGATCCTCCGCAAACATCACTCCATTTATCTCTTCTTTTAGTTGTATTTGTGAGACCACTACATCTCACCAAAATCTAGTTCTACCTTCATAGCAATCCCTATGATCTCCTCATAGCTATCATAGTCTCAGTTGGATATATTTTTCCATAGATGAGGTTTTAGTCCATTGAAGAATCTATCAACCTTCTCATTAGGATCCTTGATGAAGCTAGAGGTGTAATGTGAAAGCCTTGTAAATTTCATCTCATAGCATCCCACAGATTCATTCTCCACATACTTTATATTGATAAATTCTTTCTCCATTTTCACTCTCATCGAATGTTGGAAATACTTATTAAATATTATCCCTCTAAACTCTTTCCACTCTATAGCTTCAATCACCCTTCTTGTCCTTGGGTTTTTAATCAGTGCCCACCAATGATCAGCTTCTCCCTCTAATAGGTAAAAAACCAGGGTGACTATCCCTTGTTTAGAACTATGATGAATAGAAAATATATTTTCTAAAGATCTTATACAATATTCTATAATCAATGGGTCTGTAGATCCACTAAACGTTGGTTGTCATTGATTCATAAAGGGCTCAATGGAATGTTGTTCCCTTATTGGTGAAATAAGTCTCTCATATTATTTCAAGTTATTTCCCAAAACTTGAGTCAGTTGGTTCATCATTCTCATGAACGTTTCCATTCCAGCTTCCATCATTGGGTCGTCAACACATGGTCCATTGTGGTCACCATTTACATGGTTCCTCATATTTCCCTCCATTATCTAAAAGAAGAAAACCTTAGTGAGAAACTTTTTTTATTTAATAATATTATAAATCTAATGGGTTTTTATGTCTTAAAACATCATTGTTAAACACATAATTGATAAGAAACAATTATATTTTCTATTAATCATTCATAATAGTTCATAAAAATCATGTGATTAACCAAAAATAAACCCTGGGAGTGTCAAACCAGGAGTGCAACAAGGCCTCTTGTCGTGCATCACTTCCCATTTAAGTCTAGGTCAAAGTGGTGTTTTTGGGTTTTAACCATAGATATATCTATGCCAGATCCACATCCACTTGTTCGTATCTGGATGAGGATTTATTTATTCGGAAGCCACATGGTTAATATTTCAGAAAAATATCAGAAAAATATCATATATTTAAAATTTTCTATATGGTTATTTTTAAATATTTAATATCATAATTTCCAAAAATAACTAAACTATACTCTAATACACACTCTGGTATCCCACCTTTTAATTTCATAACATTGCAATACATTTTACAAACAGAGGGTCTTTAAAGATTAGTGTCTTGGAAATAAGGTTGATAATACATAAAAAATATAAACTTATTCTAATCCACATGAAAGGATTATTCATTTTATTATCCTATGTAAAATTACTCTAACTCATAACCTTGGTGCATACATCAATGAAAATTGTGGTTAGAAGGCCCAGTTAGGAAAAACAAGTGAACTAGTTTACATGTGAACATGTGCGATATCTATAAGAACATGAGTAATATAATAAAGGAATGATAAAGAGGAATATAATAATAATAATAATAAATTCAATCATAAAAAGATAATGTGGCCACAAAATTTAACATAGATATTCAAAAGCATATCACAATGGTCCATCCCCATGGTGTCATAAATATTACCAAGTTTATTTACCAATATATCGTAAAACTTTTCCTTTATAGAGATTAATTTCATTACACACTGAATTGAGATATATCAGGAAGAAACCTAAATATGTATTTATTTTCATGGGATCCACATAGATCATAATAAAAAATTTCATAAATATCGTAAATAGAATATATTAAATGGGTTTCATATCAAAATAATGGCATTTTAAAAAGTTCTTAAAAACATGATCATTAGATCATTTATAACCCACATAAAGGGAATAAGGGTTTTAAGTATGTCAATTATAGAATAAAATAAATAATTTTTATTTATTTATGAATACCCATATAAATTAAAGAGGTTTGTGTATTCATATAAACAAAATAAAAAAATTTCTTGAGAAAAGAGAGAGATTTGGAGATGAAAATTCTATAGTATAACAGGTATGTATCATGGTTTTATAAAACAATAAAAAGAGAGGGGAAAGTGGCCAACAATTCATAAATGACTCGTAATAGAGTATAGGGAAATAATTAAATAGAAATAAGATCATGGTATGTAATTTTGGAAGACATACTACATAAAATAGAACTTGAAATGAAAAGAGAAGTAGAGAATTACCTTACCTCGAGGATTAAATTCTATAAACATATGATCAGGACCTAGAGGGAATGAGGAATAATTGGGAGGACACCTTGTGAAGTAATACTACTGGATATTTTATGGGTATTATTTTAAAATTATGATAAAAATAGGAATGGGTGGGTATTTATAGTAAAAACGAGGGAGTTTTTTTATTAATTTCAAAGGACACCTCATTAGTGGTATTTGCAAAACCATGGGCTTCACCATGGTATTTTTCCATGTTATTGGACACTTTGGAGACCTAATCTCATATTTTATTCTTAAAGAGTCTAAACAAATTATTAAATCATTATAACATCATTAACGATGTCATTAAACATACCGAAAACTCAAAACTGTATTTTTTACTATTCATCAAAAAATAAAACATTTTATAAAAATATCACTAATTCACCGTAACCTAATATAAACATTATGAATTAAAAAATGTAATTTATTTCATCATTATAAATCTCTATATATGATAAATTTATCTTTTAACTATAACAATTCTAAATTATTAATAATAATAGTGGAAAGAAAATGCAAAGTGACGTGCATAGTAATGTTTTCGACACTTAAAAAAAGAAAATTAATTTATCATTTGTAATTAAAAAGGATTAATTTTATAACACTATTTGATTATAACAATCATTATTTATAAATTCTTATTTTAAAATAAAAAAAATTACAATTTTACCTAAAAAATAAATTTACAAAATTCCAACATAATTTTTAAGAAAAACTATTCATAAAATGGGAATGAATAATTGACAATTTTTTTAAACAATGGGATTAAATTTTATGTAACTAGGGTCTTGAAACATAACCCCTTAAATAACCCACATACAACCTAATGGTAAGGTGTTTGATGGTGATGGACTCCTGGGGTAGCTCAGATAATATTTCCCGAGTGGTAATCGCCGCTAACTTGAACTTCTTCAATAGGTGATTCCGATCAAGCTTAACTTGTTGAAGCTCTAATAGGGCATGGTCAAAAGTGAAGCCTAGTGAAACTAAATCCTTCCCAAGCTCTGATAAATGAGATTCATATAACTTGAGTCTATTGGATGAGGCTATTGACTCTTATTTCTGCATTAATTATCCATTATCATTTCTATTTATAAACAATAATTATAACATTAAAAATTATATTTGTTTCCAATAGTCTTATTAACCAATAGACGAATAACTATCAAAACCCGATGCTCACATTTCATTTCTTCTCATACATTTAAAATAAATAAAATATTATTCAAAATTTCATGTCAGTACAGACAAATTAGTGGATGTTACAAGGATACAATGATTGAAATAATTAATGTTGGGTTACCCATGAGTTTTGGATGGTGGTGAAAACCTATTGATTGGATGGACTTTGTTATATTAGGCATGGGTGATCCAAAATTTTAGAGGATAATTAATGAAATAGTCTTGATAGTGGGCATGGTTTCTTAGAAGGATCTAACTTATTCCATCCATAATGTAAAAGGTATAAGAACCAAAGGCAGGAGGTTGTAACCATAATAGTGGAAGTCCAAAATACGCGCTAGAAGTAAGTACTTTTCAAAATGATATATTTAATGTTATAATATAGTAAAATGTTTGGGAAAACGAAATATATGTTATTCTTGTTACTCAGGTGAATTTTCCATGAATAAAATGGATGCAACTATTCTCTCATGGATTTAGGACACAAATTTCAAACTACGGAATCCATTGTGCATTTTTCTTCTGTATGGCTGCAAATCCTGTGGCATGTCATGTGCTTGTATTTCATGTGTGTTGTTTGGAAGGAAGGTTTTAAGGTGAACCAGGAGGGGGCATCTAGAACCTTAGGAAGATGACACAATGAAATGATATAGGGTACAATTTATCCTCTTATTTATTGTTGGGAAGTCAGGGGGGCTTCCAATTATAGGAGGATCCAGGGAAATGTTCACATTATTGCATTCAATGGGAAAATTTTGATGGTTGTTTGCATCCGGTCTCCAAAAAATGGTATCAGAGTGAGGAAGCCAAAGAATTACCTATATAAATACTACATTATTTTATATTATTATTTAATAACTCACATAGAAATACTTGAACAAGAATCATAATGGTTTTTGCCTTTGGTAGTACACAAAATAGATTTTACGTTGGAGTTTTAACATCAATTTTTAAATCACAAAATATAAAAGTTTATTAAAATTGGTTATTAATGTAACTGATGTTAATAAATTACAAGTTAGGTTTTGAAATTTTTTAATCCAACTTTAATAATGAGTTTTTAATGGTGGTTAAAATATAACGGATGATAAATATAAAATTTCGGATTGTGCCAACGTGATGTTCCATTTTTTAAAGCATGAATTTGAAAATTTTAATTTCCACCTAAAATTTATGATTTCAAAAATATTGTTTTTAAATTTCATTTTTATTTTTTCATGATCCACTTGTATTCTTTTTAGATCAACTATTTTGATCTAGATCACCATTCTACTGGTTATTATTACGTCTATCTCATCATGGTATTTATAATTATTTTTACATGATATAATTTTTTCATGATTATTTTTCTCATTTGATACACCTATTAATAGTTCCATTTTTATAATGAATAATACTTCTTTGTATCACTTTAAAATTACATGGATTCCACTGAAGTCTACAATATATTAGAAGTTGTAGATTCAGAAGCATCATGAGTTTTTTCCTTTAAAGAAAATTACGTTAGAAAACACTATAAAAAAATTAAAATTAATTCAAAGATTTAAGTTTCATTATATTTATTTCAATTAGTTTCTATGATTTTTTTATAAATATTTTATTTTCATCAGAGGATTTAATCAACATTTATTTTTTAAAAAACATGCAGTTTTTATGTTGATTATTTTATAATCGATCTAAAATGTTACATTCAATGTTATTTTTTTATAATTTATGTTTAAGGTCACTTGTTTACATAAATAATTCAATAAAAATGTAAAAGGTATTTAAAATAGTAATTTTAAAATTAGTTAAAATAAATTACTTTTAAAAAACAATTTTTCTTACATCATTTACAATAACAATACCTAAAAAGAGATGTTAAAAACATAAAAATCAACATAAAAATCATTTTTTTACTACTGATACTAGATAAATAATCATATTATTTCAGGAAATATATTTAATATTTCTAATAAAGTACTTCTCATATAACACAATTCTTAGACATACCCAACTTAAAACCATTCTTCATAACCCATGGAAACATAAGAAAGGGTGAGCTCAGATGCTTAATATGGGTAAACATAGAAGATATCAATCAATGATCACAACTGAGTATAAGATAAGAATAAGGGTTTGATAACATGATAATAACGTAAAAATGTCATACACAATCATTCAAAGATCTTAAATCATGAATCATTACATAAGGATTTTTCATAATAAAAGACATAAGTCATAAGAGTTCAGAATAATCAATAATAAGTCATGATCCATGAGAACATATAATAAGCATTAGACATGGGGTTTTTCCATACAAATAGGCATCTAAAATAATTTAGTTTTTCAAGTTTGACATAAAATACTATCATGTTGAATTTTTTTCACTCTCCATACCATCATTTCCTTAGTCAAGTTTCACTCCCATGATTATCATAATAGGATGAGTCCCTTAAATAAATGGTTTCACTCCCCATTCCAGTCTATATTATCTCATGAGATATTAATCTCTACACAATTAATTTGATATATATATATATATATAATTATTATCCCCCTAAGAAATAATTAAAACAATACATATGTGTTCGACAAGTTCATAAAAAAATCCATAATTTCATTATATCATAACCCATGGAATGGAAATAAGTTTCATAAATATATCATCATTTCATCATATAATAACCCCTAAATAATATAGGTTTCATAAATATTTCATTATAAATTAATTAACCAATTGGAAATAAATGATATTGGTCAAATCATACATAATACAATGTCATAATAATCCTTCCTAACAAATAATGTGTATGGTATCATAATATAATATCCCTAGGGAAGAATAAAAATATTTAATGGATGTTGATATAGATTAAAAATACATGGAGAATAATATTTGAAAAATTTCATTGAAAATAGGGAAAATATCCTTTTATTTTAGAATATTTAAAAAATAAAAGTTCCAAAAATATAGTGAAAAATATTTTCTTCAAAAATAACCATTTAATTTTTAAAGGTAATATTTAAATAAAAGAATATTAATAATGATGGGGGAAACTATTCATGTATTAAACATTAAAGCAAAGATTCCATCCACACTTTATAAAAGTCATAAAAAACCTCTTCAAAAAATATTATAAATATTCCATTTAAACCTCTAAAATAAAAATAAAATATGGATAAAAATGAATTTAAATAATCATTGCATCATATAAATCAACATTATAGAAAAAAATCTTAAATAACACATACATGAAAAAAAAATCATCGACCAAAGAGGAAATAAGGTTAGTTTATCTTATAAACATTTTCTAAATATTTTTAAGTACCAATGATAGGAAATGATACCAATACTTAAAAATTATAGGGATAAATGTATAAAAATAAAATATATTGGGTTTAAAGTATAAATATCATATAATTTATATTAAAATATATTTAACATATTCAATACCAAAAAGAGATGAGATTGTAACAAAAACTATGACTTAAAGACCAGTCTTTATTAATACATGTTCAATCCACCTATATAATAAATATATATTTATTATAAATTAATTTCAATACTATATTCATAAAACAAATATTATTTATAATTCATTTATAATTTTCAATTCTTCTTTTATTAACAATTATTCATTAAAATTAATATTCGGGTGAAAACTAGTCTTCTTTCTATGCATGTTTCAGTTTGATGATTTTAGTTATTTCATATTGGTCCTAGGTTATGGATTCTCTATACCATGAATGATTTCAAATATCATATTGGAAAATTCCATTCGGAACATGGCATGGGTACCCCATATTAGATATAAGGTTAATTATCCCAATGATTTCAAATAAATTTCTAATAGGTAATGGGTCTCCTATTAGTGTGGTTAGGTATCTCCCTGATGTATATTATCCCCTAGAAAGGAATAAGTCCCCCAAAATTTCTCAATGATTGAGATTATTGAATTTTATCTTTATTTTGATAGATTATTTTTTCATGGGAAAAATTCGGGAACTTTAAAAACCCCTTTTTATTATTTTTTTCAACCTCTAATGCCTTATTATCTATGGAGTGATGCATGTGGTGAGACAAGATACATATTACAAAAATAGTAATGCTTTTAGTGTTTGTATTGATCTGGTTATCACCCAATGTTGGAATTAAGATATGAGTTCACAAATTTATTTTATGATTTTATTTCATTATTATTAATAATATATGAGCTTGTGATGATTTTATGATTATTATTTTGGATTTCCTACTCTATGTTGTTAAACTAAACCCTAGAGGGGAAATTATATGACATTGTACTTATGGTAGAAAAAACTACTTGTATATTATAGAAGATCATGGTTGTTGGGAAGTAGGATGAGATGGTTTTAAGGGATGATTTTATGTAGTCTTTGATATTTTATTATTAGAGTTTCTTTATTAGGTGGAATATAATTTAATGTTTTGTAATATGGAATTATTAAATGAATTTATTTTGGATATATTAGATTGTTCACTTATTGTATTTTTCATTACATTACATACATGCATGAATTCTATCTTTATAGCCTATATCATTTCATTATGTAGAAGATGCACATCATTTATGTCATAGTTTTGGATATATATATATATATTGTTACTCACTTTTAAAATTTCCAAATTAGGTTAATACATCTTCTTAGTTCTATTTATCAAATCTTGGAATATTGGAGGTGGGATTGAGATCTAACACTTGGTTTTTTTATTGACTTGGGTGGGATTAATATGGTTTGGGTCATTTCAATGAAACAAATTATATCAAATTAATATATGTATTAGATACTAAGGCAACATCTAGCTAAAAATAACACATATATATTTATCTATATAAATATAATATTAAATTAAAGGTTTAGGTTGTAATTCTTGTATTTTTATAAGGGATGAAATTGTTTAAAGTATTTTTCAACCCTCAAGTATTTGGATGGTTTTGACATGTTAATGTATTTTGTAGAGGTTGAGGGGATAGTTTAATTTATTTTCCACTGTGTGGGATCTATCCACATAAGTAAAGATTACACCAGGTACTCAATGTGGTAAACTGGGAACCTGGTGGCTATAAGAAATATGGGGATGCCCATATAGGGATGTTGGATAGTCAGTGACACCTAGGAAGGTACATGGTGTGGTACCAAATACCTTATTATAGGGTAATGGGTACCCAATGGCCCCCAACCATTTTTTTAATTAATTATTCTACTAGATAAATTTTATTAAATGATGAATTCTTTTCATTCTTTCTCTATTGAACACACCTCCCCCTCCACTTTTCTTTATTCATTATTGACCTCCTAAGGATGGATATCATTTTCTTGAGCTTTGATATGATTTCCATATGTCCCATAGGATCTCTATGGATATGGATATCATTACACCTTAATATATTCTCCAATTACATTATTATTTCATTGTTCTTCAGTGGTTATACCATAGATTGTAGGTTTTTTATATTTCAAAAAATCTTGTGATAAAATTAATTTCATCTAATGACATTTAATGATAGATATTATAGTATATCATGGCAGCTATTGTGAAAAAATTCATATCTATATTTTTTATATATCATATAGGATATAGGATGTGAAGACCATGTGTGAATTCCATAAAATTTTATGAAAATTATTAATTAGTCTCTAATGGTATGAGTGAGATAAATCAGTGTTGTGAGGAGTCATTTGTATTTTTTTAATTGAAACCATGGTTTTTGATGACTATAAACAAAACTAAAGAGGTTATGTAAGTGTGATTAGGAACCCAAGAAGGGTGTGTATGGATGATATGTTATTTTAACAGACTTATGGGGTGACATAGAACATTATTGATTGAAGGAATGCTTTAGTACGAGTTACAATAGGGATGAAATATCCCAGAAGTGGAATTTTGTGATGTTAAGTTCAATTTTCATCCTTGTAAATGGGGTGACGACTCATTCACCCAAGTTTTATGTGTAGGGTATGTCACTCTGGTCCAGCAGTCATAGATCTGGTGCTAAAAAAAAATCATTTACATATTTTATTAGAATCCATATGAAATAAAAAAACATAAAAACTTATATTTATAGTATAAATATTAAATATTGAGTCACCAACACACCCCAGAGATTTTAGGCTTATAATTTTAGACAGTTAGGTAAGAAACACGAATTAAAAAAACCAGTATATTTCCAACAAAATTGGTATTTCTTCCACTATGCTGAGGAATCCTTATTTAAGAATAAGTGTAAAGGATATACATATTATTGAGACATCGTTTTCCATTATGTGGTGTCCAATGGTTTAAGAGAATTTTCAAAAATTGTTTAAGTTTCCATAAATTGATTTCATAATTTATAATATATTTTAAAAATGGTTTTACAAATTGTGGGAGTAATTTAATCTTTTTAATAGTTTATTTGGAATTTAATTTGAAATTTTCCATAGTGATTCTAAGGTTGTAGAAATATTTTTAGGATTTTATAAGTGGTATAAATAATTTTCTTAATTATTTATAAGTATGTTTAATTAAAAAGTTAATATTTTCAATTGTATAATTACATTTATGTATTAAATTGATTTTTCATAAGGGTTTGGAGGTTTCTAATAGATTTTGGAAAGGTAATATTAATTTTAAAAGGCTTTCATAAGGGTAACATATATTTAAAATATGAAACATAAGGGTAAGGTTGTTTTTATATAACATATGTAAGGGTATTCCTAAATTTATAAGGGTTACATAAAGGTAGTTCACCACTATGTAAGGGTATATGATTTTATGTAAGGATTCCTCATAGCTTGAAAAAGGGTACTGGCTCATGTAAGTCTCCTCTCTATGCACCACATAAATGAATAATTATTTTTACTATACCCACATAATGGTAATCCAAACCATTCTTAATGGTAAGTCGGAGATCATAAATCTCACGTATAGGTACCAAAAACATTATCAAGCTCATGTAATGGTAGAGCCTAGTTTTTCATAGTCACATGAAGGTATGTTGTCTTACCCTCATGTATCTTGCTAACATTATGTTATGGTAACCCTAATTTGGTGTTAAGTAAAGGTAAAACACCTTACCATTACGCAACACTATATAACTATATATGGGTAGTGTTTTTGCCATGTTTTTCTGGTATTTTTTCTTCTTTAGATAATAAAACATGTTTCAAATGTCTTATAATCCTAAAATAATTATTTTTATTGTTTTTTACTCATTTATTTTTTATCTTTAGTTTTTAAAGGTTTTAAATGGATCACCATCATGATTTAATTTAAGTGAAAATTAAATGGGTAATAAAATATGGAAATCTTATAGTGTTTCTGAAGTATCCTTGGAGGTATATTTGTAAATATAAAAATTAGCTTCTTCCCAAAATTTGAGCCTCTCTTTGTTCCCATTTATTTTAGGTGGTCTAGTCCTCACCTTGTAGGATCTATAAGCCTGTGGAAAACTCATTTTAGGATTCTCTTAAATTTCCTAGGATGCTACCCTCTTCCTCTCTAATCTATCATTCTGGGTGTAGTGATTTTCGATGGAAAATAAATATCTTGTAGGGTAACCACAATCTATCTTATTTTATATCCATATATGATATTATAAAGACTTGTTTATTCTTATATGGATCGTAAGTTTTGGTCTAACAATGAGAAATAATTGGACATAATTATATTGACGGGGAAGGGGAGTTATAACATGTGATTTACTTATTTTTCATGGTATTTTTTATCCATAATTATGTCCCAGATGTGGTTGATTTTAAAAATTACTTTTGGTTATGAATATGTTTTTTTGAGGAAATATAATTGTGGACATAACCTTACATGAAAAATGTTAAATCAAAATAAATATAGTAATATAATTATAAATGTGTTCATAAAGAATTATTATATTTCCCCTTGTTTTTGGATATGATTGATGTGATCTTTTTTGTAATTTTTTGTATTATGGGTGAGGTTGTTTCATAAGTTTGACTTTTGGAGCTATGGTGGTGATGTGTGGTGTTGAAACACGGATTTGATATGGGAATGGTTGATGGATTTGTGTGTTGTCATGGTAGTTTCCTAGTAATTATCGAATTCTTGAAAAGTGATAAGTTCCAATTAAATGAAGATGGATCAGAATAAATTTTTTGGGGTTAGAAATATTGAATGGAAAATTAGCTGATGATTTTTAATGTGAATATGTAATGACGATAATGTATGTCAAAATGGTTGTTAATTAAAATGGTTAAATTAGAATTTTGAAATTGATATGTGGTTATGGCTTAAATGAATTTAAATAATAATGAATTGTTTTTGTATATATGAAATGGAATGGCTTAGTGAAATGGTGTTTATGAAAACATAGTAATTTAAAAAATGGTAGAAATTGAAATTGAAATTGGTCTTATTTGGATTATGTGTGGTGGTTTTATGGTGTAATTATTTAGTTCTGGAAGTGATGTTGACACATGATAGTGGGGATGTGGAGGTTGTTGTGATTTGGTGGTTCTGTTTTTTTAAAACCATAGGTTGAGTTTAGGTGTAATCGTTATATATTTTATTTTCATTGTAATTTCTATATTCACTCCACCAATGTTGAACACTATTTCTAAAACATGAATATTTTTATTGTGATTTCCAAACATCTATATGGTGAAGATGGATGGATGGCTACCCCATTTTCCCAACTCTCTCTTATAGGTAATTTTGATATACATGAGATTTGATGGCCACAAGACAAAATTGCACTATTGTTGATGCTTTATGATATGATGTGGTGGTTCCTAGTGGGGATCATTCATGGTAGGAGGAGGTAATGAGGTTTATTTTCATTATGTTCATGATACCCTACTACATTGATTATGGTTGTAGTTCAGATGTGATGTTATAACCTAGGTGTGTTCAAGAGAGATGTTATGTGATAGCCTATGTTTCTTTATCTGAGATGTGATGTGATATCCCAGGAGTCATTGGGAAAGACGTGATGTGATTTAATTGGTGTCTTTAGGTGATATATGATGTGATGATCTAGGCTTCTTCATACAGGATTACTATAAAAAAGATATGGGTGAACCAGTATGTATGACGTTGGGTTGTGATAGTGGAACACTAGTGGAAAAGTGGTGTATGATACCCTTTTTATGGATATGATTCATATTTTGTTACTATAAATAGATGTGTTGTTTTGTGATTGATCTTTAATGAGGATGATAACTAGTTGATCTGATAGGTTCTTATTGATTCTATTGTTTTTTCATTAGAGAATTACTATGGTCTTATCATATTTTCATGAGAATATTTGGGTATAATCTAGAAATGTATACATCTTATTCTCACCCTATGTATATATAATTTTTTTTCTAGTTTCTAGGACTTTGGGTACTAATCTAGACGTTACTAGCATAGGCCATGAAGCCGTTGTTTAGTTGCTTCCATAGGATTATCTTTTATGTTTTACTTGGAGACTGTTTTTGTATTCATATTACATTACATACATGAATATATATTATGGATTTTAACTTATGAAGTTTTTTTCCTAATGATATCCTATATCATGATCCTCTTTTCTTTCTGTTGAGGGAAATTATTTCTATTTGTGTGACCTTTATACCCTTGGTTCTGGTTGCCAACCCAAGTCCTACATAAGGAGGGACTAAATGGTCATTATCTCCCATTCTCCTTTTCTATCCTGGGAGGGGTACCTTTGGATGGATGGGGTCATGAAAAATTGTTATCATAGTTTTTAGTTGAGAGATATGATTATTTTTGGAGTTAGGCACTATGAGTATTGCATGGGATGGTATGGAAATAGTTCTAGTCTTCCTTGGTGAATGAAATAGGAAACTGAGACCAGCTAGGGCACCCTATTTTATCCCACCATATGATCTTATACATGGAATATAAGCCTACCTAATGACCAAGTGAGGTGGTGATTCATGTAGGGTAAATACATAGAAGAATTACACCTATCATTATTGATTATTCTTATGATTGAACGAGGATGTTTTTTGTGGTTAAAAAAATTATTTTAGTAAATCATGAAATTTTATGTGTGTTTCTCTGACTATTCCCACGATGTTGTTTCTAATGAATAATTTTTTTTCCAAATTAGTCAAATAAACATGATGTAAATATTAAAATGGTTATTAATTATCACTATCTTTTTGTTTAAACCTATATTGGGACTTTAATGTGTTTTTTCTTTTCAATTATATCACAATTTTTCATGAATTAAATTTTTTCCCATTGTTAAAATGCATTTCATGATAACCTAATTTCCAAATGGATTAAAGTTTTACTTATGTATGCTTAGTGTATATATTTTTTGAGAATAGATATTGAATATTGAACACCCTTTTAAATAATTTTATCGTGAATAGATTTCATATTTCTATATTAAAAATATTTTTTGAAAACCATGTTTGAGATTATTATGGTCTCCACATGAGTTAATATCCCACGAATTTCATTCCATTTGTAATTTATCATGAGAAATTTTTGGAAATTTATTCTAAAGATGGATTTGGATTGTGGTTTTAAAAATCATGGAAAATTAAGATTATGATTTTTGGTCACCGTTTGAGACTTGAAACTATTTAAAATATTGTAATTATTCTTTTCAAGATAGATAAAACATTTTTTCTTGAAATAACCACACCTCGCATGTTAATCCATTTGTAGTTTATCATGGGAAGCATGTATAAAGTTGAAATCATTTTTCCATTAACTATGAAATTTATATTATTTGATTTTTTAGCATGTACCATGTTAAATACATTTTATTTAGGATATGAAGGTATGTTCAGTACCGATCAAGTTATATTTAAATATTTAAGTAAAACCATGTTACCCTTATTTTAGTATCAAAGAATCTTTTCCGGAGTATTGATTTTTTTAAACAATGTTTAGTTCAATCTTGTTAATCATCACACATAGTAATATAACATGTGTACTTTTAATTTTGTGATTTGAGAGTAGGTTTTATTTTCATAATTCAGAAATAATGATGTATATGAAGAGGGGTTGTTAAATTGAGCATAAAACATATCATGCATATATTTTCATATGAAGTTGGAAGTGTGTATCTTTATTAAAAATATGGTCCTATAATTTTTTTTAATTATATTATGCATTAATCATGAGACAAATCATACATAGTATTTTTTCATTAACTTGGATTAATGTTAGAGATATTTAAATGAAAGGCATGATATATCCCTAGGAATGACTTGGCATTTTTTCATGTTGTTTTTGGTTTCATTGTTTTCTGATTACTACATTTTTGTGTTGATATTCCTTAATGAAAACATTTTTTTGGAATTATAAGATGATTTTTTAATGTATTTTTAAGAATAATAGGTTACTTATGAATCCTAATCGATGGATTATTTATATTCCTTAACATGGAAAATTGTTTTATCTTTCATATGATGTCTCTTGGCATTGAGGATATATATCTATACTGTGTTGTGTTGTGGTTATATAGACGGATTCAACCACCTTCCATAAAATATTATTAATCACTTAAATATGGTAATGTTGGTTGGCTAAAGAATTAAAAATTCATGTTTTTTGAATATGTTGATTCTTATAATTTGATAAAAATAAATGATGTATGATACATGTTTAATTAAATTTGATCTTCTATATATTAATGGTATTGGAAAGGGAAATTGAGGATGGAAATACTTCTTTTGGAATTAATGAAGATGATGGTTAATGAGAATGTTATTACTTAATGTTGGTTTAAGATAGAAGTTATGCTTGATGGAATGTTTAAATAATTTATGGATTTACATAGCCGATGACTTAGGTTGCATATCTTGGTGGCATGTGATAAAAGAATCAATTATTCCAAGATGATAATTAAATTAGTTTTTTGATAAAGGTAAATTGTTTGGTTTGAGAGATAATTTTTTCTTATAAAGGCTACATGCCTTGTTTTATGGACTAGATTCCCTGTCGAATCTATTTTTTATTTTCAAGTATGTTTTCTCTAAATGTGAGCCTTTCTATGTGATGTGATGTGATCCTAGGCTGGTTATTGGTTGATAAGATATGGGTTTGGATTCCATGGGATGTGGTGGTGGCATATGGTGATGATTATTATAGTGATGTTAGAATTGGATGAAATGTGTTTTTCTATACTAATTAGTGTTAGGGATAGCACTAGGATTGATATAATGGGTTGAAGGTGGGTTTTCCCATTGTAGTTGTGCAGAAAACTTGGATGCTTACTTGAAAATGAATATTCTTGTTTAATGGTAGTGTCATGGTGTTCTTGCATACATAAAATAAATTTATCTCATACAATTTACATATTTTATGTCCTTCAGAATATTAATAGAGGTAATACATCAAATATCATGACATGATATGTTACAGCACATTTTAAAACCATGCAGGTGAGTTAGTGTCACTGAAAGCTGATAATATCATCGTATGGTTGATGAGTTCGTTTGATTTGTATGCTTGTGGGAGATATATTGATCTTGTAATTTGTGATGATTGGGGAATTTTATATGATGTTAATATGAAAATTCATGAATGTGATTTGTTTCCCTTATTGTGAATGGGATAATATATCCTTCGTATCTTTTTTCATGAGTGTTCCCCTAGTGAATAAATATTTGATAATAATATTTGAAAAAATTTAAATCTAGATAAAGTGTATTTTTTAAACCTCATGATTTGTTTATAATGTACACTTCATGTTAAATATTAAGTTATGTGTGTTAATATAAATTAATTTTTTCTAAATATCATGGTATATTTGTGTTAATTGAATAAAAATAATTTGATGAAAGCATGTGAAACATTACCTTACCATCATTCACACAATCCTTGAAACTTTTTTTGTTATACCTTTATAGGGTTTATATTGGGTTGTTTGTTTGTGAATTTTGAGTTTTTTTGGAATCCCATGGTGTTTCGCACGGTTGGCACTTGGTTAGGGAAAACCATGCGATTTGTATCAACAAGTCATGCATTCTATGTTGATCCCCTGGAAGGGGGTCCATGATTCATCCAAACAATGTGTCCACCCCTTCAAACCATGGAACCTTGGACAATGGGTGTTTTCATGGATGGAGCAAGGTTAAACTAACCAAGCATCCAAATAATTCATCCCATTCATAAGATATTTAATGGAGAACAGTTAGGGCTCATAGTTACTACTAACTGTGAGTCCCAAATATGAAACCATGAAATCAGGTTATTAATACAATGATTTTTTAATTAAAAATCCTACGACCCCAATTTAAGATTCCAAAATCCCCCACTAGACCCTAATTAGTTTTCTTTTGGAGGCTCTCTAGAGGATTCATTATCTCTACAAACCCCTTCCCTTTCAAATCTATGTACCAGTGGAAGATCTTGATCCCACTCTAGTTAGTGAATTTCCTATCATTTGGTTTATATTGATCTTTCCATCTCTCCATACTCTATACGATGTCCCATGGTTAAACTATATCTAATACCAATCTATAATGACGCAAACCCCTGATTCCCACCCGGAATGTGGAAGGCTAAACCGAAACTACCCCAAGCCCACCTCCATAGGCTAGGGGATGTTCACAAGTGTAGAGAAGGCATAACTAAAATGGGAGGACTTTTACTAAATTAGTTTTATGCACGGACCAAAATATCTCCATAAATATGTGAAGATGAATAATAATAGAAGACTATAACATCAAGAGAAAAAACCATGCATGTGATAACATCTAGGGAATACAAATGAGTAAGATAAGTTAATATGAACAGTAAATGAAAAAATACATGCCCACCAAGAAAAGATATCCCAACCTGATAAAAACTCGAAAAGAAATGTAGGGAGATCCCAAATATAGATCCCTAAGACCCAACCACTGTATGTGGTCAAATTAACCCAAGTATCTCTAAGATCCTACAATTCTACTACTGACCTATCCTTCGACTTCATAAGAAATGACACATGTGGGAAAATCCCATGCAAGGGTGGTTATATACATACCAAGAAGGATGGACCAAAAACTAAAGAGGAATTAATATGAGTCATGATAGAAGTAGTCATCTCATTCCAAAGAAAGAGGGACATGAAACAAACAAAAAATCTAAATATATTCTCATAAAAGAAACCCTGATGAGAAAGAAAGGGTATATTGGTATCATAGCCCATCCTAGGATGATGAGTCTTCCTACAACTCCAGTGGTCCATCATAGATTACTAGAATCACTCAGATTTGTTCAAAGAAGTAACCATATAAAAGACCCACACCCTAGTCAATCAAGGGGTACCACTCAGTAGGTATAGGAATCACACCCTAGTTTTTCATGGGGTACCACTCAGTAGGTAGAGGACCCATTCCCTAGTTTTCAAGGGGGAACCACTAAATAGGTGGAGGACCCAGGTCCTTATCTACCAAGGTAGTACCACTAAATAGGTAGATTACCCATGCCGAAGTCTATCAGAGGGTACTAATCAGTTGGTAGAGGACCTATGCCCTCATCTTTATAGTGGGAACTACAAAGTAGGCAATAGACCCATGCCCTAGTCCAACATCAGGTACAACTAAGTAGGTAGAGGACCCATTCCCTATTCTGACGGGGGGGGGGGGGGTTACTACTCAACTAGAAGAGGATCCACACCCTAGTTTCTCATGGGTACCACTCAATAGGTAGTGGACCCACGTCATAGTCTTTCAGGGGTACCACTCAATAGGAAAATGATCCAAAACCAAGACTCTTAGGGGGAACCACTCAATAGGAAGAGAACCCACACCCTATTCGGTGAGGGGGTATTGCTTAGTATATAGAGGACCCATTCCCTAGTCTATCATAGGGGTACTACTCAGTAGGTATAAGAACCATGTATTTTTCTATCATTGGGGTACCAATTAGTTGGAATAGGAATCATACCCTAGTCTTTTAGGGGGTAACACTCATTTGGAAGAGAACCCACATGCTAGTCTGTTGGGGGGGGATACCTCTCAGTGGTAGAGGGGGGTTTCCAACCCTGGCCTCTCTTTGATGATCATGCCTGATCACTGCCATCGTCGTGTAATTCCTAATGAAGTGAAATGCTCCAATGATTTCACATCACATCACAAAATCCTCTATAAAGGAAACCAGAACATTATATGTGAAAAAATACATAGGATATGAAACTCATAGTCCAAAATATTATTCAAAACAAAGGATATATGGGATGTGTAAATTTCATAAATAAGTACATGACATGTAATGGGTCCACACATTGTGTAAACCCACCTCATCTCTCGGATATGTATCCTATGAACATAGATCGATGTTCTTGTAGTACAACACAGTGTGTCTTAGCTACCCAAGGCATGACTGTGTGATTCTAGTTGTGTCTGTATCATTGGGGCTATACCTGTCTACTTGGATGTGTACTTGGCCAAGTAAGGATACCAATTGATTCTTTTTTAATACTAAAGAAAAGGGTATGTGGGGCTATATGGGATCCTAGGAGTGAACCCTCTATATAATTTAAGTCATATTACTAGGTTTTACATGAGGTGGGGTCCCTCCACATGATGTTTTATATTTAAATCAAACCTAAAATTCTTTCCACCATCGAACCTTGGATCACAAAGAAATTTGTTCATCACAGTACATTCCATGTATATCATGATTTTAAAGAAACTGAATAAAGTTTCATGTAGAATCCATATCTACCAATACTAATTTTGAGACCACCATTTGACCCCTTGAAGTTGGTGGCAATCACCACTGGATGTCTATTTCGGCCCTCTGGTGGCCGAAAATCGGATTCCGCTGATCCTCTTAAAGTTTTCATGTCATCTAATTCACCACCGATTATTAATGCTTGGTCTCTGATTCAAGATCCAAATAGTATCATATATTTTCCATCCCAATAAATATGAAAATCACTGACCCAGTCATTGTGCACACATCCACCATGAATCATGGGGTCATATCATGCTCAGACCTTCCCTACAATGTAGAATTGTAGCCCCTTGGACAATGGTGAAGAACATGATGAACGAGTGGGAGAAATACTCAAGAAGAAAGTTTTGGAAATTATTATCCAAGATTTATTGAATAATGAGCATGGTTCAAGTATATTTTGGGTGAGAAAGATGACATAATTCAGTAATAAATTGAATAAACTATTTATTTTGATACACAGGCTCATTCGAAGGACTAAATTAATCACAGATCAAAAAATAATAGAAGTGATCATTCTTAGTAATTTAATCGAATGAGGAAACCAAAATTGAGAAGACCTACCTTATTATTTAATTAATAATTATGGAAGAATTCATTCACCAATGATGAGGATGATTCGTTGTGTCCTATTCCTATTAATTCACCTCGATCTGATCACTGGATGTTGTCCAATCTCGATCCACAAAAAAGAATGAAGAAACCTTCTCTGAATGATCATAGTGTTATGTATATAACCCTGTATATTTTCCATGACATGATAATTATATAGGGAAATTAGTTTTAGGAATTAATTGAATTAATTAATTTATTCACTTAACATACCCACCAACGACTTCTTTATCCAAACATCCAGTGTTAACTAACATTAGGACGCACCTAGGGTAAACCCAATGTTATGAATTCAACCATGGCCTAAAATTTTCATTTCAAGAATCTATTTAGGATATATTCCATTATTTATGAAAATAGTTCACGTTTTACATAATGTATATTTAACATTTTTTATAAAATTAATCGTGGCCTCTCCAGACCTCAGAATTGCACGCCGTGTCAGCGCCTCTCTTCAAAAATATGTGTTACTATATTTCAAAGTCTTAAAAAGAAAAAAAAATGAGTCTCTAAATTATTCCCTTATTAAAATATTCCTATCCCAAAAAATCACAAACTAAGGAAAATCTTGGGATATTAAACCCTCAACTGGGTCTCCCACTCCCACGAGCTCCCCCAATGGTTTTCTGTGCTACCAAAAAACATGCACACAAGGGAAGCACTTTCTCACGATGGGTATTTCTCTTATAGTCCACAATTATTCTAGCTCCTTGAAAAAGGAAACTCAAATCCCATGTCCTAACTTACCCAAGTTGGTATCATACAATGATTCATGATCATACCTCCTCAACTTCAACCTACAGAAAAAAATGAAATAGAAACTATTATGGTCATGATTTTAAGAAGTATACATCCTCACTAACCTAATAAATTAGAAGAAAAATGAAACATCTGAAGAAACCTGGAGATAACCTATCACCCTTGAAAAATAATTCTAGCTCTCAAAATCCAAATGCCTTTTTCATTGGTCTATAAAGAACTCTAGATGCTTCTAGAGATTCCTCATCCAAATCTGTATGAACTAAACCCTTTCAACAATTTTTTACACCAAAACTAGGGTCCATGTGCTATCACCCTCTTGATCTTACTAGTATAATAGTGACATGAATGGTACCCCATATATATCCTCAAAATATAATACTTTTATTGTGGAGCGGTAGTTATTATGACAATAGTAGATGATCCTCCCATATATGACCCATAAACAACATGTGAACCTAATTTTTTTCCCAGAACCAAAACAATCCACTTTTTCTAGAAATCAGATTAGGTTAAAATACTGTGCTCAACTGCAACCAAGTCCTCAAATACTTCCCACATTCTCCCCCTAATAATGTCGTGATGTAATAATCACAATCTAGAATGATCATAAAGGGAATTACATGAATCTAGATTACCTATTTCACGAGATGTTTTCTCAAACTCTTTCCAAATATTTTTTGGTCATCACCCTTAGATAGGTGATACAATGAGATTTTTTCTTCAAAATATGCTACAACTCTATTGTCTTCCCGATTGATTCCATGATACCCTGGTATAAACTCACCTCCACAAGATATACTATTAATGGAAAACAAACTCCTCATCACCCCCTTTTGTAGCATTATTTTTTTCATCGACCATCCTTGAATAAGGATATTGAGCTTCCAACCTTTGGAAGACCCATTAGGAAAATATCTACTTGATATCTAGTCATGAAACATCTCACAATAAATATCACCGAGTTGTACCTCTTGGCTCTCTAAAGAAGATGTGGGGTAAAATCTATCGAATGGATGTAAACTGACCCATCCTCAAGTTTCTCAAATTCCCTAACTCGAACATCGAGAACACATGGATGTTATAGAAGACTTCCATGAACTAATAAAAGAATGGTTATGGATCTAGTCCTGAAGTCTCATGAATATACTATGGCATACAACTCACCAAAGGGTATCACCACAAACTCAAAATATCCAAAGTGGATTTGGAAAGACACTTATGGTATAACATTCACCAAAGCTAGTGCTATTGATAGCTTTTATCAAGGTCTATCTCTAAGAACAAATTATCCCCAAAAGAATGGTCTATGAAATCAATGATTCTTGGGAGTGGATATTCTTCCTCACATCACCTGGTCCAAGTGACACCAATTTACACCAATCTTCAAGAAACCATTTTCCTATTAGGAAAAAAACCCTTGGATACTATGGTGAGTACACTATTTCTTATAAAACCCATTTTCTATGAAAAATCATGACCATACTTTCATCTAACAAATCCCCATGGGTTCCATCTAATATAATATTGAAAAATATTGGGGTGATCCCTTGTGTCAGTCCTTACAAATTACTAACTCTCAGTGCAGAGATAAATATGACATGTACATATGAAAGACACACTCATAATCCACCACCACTATGGGAAAAACCTGATACTATCCACTACTCTAAAGGTATTACTATCCAACTTATATGATGTTAGTCATAACCTCCTATGCATAAGCGTAACCTACTTCCTAGGATCACTCCTTAATAAAGGAAGAAAAATCCCCCCCTGACAAGATGAAAACACTACCACCCTCACTAGCAGTAAATAATTGTGCATGGACAGTAAGAAATTAGTCTATATAATTAAAAACATCATAGGGCCTCACTGTAACTACAAAGAGATTCTATGTGAGGATCTCTCTTCCTCTCCTCCCAGATTCAGGTCTAACTATTGGTAGAAATGCATGATCACTGATACTCCTTCCAGGAGGATCAAATACAATGCATTAGAAAAAAACCCCACTGCTATCACAATGTCTCATATAGAGGATATTATCAGGGATAATGGGGCTCATTACTTTGGGTGAAAACTGCAACTGTGTTAGTGAAAACATAATTAATACCATGAATTTCACTTTAATCCTCTATGATATCCTACTTCTTGGAACACATCATTCCTATTACCCTCTTTCTTACCATGACTAGGAATTTCTTTAACACCTAAACATAATAAAAAACTTCATACAAACAAGTCATATGAACTCATCCACCACACCTTGACCCAATCAGCTTTGAGAGTCACTGACTCGCCTGCATGGTTTTGGTCTTAATCCCAATAATTCATCTCAGAGGGGGAATTTTTCCTCTTCCATGCATGTACAAAGTCACAAAAAACATAAAAAACACAAGGATCACTTGACACCCCATTAATGACTATAAAAGACTCAAAAAAATTAATATAGATAATGGATTGTATCTTTCTCTAATAGTACTACAAAAAAGTTGAAGGAACACAGGTTATAACACCAAATACTCTTAGATCCTCTCGATAAATAACTTCTAGTTCATGTGGTTGTCTAATATTATGACCATTAGTTATTTGATCCTCTAGTGGTCCACCTCAAGGGTGGTGGTGGTAGAATCAAACCAAAGCACCAACCACCTCCTACTACTCCCCAACTCCTCTGTCACGTCTGTCACCCCAAGGACCTCCTTGAACCATTCACTTTCTCTACCTTGGTGGTCCATCGACCATATCTATGATTCCAACATGATGGGTAGATTAATTCCATATGAGATGTGAATACCCATAAAAATCATTGAAACAACAATTACTTAGTGGATTGAGCTATCCCCTTGGTCTCTGTGAACAAGAGTGCTTCCTATGAGGAGACCTACATCGCATGCCTATTATTGGTGGTACTAATGACCATATATCCCAAATAATCCCTTCTGTAGAAGATCATGAAATGAAATGAATCAATACAAATCATCATTCAACAACAAAATATCCAACCATGACTTCGTCTAATATGATGGATCCACCTGAACCACTGGAGGTGGGTCTAAAAACTGATAAATAGGAGAAAGAACCACCTAATGAAAATCCTGAAGAAAGACTGTGGCATTACTAACCCCCTTCATATAGGTCTCATCACTCATCTAGTCATACGATAAACTCTACTAAAAAAACCTCTCTAGATGTTGTTCTGGAATCTTCCTGTAAGAGAAAATATGTACCATGATCAATGAGAATATATATTTGGGGATCTTATTTAAGAGGGATAGTTGAAAGACTAAACACTATATGATTCATGTACTAATGTTCCCTGCAACCAATGTCTTATTATTCTATGGTGAAAATAAGGTACTTAGAGTCTTATTTAAACGATACATTTTCCACCACACCAACACTAGGTTCCATATCCTAAAATCCACACTTGAGACACTTTGACACTATTTCCATAAATTTTCAACCAAACCTCACAAGGAGAAAAAATCCAAATTCCATCCTAAGGTCGAACCAACTCTGATATCAATTTATAATGACCAAAACCATTGGGGACCACCAGGATGGTGGAAGGTCAATCCGCTATTAGAAAAATCCCACCTTCATTGGTCCAGGGATGAAGATAGGTTCTGATAAGGAATAAATAAAATTAAAGGCCTTTTCCTAAAGTACATATACGCACATACCCAACCATCTCCATGAAGAAGTGTAGAGGAATAATAATAAAATACTGTACAATATAGAGTAAAAACCATGAATGTAATAACCTCTAGGAAATGAAAAAGAGTATGAAAATATAATTTGAATATTAAAGGAAAAAAATACATGCCCACCAATAAAATATGGGCCAACATAACAAAAACTTGAAAAGAAATTTTGAGAGAGACAAAATCATGATATCTATTCCTCAACCACCAAATGCAGTAAAATTCACCCATGTATTCATAATATATACTAATTCCACCATTGACCTGTCCATCAATAGTATTATACATGAAATGTGTAGGAAAATCCCATGTAGGGGTGAGTATATAGATTCCTAGTAAGACACTCCAAAAACATAAGAGGTATTAATATGAGACATCATAAAAGTAGCCAGATTATCCCAAATAAAGAGGGAAATAGAATCCAACAACAAAGGTATATATGTGCCCATAAAAGAAACCCATGTGAGAAATAAAAGGGATTTTCATCTCATAGATCAGTCCATGAAGATGAGTCTACCCACATGTCTAAAGTTCCATTATTCATGCCCATCATCTCATATATCTATATGATGAATTAACCATGTGTAGGACCTACACCCTAGTATGTTAGGGGTACCACTTAGTAGGTAGTAAAACCATTCACTATTATATCAAGGTGGAAACAATCAGTAGGTATAGAAACCACAACCTAGTCTATTATGGGGTACCACTCAGATGGTAGATTAACCACACTCTTGTTTTTTTGGGGTACTACTCAGTTGGTAGAGGACCCACACCCTATTTTTTAGGGGGTGTAATATTAAGTAGGTAGAGGAACTATGACCTAGTCCATCAGGGGTACAACTCAGTTGGTAGAGGACCAATGCCCTATTTTGTTAGGGGGTACCACATAGTAGGTAGAGGACCCTTTCCCTAGTCTATCAAGGGGTACCACTCAGTAGGTAGAGGACCCACACCCTAGTTTTCAAGGGGTAACACTCAGCAGGTAGAGGACATACATCATATTCAATTATTTTAATCCCTCTCCCATTTTTACATTTTTTTTGTGTTTTTCCTCCCTTTGTGATTCTCAACTGAACCACACTTATATGACAGTTTAAACCATATTTTAAGTTTATCCAGCTATGGTGATGCTCAAGTCTGGGGAATTAGTTTCGGATGAGGTTATGCCTTAAAATAAGTTTGTAGAGGAAGATTAAGTATATGGGACTTCTATAGAAGTGTCAAACGAGGTGGAAGTTAGATCTAAATCCTCAATGGAGGAGGTAGAGATCATGATATCTATTTAGATGATCATGGAGGTTTCAATTACTGCACCTATCTCAGTAGTCCCATCAATGGTGGAGGCTATTGGAGTTAATGCCTCAATGAAGGTGGTCAAAATCATGCCACTGAAGTAGGTGGTTGAGGAGGATGTGGTGGATGAGCCTACCTAAGAGGTTCCAAATGAGGTGGTTGGAGCTCTATCTATAAGTGGAGATTCTTGAAATGATGAATTTTTCATGGACCAGATGCTTATCCCAATAGAAGACCTACCTTAAAATGACCTATCCACTAATGTGATGGTGGTCTCTCCATAGTATGAGCCTACTTCACGTGAGGATTTCTGCTCAGATGCTTCTAAGGTGAACTGAGTCATCCAATGCAAGGTGTGAAGGATCATGTGTAATTTCATTACTTGCACTCCATGAACTGATCTTCCTAACCAATTGGGATATTTCCACTATTTACTTGTCGTCCTGGGGACTACTGAGGTGGAATATAATAACCATCATTCATGAGATCAATAATTTCTTACCAAGTGGACACATGTTAAGTGGAAGGAGTTTTATGTCTATAGAACAAAAAAGAAGTATTCAGGCACCCAGGTGCTTCATTCATATAAGGAGGAGATCTCTCATCTAAAGGATCATGCATAATAGAATGCAATAACCATCACTACTCAAATGGAGATCATAAGCCAAATGAGGACTCAATTAGTGGTAGATGAGGATAGGGTAGTGGATGTGGCATCACTAGTGTCCAGGTTCCAAACTGAGAAGGATCATCAGTTAATTAGAGACTAATAAGTCTTTCATTTCATAGAGGAGGAGGTAGATGATCTAGAGGAGAAGCAGTGGAATCTAGAGACTACTAAATAGAGGCACGTCGATCTTGAGTACTCGGTCATTGGGGTTGATCCCTAGGTAAATTTATCTTATACTAAAATAAAGGATAGGATCTAACATGTGTATAACCCTCCCATTCTCTTGGAATGTATTTTTTAAACATCTTGTATTCTTTAATATGTTCCTTTTTTTCCACATCTTGATCACAGTGACAAGAAAACCAAAAATTAATCCCCTATCCCATATGATTCATGATTAGTGTGGGAAAAAAGGACAAATAAAAACATTTTCCATTGTGTGAGAGTGCTAAGGGAAGGTTTAAAGATCAATTTATGACAATTATTATTGATAACTAGTAGTTACTTGACCATAAAATATATTGTTGGATGATAGGGTTCTCTATACAAGAGACCTGCTTTCCAAACATGCGCTAGTGAAAATGGGGTAATGCTTGGGGTGTTAAATTCAAACCAAACAAAGGGAACGATAAGGGGTGTGAATTGATATTATCATGACCTAGAACACAAAGGGGGTGTCATGATGATGGAAGAAAACTATTGACCATTTTCTAAACGTAGAATCCATTTTCATTTCACCAAGGACGGGGAAAAATAAATGAGGGTCGACTGCTAACCATGGTCAAAAAATGATACATATCTCAAAATGTTAGCAGAATTTATTTAGAGTGTGTGACTAGAACATTAGGTGATCCAATGAATCTAGGAGACATTTTAGTTAAGGGGGATCATTCAGACATAAAAGATGATGGGGATCCAAATCCAGGGAGGCACAAAGCCTGGGGATGAATTGATGGAATGCTAAAATGGGGTTCAACACTCTCGGAATTATTCCTCCATGGATTTGATCACATTGGGTGTGAGTAATGGTTTAAAAAAATGATAGAATAATATTTTAATGGGACCATCATCTCATGTGTCGATTCATGGTTAGGGAACGTGAATAATATGGTAGGTGGCTGAAACTGAAGAGGGAAATATTAATCTCAGGTGAGGGAATAAGATTATTTATTTTTTAAATTATGCAATGAGGATTAAGAGAATATAGTTTAATTTCTTATAGTGTGGATGATGTACTCCTAGTTTAACATCATACGGTGAGTATAATGTACTCGCAGTTTAACATCATATAGCCAGGATGATGTACAAAAAATTTTATATCATATGGTGAGGATGATGTACATATAGTTTAATATCATATGGTGAGGAAAATGTATATGTATTTTAACATCATACTGTGAGGAGGATGTGGCATAAAATTTATCATCATGTGATTAGGATGTTCATTGAATAGTTTAGCATCTTGTGGCCAAGATGTGTGATCAATTGTGAATAACACCCACCAATATAAGGTAATGGGAAGTGTAAGATGGTAACACAATGGGGTACCCCTATAGAAGACTATGAAGAAAAAGGAGCTTAATATATTTATCTAACTTTTTCCTAAAATGATGGGTTTAACAAGCATAAAAAGGTTTTTTCTGGGGGATATAGTGGCTCCCTGCTGGATTCGTACCACATTCTTTTTATCCTCTTATTTTTTTCCAAGTCATTAGAGAGACCTAACAAGGGATTTATAATCTTTCTAAGATTTAAAATATGGGTTTTAAACTTGAAATAAATTTTTTCCTATTGAATTTGGTTGTTTAAGTACATTCATGTTGGGTTAAGAAGTTGAAAATAGTTTTAAGGTCATAATTATTGGAATATGGGGTTGCAATATTTTAAGCTCATAATACTCATACCTAAGGGGGTATTCCTCTAGAAAGGTTATTATGATGTTGGATTGTTCAAAACTGACGGGAATGGAATCCTTAGGAGGCCTTTCAATAATAAAAATAGTATGGGGTGATTCACACATTCATTAAGGTTGTGATTATTGAACCATGGGCCGTGTGTCTCAAATTAATGTCTATGGAATGGGGATGAACTAACCTGATGGGAATTAGTGGACAAGGAGACCAGACCCTATAAAACATCATTGAGACAATTTTGACATAGTTTAGGATCATGATTCTTGGATGTGAGTTCCTTGTTTAAGGTCATAGAGTTAGGACTAATGGGTGACAACCAGAAATAACATCTGTTTCATGGAAGAGTGGAATCCTGATGTAAAAGGAGATCCAAGGAGGCATTGTTCAATATGAACCATTCCGAGGGTGACTTTCACATAGTTTAAAGTCTTGATTTTATAACTTGGGATCTTAGTTTAAGGTTGTGGTGTTCGGACCCATGGGTAACCCATGCATCTCAACCTTTCTTGAGGAAAAATCTTTTCCCAATCATAATCCTATATGATCCATGATGGATGCGAGAAACAAGGAGCAGTAGAGATTTTCCATTCTTTATAGGGGAGAACATGACAATGGAGAATATTTAATGACTTGAGGAAGTACCATGAGTTTAAATCATGAAATTTAAGATGTATATTGTAAAAATAGAATTACTTATGTGTAGGGAACAACTATTGACCATGTTCTAAACACATGTTATACACCCACATCGACCAAGGATGGGGAAAAAATGTGGGATCATCTATTGAATGAGTTCAAAAAAGGGAGCTGCTATCTATTACCAAGGACACTTTATGGAATGAGCCTAGGATGGTATGTGAGCCTGTGTGTGAATGATCCATTATCATTAGGGAGCCCATTCATATCAGTAGGATTATTATAATCCAAAATTTTGAAATCGTGAAGTGCAAAAGTGGAGGAGGGTAATTTCCTAGAGGTAATGTTGAATGCCCCAAGATCCATTCCTCCACATGCTCAAATGTTCTAGATAAACATATCAATAGGTAAGGATCAGGAATGTACCGAGGGGGATCAAAATAATTTAATGGTATGGATGGACCTAGGATGTTAGATACAATCATCCCTATGTAGGCCATGGAAATTGGAATCAATCTATACATAGTTTGGGAATGTGGTGAGATAGGAGACCGATGCTAGATGGGAAACTTCCTATATATTGAGGACATTTAATCATATCATATTGGTCATATAAGGAATCCTAAGTTCATTTCATAGGGTGATAATGTAGTTTAATATCATGAACTGAGGATGTTGGTTTTTGGTTCATCTCATATTTATCATATGAGGGATCCCATTTTAATATTGGGTACGATGATATTTTAATAGCATTCACTTAGGACATTGGTTTTTAGTAATATCACACTTGATATATAAGTAATATTATGATTATTACATAGGATAAGGATTCACATCAACATCATGCACTAAGGGCATTGTAATTTTAAATTTGATATTCAACAACTCGGACTATAGATAATACTATTTTATGGTCATGAAGCTCAGAACATTTGGGAAGCATGAATTTTAGGGTCACAGAGCTTGGAATATGGGTGTGGGTATTTTAAGGAGTCTTGTGTGGCATGAAATAGTGATAACATGATGTTAAAGGTTGGATAAAGATACCCTCTACCATATAAAACTTGAAAATAAATACCCAAGTCGATGTCATGATGTTGAGGGAGGAAAGACCTTGTAATGAGTCGATAAAGGGGGGTCGACCCAGGATATGCGATCCAGGCATCACTATGTATCCCACAAGAATCAAGTCAGATGTAATTATTGAACATGGAGTGGTATAAGACCAATGTTGGTATGGGGATATTTTGTTGAGTGATGACATTCAATCTTCTAACATTTGGGATACGAGGCATATTGTCTTTGTATAGCGTAATGCTTACAATTTAGTATCATGTTCTATGGGAGTTGGATTTTTTATCCAATATTGTTCATATGAGGAATCTTGGTCATATATGTGGTAAGGATTATAGTTTAACATCATGTGTGAAGGATGTTAGTTGAGCTTATGAATTGAGATTTCCAACCATTTCTTCCATATGTCAGGTCATGAGGGAATCCTTATTCACTAGTAAGCTGAGGAATATGATCGGGGATTATAACTAAATATGAAACCCATAAGGGAATCTTGGGGAGCTAATTACGTAGGTAATGGATATTTTTGTGATGAATCATGACTGGGAATGAAGAGATGAGGTCTTGGTGTCACAACATATCCCATGAGAATGGGAATAAAGCCACACATAGTTCAAGAAATAGGTGGGTTCATTGTTATAATGAAACACTGGTGATGAAGAAAACCAAGAAAATGAGGGTAGGATGAACATAGTTTATGTTCATAATGATGGGAAATGGATTGTGTACACTGATTAAGTTTGAATGTTCCATAAGAGTAAAAACATAATGTGAAGGCGAGGACAAAAATTCCCCGCACCACATAAAATAATTCTTGGATCTAGTTGTGTACATTTTAAGTTAATACAGTTTGGAACTGGGACATTGGGAAAATAGTTTAATGTCACAATTTTCAGACTAAGGAATATTTTTTTAATGATTTTTTCATGGTATGAAAGAGGTAAAAAATGATGTGAAAAGTGGGCGATACAATCCCATGTGACACACAAATAACTTAAAAGAAACTACACCAAGTTTAAGGTCATAGTGCTTGTATCATAAGTGGGACCAAAAAGAAGAAATTTACATAGATGAAATCCCCCCTATGGGGGAGGGGTTTAAGATGAATTGTTGATTGGTTTTTAAGACAAGGGGTATAGGTATCGCTACATATCCCATAAAATTTGGAATCAAGATATGTGTAGTTTTGTGAAATAGTGTGGTATAAGACTGATGTTGGGAATGGTGTGGTGTCCTCTTGGGAAATGGTGTTGAGGAATCCCATGGTTTCCATGGGGTATCCCATATTTATTACATGGGGAAAGGCTTTAGTTTAACATCATTCATTGAGTATGTTGTTTTTTTCATCTCATACTTGGTATGAGATGCATCCTATATTTATTGTACATGGTAAGGCTATAGTTTAAAATCTTATGCTGAGGAAATTGGTTTTTGTTCAACACATACTTGTTATATGAGGCATCCGGGTTTTTTATGGGGTAAGGCTTAAATTTAAAATCATTGGATGAGGATGTGTGTTTTTTTGTTTCATGTCATAATACTCAGACTATAAGTATTGGAAATAGGTTATGGCCATAATGCTTGGACTAGATAGGCTGAAAATAATTTAAGTTCAGAATGCTTAGACCTGAGGGGTTGCTGTTAGATTAAGGTCATAGAGATCAGACCCTAATTATTGTAGTTTATGGACACATAGATTTAACCATGGGGACTATAATTTAATGTCACATAGATTCGATCATATGGGTTATAGTTTAAGGTCATGTACCTTTGGACATGGTTGATTCCATTTATGATCGCATAACTTTGACCATGAGAGCTGCAGTTTAAGGTTGTGTATATTTTTCAATGGGTTTCATGCAAAGTAATACAAGAGAAACTTGGTGTTTGTGGGAGGTGTGATATGATCTCCATCCCTGGTGATTAAAGAGTATACTCCATTGGAAGAGAAATAATGGATAATGTAAGGTCCTTCCCATTTGGGAACTAACTTCAAGGGATTTTTTCTGGGTATATCATGGGAATTATGAGGGCTAGTACTATGTCATGCTAGAGGAAGGATCAAAGGAAATACTTCTTATCAAATTGATCTTTCTATCATTTTTTTGTACCTCTCCAATTTATCAATTGCCTAAATAATATCCTCCTAGAGGGCTTCCAACATAGTTAGATAGATTTTTTCCATTATGTATGGCTTCTTTAAGTTATAAAAAGATATTCAAAGTGATGAAGACTGAACCTCAATGCGTAATTCATCCTCTATTCCATATACTAGGGTGTATAGTGTCACATGTTTGGATTTCCAAATTTTCATCAAATAGGACCAATGGGAATTGGGGAGATTCTTAGTCCAACACTTTTTGTTTTGGACCTCCATTTTATACAATATGTTAGATAGGGTCTTGTTTAAAACCTCAATATATCCATTTTATGGTGTATAGTAGTGGGAAGTATGGTTGGATCAGATGTTGCAATTGGCATGTAGTTTCTTCACCTCAACATCCCAGAAGTTGGTGCCATTTTCTGTGAGAATATTTTGAGGCACTCCAAACCAATGGATGAAGTGGGAGCTCACTAACTCAATCAAAGTCTTGGTTTTATCTTTCATTAGGGGAGATAACTCTGTACATTTTGAAAATAAGTCTATGGTGGTCAAAATGAACCAGAATTATTGAGTTTTCATTGGTGGGTATTCCCCCAAAACATTTAGGGACCATACTGAAAATAGATAAGAATATTTGGTGGTGTGGAGAATCCCTAGTGATCAATGCACATAGTTAGCATGAATCAGAAATTCATGAAACTTCTTGGTGAACTCAATGCAGTTGTGAACCATTGGGGGCCAAAAGTATCCCAACCTCCAAATTTCATGGGTGAGATTCAATTACACTTAATGGGAACCATGGGATCTATAATGGACCTCATTCATGTTCTGAGATATCTCATCTCCATGGATGTAATGAATTATAATTCCTTTAAACCTATGTCTGTAGAGGGTTTTCTCAAGGTTCGTCCCACCTTGGAGGGTAAACTGTACTGCATGCTAGTGGATTCATTCATTCTCATCTTATTATGATGATAGAATTCAATACTAGAGATACTCAACCCAGGGAGTTGCAAAATTGGGTGTCTCCTCATCTATGGAAGGATTTTAGGGACCCAACACAAACAAAATTACAAAAAGATAACATACTTATCTGTTTCCATTACATAAATTGGTGGGTATAAATGACTCTCTAGTGTTCCTAGTGAATGAACTGGTCAACTTGGATAGATTATTCAAGAGACACATCCATGATTGAAAATGCATCAGATCAACCATTCTATGAATGAGGAATATGGGTAACCATTGGTTGGGAAGGTAACTTGGTTATCAGCTGACAGGTGTGTTTGAGTAGGGGAAATAAATCTTGCTTTCTGATGACATAGTTACCAATGATCTATTTTAGGATTATCTCAGAGTCACCATTTTCATGTAAATAAGGTAACTCAATCTTTAGGGAAATATCAATACATATGATAATGTCATGATATTATGCCTTTTTATTTGTTCATACTTCTAAAAATTGTAATGTGTATGTCTATAAGGCCTGTTCTAGAGTGATAAAAAGAACCCATATGCCAACCCTATTGATTTTGAGTTCATTGATCCTTCTACTGGTGAATCTATAGAAGGAACCATTGAAATGAATCTTCCAACATGGTATAAACTAATATACTAAGAGAATATATTCATTTATAAAATCAACATCTAGGGTTAGTTCTTCATGGATTAGATGCACAATCATGAAGTCTACCAGTTTCATGCCTTTGATGTCTTTTTTTGGGATAAACATGATATTGAGTTATTGTAGGATTACCACCCAATACTCCAATCATCCCATCAATATGGGGTGATTGAGGATGTACTTTAGCAGTTTTACTTAGAACCCCAACTATATCTCATAGTGCTACAAATAATATCACAACATCTACACTATAAAGAATAGTGTGTAGAAACACCTCTTGATAGGAGATTATCTAATGTTCGAGTTGAGGAGCATGATTTTAAGATAGTAGAGACTTTTTCCTACCCTAATTGTTTCTTTGGTCTATAAGGGCCTTAGGAAATTGTTCCATTGTTTTCACATAAAGACCAAGAGATTTATTGAGACAATTTGAATCAAAACAAGATGTTGTAGTAGATGCTACTTAATATCCTCAAAGTTAGTATTATAGTCTTTATCCCTTGGATATAAAGTGTTTATTTTTAAGATCCTTGAAAATGTATTACACTTGTAATCTATATTTTCAATAAATCATCATATGTAGTCTAAGCAGCTGTGGAGGACTCAAAACTCTTGAAGATTGCAAATGAGAGGAATTTTATTGATAGCCTTGATTTTCTCAGGGTAAACCTTGATTCCCCAATATTATACAATAATGTAAAGAAGTATTCCCTAGGTAACCCTAGATGTGATTTCAAGGGGTTCAACTTCAAGTGTTAGGAGAGAAGGAATCCAAACAATTTCTCAATATCAGTTAGATAATCTTGTCATTGGAGGGATTCTAATACCATATCGTCCTTGTAAAACTCCATTAATGTTCTGATAATTGGATTAAAAATGTGGTGCATGGCCTGTTTCTATGTGGCTACAACATTATTCATGAATAAATTCATTACATGATAGAAGAATGTTCCTTGGGGTTCTCAAAAGTCATTTACATCCTCATTGTCAGATTACATCTAGATTGGATTATAATTAGTGTATCATTCCATGTAGTCGATGTCCGGGAACCCTACCATAGAATAAAAAAGATTCCCTATCACTATAAGGTAAAAATAATCCTTTGAACAATGGAGTTTGGGGTCCCGGAAGATGATGTAGACTCTAATTTTCCCAATTTTCTTCCAATAAAAAACAATTTTGGCCATCCACTAGGGGTATTGGAATGCCAAAAAAGTTTGGATATAATAAGACCATTAGCCTCAGCCTCTAATGTAGAACTATGATTGGGGTGAATCTTTCTAGGAGGCTCTTTAAACCCATGATGACCCATTGGGAGGCCAAGGTGATGTACAGAAACCCGAGCGTCTAGCCCTGGAATTTCATCATAGCTCCATGGGAATATGTCACTGTGCTATTTTAAGAAGATCACATACTACTACTTATCCTATAGGGACATGGGAATGAATATCAGTGCCAACATCAGATCACCATTAGTACCAAGGTTCACCTAGATTAAATCATTAACTGTGGTGGATACACCCTCCTTAAAATTAGGATGGACATCCCCTGAATCATATTTCTCATCTATGATAGGGTATAATGGGGAGGAAGTGAATTTTATAGGATGGATAACCCTAGGGGAGCACAAGTGTCTCCTCAAGAAGATTTATAATCCTTAACGATGGGTTCCCATTTTGATGATACCATGGAAATAAAATCCATTGGGATAATTTTATGTAGTTTATGAATGTGAGTTATACTCTCGATATCAAATCCATGGTGATGAGCCTCCATACGTCTTGTGAGACCTTCTATGTGGAACATATGGGAATGTTGTGGATCAGTGGCTATGGGGATAACTTTTCAATACATCATAAGAGTGGGGTCTCTCAATATCAGTCGGGCATCTCCTATGTAGGAGTGTGAGGTAATATGGGAGCATTGATTTTTCTTGGAGATAATGGAAAAACTCCCACTGTTGGTGTCATGGGATATAATCAATGCATTGAGAGAAAAAATATTCTTTCATGTATACCGATGGATTGACTGTACTGGATTCTAGATCCTTAGGGGAATTTATGTGCTCAACCACATCACGCTGGACCTAATTTCCTTCTATTTTGTAGAAACCACCATCCAGATAGTAGGCCTCATAGGATTTAAATGTGGATTAATTTCCCTAGAGTACCCCTACTCGGCCATACTAGGAGTACTTAAGGGACTGGTGGTACAAAGAGGAGTCTGCTGCATGAAATTGAAGTTAAGGAAAATCCAACAGTGCGTTTTAGGAAGTCTCCAATGAGACAACAATAAATTCAGTTCTTTATACTAGGCCACTAAATTTATTCTTCAAACAAAATTTCCTAGGTGGATTATTCTCACTCTTATCATACCCTTTAATTTTTAGGTTGGAAGGAATTAAATCTTCTTGTATAAGTCCTGTCATTTAGATTATCCGTGTCAGGATGAGTTTCATCCTGCAGCTAGTCTCCACTTGGAATTGGTAAATTTCTATTCAACTAAAATAACATTTTATATAAAATGGGTTTATATTCACCAAAATGGGGACACCCTTGACTTCTCTAGAAAACAAAATAATGGTTCAACATTCTTATTTCTGAGCCTCCTCTACATAGTAGTCTCTAGAGGAAACTACCAAATCCTAGAACTAAAGGATGATTTTCATGGATTTATAAAGGTCCTCAAACATTTCTATTGACATGTAGTGCTCCGTGAAAATGTATATAACCACAGTAACATTGTCTAGGTGCTTTAGAAAATCATGCTTCCATGCTAAGGGTATATTTTTTGTTGTAGATGGTCGTCCATTGGAAGAGGGAACAACAAATGTAATTAGATGAACTACTGGGGACTATATAGTATTGGTGATATTCTGTAGCTTGATATCAGGTGTAATTTTAAAAACTATCATCTGGGTGTTCATTAACTAAGTTTTGACCCTGGATTGATGTGACTGATCACAGCGTGATCATGGACAAGTTGTGTGGTCAACCAATATAGTCAGCTGAGGGGGCATTCCTAATGGAGAGGACTGGTAGGTCTAGGATTTCTAATCTCTATGCATGGCTTTTTTCATAGTTTTAGTTTCATGAATATACTAGTTCTAAACCCTATCTTGAGTATTCTGATGGATTTAATGTCACCCGCCTCTCCTTCGATAACATCCACCAGAGGCGAGTGAGGGGTTTTCAATTCATTCCACATTATCGGTCACTCTAAAAAGTTCCACTAATACAACATCATTCCTAGAGGTTTACTCTTTCTCATCATCTGTTGAATTTTCCAGGGTTGGGAGGACCCTAGGAAACTTCCCAATTAGGGAGGAATGAACTCACCAAGGCTTGGGCTGTCTTTGGCACCAGAATAGGAATTTGATTTCTTTTGTGTTGTCGATATCTGATCTTCCCAAATTTCAAAGCCTATGAAACATATGTGGAGGTAGTGGTAAGAGGAGTTTAGATAACCACATGAATTTCTAGCTTTCTCAATCAGGAACAGATGATACCATGGGCATGATAGAATTTCTTGAAACCCAACCAATCATTTTACATATTCACCCAATGGATGGGGACCTATTTTCACCCACAAGAGTCTTCAATATCATTATCAAGGTCAGTGGAGACATATTCCACCTATGTTAGAATGGAACCCCGTTTGACTAGACCATGGTATACTTAGTCTTGTATCCAATCCTTGATGACAAACCATTATTTGATGGTTTTTACATGGATCCTATGATATAGGATGTGATCAGAATGACCAGTGAGTTTGGATTCTCTGGGTATCCTACATTCCATTAACATTAGGATTCACAATTCCTTGGAATAGATGAAATATCCTAGGACCATCACATCCTTAATGGAATAGTTCTTCTTCCTTCTTTTGGAAAAAGGAATCCTAGGACCTTGGCCATATCGGGGGTTCAGGGAAACATTTTCCCGACGAGGAAGTGATTATTTGAGAGGTTGTTCATGGAACCTATGCACAAAAAAGGATTTTCTATTAAATGGGATTGTATGTGTATTGGATTTAGTACCTCTGCATGTACAAAAACTCTTGTATCTTATTTCATAGGCCCTATCATGGCAGTCATAAGGTCAAATGGGCACAACTTTTGTTTGGTCCACTATAAGGATTATTCTAGATACTAGGCCTTTTAGAGAACTCCAAAAACCCACCTGGATAGTTCAGGGAGATGAGTGTAGGGTCTCGCTCATTTCTATCATTTTATAGTAACATTTTTTGCAATTTCTTTTAGGAAATCATCATTTCAAGTGAGTATGTGAATACCTTCCATTGGGTGATGTAATTGGAGACTCACATATCATGCCTCTATTTAATTTTTTTGTGGTCATATGGGCTTGTATTGTGTGACATGGAGTTTAAATAGTAGAGGAAATGTCTATGTTGGTCCTCCCAACTAGAAATAGACCATGTGGGAAGATGATTATACTATATGAATGTAATACCTTATATAGTCTGGACAATGCTCTACATTTTTGAAACATCAATATATTTTATATTCCCCAACATTAGACCACACCTTGAGGAAAAATGGGCCAAGTGTTGTAGAAGATCACCCATCCGATTAAACTGGGTGAATTTGGGATTAACAAATTCTGGGGGTGCTCGAACATGGTCCACCCATGATGGGGATGATTTTACTTCAAGGGGAATTTCCACTTGTTCTGTTTCTAGATCAATGAGATGGGAAATGAGATAAGTTCTCCCATCATCATGGGAATGGTTTTTGGCAACCAATATATTGACAAGATCATTGGCTCATTGATCAAAACTACCTTGATCCTGAGGCTAATAATCATGATTATTAGGTGGGGTAGAAAAATCATGTATCACTGGTTTTCTATAACCCTTGGATTCTTCCATGACTAGGTGCTCAAGGCCACCATGTTAAAATTGGGGAAACTAGACATGGATGATTGGGATCCTCAAGGGATGAGAAATGGGGTCCCTTATAACGTTTCCATAACCTGGGTTCTTTTAAGCAATGAGCTTAGTTTTGAACCTTTTATATTCCCCTTGATCCTAAAGAATGGAAACTATCTTGGGGTGTGACTGAACTTTCATTGAAACTCAGTTGGGTCAGCGGGCTCGACATGTCCCTTTCCTTTTTCTACATATTGATGAGTAGATGGAAGTGTTTCATTGGGGGGACTCCTTAGGCCTATTTCCTATCTCTAATAGTGAGTATAGGTGCCTACTGGGGGTCTGATTGGTGTAGTTTCATCCCTTGAGGTAGGTTTTCCTTTTCATTCCCAACATCACCAACCCTTCTCTGATACCTTGGTGGTTCGATAGTGACAACATTAACCATTGATGTATTTAGAGAGAAACCTTTATTGTCATTTTTCCTGATTGATGTTTCTATAATTGTCATAGGATAAGGCTTATGTTGAGGGTAGAATAATCCCCCCATCCTTTACTCTGAATGTGTTGATATACCACTTTCATGACTCGATGAAGCATAATTAGGTTCTAAACATAGGTTTTCTAGAGAGTTTGGTGGTAGATGTATGATACAGTATGTTGAGATACTAAGAGTGTTATGATCTCAACCCTACTTCACTATTGGAGAATGAAATCGAGGTGCTTTTGGATTCCTAGATAGGTGAACTAAAATTACCAAAGTTAATGAATGGTTGCCATGAAATTAAGAAAAAAACTACCTGGTATTCATTAAGAAACTATGGGATGAAAAAACCTGGAGTTTTGGTTGGCCAAAACAAGGGTAATAGATATTCGGTAGCTAAAATCTCCAAAATTTATTCTTTTTTACTATCAAGGGGATGATCCAACTCCTTTTTGGCCCATGACCTGATTGGCACATTTTTAGAAAAGGGTGGTGGACCTTACATCAAAATTCTTTGCTACTGATTTACTATGAGAGGGGGAATTTCTTGGTTCATGTATCCACCCCATTCTATAATATCACTTAGAGGGAAAGATATATTAAAGATTATATCCATGAAGGATAGGGGTGGTTACCCCTTACTCATGAATGTGGGTAGAAACATCACTTTGAGGCTTGGTTGAGTGCTCATCACCACTTGAGGGCATCAACCTAGATCCTGAAATCTCTCCAACTTCTAGTGTGGAGGTGGAGAGGATAGAAAATGAAGGTGATGTGGATGTTTGAAATATGTGTCCTTAGATGGAGGCCATAACATATTTCACCTACAAGTATCTATGGAGGGATATGGGGATCTTATGGTCCTAAACTTTTGAGATTGTAAGCCTCAATCAGTGAGCCTTTACACGGAACTCTGGTGGTTAGGGTGAAGGTAAACTCATCAAGTATTCTATTGCTCTAGAGTTTGAGTGGTCGATGGTTACAAGGTCCTTTTTATGGTCACACCTTAGACAGCTGATGGATTCTCCAAGTGTGAGTTTCTTATAGTCACTTAGGTTCCCCCCATGTGTATTGTGACCTATATCATTGGTGAAGTCCTCATGATGGGTATTTTTCCTCCAACTCTAGGACAACTCTTTAACGTAGGTCCTATATTCAATACGAGGAGGGCCTTTACACTAGTTAGTGATATTGTAGGGGGGGACCTCTATGTTGGTCAGTTATAGTGTGGGGATGACTTCCAAATTTTCTAGTGATAATGTAGGGATAAACTCTTTATTGGGTGGTGATGGTGTGAGGAGGACCTTGGTATTGGTACTTCTCATCATGGGATATCCTGTAACAGATGCTGGTGGAACCAATGACTGAGTGATTCAAACCATCCTATATGAGAGGTGGTTGGGTTCTCGATCCCTAGTGGGCAAAGATGGATCTATATTATCAATATGGAGGTATATGATTGGATATTTTGTTGATAGAAGGGGCCAATAGAGCTACAGAATATTCCTCCAATTAGGGATTGTTTTGGGTATGACCCTAATGTCAGCTTCTGATATTTTGTACTAGGGTCGATGGAGGTGGATGGATTTAGCCCGCTTGTTGACCTATGGGACTGATCGTGTTTGGAACTAGTGCGGCCTCATGAGAACCCTACATGGATGCTCACTAGTAGTGGTCATGATGGGTATGAATAAAACATCTCCTACCTCCTTGATACTAGGGAGTGAGATGTCATCACACTCTAGGGAGAGGATCCCAAAATGGGTTTCTATTAAAACATGGGTAGTTACCCCCTGCGAGGCCCCTATGGGTGGTAGTGTCAGTGATTCATCAATGCCTTATGATCTTGGTGGGACATATCCTTAGTGGAAATGAACCCTTATTGTTAATATCAGTGAACACAGGTGTCGATAATCCTTATATGGATGATCTTGAAGGGTTAAACTATGCATGGTCACCTAGTTGCTGAAGATGCAGTGGCTGTAGTGGTAGGAGTTTGGTCATACAGGATTACCACACCCATATTATTCCTTCCTCATTTCCTATTGGAAATATGTTTCCAGTTTATTGTATCTTAAGTCCTATAAAGCATTTATATTCAACCATTAGTAAACATACAGTTATGGAAATTCTAAATGGATCAAAATTATCCATTCATCCAGAAACAGAGGATGGATTCACACCGACAACTTCATAGAATGATTATACCTAGTGTTATCTTTCCCAAGTAAATAGTGAGTTTATTACTGAGCCCACTACTTTCCTAGAAGATCCTGGAGAAGAATATATAGATTTGGTTACATTAAAATCAGTTAGTTCCCCAACATTACTAATCCCTATAGTTGAAGGATAAGAGCTTCACATATGGTTTACCATTTATGATTCCGATGCTTTCTTCTGGGGATACTGGTCATCCTTCTATCTGTTGGTGATGCACTAATATTTTCATTTCTTTCCTTCTTTATAATGGAAGAATGATTCCATCAATTTATTATAAATTTAGTCTCTTTGATTGAAATGGGATGGTGGTATGTCGGTCCATCCTTCAATGGATTCTTCCTTGGAGCTCATCACCTTGTCTAAGTATCCCTTGTAGATTTATGTCATGTTCATGAAACTCATTCCCAATGCCATATTGAGGTGGATTCAAATTGATTACACCACTTCTATATATATAGGGAAGAAAAATTCAATCAGTTTAGATAGTATCATTGGGCATGTATATTCATTTTTGGTTGTTCGGTAGGTTGTTCACCTATAAAAGCATCCCCATTTGAAGTCATAGGCATCTCAAATGAGGAATATTTGATGCAATACCCAATTCACCTCGTGTCGGTCATGAGGTATTTGGCACCTGATGTGTAAGTCTTCAAACTATATTTACCTTAGGTATCCCATGTCTATTTTATTATATAGAGATTAAAGGTTGGGTCACAGGTTTAATTTTATTGTGGGTAAATATGGGTCATCTATTTAAGGTCTTGTGGGGATAGGTGGGTTATAGGTTTAATGTCTACTGGGGACAGGTTGGTCATAGGTTTAACGTCTTGTGGGGGAAAGGTTGGTCATAGGTTTAACATATTGAGGGGAAAGTATTTTTTAGGTTTAACATCATGTAGGGATATGTGGGTGGATAAGTTTTTCCCCCAGGGGGTGATCACATTTAATGGTTTTGTGGAGCGTCATGGCATCAGGATTGAACCTCAAGGTGGTACCATAGATGTGTTTTTATGGTTGGATTGAACCTTTGGGAGGAATTATATGTACCTTATTAATAAAAAAGGATAAAAACTAACATAGTTTTATGTTTTACTTTAAGGTTGTGTGATAGAACCGATCCATGAAGTTTAGCATTATTCTATAAGGATGATAATGTCACAAAAAGATCATTAATGACAGATGGTGCGGGGCTTATGAATGAAGGAATCCCAACATTATAGTTTCTACCCATGGTAGAAGAAAATGTGGAATCCCCAGATGACCAGACATAGGGAATATTGTGTTCATAAAATTAGTTAAGGATACAGTTTAACATCATGTGTTTAGGATGTTTTCATGCAGTTAAATGTCATTTAACTTGGATGTTGAGTTGGGCAGTTTTACATCATGTACTCAAATGTGGTTGGGGATACACCCTGAGAGGGACCATGTCAAGGAAAGATGAATAACTAAAAAATGAACCTTTATTGAGACATGAAATATGTTTCCCTTATTGATTCTGCCTTTAAGGCGTACATGTCCACTACTCATTCACCTCATGAAAGGGGACGGTGTAAACACTCATACAGAGGAGTGGAAATCAGGAGGCTTGATGTTAGGTTACCTATGTTTAAGTGAAAAAGAAATTAGGTTTCCTATGATTAAGATAAAAAGGAAATCTAATGTCCTAGGACACGCATGAAGAAAATTGGATGAACATTAGGGTTGGTGATATCAATTTCAAAAAGATTTGGGGCATGGTTGAACCAATTTTGGATGGATATAGGGGATATAGGAACTCAAATTTTATAAAAGGGTATTTGATAAAAGGATGCACCATTGATAGGAATGGGGATGCGTTTTGTAAATGTTTGGGTTTTGTTAAAGATGGGGGTTTTATTAAGTTTATGGTTTTTATGAAATAATATGTTTTTTGAAATACGATGACCCTACCTTTGGGTAAAGTATTGGTTCAAATGGGGGGGGGGGTTACGATGGGTAATTCTCTTGAAAACCTCCAAGACTGACAAAGGTATTTATTATTACAAGAATTCCATGGATCTTTATGAAATTTATCCCCAATACGGGTTGAGGTTCCCAAAAAACCATCGGAGGTGGATTCATGAAAGATGAATACCATTGGAAATTCATCTCCCATGTTTCTTGTGAAGCTTATGATTTCCACATATTTATATCTTTTCATAGAAGATGAAAGGTTGGGTCCCCCGAAAAGTTAGACATAGGGGGGATTTATAGTCCTAATAGAGGCAAGGTTATTATTTTCATGGAAGATGGAGTCCTTCATGGGAGATTATGGGATTCATTAAATGATAGGGATCCAAAAAATTAGTTATACTATATGAAGTTTAATGCCTCATGTTTTTCATAGATCGGAGATCCCAAAATATATATCCATTCATGAAGGTTTATACCTTCATTAATCTAGACCCTTATGTTTATTTTTAATCTTTTTTGGCCTAAATTTTCTTTCAAACCAACTGTGCCTTCCTTGACCCCCATGACATGTGTATTTTGGTGTCAAAATTTATTAAAAACTAAAATGTTTTCAAGTTTTTCACCCAACCCCATGATATTGATAGCTACATCATCTACTAAAGATAAATAGTCATCAATGTTCTCTTCCTCATTCATCTTTATTTATTTAAAACTTCTTCTCCTAATATTTAATTTATTTTCCTTGAATTTCACATTTCCATCATAGCTGATTTTAAGATTATCCCAAATTTTTTATTTAATTAAAGTTACATCACATTTTTATACTTTTCCAAATAATGACAACAAGATAAACTGACAGAAAATATAATTATCAACCTGAGTGCACTTCAATATCTCTATTTATATTTTTTTATATTCCAAATTTACTAGAACCCTCAATATCACAAGTGATGATATTATAGTTACCATGGGTTAATGATTGTATTTTTAGTTACTTTTTATTTGTTTTCATGTGTAAATAAAACGCAAAGTGTAATAGAAAAGGATACGTTGAGAAAATATAGGTTCATTTGCTGGAATAAACCCTCATCGTCATATCATAAGATATTGGTGTCATGAAAATGGGGAAAAAAGGATTTAATGAGGATTATACATAGAGGAAGCCCTCATATACATGTTTTTTAGGGAATATGGACCTTTGAAGGAAGCACATGTGTGTGGATATTCACTTCCTGTCTACTAGTAACAATACTTGGAAGGATGTTTGGGCACATAGGGAAAGTTTCCTAGTGTGGAAGAGGTAATGGATTACATATGAGAAGCTTATAGACACACTACATGATTTTTGAGAACTAAGAATGGAATAATGAGTATATGCATGGGGGATATGGTACTGGGAGAAAGTGTACAAGGATTGTGTATGGGAGGCCCTTATATGATTTTCCCAGGCTTATTGATGAGTCATAGTTATGAAATCATCAATGGGACCATGTATAGGGATTATATCAAAGAAGGAGGACCATTAATGCATCGTTCATTTAGTGGTCTAGGTTGACCAACTCGAAACATTGGAAACCAATATGCGTAAACCGAGCTAGAGGAATCATTACTAGTGTTCCAATGATAGAGAAACACATTATTGAGTTATTAAATTATTTTTAAAACCCTAGGGGATCTATTAATCTTGGATTAAAACCTGAGAGAGTCTTTATATCAAAATAATACATGATTTAAAGGGATCACACTACTGTGTACAATTTGATCATTTATCATGTGTGGCTGTGGAAGAGGCCTAAGATAATTCTAACTGATTGTTTGTTGATTTGGGATAATGAGTGTCTACAAGGTCATTAGGGAAATATGATTAGAATATTTGAGAATCTTGGAAAAATTAGGTGACCATGATTATTTTATATGGGTTTTTCATAGTAAACTAGTTAATGGTTCTCTCGAATGGTTATGGGTGATGACTTACCCATGAATAAGGCTACAGAAATGATCCACCCAAGTATAAGGCTAGGGTGAAGTATTCAATTAAGTATGAGGTTATATAAAATTGGCTTCCAAGGTATGATAATAGGGTGAAGTGGTTCCCTCTTATGAGACTACAACAAGTAGTTTCCCCTAGTGTGAATCAAGGGATAGGTAATCACTCTAGTATGATGTTAGGGTGAAGTTGTAAAACTATCATGAGGGTCTCTAATAATGTCATACACTGTTAAAGAGACATGGGTGAGGGTTCAACCTAGCAGTAAGACAAGGAGAGGACTATCCTAGGTAAAATTATTGGATGAAATGTTTCCCTAGAAGAGTTATAGGGTGAAGTGAACCCTAATTGTAGAGACATGGGTAAGGGTTCGCCGTAGTGAATCAACCATCATGCATAACCAAGGTCATTGTAACTATAGTGTATCATAAAGTGTGGGGTATTTCTTACCATTTGTAAAGAACTACGAGAGAAGTATTCTTCCACAATGGTTTTAGTATATTAAACCATTAGATAACTCAATTACCCTTGTTTTATGGTTAATTCCATTTGGTTTTAGGATTCTTTGAATGAACTAAAGAGGGGATAGCGACTAAAGTTCATAGATCTCTTTAAAATCTATTTGTCTTAGAATGGGGTCCATGATACTCTAAATGTTGACCAATGGGTCTATTTATAGGAAAATATGGGGACCTGTGCACATGGAGGTTAGTCACTAAGGTGGTTCATGTATGTAAATTAGTCGTGTAGTGCTTGTGAACTACTCTAGCTCTCAATAGTAAGAAGAAATCACAACTAGGGAAAATTAAATTTGGAATGTGCTATATTTTGCATGTCTAAAATCTATTATCATAGTAAAAAATGAGATCTAATAAACCACACCCCCCAGAATTAGATCCCATTGTAAAAAGGAGGATTGAATTCTAATTCAGATGTGATTATGTCACCATAATGGTGTAACCATTTGGTTTGGTGCTTATTTTGGGGTTATAATGTGTTACATACTAATTTCTAGGGGCATGAATCACTCAAAACTAGGTGAACGATATGATAAAACATTGGAACATGACGTGAATCAGTAATAAAATTAGATGAGGGGACCTTTTTCATTCACTAATCACACTTGGACAAATCCTATACATTCACTCCATCTATTCACTCAATTTTTTCATGTCAGTCAAGGTGTATATTGGATTTAATTTACTCAAATGTTAGTGAATTTTTCTAATCACAAAGATCATAAAACCTCCCCTGGGAAACCATAACCTTGTTGAATCATCCGTGTGATACCACTTAAGTGAAGAAAACTTTATGGATCACTTGATCTAAGAAATTTGGAAAATAACTTGGTTGAAGAACCTTGGTGAATTATTTTCATTACATTACTTTTCCTCCATGTTAAATTCGTATTGGGCCCACTTCACCACATATTATTCACTATTATTTTCTATTTATATCTAATGATATTATTTTGATTTCATTAAATAGTATTTAGATTTCCCATACTCTAAAATAAATTTTTAATGTTGATTTCACTACCTATATACAGAATATGAAAGAGCATATCAGGAATTGATACACTCATTAGTGAACAACACATATATCAACCATGGGGGAAGTCAAGTAGATGTATTGTTTGGGGTACTTGGACTTAAATTTACTTCCACTATACATTCAAAACCTATTAACTAATGTGTATTTCCTTTTACATTATTTTAATCTCCAAATATCATAGGTTGTAATGTACACCAATTTGAGGGGTGGAAACATATACTCATGGGTGTATACATCAATGGGGGGGGGGGGGTGTTACCCCTGTATATATACCCAAACACACTAAATACTACATAGACAGACATTCATATATATATGATCTTGAGACACAATACTAATACTCATCCATTTTCCATTTCTCCAGAGACCAATGCAGAGGGTTGGTCTAGGACTAGGTCCTATTCCCTAGAGGCAATACTAATATGAAATGGCTGTGGACATACTGATTCCACCAAAAATTAATTTTATTCAATCATAATCAAAAGGATTTTCACATTTATGATGTTGTTTGAATTTACCAAATACACATCTATAATAACCCCAATAGAATTCCAAAAAATTCCAGTCGTTTGAACTTATAAACAAACACATTCCACCTCATCTGTAGAGAGTTATTAAATCTCATATATAAAAGGTATTAGAAACACCTATAATTGGAGTGGTGGGGGAGGGGGTTATGAGTTTTCCCCATAAAGGCCTCTTGGGGAGATCTCCAGTGAACACCCATTATGGTTCTAACTTTATTGATATAGGGTTAAAATGATACTGGGATGATGCCCTACCTATGGAAAGACATTAGTTTTGAAACCTAAATAAGGATATTATTAATTTAAAATGGGAATAGACCAAGCTCAAAGCAACCAATTAGGTGTCCTTCTATGTGGAAAGGGTTATAAATGGGTACATACTATCAAGATATATAGAGAGGAAATTATTAATAATGTGGTTATGAAATCAAGAATGACATATCACCCAGAACTGAGAGGTAGGGTTCCTATTAATAAGGCTAATAAGACACCTACTACTATTTCTTGAATCATATAATGGATTAAAATCATGTACCTTTATGGTGACATCCCATATTGAAAAGGGGAAGCTTTTAGGTATTTCAATGTTAGTTTTTGAAAGGTTTCATTAATACCAAATTCATATTTAAAAAAGGAATTTCATTTTTACATCTTAGGGTTGTTCGAAATATTATGCAGTTTGATAACCACACACTTAGTTGAATATGGGATTCATAGAAATTTGTCATCTTGTAGTTCATATTAATGCCATTCATTCAAACAATTTTTTATATTAGTCCCCATTCAATATACATATGGAAATCTCAAAACATATGATTGTATGTTTTGAGTTTTGGTTATTTCATATTGTGATCCTACCCCCACTGTGAACCTGGTTGAAAAAAATGGAATGTATGATGTGATTTATTATATAATGGCCTTAAGGTATTTTATTCTAGTGGATCTAATTGATTGTGATATTATTTATAAATTGTACACATTTTTCTAGTTTTCACTTAAATTATGATGCATAAAAAATGATGTTTCATCACTAATAGATGTTGGGGTAGAATAGTACCCAATGGTGGTGAGGAAACTATGGGTCATGATGGCCCAAGAGAAAATTTGAACTATTATTAGTGTACCTTCCGTGGATTCCTTCATGGGATAAACCATGGGATATGGTAAATCCTAGAAATCCTCATACCCCAATGGGATAGTGGAAACTAATCTTCCTCTGGCTGTAGCATACTAGGTTTAAAAGACATAGAAGAGGGAAACAATAAATCCAAAAAATAAGGGAATAACTAGAAATGAATTTCGGCCCTCAAATCAACCCTACCAATGGGCTTCTCGTCAATTCAATATTTTATATAAAATAGATGTAAATTTTTAGCCAAGGTGGTTGATTCATCTATAGTAGAGTAGTTCTGTAGGTGATAAGGAAATTCAAATAAAGGAATCGAATCTAAAGAAATTTGTGTATTCTTCAAGACCTAAGAAGGGTCTAAATATGGTTTCCATTGAATTTTTATATTACAATTCTTCCCAATTTTGGTCAAATTCGAACAAAAAATGAATTCTATATACTAATGGACCACAATTTAAGGTTGCGTATTACTTAACCATGATTAGTAGTGTGAACGAACCTTTAGAATTCAACCTCAATATCAACCCCATTGAAGTGTCAATATAACCTAGAGCAGTTTATGATTGTATTTTATACCATACAAGAGGTTATTACCCTAAAATGAGTTCATGATATAGAGAATTGAGGTACCATCGGGGGATTTTTTTGGGGATAAAGTGTTTTATAAATTCTTCAACCCTCTTTTTAAGATTTTTTAACAATCAAGACTCTTTTGAAAATTTTAACATAGGTCATTATTGAAGAGAAAAAAAATTAGGTGTACCCATTTCATCTCCCAAATAAGCTATGGTTGGCACCCTGATAGGAATTATAAAATCAACATACCATTAAGACTAAAGGACATACTCTGAGAAAATTGAAATGAAGGTAGTAAAGAAACAAAACCCACTTTCAATCCTTCCACCTATGGGTATTTATCCTCCAAGAGAATGACCGGATACCCCACCTCACCTAATTTGGTGTTTGTGAAGAACTAAAATTATGTAAAAGAAGATAAATAATTGAGATTTGGGATAGTATTTGAAATCATATATTTCCATTTATATATTCAAATGTTGTATAATGATTCTTTTTTAGAACATTGCTTCTCTAATAGGGCCCCTTATGAGAAAAATATAGAGGGAGATGAGAGGGAACCTCAATAAATTATACAAAACTTCAACATATAAAGATAAATACCAATATAAAGAATATCTAAAATGACATCCCCAATCATTCTCACCAAAGTACGTGTGAAAAAATCAGGTATAATATGTGACTGAACATTATCACATTCTATATCACCCTACTGAATATCAACTCCACTTCATTGATCAACACACTTGTTGAAGCTTCAACCACAATGGATGATGTTTTTTAAGAAGTAGATGCCCACTCCTCCTAATTCAAGTCTAGAGACTTCAATAAGGATTTATATGGGTATAATCCCTCTTTGATTTTACTTATAATCCAACCAAATGACATGGTGTTTATAAATATCCATCTTATACCGCTCTGTATTTATAAAACATAGCTATGTTGATCTTCCACTGAGATATTATAACCACCTCACCTCATTATGTTGAATGGTAAATAACTAATTAATTGGTCACATAGAATCTATCTGAACTACCAGAAGGTTCATCCCATAAGGACATTCCCAATAAAAAAAATTGGCGAGGCAGCTATTATGTAAGGGGGTCAGAACCTAGTTACTGGTCTTGCTATACTGGGTTATGAGAATTTCTTCCTAGTGTTAAGGGATGAGACAACATCAGTGAATGAATTCCCTATCACAAAATATAAAGAATCTCCTATTAGGGGATATACTAACACGGATCCTCCAGAGGATACATAAATAGTAACAGGGCCATCAATCTAATGGAAATAAGTTATTATTCATAGTTCCCCATGATAACTTTGAAAAAAACTAATTAACATAAGTGTTTCAATGTTACCTAGAACACTAGTACCATAGGTGAAGGTTATGACTAAAAAGGTTTTCGTCCCCATGCTCCAAATTCCTGAGCACCTAGATTCTAGAGTTCTTGTTCAACCTACAAGATTAAAGGATAACACACAAGTGATAATTCTAAGTAAATTGGTTCCTAAATACATTTCCCCTTGTAGGAGATACTATGAGTCATACCTAGAGGCCATCAATATCAATAAGACCTTATAAAAATATATACAGTGATTCATATGGATTTTAGATTTCCAAAACACCACTGGAGTATCTATGGAAAAATATATATCAGATCAGTAGTATATTTACAATTTTAGGATATGATGGGTTTGACTATAGAATTATCCACACTATCATGAAATAAATCCTTCATGAATTGGAGTGTAATAAAGAATCAATATTGATCCTCTTTATGAAGGATGTTTCCATGAATTCTATTAGCCTTAGTATTGTTTTATTGTAGTAGTCTTCTAAAAATGTGTTGGTAGGAGAAATATAGAAACACAAAATTATGGAAGGGTAGGCCTTATTATATTTAATTCATAAATATTTTGCCTTAATACACCACAAAATAACTTCCATTTAGAAGGATATAGAAGGGAATAAAAAGATTATTGAGGAAGAAAAAAAATGTATGGATGGATGTTGTTGTGAAAGTGAATTTTGGAATAATTAAAATTTTGAGGTTGAAATGTTTGTTGAACTTAATTGAGTGGTAAATGACTTGGAATAATCAATAAACTATCATTGAGAGTCTCATGAGTGTTTTGTGTAATAGTGGTTCATTTCAAACCGCTTTCCATGTATGATGATAGAGACCCAAGAATGTGGGTTCTCTTCTCTCCCCTCTTTTATCAATAAATGCTAAGAACTTTTCCAAATAGTTTTCAATATATTGATCCATCCTAATACATAGTCTATAATTATTTTTATCAATAATAAGGAGTGATATAATTATAAATTAATCCACCTTATAATTGTATATAAATAAATCAATTTAATCCTGATTTCCAAATTATTGAGTCGAATCATAGAATATGGATAAATATATTATCCTCTATACATATTCCTTTGGACAGGTATAGTTTGTCCTAATATAGAGGAATATATACCATCACCCTACATTGGGGTGTGTCTTGAGACATAAAGGGATGGTTGATAGAGTTTCATCCTATGTGTGATAACTTTGTTGGATATAGGTAGTCTAGGTATGGTTTTATCTTCCCCATCACTTTATATTATGGCCATCCCACTCATATATGAAATGTGTTGTACTCATGTATGTGTGAATTCATATGGGTATAGGTTGGAAGAATATAATTTCATATGTACTACCATTATACACTAGGTTGGTCCATTTGGAGAAGGGACATAAGTGAATAAACATAATAGATATCATGAAGGGTGTTATTTGGAATTAGTATTCCAATGCTCAAGGGATATTGAGCACCCTGAAAATTTAAAATCATAAATTTTTTATGGGTGGTATAAACCAATATAAAGGATGAACAAAAGGGTTATCTAATATTTTAATAGGTTAAGAGACCTAGTAAGTTTATATTTACTTTTTACAATGTTATATATTGGACCCCACAAAATTCTTATATCTTTCTTTTTTCTCCCTACCTTTTTCATAATCCTTAGAGATAGGAGGCTTATCTGATAGGAAATTGTATTTTTCTTATGCCTCCCTTTACGTTTTTTCAACCATATAAGTTTTACGCCTTTTCCTTAGGTAGGTTATGTTTTAGAATGTTAGCCTAATGTATATGGAGTTTATGGTCATAAAATTTTTATAGAAAGATAATATGGCCTATGTAGTAAGGAAAAGTAAATAACTCAATGTCAAAAAGGGTCTACCACTAGTATAAACCATCTCAGATAGGGGGGGACATAATTTTGGTTCATGGTGCTTGAACCATCATGTAATGAAATTTAGGATCACAAGACTAGGACCACTATGGGAACCAGACTATGATGAAAAATTATTTCAATAAATATGGGAGTAAAGAAATAATGTTTAACACAAAGGGTGTTTAGATCCCATTGAATATTTGGGTTGTGAACTTTGTAAAACATAACTCAATATGTTTGAAGAAAAATTAGGGAATGTGATAAGGATGCCGAGGATGATTATTTCAAACACATAACGAGTGAATTAGTATTTTGGAGAAAGGGAAAATAAAGAAGGGTTCAAATACCTTGAGGTTTAAAACATAATGTATTGAACACATTCTCCGAGTAAATGGACATGACGAGAAACTTCCAGAGAACTTATGAATGCAAGAAAAATGATTAGGTCTAAATTAACTCTTTCCTGAATTAGTGGGTCCAGAAATCATAGGTTTAATTATGATGGGACCAAATGGTGGGCCCGACAACATTTATGTCACATTATTTCTTACACTCTACCTTTTAGATATGTCTTGAATATGGAAAATTTAGTGAGTAGAGATTTGAATCCTACTCAAGATTCCATTCATGGGTTTTCAGACTGACATGTTACACATCACTAAAATTTTTAATGTAAAGATTATATAACTAGGATCATTAGTGGATGAAATGTTAAGGTTATAATGCTCTGAAAAATAATATCAAGACTAGGTCATACAAATTTGACTAATAATGAGATATTATTTGCAGGGATAGGGGAAAGGATGACCTAACATAAACGGAATCCTGAAACCACTAAGGTAGATAGCCTTGAGGGAGGTGAAATTAGTTTATGGTCACAATGAATGGAATAAAAAATGTTTAGACTTAATTTCACACAGATTTTACCAAAAGGTGATGTAGTATTTATATTGAGGGAAAGGTGAAATTTGAGGTGAATAAAGAGTCAAATGCTACCATAGACCACCTTTTAATGGATGGAATGTGGTTTCAGGGTTTTCTACTCAAACTATCATGTAAGGATATGTGATAAGACAACCCATATGAGGATCAAGGACTAAGAGTGTCTTAACACTTTTGACTGGTAAATTATGATAGTAAAAATCATAACATAATGTATTTGAATCAATAAGATGATATTGAAAAAAATCTGTTGAGGATGATCGCCGACGACATTCAAATAATGGGTTACACTGAACTGTTGTTGAAAGAATATGAGGACTATAATAACTTCCACTTATAAAAAATACAGAAATTCGATTGAAATTCCATATCAGGGGAATGTATGAAAATACATATTGAGTTCATGTCTAAAAATCCATATAGAGGAGTCTATTATACCCAAATACACTTATTGTTGATAGCCATTAATGGTCCATGGAAATTAAAAATACTTGAAGAAAGAATTGTTAGTTTTTAAAAAAGGAACATCCAAAATATGATGGGAATGATTATGTCCTTAACTAACCATGATTAGTGTAACATATCCACACAAACCATTGTCTTGGACCTAATTAGATGTTCTACTAACCTCAGTAGACATCCTCAAGACAAAAAAGGCTACAAATAAATTCTATGGGATTAACTAGAATTTAAGAAATGATCTTACCTTTAAAACAATAATAACTATTAATAAAAAATATAAATGGCCCAAAAAAATATATGATTCATGACTATAAAAAAATTCAATAAAATTTAAACCAAAATAACAATTATATCATAGTAGCAGTGACAATGTAACACAAGACTCAAGAAAACAAAATGATTATATCTACATAGTTACACCAATGTGAAGTCACTCCAAAAACTCCAAAAGGGAAACTACAAGATCTAAATACATCCCAAGTAAATAACATCAAGATATTATACTAGTGATGTACAAAAAAGTTCCTTTTCTTATGTCATGAAGAATAATATATGAGTACACACCAAAGTGTATATACTGGGGGTGAGTAATCATACCATGTTGGGTTTGCCCAGGAGACTTCTCAACACATGCTACTAGAAAAAAACAAGTTAGATCATAATTTATTCAAAATAGTGGGTGAGAATAAAAAATTAGTTTACTATAAGAAAATAAATTAAGAAAAAAAATTATGTAAAAATAATATATCTAAATCAATTTTCAATATATCTTTCCTTTTGGAATAACCATTCCTTCTTTCTCTCGCACACACACATTTTATGCCGAATGAAAATACAAATACTCCCAAGTAGGGATCTATCCTTCACCAAGTATTCACAAGGTTAAATATCCCATTTTAATTTTCATTCGACACCAAGAACTGAGTTTTTAAAAATAAGGCCCCATACAATTCAATATGAACACACTCCACCATGCATTCTAATATTATATTCCATAATAATTTTTATTAAATTAAAACAAAATCTTAATTTTTCTAAAAAAATTGATATTACATTTTCATTATCAAACTATTAAAATAAGGATTTAGCTTGGTTCAAAAAAATTCTTTTGATTCATAAACCATTCAATAAACAATCAGTATGAATTCCTCAAATCCATGGAATTTCAAACAAACATAAAATAATAGTATTCTCTAGAAAATAAAGGAAAGAAAATTCAAAAATATAATCCTTATAAACATTTAATAAATGGAATGATAGAGAGGTCACTTTCCTCTTATGATTAATTTCAACATAAAACCACATGAGAGAATAAATCACTAAAACACTAATAATCAATCTTCCAAAAACACTATAAGAAATCAGATAGAAGTCCCCCAAAGTTCACCCAAAAATTCCACATTCAAAATAAATAGAAAAGTGGGAAATTAAAGGGATATAATAGGTGTTATATACTCATAATAACATTTAAAACCCTTCCATGAAGATCACACATGGATATTATATGTTCCCCCCCCCATGATAGGCATGTGAATAAGAAATTTCAAAAAGGGGTTTGACCATCATCCCAACTTGGTGGAGCTAAAACAACCATGGTCTCTTCAAATGGGAGGAAATCACGATGTGTGACATAAACCATAAAAATGAAATGGTTCTTAAAACATAGTTGTTTTAGGCTCACCACACTCTGTACCATGGAGTTTTGAGGCCTCACTAGCTGTGGTCTATAGCAAGACACCCAGGGTTCCATGACCTCAACCATGCCCACCAACCTAGATTTTTTGTTTTCTAGTGTTAAACAGGGATACTTTTATGGACCTATAAATATAAGAAACCACAAAAAATACCCAAGAACCTCAATCACTCCCTTAAAACCCAAATATTACCCCAAAAAGTCTTAAAATCCCTCTAAACCCAAATATAACCCAAACAAAGGCATAAAACTTGAGTAGATAAAGAAACATACCTTAAGATGGAGGTGTTACAATTATGTTGTTTATATATGATGATGGAAAATGGAGATGGTTATTGATTTTTTTTGGGTATAACATATGTGGTTTTAATGCCACTACAAATCCTTAAATAACATGAATAAAGTCATATGTAGTTCTAATAAGAAATATGTGTCATCCAATTATAGATTCTGACAAAGGAAAACCTAATGTGAATTTAAAGACCATAAAATTGTAGGTGGTTTGATATTATTGAAATTTTTGGTTAGGACAAGGATAAAATATCAAGGAATAATTATGTATCCTAAGGTTTGAGAATGAAGACAAATTAGTTCTGATAAAAGGCCCCTATGCTGGACATGATCTTACATAGATGGGACATTTTATCTCTGTATATGTCCTATGATAATGGGTATAATTGGTTGATCTAATGAAAATATCGATTATACATAAGTTAAATAAGTGTTTATTGAATGGATGGATCTTTTTAGTTTAAGTTATTACAAGATGGACCATGTGTCAACAAGTTTAACATAATGTGGAAAGGACATTGTTATTCTGTAGTTTGAGATCGAATAAAGAGGACCATAATATTTGAGAGTTCTACATAGATCCATATAAGATGTTGAAAATCATATAGATCCATATTTGTGTTGAACCATGATGATAACCCAACATGAATAAGGTGAGACCAATCACTAGGATTGATAGAGGATTAAATTTAATAGAATTTATGGCTGGGCTTAGGAAAATAGATATCAACATCCTGGTGTATCCTAAAATAATAAGAATCAAGACACATATAGTTCTGACAAAGGGGTAATTCTGGTTGTAGTCTTGATAAACCTTAATGTATGAGTTATTTATTATAAACCTAACTATTTTATCTCAAAGGAAAGTAAATCCTCATGTATATGGAGTTATTAAATGGGGGGGGGGGATTTTCCCATTTGGGACTCTCACACAGATCCTAATCTCAGGTAAATAAGGTAGGGTCCACTAATAGATTGTCTTAAATATCATAGGATTTCATGTATATTAAGTCATATTTTATGTAGTTCAATGTCAAACAGTGAAGATGTTTGAACCTCAGATTAATTTAGAATAACTGGTACACTAAAAGTTGGATCAAATGATTTTAAACTAGTATTAAACTAGGGGATCCATTCATCACTACATATCCTTAAATAATTGGAATCAACTCACATATTGTTCTAATTATTGTCCTGATATAGGGTCTATTGGAAAAAACCCACCTCAAATGAGGACCCCCATTCTAGGATTAAGAGTATTTTTGTGGAATTTATGGTTGGTCCTAGGATAAGAGTTCTAGGAATCACTATGTGTCTCACATCATGGGAATCAATCCACAAAAAGTTCTAATTATATAAGGGCACTATTCTGGTCATAATTGACCATGTCCATGGTATAATTGAAGAAGGGGAGTTTTGAAATGGGTCATGTTCTTATATATGTTATATTCACTCTAATCATGAGTTCATGGGAAATTTTCTCCAGGTTGGAGACTCCCACATTGGTTTGGATCATACAAGGGGGTAAATGATTGTGTCTGAATACTGATCCATGATAGGAAAAACCAAGCATGATCAGGAATGTCAGGAATCAAGGGAATCTTTATTCCATCATATGGATATAGAAATAATATTTTCACTAATAGTGCTCTTAATTGGATCTAGATCTCCTATAAATAAATTAATACAAAGATGATAGGTCACTCTAAAAATTTTAAGGTAATAAATGATGGGCCACATTTCATGTAATATGAGTTTTTTATGAGGACCTATTAAGAGTATTTTAGAGTCATGAAAATTGAACATAGGGATCATACTGTTTTTGTTTATAGAAAAAGGGCATACTATAAGTTGTTTCGAGTTATATATCCTAGACTTAGGAAACTTATAGTTTAAGGACTTTAAAATAGGACATTTATATTGGGGTATTTGTGAGTATATGGATCATTCACAAAGATGAAATAGATTTTTATTAGTGTTGGAACCATATAGAAAAAATATGCATGAATTAGAGGGAACAAACATCATGATGGGGGTGGTTATTGGAATTTTTAATTGGACCTTGGATAAGTGATATTGGTATCACTATATACCCCTATTAATGGAAATCAAGCTACATGTAGTTCTTATAGGCATGATGGTATTTTATGTTAATGTAGATCGATAAATTAAGGAAGGGAGAATACACTAAGGAAACATATATAGATAAGTATATTATGTAAGGAGAATAGGTATAATTTTTTTTAACACTATGACACCTTGATAAGGAATCCAAGAATCAGGGTGTCAACTTTTTATTTTTATTAAAAAATTATCTGATCCTGATGTTTGTAGGAACTCATTAAACCTACCTTATGGTAATTCACATTAACTAAGCACAAAAATACAAAACAAAAAAAAACACTTCAAATTTACATGGTCCAAAACTGTGGGACAATCCAAGGATCATACAATAATTATTTTTTGGTCATAAAAGAATCCACTAAGATTCACTATATTTTGTGGATTACAAATGTTTGGTCACACTCACTTTGTTCTTGGTGCACTGCCATTACAATGTGTTCATCGATAGTGAACCATATCCCACATAATACCTCTATATACTCTTCCTTGATCACTAAGTTGGATGAAGAATTTCTAATTTTAATTAATCAATGGAATCATATAGGTTTTCAAGAAATATTTATTTGATATTCATCATGAAATCCTGAATTTGATTCTCTAATGAACTATACGGTCTCAAAATATACCTTATTGTGATCTTCATGTAAAAAATGTACTATTGAATTTTAATTACCTAAAGTAACCAGGATAAACCCATTTACCACATTCTATCCATTACATACCATGTATTTCCTTCATGGACTTTGCACAACACTTCTTAGTGTTCCCTTGTGAGGTAACTTCCTCTTTCAGAAGACGACCTTGGGAAAACCTCCACTATGGATCTCCCATGTGAATATCCTTTGAAATAAAGTTCTATGTTAACATACTTCATAGAAAACCCTCTTTAACTTCCCCTATGTATGAAATCTTTGAAATTGTACCATCTCTATGAATAAATTCACGTATACTCACTACGCGGATCCAACATTACCAATGATTCTGGAATTCATTGATCTTCTGATTACTCTCAAGATATTCCTTAATTTTTTTTAAAACAAGTACTTAATGAATAAATTAGTAGGGTAATTATAGGTGAATACTTCCATATAACTCTTTATGATTTTTTTAATTCAACCCTTTACAAAATACTCTTTGTGTACTCCCTTCGTGATGTACCCATCGTGAACCTCATTCCCGTACTATCCTTCATAGACCAACAAGGGTAACCACATACTTCCATACTATTCATTGAAAAATATACATATTTTTAACAAATACTAACTTCAGGTGTGGCTAAATATCAATCCATTCTTACCACAAACTATACTATTCCTCTCCTTGAATACTTCACGCTTGTGCGTTTTCACAATGAATTATGCACATACCACGTGGGCTATATACTAACTGTGTAAGAACCCCTATAGTGAAATTATTATGGGAACCACATAATTGAATACAAGAACTACATACATGCATGTGAGAACAAAATTCCATCACCATAAAATATACAAAAAGCAATTATAATGCCTTCATATTTTAATGCCCAGAAATTTAGCAAACACTAAGAAAACAACAATTTGAAACAAACTTCTTCAATTCATCCACTGGGATTCTATTTTTTTCTAAACCAATTTCCTAGATCATTAAAATAGTTTTATCTTCCATGAAATGGATTTTCAGAAAAGAAAAATAACATCAACACCAAACACCATTTCAGAATACCTTGGATTCTATATTCTCCCCCTTTGAGTTTGTTGGCAATCCAAAGTAAAATTTAATATCACACAACCATCATAAAGAACCAAAAAATCTAATCCATAACTCTAAGTTTATGTTAGAGAATCTTGGTATAGAAAATAATAGTTCAAGAGAGAATATCTACAGTAACACCCCAAGCTTCCATAATACATTTCTTTTTGAATAATACAATAGCTTCTGTTGAACGCAACTTCGAGTTCTAGCACACCACGACCAATCAAACTAGCTGTTTAAAAGAAGTTATTAATAGTAATAACAACTTTTTGAAATTTTATAAATTTTATTTTTCAAACTGGATTTCATTTTTGGATTTGGAATATAAAAATTATCTTAGGGTGAATTTTTGGTATTTTTCTAAAAACATTCAATTTTTGAGGAATTGTGAAAAACATTGTGTTATTGTTTAAATACAGACGTTTTATTTAAATAATGTTTTTTAAATTTAAATTTATATTATAGTCATAATAAATACATAATACCTATATTAGTCCAATTGTATTCATTAGAGTCATTTTATAATAAGAGTAGATATATAAAATTTTATTGAACTTTTTAACGTCTTTTACCCACCTTCTAGGAACATTCGCATATTTGAACAAAACGTAATTTTACTGCTTCTATGAATTTAATTTCAAAAATCTAATATACATGGTTGTCATCAGTTAGTAAAATGTGGTTCAATAAGATGAAAATATTTTTTGGTGAATAATAACTTTTGAATTTTATTTACCACGGTAAAAAATAAAATAGGGTAATTAATGGTAAAAATAATTTTATAATTACCCCAAGACATGTCCTAATTCTATTGGATAAGGTATTTTCGTCCAAAATAAACCTTAGAAAAAATATATGATACTTTTTATCCACTTGGACTAGATTAGAGCCTTTATTATATTTTATTTAAAGAAGAGTTAAAAGTGGTAAATTCAATGTTTAATAACTAATCCATTTTTTATATAGGGTTACACATGATACAAATTCAACTATAAATTTTCATTAGAAAGATAAAACGATTTACTATATCATGGTATTTTATTTATAATTTTTATACTTTAAATAATTAAATTTATTTATGACACAATGATGATGCAGTAATTACCTTTTTAATGAATGATTAAAATAATTGATGTTATAAAAATAAAAATAAATGTAAATTGAAACTTTTGACGCCATCCACGAATTTTCTAGTTGAATATAACATGTTAGGGTTGATTAAATGTATTTTTTTTAGGTAATAAAATTGTTATGACTTTCACAAAAACCAAATACTAAATTGTTTTAAAATTGACATAAATGAGTTTTTAAAATAAATACTATTTTATTAAATGATATAATATTCCTAAAAATATAATATTTTATCCCAGGGACTTATATAATGTTATATATGTTTTTAATGAACCACTTTAGGTTATCTTGGAATTTTATAATAACTATATTAACCATGTAATATAAAAATTCAAGAAGACATGGTAAAAGTTAAACTATTTAACATAGAGTCAAATCTAAAACATAAGGTTAATATGGTGACCTAAACTTGTATAAAACCTATTTTTTGAGAGTATTTAGACCCATAACCACTTTATACTCGATATAAATTCATTTGGAGCTATTAGAAACCGAAAATTATTTTATAATAAATTAATATATCAAGCTTTTCCTAAAGTGCCCCCACCTCTCTTACAAAAGGGTACTTCTCCTTCACTTAAATTCACACCTCCAAAGCCATTTGGATCGGCCAAAACCTAATAAAATATTATCCCAACTACCCTCACTAAAATATAGATGCCTTACTTTGATCATAAATCCAACTTAAAAAACAATTTTGTTCAAATAAAAATGAATCACCCGAAGAAGAGGTAATTATTTTATAAACTCTTTCAATATTCTTTTCTTTGTCTACTTCCTGTTTCATTGTTGTTTCCATACTAAAATAATAAATCTAGTACCTTTTAAATTATGATATTTTATTATAGATATTTTACAACCATATTCATTATTATATCCATCCCACGAATGACAAAGTCACCATATGTGCGTACGTATGGCTTACCGTCTCCACGTCGTAGTGTAGATTGTTATTCAACACTTCATTATTTGAATGAGTGTAATAATTAGTATAATTTATGTAAATAATAAATATAACATGTTAATGATTAGGTATATATAATATAAAATCCAATTACATATGATTTCTCAATCAATGGAATGATATTGTTGCTCGTGCATATGTACGACTTACCGTCTCAACATCGTGATGAGATTTTGTTCCCCATCATAACCATTAAAGAATAATTTTCATTTTATGATTAAAAATAATATTTAAGAACATAATATGATTCTTTATATGAATCAAATACATCTTATCCATAACAATATTGACTTATGTAACAAAACATATTAAGGAAAATGAATCAGTTAACACCCGAAACAATGATACAACTCAAATATTATTAACAAAGAAATTTTAGAGGATCATATATGATATCATATTTATGTATGTTATTATTTTATAATTTAATAACAATGATTTAACCATTATACAATAGGTTAACTTACCCTCTACTAAGTAAAATTACAATGTAAGGGTTAATTTTAGAATCTCTTTATTATCTAAGGTTGTTTATATGTGAGTATCTACCAGGACCTCTTTATCATCAACATCGGTATTTATTAAAATTTTATTTCAAAGAATTTTTAATATATCATAGACTATGGGTTAAATCCATTTATACCCCTTTTTGAATTTTTATAAAATGTTTTGAAAGTAATCCTTCCATCGTTTTCCAAACATGGTACTTTATAAACTTTTTGAAAAATTAAGGAAAGAATGTTTTTAACATATACGGAGGGTGAAGCTATTTTATTACTTTATAAAACCTTCAAATATTCCCGAACAAGCTTATAAGAATATTTTCAAAATGAAATTTTTCATTACTTTTAAATTATTTCAAAGTTGAAAGAGATATTTCGCTCAAATAGTTTTTGAATTGATTTCATCTATGTCAACATCCATTGTTTAATTTTACACTTGTTTGGAGTTGATTTATTATGATACAATATTCCATAATGTATTTAAGGTTTTATGAAATTTTTGACTTTGGATGTGCTATTTTTATACCATTCATAGTTTATGGTTAAATTATTTACATTTTGTATTCTAGTTTTAATATGAATGTTTATGTTATGTTTCACCCTTTACATATGAAGAATGTATTAGATGTAGTAAGTGATGGGAAGATCCCTATATAGCCCCTCAATGCATCAGTAGGTCTAATGAGAAAAAATAGTGTCATGGAACAAGGCCATGACAATATTTTAATTAGTTTTCTTGGAACGATGCCTTGACTATGTTGTTATAATGTCCGACATTATGCATTCCAACATTATGGGATTAGCTATTGATATTACATGTGATTATTTGACCAGTAGAATATCCATGTGAATAAGTAAATGGAATTATTTGATTTATCTTTTTGTTTTTATTCTGAATTTTATGTTTAAAAGGGTTGTGTTTTATTCTTATACATTTCCATTAATGTTTATACTTATTTATGATAGTTTCCATTATATTGTTTTCCGTACTGAGTATCTGAGCTCACCCCTTTCTTATGTTTTATTTTCCATAGGATGTGAAGAATTATATTATGATTGACCTACAGAGATAGGCTAGGGGATATGAGTGTGTTCAAAGGAGACACAATGTTATTATTTCATTTCATAATGTAATGTAAAACTTATGTATGTATCTAGTATTTCCAAGGATAATAACTGATCAGTCTTTCGGAACATGGCCTCTTGTGATCATGCCAATGTAATGTAATAATTCACTTACACTAGGTAACTAGGGTTGGGGGTTACATTCGCACTGACACAACTTGTTCAAAAATAGCACAAATCTCCCATTGACATGCGTATCACCAACAGTTTCAAGTAGGAAACCATTATTTTATTCTTTTTATGTATGTAAAAAAATGGTTAATGTTTTGGAGAGTTTATAGAACATTTTATTGTTTTGGGGGACTTTATATAGGTTCACCGGTGGTTAACGGTTTGTGGAAATTGTGCAACACTTACTGGAAACGGTGAACAATGAGACATGGGCTAAAGGGTAGGTGCAAGGGTGGTGCATGGTTTGTCCAAATCGGGTGGAAGCCTAGGAGAAACTGTGAAAGTTGAGAAAGTGAGATTTGGCATGGATGGTGATTGGTTTTGAAACGGAGTGATCCAACCATGTGAGGATAATCATTGAGGTAGTGGCAACCTAATCATGAGACTAAATCATTCGCGATTTAAAAACTAGATCCTAAAAAGTGGATCTTGGATCGTTTTGTGTTTTGATGCATCATGTTTTCCAAAAAATGTCCCTAACATGGGATGTTTTCCTCTAAAATGATGGATAATGTCTACCAATATAATTTTAAGTGATCTGGAGCCATTCCTTGGTGTTTTAAAGATGAATCTCCATGGAAATTGATCGTTCTTTGATGTTCTTGGTTCCTTTTCATAGGCCCTCTTCTCTATACCTATATTTTTCTTATATCTACATTCGTTGTGGTTATGTATAAGATATTTGATGCCAAATATGATAATATTTGTCTTTTTTAATGATACGGTAAGAGATATAAGCCGGGTTTGTGGACATTTAACCCAATTTAGTGAACGTTCTTTGTGTCGTTCTTTGTTTTCGTCATAAAACCTGAGGTTGGTGGCTTCACTCTCAAATCCTTTATTTAGAATGTGAAGACTTAGTTTAAAAATTATTTAAATTAAATTTGAATTTTTTTTGAAAATCATGGTAAAAACATTCTTTAATGATGGTGTGTAGATTTGGGTGAAATTATGGAATTGTTGTGAAAAGTGCTCTGATAAATGATTTTAAAATAGTATCTCGGTTCAATATATTGAAAAAAAATTAATAAATTTTTTTTTTTTTTGAAACAGTTTTAGCATTGAAATGGTTTTGGAATAATCTCTTTTCCATGGCTTTTGGAAAAATTGGTTAGTGTGTGTTAATATTGCAATTATAGGCTTGGTTGAAATATGACTTTATTATCAGTGGTAAAGGTGTAATGGTACATGTGATTTAATTTCCTTGTGATGACTTGGTACATAGAAGAGAAAAAGATCATGAGTATGGAAATATAATAGTGAATAATTCATGTGTAGATGTGCGTATATGAGGGATATGTGAAATGGAACATATACTAAAATAGAATTTATAAATTGTTTTGACAACATTGTTTGGTTTCTTTCATTGGAAGTTGATGTTGTTTTGAAAAATTTTTTAATTTAAAATTTTATATATGTTGTTATAATCTATTTTAGATATTGTTTTATATAATATTTTTTTATTTCAATGTTTCTAACATGTACTATGCTAGTGGTGTGAGTAGAGAAGTCATTTGGGAAAATCTACTGAGTCTCATTAATCACCCCAGCATTGGCACTTTAGTGATTTTAGAGATGTTGTTTTTCAGGACACAGGAAAAGGTAAAGTATCAAACATCTTTAGTAGTAATTCATTCTAATTGGGGTTTTTTGAGATGGATTATGGAACATGTTGGTGCTTGGAGTTTCCATTGGGTGTCTTTGAGTTTTTTTGGTCTGGTAGTATTCCACTATTTACTTGGATATTGTAGTCTTCCACTGTGGTACATTGTTTTAGTTTGATTCTGATAAATGAAATGTTGATTTTAATTTCATTGTTACCATGTATTATATAATGGTTTGTTTGGTTTTCTATTATTTGGTCAGTTGTTTTCTTCAAATAGGAAAATCATCCCCCACATGTATTAAAGCCCTTCATCATTTATTACCAGCCTTTGGTGTCTTGGGGATGTCTCTTAAGGCCAAGTAGAATTTCTACCTTGACTCAAGATAATGAGGAGGGGTAGGATGTTACAAGTGGTATCAGTCTTTGATCCAACATTTGTTTGAGGCATGTCATATCATTCATGGGTTTTCCAATTATATTGTGGAACATGTGGTATTAGTCGGGGTTAGACATTGACTTTGTATTTGTTGTCGGTAATGGAGTTGAATTCATTATGGTCAATTCCTTGATTTGGGATCATAGAAAGGATTAGGATTTTAGGAACTTTATATACATAGAATAAAAAGATGTATAAATCCTTTTTATGCGTAACATTAAGTTACCAGGGAATTAGGAACATAGGGGTTTTGATACATTTATAGGAATTGGAATCTCATTGTCATGGGTTTAGCCAATGATATGATCACGACATGAATTAGAGGAATGAATTCCCACTAGGAGTGCATACATAATTTTGAGTAATAATTTGATGCAATCTATTGATTTTTGAAAAATGATGATTTGTTTTTAAAATGTGAGATTTAGAAAATAGTATAGTTGTAATATTTTGATAATAGTTTTATTTTCAAAATCAGGTTGATTTTTTTTTTTCAAAAATGGTTTAACAAAGAAAATTTGATTTCAGAAAGCATTATATTGATAGTATGATGTGATATAATTTGAAATGCTGTGACTTTAGTTAATAAAGAGCGATAATTATGGTGTTTTTCGTCTTTATAGAAAATGGCACTTGAAAGGCATCGTAAAAACCAACTTGTAGAAGAAGATGAGAATGTACTTTCACATGAACCATAGGTGATCCAATTGCTTCTTTAGAGCATTTTACAATAATTTTAGGTTTGAGATAGTGGGAACAAGTGGGATGTGCCAATGTAAGTGGATCATTCTATGAAATCCAAGAAAAAGAATCCAACCATCTTTCGGGGTGACGCTGAAATAGAAACGGTAGGGGGTGTGGATGAATATGATGAATCATATCATTTATTTCATCAGCACAATAGTAGGGTTGAATGTCAAGCTGGTGACTTATATGCTAGATGATATGGCACACCAGTGCTTATATTTAGCTGTTCAAGCTAAACTAGACCACCACTTAGCATGGGAGTATTTTTAGGAATTGTTCAATAAACAATTCTATCATCATTCATTCAGAATTCAAAGAACAACATAATTATTCATATTGAAGTAGGGAAATCATTCTATCATGGATTATGTGTCCAAATACATGAATTCATCATGCTTTTCACCTAATGTTTCCACTAGTGTGTCCTTGATGGAATGTATATTTGAATTGGGGTGGAGGTAGGGGATTCACTCAATGATTGTTGTTTTATGTATTATAGACTATATAGAGACATTAAATTGAGATTTTGTGGTGTAAAGGAACATCTCAAGAGCTATAGATATATGGAGTATATTGATACCTATGCGAATCAGTTGGAACTCTAATATTGGGATCAATCGATAAGGGGACACCTATTTCTAAGGTGGTAGCATGAATCAAAATTAGATGGGTGGATCAGTAAACCTTCCCCAATGAAAAAATATCTATGATGGATTTTCCCAATGAGGTATATTCAATCACAAGAAGAAAGAGTGAATGAAGACAATAAGATAATTACATAATTGCAACAAAATAGGGCATCTTCCATGCTTTTGTTGTAGTGCTCTAAGGTAGGGTGTTTGGAAAACTTCTCTACTGTCATTGGCATCGTATGATTTGATTGTATGAGGACAATATAGTCAATATCATCAAAATTAAATAGATATCCATGCTGAATCTGTTAATACCATGACTCCTCAGGTAGTGCAATCTCAATAGGTAATCAAGGAACAAAGTGCCGCGATGAAACAATTATATGGAGCTGAGCAGCTGATTGAGAATGTTCAAGATGGACCATCAATAGTGAGAGGTATAATTATTTTAAATTCTAACATCATGAAAATGATGTTTGATATTGTTGTATCTAATTAATTTATTACCTCTCCTACTATTGATTTGATGTCTTTAGAAGATGAGATGATTCCTTATGTGAATAAAATTCAAACTCCTCTTGGTCAAAGAGACTGTCGGGACTTCATGTGTAGAGCTTGCTCTATAACTATTGATGGAGTTGAGGTGAAGATGGGTTTCTTTATGCTTGAGATTGATGTATTTGATATAATATTGGGTATATATTTCTTGACAATGTACAAGGATCACATCATCTGTTATACTTGGAGGGTTATTTTTACAACTTAGGATCATGTTGAGAATATTTTTCGACCAGATCATAATGTAAGGTATATGTAATAAGATCATTAGAAACAATGGTTGGAACGATCTCATTCCTGTTGGAAGTAATGTATTTTTCATCGAAGGAAGAGATCAAGGATATAAGTTTTCCAGCAACAGTGGTCCAGTTTCCATATGTTTTTCCTAAAAATTTCTCTTGGTTACCACTCATAAGGGATGTGTAGTTTATATTTAATCTTCTTCTAGAGACCATTTCAATCTCACTTCCATCTTATTGGATGGAACCTACATAATTATTGTAATTAAAGGTGTATTTAGAAGAGATGGAATGTAAACTGTTCATTCAAATGAACATGTCCTGGTGAATTGCACTGGTTTTGTTCATCAAGAAGGAAGATGAAACCCTTTGACTATGTGTTGATTACTATATGTTGAAAAATGTTTTGATAAAGAATAGATATCCAGTTCCTTGAATTGATGATCTGTTTGATCAATTGAGAGGATATTAGAGGTTCTCTTATATTGAATTGCGCTCAGGATATCATTAATTATGAGTTCAAAAGGATGATATTCCAAAGACATATTTGAAGAGTAGATATAGCCATTATGAGAATGTGGTAATCGATTCTAGTATTAAAATTCACCACTAGTATTTATTGAATTGATGAATCAGATATTTTAGAAATATTTCATTTCTTTCATGGTGGTGTTTGTGGACAATATGCTGGTGTATTGAAGGACAGGGGATGAGCATCAACAACACTTGAAGAAAGAGTTAAGAACCATGAGGATTCATTATATGAATGAAAAACTATCATTGAATGTTTTTTGGATATAATAGGTACATTTTATTTTCCATATTATCTCTGGAAAATGTGATTATGTTGATCCAAAAATGATATAGGCAGTTATCTCTGGGAAACCGCCAAAGAACGTCTTTAAGATACAGAGATTCCTTGTTCTAGCTGGCTATTATCGATGCTTTGTGCATGAATTTTCATGGATATCCTCCCTAATGAAATATTTTCAAAGAATAATGTTCCATTTCAATAGTAAAATGAATTCCATATGTATTTTCAAGAATATAATGTTCTCCTTGCATCCATACCAATCACGATCTTTCTAGAATCACGATAAGGGTATGTGGTGTATTGTGATTCTTTGGGATCAGTTTTGGGATGTGTTCTCATGAAATGAGACCATGTTGGATCTTATGGATCAAGGTAGTTATGGGTGGATGGTAATAACTACCCAACACTTTATTTGGAGTTAGCTGTGGTAGTCAATGCTTTGAAGACATGACATCATTATCTCATTGAAGAGAAATTTAATATGTTCATGAATCATAAGATATTGAAACATATTTTATCCTAATATTATTTGAACCTAATCCAAATAATATGGATGTTGTATCTCCAAAATTTTGGCATTGACTTAATGTATACACTAGGAATTGGAAATTCTATGCTGGATGCATAAAGTATAAAGTTTTATGCTTAGTTGGAAAAAAATATTCATAAGAGTAGTAGTTGATGTCAGTATTAGCCGACATGCACTTAGAATGTGAAGACTAAAGTAAAGTTGTGGTTTTATTTCCAGTTTCGTTTCTTGTTGATTTGGTGGAGATGGTTAAAGAGGAAAAAACATCTGATTCAGAATGTGTTTCTATGTGGTAAAAAATCAATGGTTGGGAGACCGTTGAGGACAAGAGACTATATGGTAATTCAATTGTGTAGTTCATAAATCAAATGGTTTTTTCTATAGCATTTTAGGAACAAATTCTTCATGGTAGACACCTTTTAAGATGGGGTTTTCATCTAGGAATATAGAATATGTATAAGGAAGTGAAAGAACTATTTTGGTGGTTCAGAATGAAACAAAAGGTGGATGAGTTTGTTTCATGATTCTTAACATGTCTGCAGGTCAATCCAAGGCATCATTGACTAGTATATATGTTATACTCTTTACCTATTCTAGTTTGAAAATTGGAGAAGATAGTTATGGATTTTATAAAAGGTCTCCCAAGAACGGTTCAAAAACACAATTGCATATGGGTAACAGCAGATCAGCTCAAAAAGATAGATCATTTCGTCCCTATTCATGAAACTCATATAGTGGAGGTATTATTGAAATTATATATTTGGGAAGTTGAAAAGAGTCATGGCATACCAGTTTCAGTTGTGTCAGATAGAGATATAGGGTTTATGTCTTATTTCATTAAAATTCTAACAGAAATTCCTTGGGACTCTGTTTACTATAAGAATAGCATATCATCCTCGAATGGATGGAAAATCTAAATAGATTATACATACATTGGAGGAAATTATGCATGATTGTGTAATGGATTTTGGTGGCTCAAGGGAAGAGCACCTGACGTTAGTAGAGTTTTGGTTTAACAATAATTATTCAGATTCAATACAAAAGTCTCCTCTTGAAGAATAACATGGGAATATTTTTCATTCTTCGCTATGTTGGGTGAAAACAAGACAGACATAAATTGTTGGGCCGATCCTTTTATAAGAAATAATGGAGAAGATTCAGTTGATCATGAAACTGATGGAGATAACATAGAGTGTTCAAAAGTCATAGGAAGATCATTTTTGATGATCTTTGTCCTTCTCCATGATTGATCATGTGTTCTTAAGCATTTCTCCAAGGATTATACATCAATGTTTTGGGATAAAAGTCAAGTTATCCCCTTAGTATATAGGCCCTTTTGAGATACAATAACGGGTCTGTAAAGTGGCATATTGGATGGAATTTTCACCATGGTTGAATGTGGTTCACAATGAGTTTCACATCTCACTTGAAAAAATATTAGCCTTCTCCTGACCATGTGATTTTAAGGGATCACATTGAACTAGAGATATATGATTCATTGGTTCATAACCTAGTGTGGATTGTGGATATACAAGAGAATGTCTTTCATGGAAAAAGCATCGGTCTAGTGTGGGTTTTGTGAAAACATGGTCAGATTTCTGAAGAGACTTGGGAACGAGGGAAGGAAAAGAATGATCAATGGCCAAAAATCTTTCAACAAGTGAATGGTTTTCTAATTTCTATGAATAAAAAGGATAATGGGGGGGGGATATTGTAGCACCCTTGTTTTCAAGTATGTAACACTTATTTTTTTATTTTGATTTATTTATAGTATATGAGTGATGTTTGGTAGATTTTGGAGAACATTTGGTGTTTTTTTGGGGATTTTATATAGGTTCACAGGTGGTACATTGTTTGTGGAAACCATGTAACACTTGCAGGAAATTGTGAATAGTGATACAAGGTGCGAATGGGATATCACACAAGGGGAACACTATTTTTCCAAACTGTAAGGAAGCCTATGAGAAACCATAAAACTAGAGATAATGGGATTTTGCATAGTAGGAACATGGTTTGGAAACCATGAAATATAACCATGAGAGGCTCACCCTTGAGTTAGTGGCTAGTGCGTGGTCAATGGATTGTTTTCTCAACCGTGTGACTAAACCATGCAGGGTTAAAAAAACTAGATCCTATAAAAGTGGATCTAGGTCTCCATTGTGTTTTAATGCCTCTTTTTTCCCCAAAAATCCATTACTTGGGTTTTTTACCTCACAAAGGTTGTAGAACCATTCCCTATTGAATTGGAAGTGATATAAGGCCATTACTTTGTGTTTTGAAGAAAGATGTTCATGGTAAGTGATCATTCTAGGTTGTTCTTAGTTCCTTTTCATAGATCCTCTTATCTGTCCCTCTCTTTTTCATAGATCTACATCCATTGTGGTTATATATAAGATATTTTATGCCAAATATGTTTATATATGGATTTTTTTATGATAGGGAAAGAGATATAAGGTGGGTTCGTAGGGATTTAACCATATTTCGTGGATGTTCTTTGTTTCATTCTTCATTTTCATCGTAAAACCTTAGGTAGGTGGATTCACTATTAACTCATCTATTTAGAAATTTAAGTCTTACTCTAAAATTTATTTAATTTATTTAAATTTATTGTAAAATTGGTTTGAAAATCACGGTGAAAACCTTTTATAGTAATTGTTTGTATATTTATGTGAAATTGTGGAATTTTTGTGAAAAATATATTAATAAATGCTTTTAAAATATTGTTTTTAAAATGGTTTCTTGGTTTTATTTTTTGAAAAAGGTTTTTCAATAAAAATATCATTTTATTGAAATGGGGTTGGAATTAAAATTGTTTTGGAATAATGGATTTGGCATTATGGTTTGGTGTGTGTTCATATTGTAGTACAAGGATTTGTTGAAATAAGACCTTGTGCTTGGTGCCAGAGGTGTAATGACCCATGAGATTTAGTTAACTTGTGATGACTTCATAGATCGACATGAAACCACTCATGTGTATGGAAATGTAAAATCAAAGGATTCATGTGTTGATCTGTGGATATGGGTGTTATGTGACATGGAACAGATATTCCAGAATATAATTTATGAATTGGTTTGATAGGAATATTTGGTTTCTATCCTTGGAACTTGATGTTTTTTGGATAAGATTTTTTAATTGGAACATGTTTATATTTTTATATAAACTATTTTAGAAATTGTTTTATATAAACTGTATTTATATAAATGTTTCTAACATGTTCTATCCTAGTGATGTGAGTAAGTAATTCATTGTGGAAAATATAATGAGTTTCATTTCTCCCCCCTACTTTGGAACTTTGGAGATTTGATAGATTTTGGTTATCGAAAATGGGGAAAGGTAAAGTATCACACATATTTAGTAGTACTTATTGATACATGGTTTGTCCTATGGAAATGGGGCATTGAGAATGATGGAGCTTGGATTTTTCATTAGTTGTCCTTGAGTTTTGTTGGTCTCATAGTCTTCTGTTGTTTACATTGATATCGTAGTCTTCCACAATGGTACTAGGTTTTAGTTTGATTTGGATAAATGAAATATTGAATTGCCTTTCATTGTTATTATGCATCATATAGTGGTTTTTTTGGTTTTTTATTTTTTGGTTAAATTTTTTATTCTTAAAGGGATAATCACCCACACATGTATTAAAGTCGTTCGTAATTTATTCCTAGCCTTTGAAATCTTGGGGATGTCGCTTAAGGACAAGTAGAATTTATTCCTCGACTCAGGATAATGAGTAAGTGTGGGATGTTACAACATGATTCTACTGAATTCCTCCATCCTGTATACCCCTTCTACAATAAACTCAAGGATAAGGATTCATATGATCTATTTTCATCACAACATGCCCCATATATCATATCACCCCCTTAATATCATATCATTTCACAAATAGTAAGAAAAAATTAAATGCATGGGGAGATTGGTACTTCTAAACCACCTCAAGCTAAGGGAGGTTATTGAACACTATGTTTAAACTAATTCTTTTCAATCCCAAGAGTAGCCAATGATATAATGATGATATTTGTTACTTATAGATTAGTTACAACATACTTTAGAGATCATTCCTTGTTTTTTTACTTTTACTTAATAAAGTGATACTAGATTTTAATATGTTTGGAATGAGAGTGTTGAACATGATTGTTTGTGAGATGAATCACACCCTTCTTGTCATAATATTTCACCATAAGATGATTCAAGTTTTCATCAATATTATCTAACTGTTTCTTCATCCATTTGAGATATGTACAAGTTTTGTTTGTTTGTATATATTCTACTTTGATCTCACTTAGTGAACTTTATTCTTATTTCATACCCAACCATCCAACACATTTACTATCAATAAATAATTCAACACCACTTTTAGATTTTTAGTCCACCATATCTCCAACCCAATCTTCATAAAAAATTCAATTTTTTTGAAATTCTCTTTTATCAAAGGACAAGATAATGTTGATTGTGCTTTGTATATACCTTAGGATTCATTTAAAACATGATATATACTCCTCTTTTAGGTTAAAATGGGTATGAGCGGAGAATCATGTTGAAAACACAATATCTATATTATTTTACCTCAAGTATAAAAATATTATGATAATTCCTCTATATATGGTAGGATCCACAGACTTCTCATCTTTAGGATTTCTAAGCATGATTCTAACTACAATTGAAGTTGACATCGGGTTTTTATCATAGATTTTAAACTCCATCCATTGATCTATCTCATACTTAGTCTAAGAAAAAAATTACATCTCATTTATAAACCTCTTACTTCACTATAAAATAAGTGAGTTCAACTATCATAAAAATTTCAAACTCTAACCTCATTTTCTTAGAAAATTATTCAATGTGTTTCTATCAAATTCAACCAAATATTATGTCATCATAAAAGGATATATCCATGATTTATTATTTATTTACATAAATATTTCGACTTATTCCACCTCTTTTGATATCAATTTTTTTCAAATATTAGTCAATGCATGCATACCATGCTCTCGGTGCCTGATACAGACCAAACATGGCCTTTTTTATCTAATATACTTTAATTTCAGAAAATTATAATAAAAAACCACTAGATAATCAAAATAAACCTCTTATAGAAACAAATACTTCAATAATGAGGTTTTAATATCATATGATAAATCTTGAAACAAATATGGAAAAACATTACAGTAAAGATCTAGATTGACTCTAGTTGAGCCACTGGAGAAAATAATTCTTTTAAATCAACCCCTTTAATCTATTTATAGCACTTAAGATCCAAACATGTCTTATTTTGGATCATGTTTACATGATCATAGAATTTATTATTGAATATTCACTTTGTTCCGATCACATTATGTTGTCCAATAATATTTACCAGTTCCCAATTTTATTTTTTATCACTTTAATCTAGTTCTTAATTGAAGGAACTAACCCATGAATCACCCATTACTGATTCATAAAAGTTCTTCGACTCTACCATTAATGAAGATAGGCATGCACAATATTACACATTATTTTTTTTCAGTAAGAGATGTTCTGTCTCAGACAATATTAGGTGGATCAAACTTTACTCTCAAGTTTCTCCTCTAAGGTGAAGGCCAAATGTCTTCAGAATTTATATCTTCTTCTGATTTAGTCTCAGAATCATCACCATTTCATGATCATTATATATCTATGAGAGTGGGTTCAAATTCATCATCTTCTTAAGAAAAATCATTCCACGTTACACAATTAGTAATCTTTACATCACATTCTTCATTTTATATTATGTAATTAATCTTTATGAAATCATTATATCTTTCATTAAATCATTGTAAGCCTTAATCATTTCTTGAATACCCAAAAAATACGTCTCCATTTTTAGAATATCTATACTATATTTTTATTTATTTATTGTGAATATAGAATCTATACCTAAAGAACAAAAAGTGTTTCAATGAGTGACTCCTTCTATGAAATATTCCATATAGAGATATTTCTTCCCTAGGAAAAAGAACCGATCAGTTATGAGTGTACACTAAGACCTATATAGATTCCATTCAGTATTTTTTATAGACAACACTCTCAGTGACCATTGTTTTATCCATATTATTAAACTTCTTATATCATTATTCAAAAAATCTATTTTTTATGAGCTCATAATGTGGAAACATTATTTTCTATGTCATGTTTTAGGGTAATTTTCAATATCAATGAAGTTTTATTCTATTCTATTGCAGGATAATAATATCCTGATGGATACGGTCAATTTCATTGTCCTCTATTTTTCTATATATCTTCATTCATTCCATAATTTCCCTCTTTCAGTATATAAAAATTACATAATCCATTCCATTATAATTATTAAAAAATGGAATAACTTTCCCTATAGGTGCCTAATATATTCATTAGGCCACATACAATAGCATGGACCAAGTTGATGAGATTGGTTTCTATTTTCTTCTTCTATCATTTCAGATTTTAGACCATCTTTCCTAGCAAACTACAATCGCAATCCAATTAATGGTCTCATTTTCGATTTGGAATATCTATATAAGCCTTTAAATTAGAAAAATTCTCCATGATCTATTAGTGAATGTGGCCAAGGATATGAGTCCAAACGTTTTTCTCCTCTTTAACTATTAGGAGATATGTGTTATATTTTCTCTCTACCCAATATAAATTGGAATTTTCCTCTAAAATTTCATAAGTGAATTCTAGATCTTTTCTTTGATAGAACAACCCTTATGATTAAATGAAGCCTCTAGTCCATAGTCATAGAGTTGGCCCACACTCAACAGGTTCTATCACAATCTTTCTATATATAACAATTCAATATTCTTTAACTAATCTCCTACTATACATGTACTTTTACTATATTTAATATTCATGGGTACATCATTTTCAAAATGAAAAGTTCAAAAAACTCTACCATTAAAATTTTCTTATATATTTACATTTCTAGTCATGTGTGATGAACAACAGGTATTATGTATCTATGTTTTTCTATTATTAATTTCTTTGACTGAATTTTTTTCCAATTATTCCTTCTCAATATTATTTTTTTCTTTCCATGAGATACTTAGTAGAGTAGTCATAAGATAGACTTGAAAGTTTCTCCTTAGCATGACTGGTAAAATATATATATCTTCTTTTTCATCCTATGAATAGTACCAATTTTCATAAGGATTTTCCTTGATTGACCCATATTCATTTTTTTGTAAGATCTATAGTTTCAATTTCCACTTTCTCCTTATCTACAGTCAATAAATTTATGCATAAAGTTTTTACCAAAAAAATTCATAGATATTATTTATTCTATTTTATGAAGGGTATTTCCATATTTTCCTTTATTTATTTTTAGATGTTTCCCTATTCAAAATGTTTATTGCCTTTATAGTTTAATATAGTGTGGCCAAGGTAAGCACATAATTGGAAATTTATAAGAGGAAAAATATTCTACCCTTCACTCTTCTATATGTATATATCCTTAATATATTTCCTCATTTTATGAAATGTATAGAAGGATTGTAGATTATTATTATCCCTCTGATTTCCTTTTTTAAAATCGATCTTTGATTGAACCACTAATGACTTCAGTTCCATAATCACTAAACTTATAATATATTCTAGTGATATATATCACAATTAATAATTTCTAGGTCTCTCTGTCATATATTATCCCATTTTACCTTAAAATATAGGAATCTTTTTATTTATAATTTTATTTGAAACGTTAGGGCCTCACATGATCATTTCTATCAATTATCTATCTTTGAACCTTCTAAAGAGTAGATTATTCTGTGAATTAGATGATTTTACTGTTTATTTATGTTTCATTATTAATGAAACAACCTCTTATTCAATGTACTAAATATTATTATCTCTCCACTCTAGTCTTGTATTAAGGTCATCAATCACTTTAGTCTATTCTTCAATCTTTAGCTTGAAACTCTTAAATTCTTCTGAATTCACCTTACTATACAATTGATTATCTAAATATTAATATAGATGGTAAATATATGATTCAATAAAATCCCCATATTTAGGAAATTATTTTATTATTTCTATTTTTCTTTATTTTAATATCAATCTATTTACAAGCTCCCTCATGTTCCGACTTGAGATCAACTACTCCTTCTGATTCATCAATATTTTCTAGTAAAAATTATTCCCTCTCATGTATAGAAATCATAGCATCCTTGAAATAAAATTTTAATTCTATTTCAAATAGACTCATAATATTATTCACTATCATTTTATTCATTTCCCATAAATCTCTTTCTCTAAAAAAAATTTCTAGATGAACTCTCGGTATTACAGTCTCTTTTAGGAGGGAATATCCTTCATGAATTATGTCTAAAATTTGATTCATTTTCTTCACCATTACATATTTTTGGGCACCATAATATAATATTCCCAACTTTACCACCCAAAAAAATATAGCGGTTTCTTACCATCAAATCTACCCTTTCCACTCTTTAATTTTCTAGCCAAAAGTAAGAGAAGTTCATCATCTACATCCACTTCACCATTGATTTCTTTATATATTATAGGATTATCCATAAATTCTAATTCCATAACCTTAAATGTATGAATTAATTTCCCTTAGGCCTTAACTGACCTTTTCCAAGCCACCAAACTACTTAATAGTTAATCAAGAGAGATCTAAGAAAAAAAAATTTGTCCTATAGTTGAAACTTCTAGATTGTACAGATTTTTAAACCATTAAATAATATTCCTAAAAATATATATACCCTTTATCACTTTACTAAATCCTAGAATAGCACTCACATCTTCTGTGATGTGGTAGAATAATCCATCAAAATTCTTATCTAGAATAATTTTCAAATAATATAATTTGTAATAGATGGAATATAGCTTGACCTATTTAACCTTATTATCACCTTCATATATGTTTGGAAATTTCTTTACGTGGAATTATCCTTGATAAAGATTATCACTTTCGTGTATATATATATATATAATCTGATAGGGCTTGAGATAAAAAATTATGAGCTTTGGATTCTATCATCCAACCATTTCCAATCATCTTCAGTCATAGACCATGTTATTTCATCACTAAATCAAGTCCTATAAAAAATATAAGAGAGAACTTCCATCTTGAGAGAGAGAATATATGGTATCATTTTTTTCTTCCAAATACAGAAGTTACTTCTATAAAAAATAGGAACTCCATTATAATTTACAAATTTCTTCATTATAAATAATTCATTAAGAAAAATTGAATTCCTAGAACCTATTCTATAATACCACTTATTTTATTCTGGGATTCCATTATAGAGGAGGGATGAATAATGGTGTCATATTTTTCTTTTCATTAAAAAAGGAATGTGTCCTCACATGGTAGGAACTCATTAAACCTTCATGATAGTAATTTACATTCACCCCACAAACAAATGAAAAACAACAAATAACAAGTCAAATTTACATGGTTCACCACTAATAGACAGTCCAATGAGTACACCCTAAATATGATTCAATCATACTAGAATCCATTTAGAATCACTAGATTTGGTGGATTATAATTTTTCAGTCATGGACACTCCAAGCCATGAACACTGCATTTATAATGTGTTCAGGGATAGAGAAATACTTCCCTTATATCATTTCTATTAGCTCCTCCTTTGCCACTATGTTGGGTGGATTCTTCCTCAGTTTAAAAATATGAATGTCTCTTCCACATTTCCAAGAAAGTGTTATTTGATTTTTATCATGTCCGCCAGAATTTGATTCTCTAATGAACTATATAGTCTCTAAATATACCCACCAATGACCGTTGGGTAAATATTAATGGTAAAATCAACCTTACATGAAGTTTCCCTGAGGAACCCAGTTTATCATGCACTCAAACTCTTGGACCACATAATTCTTTCATGGAACATGCACAGTGATTTGTGGAGATCCCTCATGAGATGCCTTCATCCTTTATAAGACGACCTTAAAAACTCTATAGTGACCCAACCCTTTTACATATAACATTTCACTATTTTAAGCATAATTAATCATTAGAGTACAAGACAAGGATCATTAAGTCTAGTGTCTTGGAAGACTAGGTACATATAACATAAAACATGGGGAAAAAACTTCATTAATTAATCTCCATAAAGAGATTCTAACTTCCTTTGAGCCCTTATATCTACATAGGGTACCCTGGGGAACACATGAATAGAGGGATGAGCTAAAAATGATCAGTAAGGGAGTGAACATAAGAATATGTCTCAAGAACATGAGTTAGGAGGCATGATATAATGATATAAAAACCATGAAATCATTTAATATAGGCATGAGATCATATAAACATGGAATCATATAAATGTGGTAGAATCATAAATCATATCTTTAGTACGGGTCAAGGCTAACCTCCAATCTTGTTTCCCATTTTTGTACGGGTCTAGGCTAACCGCCAATCCTATTTCACATCACATCTCATGAGACTTATCCTTACCCAATGCATTGGAGCACTATCTGGGCACACCCATCTCAAAATTTTCATGAATATTATTGCCACATAAATATTATTACCACATATACAATCATACATAATCATCCATACATAAACAAAAGGGAACTCATGGAAAGAATTGGGTACCACATTCATGACATAAAACATATCCAATGGGTGTATCATCAAAGTGTCCATGAAAGGAAATGATTAGAACATACATGGACATTCATAGGGTAAAATAGGCATATAACATGGTAAGGGTGGTCAAATATAAGTGACAACATATTATAAATGTATTTTAGAAACATTAGCATTAAAACATTTTTTTGCGGTTTTAAGGAAAACACTCTAGATCTTTTCAAATAGAAAAGAAGAAATTATTTTTTATAAAACCAAAATTGAACCAATATGGTTTTCATAATAAAAATACTGATTTTATAAAGACAATGGTGTCTTAAAATAGAGGATAGAGTGAACTTGAAATTTGGGTAAAAATTTGGGAAGTCCCCATAAAACAGGTTTGCTTATCGGAAAGTTCTTAGGAGGGAATCTTTCAAAAACATGTATATCCCCAAAAGAATGTCACAAAAGGGTATTGATAAAATAATCTTGTAAAACTAACCGGAATTCATAAGATTCACATAAATAGATAATATAACACCATTTTGAAAGAAATATAAGGCAACTCGAAAGAACAAAGAAGGTTCGGGTAGAATTCGATATGATTTTATCGGCATGGTGTCGGGTGTAACCAAGAGGGATTGATGATAGAGAAAGGGGGTTTCTCATCACTTATAAATAAATTGGGAAGTATGGGGAAGGTGTATAAGAATACCCCATCACAAAGTATTACACAAAAAGTCGTAGCATAGAGAACAATCTTGATTAAGAATGAAAAGGGGAGGATCCCTTACCTTAAATCTGGTGGTGTTCTCCACTTGTTATTAATGACCTGAATAAAAAAATTAGGATTATTAATTCATAAGTACAGAACCTCTTCTATATGTTATTTATTTATTATAACCCTTTTTAGTTCATTCAAATCCTTTTTGATTAGTTAGAATGTTCAAGTTTATTGTTCGAGCTCGTTTGTTTACTTGGCTTTAAAAGATCGATTCACTTATATTCAAGTTTGGATTAAATGCAAGATGAAAGTGGTTGTAAAGAATTGAAGTTACATTATTTAGTTCATATCCATTAGATTACATGGTTTTAATTTTAATTAGGTTAATTAGAGTGATGTTGAATTATTACATATATAACCTTAGTGATAACCATTTTTATTATTCAGTGGATTTGATTACAAAGAATGTGTTTTGATTTATAACTTAATTCCATTTGTACCAAAGGATTAAAGAACAAAAAATAGGATATATTACATATATAATAATATGTTTCAACTATAAAACAAATGGTTTAATGACCATAATTAAAGATAAAAATATAAATTGATAAATCGTTGTCCTTGAATGTGCTAAATTAGCACATCTCAAACGGTGCTTTCATTTATTTCAAATAAAAGGATTGGGGAAAGGAGAGAAGATAACAAAATGTACCACTAGTATTAAGACATTATAGTAAATGTATGCTACTGTATTATCATACTATTATGGTGGAGGTAGGTGAGGAAAGAAATAAAAAGGGAAATAACTTAAAAGAAAAGAAGAAATTGGGAAGAAGAATTTACCTCTCGAGACTTCCTCCTTTGAGAACCTCTTAAGGGGAGAGGTTTTGGTATTTTAGGAGGATGAGAGATTTTGGACGTGGGGGAGGACCTTGGGGAGAGATTTGGGCAGAAATTAGAGAAGTATTGGAGCTTGAGAAAAGTGGAGAGAAGAGGGAGTGAAGGGGGGTTTTTATAGTGGAGGAGAGGAGGGATTTCATGATATTATAATCCTTAATTTATTATTTCTTCAAAAGACAAAGAATAGTAAGTATTACATAACCAAGAATAGTAAATGGGTCATGTGAATTAGAAACATGGGTGGTGACATCATCCATGATTCTATGAATAGTCTATTTAGCTTATAATGTATATATACGGTAAATTAACATATTTTACTATTCATCAAAATTTCAAGTATTTCAGAAAAATCGCAAAATTTCACCTTGAGAATTTTTCAATATGCAGAATTCAAAAATGAATTCCATTTTTCAAAAATAATTTTCTAAATATGATTATTTTAATATTTAATTAAAATCATAATTTATTATTAAAAACCAGATTTAAAACATGCATTAACTCATTCTAAAATATATGTATATTGTACTTCCAACTTGAATATTATTCTTATACTATCATAGGTGAGGTTAATTTTCATTAGGGTATATCACTATTCATAAGGGTATGTTACTATTCATTAGGGTAGGTTACTATTCACAAAAAAAATAATTTTTTCTTATCAGACTCCAAATAACTCACTGCTTACAACCATGTATGCCAGATTTTTGAAATTCCAAACCCAGAAGTGTCAAAATTATGTTTAAATGTCACTTAGCACTTAGTAGTTCATTATGTTGTGTTTATGACATACTTATGAGAAGGGAATTTTCATTAAAAACATTGGGTCGTTACAAACTCCTCCATCATGGACCTCCCTTCTGAGGTCCCTTCAGAGTAACATGATTCAAAAAATTACATATTAGAACAATACCAAAAAATAAATTCCATGGATGATACCTCATGAACTAAATATTCATACGCCTCTTCATGCACTAATTTATCAAACTGATCCCCACATACCCACTACACAAATTTAACTTTTCAAATGATTATGGCCTTCAATGATGTTATTATTACTCTATATGTCTTCCTTAACTTTTTTTTATAAATCCTCAATGAATATAATATTGGGGTATTTATAGGAAAATTAATCCATCAAATTTTTTTAGAAAAAATTTTACTATTAAACCATTTGATAAGTACGATTCACAAATTCCCTTTATGGTGTACACACTATGGACTTCCTTCACATATTTTCCATCATGGATCACCCTAGTGAACCATGTTCTTAGTTCATTGTCAATTAAAAATATCCATCTTATAACCATGTACTAAATTCATTAGTGGAAAAAAAATCTATGCCTTCTGACCATGTACACCATTGTACCACCTCGTGAATACCTCTTGGTTTTGTGCTCTCACTATGATGTATGTACACATCCTGCGGTTCATGTACATTCTATGTAAGAACCCATACCATGAAATCCTTACATGAACCACATAATTTACTACATGAATTGTATACTTAACTATGTAAATGACCTTCCATAACAATCAAATATGAAAAAAACATCTATAAGAACTTTTTATTATCATGCCTAATAATTTATAAAACCCTCAAAAATTCCATTGAAGAAACTTATTCAATTACTCCACTGGGAATCCATTTATTGTAAACCATATTCCAAGGTCATAAAAGTCATTTGATTATCCAAAAATGAATTTTAAAAAAACATCAACACCAAATACCATCCCAAAAGTCATAGGTTCCAACACAAACAGACCATCCCATACAGTTTGAGGGGTTATTAGACTTTATTTCATGCAGTTTAATATTTTATGAATAAGCCTCTAGTGTTACAAGGTTTAATTTCTTGTGAACAGGACCAATATCATGTAGTATAAGCACATGAGCCTCAGCCCAGTTGGTGAGGTATCCTTAAGTACATCCACAAGACCCAGCTTCAAAACCAAGTAGTGGTATATTTCCAGGGGTACTATGTAGTATTGTAGTAATACTATAGCAGGAACTATAGCAGGCTATACAATGTGCGATACTGTAGTAGAGTTATACACTGTACCGGTACTGTAGTAGAACTACACACTGTGCAGGTACTGGAGTAGTTACTGTAGCAGTTATTGTAGTAGGTATTGTTTGGTACTATAGTAGTTGGAACTATTAACCTTGGGACACCGGTTTGGTCTTGGAGTCTTTAAGGCTTTCAGGGCACCCATGCCTTTGGGTCAGTAGGGCTTTCTAGCCACCTTTAAGGCCTTCGGGCCACCTCAAGGCCTTCATGCCACAAGCAGTTTCCCCAGACAGACTCTACAAAAAAGGAGAAGCTCCAGAAGAGGATTTAGAGCATGTGCACTCAATAGATAAGTTCCAAATAGATATTTCAGAATAATAGGGTATGGATATTCCATCAGGACCATTCTGTGCTTGCACGGGAATCCTAGCCAGACTACCATGCGAAGGTGAAGAGCTACTATCATGATGCAGATGTTGGGGAGGGGCAGTTCCTTGTAGATAGTCTGGTTGAATTCCCTAAGACCTTCATGTCATGTAATATCCTAAGCCTAAGGGCCATGTAATATCTGATCCTATGGTCCTTATAAGTGTTCTCCATCATCCCTTGAAAGGGGGGTTATCAAAAATCAATAAAAATAAATCCTTCAGGCCATTAGAGAAAGTTGTATAAAGTCCAATAGAATATAATTTTAGGAGTTATTCGGTATTAAATATAAGCATTAAATTTAATATCATACTATTCAGACATTATCATATAGTTTCATGTCATGTGACATGGATTTTTTCATGTAATTTTACTTCATGTGATCAGAACGCCATGGACCCAATATACTATTAGCCAATGTATTTATTGAGAAAATTATCATTGGTTGATGGTGTTATATAATCTCCATCCATCATGATCATGGAGTAGGATTTATTGAATTAGATCTTATGTGTAGTGTAAGTACCCTCATTTCAGCTCCAGCTTCATGGGTTTCTTCTTGGTTATCATTGGAGATCTTAGAGCCAATAACAATTATCCTTGGAGGAAAGATAAAATATGATCATTTTTATTGAATTCTTGTGCGACTCACTTATAATGGATTCTAAAGTTACATACTGTTCATAATATTTTCTCATCTAATCCCTCCAAATCATGATTTCTAGTTTGAGACTGCTAATCTTTAGGAAAGTAATTACTGATAAAAATCTGGAGCGATAGTAGTTGAACCTCAATGGGAAAGTCTACTCCAGCACTATATTCAAACAAATGTTGAGTTTCTAATGTGTTAGTATGTATTTTATTGTGATATGGCCAAAAATAATTTAGGGTTTTATCTATAAAATTCTTCATATCCATTTCCAACATCATATAGAGTATATTAGATAGAGTTTTGTTGAAAGTATTTATTTATCCATTATATATTGAATTACAGAAGTTTGAATGGTTGGACTGAATATTGTATTCCGAGTACAAATTTTATAACTCAAAATAATATAAATTGATGTCATTATTCATCAATATTGTATGAGGGACACCAAATATAGTAATATTATTAGTCTACACAAAACTGATGATAGCCTTTGTCCAAAATTCCCTGAGGGATATTGCCTCATCCCATATGGAGAAGAAATCAATGATAAAAAGATGTACTTGAGCTTCCTAGATATTTTTAGTGGATATGAACCCACAAAATTTCTTCCACATACAAAAAATGGATAATAATATATGGTTTTTCATAATAGTTTTGGGGGTTGATGGATAAAATTGGCATGTAGCCAATAGGACAAAAATTTATTTCCAAATTCTATAGAGTATTTAGTTATTGTTGGTAAAAAATATCCAAGTTTATTTATTTGATATTAGGACTTGGATCCTGAATGGTGAGCCATGAATGTGTTAGTATAGACTTCCTTCATAAAAATAATTGTATCTCCTCTTCAATAAACCTATGGATGATTCCTTTAAAGCCTCATTCATAGAGGATTTTCTATGAATTCTTTTCATTATAAAGGTTGAAATTTACTTCCCAATTTTATATTTTTTCTCATTTAGATAAATCTTATAAGAGAATTCAACTTTGTAGGTAGACTACTATATGGTAAAACTATCCAATTGAAACATTGGTCAGTGGGAATGTTGATTCATCTTCATCAAGGGTGGTTTAGATTTCATTTAACATCATTATATTGTTATTGATTAATGGTTAGAACACCCAACGATGTGTCATGTGAATGACTATATCATCATGGTCTTGATCTACTGGGGCCATAGATTCATTGGAAAACTTATCATATTGGGCATTAAATGAACATGGGATGTTAGAAAATGTTATCTTTGAGGGGAATTCAGCCATCATACCCTGTATATAATAAAAAGGGGGATTAATTTCGCCTTTTTAATGGTATATTCATCGTTGATCTACCATATTTACAACTCTAAGTCACCAATATTATTAATGTGGGACAACGATATTGATAGTGCTGTCTCTAATCCTACAACGAGTCTTTGATATTCAGCCTAATTGTTGGTACATTCTTTTTATCGAAGGATGAATTAGAGAAAAACACTTTGGTTAGGGAGACAGGTACAATCCCCAAGACAACCATATTATTCTTCACATATTCCACACATCATCTAGTTGGGATTATATATGCACCATCAAAGTAAACATCCCTTGTAGGGGGCTGTCATGGATGGAGGAGATCTCCTTCATAGGGAAATCTAGATTTAGGAGTGACTTCTTTGGGGAAGGGTGTGAAACAAGGAAATTGGAAAACATCTAGACTTTAGTTTCCATTTGAGATGTGAACAAGATGTAAGAATAATGAAGAAAGACCACTCAATCATTCCAAATTATCAATTAACATCATATGATCCATGATATATTTGGGTGATTACATATATGAGACAATATGGACCTTATGATACTGTAAGTAATTCCTCAACTTTTTCACTACAGAAATGAATTCCATGTAGTTCTTATCAATATTAGACTATCATATATCAATATCTATCATGGTTATATTGAGATAATAGATATTTTTATCCTTTAAAACATTATTTTCCAAGGTAAGGAGTGTTCCTAGTGATCACTCTATGGTTACCATATAAAGTATTAGAGTCTTCTCTTCCAATAAAGGCATCAATACTATCGAACACATGTGATATTTCTTGATACTGTCCAAATATTTATATCATTATTCATCTCAATAATTTTTGACTCCATTATTCATCAATTTTTTGAAGGATAAACATTTTATATTGAGATTGTAAATGATGTTTCTGATATAGTCTAGACACCCCCAGAGTCCCCTAAGTTATTTTTGATTCTATGGAGATGGAATATCAAGGATTTACTTGGAATTTTTTAGATCAACTTTGATATCATGATGGAAAACCATGTAACCAAGAAATTTTCTTGATTTTACCCTAAAAAACACTTCAAGGATTCACCATCATGATATGTCAGTGAGATATATTTAAAACCTCATAAATGTTATTAAGATGACCAAGATACAATTGAGACTTGACCAATAAATCATCAACATAACACTCTATAATTTTCATCAGTAGGGTCTGGAAGATAATATGCCTATTATGTTTTTATATAGTATTAAAATTCATAAATCTGAAGGAAATTACATTATAGAAATATACACCTTAAGGTTCCATGAAGGAAGTATCATCCTCATCATCGGTGGATATTTAGATCTGGTTATAACCCAAATACCCATCTACAATAGAGAGGTCCTAGAAATTGTTCGTTGCATTGACCCGTAATTATGTTATCATGATTTGGAAGTCATCCTTTGTTAAGTTCTTGTTTATTTCCTTTAATTTGATGCATGTTAGGATTTTCAGAATATTTATAATGGGGATAATAATTGTAATGCATTTTAGATATTGAACTTAATGAATGAAGTTAACCTTGATTGGATTGTCATATTTATCTTCTACCTTGACAGCAGGGTAAAGATGAATCCTCTTAGAAAACATTTTAAATCTATAGTGGTTGTCTTGTAAGAATGAATGATAGGTAACCACATCTGGATCCAATTTACACATTTATTTGTAGTTTCTTGCAATGAAATCTTGGTACTAGTGGATTGAGGAGATATATGTCCCATGTACCTCAGGGAACATGGTGACCCTAATTAGCATGGGTCCTAGATCCAACATTAAACCCAAATCCACATATAGAATATCATCAATAGTGGATGAAATTATTTCCTTAAATTAGGGAGGGTCATTCATGTGATCTTATTTTTTTACTTCTTTTATCTTATATTTATCTAAATTGGAAGAATAAGGGGAATTTTTGGGATCTTATGAATGATATAGGGGAATATTTTAGTCCTAAATATTTCTTAGGGGAATCCTATATATTCAAACCTTCCTTATCACTATAATTAGGGGTAGATTATGTGATGATATGTTGATATTATAGAGACGATGTAGGGAAATCAATATCAGGGGAACTATTACTCCTACTAGGATCACATATTTCTTATAAATGGGCATGCCTAGATAGTGAAATCGATATCATGATGATGAGGGAAAACATGCTTAGGCCTCACAATTTCCTTCTTCCATAGAAATTAAAATCCACTTTCTTTAATATCCTTAGATGCATTGAATAAAACTAATGATCAGTTAAACTTACATGATGTCACATAATCTATAGATCAAAGTCGATATGCATGGATTGAAAAGCATCCCTTTATTTCCTTGGTTGTGTTTTCTCTATAAGAACATATTCTTGGACAACATATGAAATAAAAGTGTCTGAGTGCATCAAATTATTTTCAATTTGACCTTATATGCAAAAATGTCTTCCAATATCATGAGGTTTTACATGAATTTGGTTAATGGGAAACACATAGTTTTTACTGAGTCCACTCCATGGGTGGAAAAGAAAACCGTTAGGTCTTTGGGGGATTGATTTGGACAGAATTATCTACCATCAATGGCTTCACTTGTCATTAATAAAACCATGCATCCATATATTGGGAACCATAGGACTCAAATGAGGTATTATCACCATAAAACCCTAGTTATACATTAATAGAGTTTTTCGGGAAGTGATGGTATAAAAATGATACCTACACATGTTTAAAGATATATAACCTTCCTAGAATGATGTCTATGGTTGTATCAAATAAAGACACCATAAACATGGAGTTAGATATGATATCACTAAACTGGGCTCTGAGTTTTATCCTCCAAGTGGGATCTACTATCACTTATCATATCCTTGAATATTCATGTAATAATGAGCCATGTTAGTCTCACTGTATCCCATGTGGTGGAGGGTCCGGACTGGTATTCTATTAATTGATGTACCATTATCAATTAGGGCCCTTCGGATGTCAATATCACCCATATTTATGGATATATGCATAAGGTTGATATGAAAATGATTGGATACTTCTCAGCTCTACTGTATAAAGGAAATGTTCATTCTCCATTCATCAGGACTAGTATTCACTATATATGCCTCGTCTAGAGAAACTTGATCCTAGAACTCTTGAGGGCCTCCCTAAATTCCAAGGAGAGGTGAAGAGCATTCAGAATGGAGATCTTGCTCAAATCAATTACTAATTTTCTATAGGTATCATATTTATAGACCAAGGTTCCATTCATTCTATATTAAATTGGTTCTTTATCTTGGGACTTAGAGGTAATTTCTAAGTATTTCAGTAACTCTTTTTCTTAGTTAAAATTCAGGGTCATTTTCATGTTTATCAAGTGAGGCTGAGCTGGTCTTCCCACAATTTGACATTGACTGGGAAACTACACATATGTAGTTCAATCCTCCTGTATATTGGGATATGATAGAGACTTGGATGACTTAGGATCAAATTTATACTCCTATTAGTCTTATTATAGTGGTTGTATTTAGGTTTTTGAGGCATATGTATCCTCAGTATAAAAATTTCCTAAACACCATGGTACATTTTTAACTCCTCCTTTTCAACCAACTAAGGCTCTACAACATCTCATATGATTATGGATAGGTAGTTTTTGTTAGTGAAATCCTAATATTCATTAGAAAATGGGATTTTTAGTTGGATGACATTGGATGAACAATATTATGATTATTTATTTGATGAATATTATATTTGATGTGGTAATTCGCATTGTCTAATTTGGTGGGATGATTCTGGACCTCCCAATTATAGAGGTAAGAAGTCTAAAATGGTCTAAAATAGATTCGATACCAGCAAGGAATCTTCCTCATGCATCTTATTCTATTAGAAATATCTTTATAAACTCTTAGTGTATTATGAGGATGAAGTTTTCATCATATATATAACATGGGAATATAGGGTCACAATTGGTAGGATTATTTTCACCCTGAGTATATTGTGTCTTCATTTGACCTATTTTTTTGGTTATATACTCATCAAAATTTCACACATGTATGTTTATAAAAATTTCCATTAACCTTTTACTTCTAGTGGAGAGACAAAAACCTGATTCACCTATGTTGAGGATTTTCCCAACTAAAATTGTTCAAAATCAACCATATTTTTAGGAATGTTATTAAAGGAAAATAATTCATGGATGTTGTGTCCTATCATTTAGTGGAAAGGAAAGTGGAAAGGGTGGTTGTTGAGATTGAAATCATTAGGTTTCTTGAATTTTTAAAAAATTGAGTAAACAATTCTCTCTAGAAATAATAAAATACCCTAGGATATCCACTTTTTAGAAACAATAATTTGTATTATTATGCACTTCCAATATCATGTCATTTTTCTCATTCTTTACTTCTTGATTATAAAACTGTTATTGTTGTTTCTGTTTTTGTTCATATGGAGGGTCCATTTGATGTTGTATAGACTTGGGTGCCACAGTGGGTGTTGGAATAACTTTTAATGTGATTATTTATTTCTATGATCTACATATTTTTTTTCCTTGAGATACTTTAGTCAGCTAAGATTTGGACTAGGAACACTTGATATCATCCTCCAAGAATTGTGCGGCTACTGGAAACTCCCAAAACCCACTAGTTTATTTTAAAGGAATCATGTACATCTTAAGTTCATCATGGATATTATATATATATATATATCAAATATATTCTTATATGAATGTTTCATATTTATGTAATAGTACAATATCTTCCACTTGGTGATGAATTCTTCAACCCTCTCATTCTCACATTACTTTCAACTTCCGATTTCAAGAACAATAATCTAATTCAGTGCAGAACTAAATTCATAAATGAACTACCATCGATGGTCATCCAATTTTTAAATAAACATTTATATTAAATTTTTATATTCGATATAAATTTATCCTTCTAAGGCATGGATAAAAAATGTGATCTTTTCTTTTTATTATTGATTTAAGATTCCCATCATGGGACTACATTATTGAAATTAAATGTGTTAGGTGCTACTATGGGTATCAAAAATAATTGAATATGGGTAATGTGGGATTCTAAAAATTATACTAAGTAGGAGTCACATCCACCCACTTAGGATATCACTTCCTCTTTAGTTGTACTAGAACATGCCACCCTTCTATGGACTCTATTCGAGTAGTAAGGGATTTGATATAGTTAAAGATATTTGGCACCAAAGTCAAATGGTTCGATTCCCTAATGGGAGCCATGGGAAAATTATGATATGTTCATATCACTAATATCATGTGTTGATATCCAGTCTTAGTTTTCTAGGGGTAACATTCGTGGAATGGTGTCAGTATTCTTAATAGAGAAAACTTACTGTATTCGTCAACCATTATATTTAGATGAACTGGTGGTCTAGAACTAGACCTGGTTGGGTGGTTAGATTCTACTCTTTCTAGTTAATCAATTACTTCATTTTGAATATATTCCAAAGTAGATACATTATAATCTACTTATAAATCTCACTAATGATAATATTTCATCTGACTAGTTTAGTGTTGTGTCACATTAGTACCTTCTACTCAGCTTCATATCGGGTGAATCCTTCTTTAGGGGAAAGGGTTTCAACTTCCTATAGTGGTGGGTGTATCATGGATATAACAACACATTTAACTTTATCATTTGTATAATCATTCCAAGAAGGTGGTAACTTTTTATTTTTAGGGGCTCCCAAATTCGAATATTTTCTCAAGTTCTGAGTGCACACTCATTCTTTGTCAGTTCAGACCATGTACTAGGTGGATGGATCTTTATCCTATAATTTCATGTCAGGATCAAGTTCTAGGTTATTTATGATGATGATTCTAATGAAATTTTCTATAGAATAACACGTACCATGATTCATTTTTCCACACTCATCAATGTAATAAGGGGACTCATCATCCTATAAATATCAATTTTAGGGTTGATCATGATCTTACTTAACATTTTCCTTCTTGGTGAACCATTTAGTCTTTCTGCCTCTACAAGGAATCAACTATCCTCATTAATTTATGGTGACCATGGAAGAGTATTTAATGAATTTGACTGATCCCTCCATTAATAATCGAGGTAGATCATGGAAGGGTTGGAACTGTGAGGTTTTCAGTTTTAGAGGATCTGTTAACCCATAGAAAAATGTTTTCCTTAATTCAGTATAAGGAGGTAATATAAACACCCCAGTCCTATGGGATGGGGTTAAATTTTTTCCTACACCATAATATCTTGAAGCCACTATGACTTTTATATTCCAATGGGCAGTATAGGTGGTAAAAATTCTCCCATATCTATAGCTTGGTGTATCTCATGTAATACTATAGATTCAATAGGTATTGCAGCCTTTATTATTTTATAGGACTTTTCTTAGAAGTGATATAGAAATAGTAAATTTTTATGTAATTTATTGTATGATGTTGAGGGGTTCTCTATGGGTAAAAAATTTATTTTACTTATAAATTATGTCTTCTCAAACTTCTTGGCTACTTGATGCATGATCCTATCAATTGATCTCTCTAATCATTCAAATTACTTATAGGCCTTAAGAATATTAGGGATTTTCTTGATAGAAAAATTGAAATAGGTGGAATTGGGCCTAAAATTTATCTGTAGGTGACAGTGTCTCATATCATTCTTCCAAATGATCTATACTGACTATCAAGTGGGGTGAACTATACAGTTCCAAATTCATCACATTCTCTGATATGTACATCAGAAAGACCATGCATGATTCTTTAGTAAAGTGCCTTCAAAACACTATGACATGTATGTTTAAGGTCTCCATATTATTAAATCAACATTTGATGTTGTGTAGATAATAGTTTTTCCATGTTGACTTTGTGATAAATCTTACTTATGGCCTTGATGTGGTTGATATAATCCCCATAAGATAAATATTTCATCTTAAGATGGAATATATTCGTCCATATATTCAAACATAAATAATGTACACATTACTTCTCTAAATCCTGTTGAATATCATATTGGGTTAGCCTCATATTCTAACCATAGTATTCTCCTCATCTTAAAATATGGTTTCTTCCACTTGATTTGACCAAAGAGGTCACTTCATAGATTCCTTACTAAAGTGGGATTTTATGGATTCTCATCTATTTTATCAGAATATACATGATTTTTGGGTGAAGATGATGATCATCTCCCTAAAATATCATTTTTATTTGATAAAATGCCCCCATCCAATGATGTAATGATTTGTATATTCTTTATTTAACTCTTTAGTTCATATCAATATAATGGAACCATTGGAATGGATTCGATTATGGGAGGAACCTTGTGTCAATTTGAAATTTCAATGTATGGAGTACCTATAAAATGAAAACCATAGGGCATGTCTCCATTTATATATATATTTTCCATTTTGGGGAGAACATCCACTAGGTATTTATGTCCTATTATAGAGAGGAATTCTTCAACACATGCCTTGGGGAGGACCTCTAGGGTGGTAATTCTAGTTTCCATGAGTACAAACCTCATAGATATAATTGTCTTATGAATTGGAAATGGGAGTACCTCCAACTTGGTAGATCATTGGATTTAGGGGAGGACCTCTAAAACAACGTCATGAAGAGAATAATCATGACTGATCCTCATATTTTCACTGGGAGGACCATCATGATGGGTACTATAGAGAGGACATCTAAAGATTCCAATCATTCTATCATGAGGAGGAAATCCAAGGTTATTATTTCCCTCTTATAGTTATGTAGAGTCTGTTTATTCTTGAGCCTCAATTAATAGATGTTGTAGGGATTTAATAATATCATTTTTGATTGAGGAAGTAATACGAGCCTTCTCCTAACAGGTATATTTCCCTTGATGAGAGATTTTCAATCATCATGATCAGGTGACTTAGGTTTAATCCTCGACTATGGGAGTCACATCATTATTGTTATGACCTTCTTGTATAGGAACACTCCAAGGATACCTTCTTCCTATCAATGAGATATTCTGATGAATTTATTGGGTAGCTGCTGGAATATTTCATCACACCTCACAAGTATGTGAAATAAATTTTATATTATTATATTTTTGATCATTAATAACTTTTTTAATATTCCAACATGCCTACTAGGTGAGGGTATAAATATGATCCCTCTCCTAGATGAGTTCCACTAGAATACATCAGCAAGTATCATGAATGTAGGTTAGAATATGAGGCTAACCCAATGTTGTCATCAAAACTTATTGTTGATCTTCTGTAGTGGGATAAAAAAATATAAGTCTACTCCTAACCAAGTATTTAAATATTATTGTGTGATCTTGTTTCACTATCAATTAAATGATTCTCCTATAGATAAATTACAAGAATGTTCCAATGAGATCCTATGAAAATTATAGGGATATAATCCTATACTAAAGTAGCTATTAGGGAATGTAGTTGAAAATTAGTTGGAAATCAAATATAATGTTGAGCATGTTATTCATTCATCATTTTCATCGTTCGGTGATCTTTTATAATGGGATTGGGAATATGGTCCCACCTCTTAGTAGCCACCGAGATACGCTGACGAGCTGCCTTAATGTTGGTGGAAGTAAGAATATATCACTATACACTATTAGATTCTAGAATATTTCCATGATTATCTTATATTAATATTGAAATATGATATAATCTTTGAAATAAGTGGTACTAAATATAATCCTTCACTTCAGATTTCATCAGGATATACTGATTGGTTTCTATAGTAAGAATAGAGATATAATTCCACTCTGAGGTGGGATGAAGAACATGGGCCCACTCCTATATTCAATTCACTATTGGGTTATTCCAATGGGATTTTTATATATGATCATGAATATAGGATCCATCATTGTTTACTAATAGAATGTACTAACATGTTCTAATTCTTCCATGGTATGTTGGTAGGCTTGTTGAGTGAAAGGAGGAATATGAGCATGATCTTCAGTTACTACCTGTATATATTAGTAGGGTTCTTTTAAGGGAATGAGAATTTGGGTGTGTTCCATTCCTTATGTGGTATTTCATTCTTAGTGAGACCTTTTTTGTGTATTGGTTTAGTTGAAATGTAAAATATCTCCAATCTATCCTCCTTATAGTATTCTTGAGTATTTGGGATCATTTGGTATTGTCGAAGACATTGGTTAGAAGGATCCCTCCTAAGTGGATCTTGGGTGTTGATGATGAAACAATCATAATATTCCTCTATCATTATATCCTTAAGATAAAGAATTTGTATATTACCATGTTCTGGGTAAAATATCTCAAAATAATTTGAGGTGGTCATAGGTTACATTATATTTCTGGTGGCCCTCTATTGATGGGTTGATCCATAGGTATTCATTATTATAATACACCCCCTAGTTGCCTTTGGATTTATGGTAATACCATTGAGATAGTACTCTCTAGAAAAATAATTCACAACTTTTTGTTGGACCAAAACCTTTGTGGGTGATAGATCATATGTGGGGCACCTTGGTTATTGAGAAGTGTCTTGAGAGGCACCATGATAACCACTGGTCTATCTAGAAAACATAACATATGGTGATTATGAGCAAGTTGGTTCCATTATTTTGGATTGAGGAGAGATCATGAAAGGTATAATGAATTTCATGAAGGGATATATAACCAAAACTAATAAAATAATTAATGAATCATCTCAAGTAATACAATGTCAGATCAATCACATTCATATGTAATGGGTCCACATTGGGTTCACTATTTTGTTCCTAACACGCATCATGTGTTGAAGTGTGTGGTAAATTCATTCGGAACATGATGAGAGATACATGATATCAATCAACCATTTGAAGTTAAAAGATTCCATGTCATCAATTCTATTTCCAATATGTATTGTGCTTTCATTTATTTTTAGTCAACACAAACCTACTTTTAAATGGAATGTGTACGCACGAAGTTTACCAGTGATGCTTTGGGTTGTACAGCAGTCAAGAGGATGAGATGTCAGGATCACCACACATTTAAGGGTGGATTATTTCCTACACTATGAATCTATTAAATATTTAAGAAATGTTCTTTAATCCTTCCCCAGCCTCAATGAGGGACCAGTTACTATGTGCTAGTTATTGATTAGTAAAATGAATTGATGTGATTATATATATGTATTATAGGTCTTCCATATTTCTCTTGTTGATTTGTTAGGATATAGATGAAAACCACATATCTAGGAACACTAGAATTTATCCCCATATAGGGAGGTTGTAAGTATGGTAGAGCTGGGACTGGGCCTTTGAGAGGGGATTCCTATATATTTCTATGAGGGGAATCAAAACTGACATAGTTTGATGCCATTTTACAGGGAAAATAGTCCCTTTTAGGATCATGTAATAATTACCAACATAGTACCTTATATGTTCTTGTATCCATAACCTCTCTCAACCAGTTTAATGGCACATGAAATAAACTACTAGGTGAAAGGTCTCTCAGAGAGGTTAGTGTGTAGATCATGCATCCGTGAGACTTTTTTGGATTACATTGTATATCAGTAATTGAACATAGAAATGGTATGAAATTCTCATAGAGGATGGTGGACCCCAATGAAAAAGTCTCATAGGGAATATTTTATATGGAGAATAGAGTGTTTTTAGGGAATATGACCATTCAAGAATGAATTATTTGTCTCATTATGAATATGAATCGATGAATATATGGTTCTTACTCAGAATATGGCCATGTGAGGATAATTATTATAGGGAATATATCCTAATGGAAATATGGTCTTGAAAGTTGAGTTTGAAATTCAAAGAGGAATCCTAACTAATTAATGAGATTCAAATCCCATATATTTCAAGTTCTATAGTTTCCATGTGATAGGACCAGACCATTTAGTCTATCCTCAGGTAGTAAGGATGTTTTCATGTAATTTCATGTAATTTAACTAGGATTTTATTATCATGAAAGGGGAAACAATAAAAGATTCTATGGGTATTACACATAGAAATACCAAAATAAACACATTACGTAGGGAATATTTCCATTTAAAGGATGCGATTCATGAGAAAGGTGTTCCCTTTGAGGAATCAATTAGTTATTACACCTATCAAGAGGATTCCCATATGTATATGTGTTTACATACCATATTCTGGTTACAAGACTCAGAAGGGCAATCAGAATCTTGGAGAAATTTTCATAGTGTCAAAAATATTGAGGATTATGCATGGAATTATCATATATACATTACAAATTTATTGGTAACTAATAAAAGAAGAATCAGTGGATGCATAGTGGATTTGGCCTCATGAAAAAGTCGGTGGGGATTATGCATGGGTGGACTTTATATTGATATACATGGCTAATAAATGATTCATAGTGATGAAATCATCAATGGGAACATGGATGGGGAATATACATGTGGAGGATGACCATTAATGCGTGAATCATTAAGTAGAGAAGGTAGGGTAACTTGAAACATCAGCATATAGGATAAGAATCTTGATCCTGGGAAACATCACCAATGTCCTCAATATAGGGGACCTCATTTTCAATGGAGTAAATCATCATGATTATACCAAAGGTACTATTGGACTATAAGAAGATCCCATCATAGTCTGTTTATTAAGGGAATAGAAGATTTAAAGGGTGTTCACTAATGTTTAAAGTCTGATCATGTATCTCAGTTGGTTATGGAGGAGGCTCAGATGATGCCACATGATAGTGATATGATCTGGTAAAATGAGTGTTTGTATGGTATTATGGGTATTAAAATTATCCAAATTGAGAAACCTAGAAGTATGTGATCCTCAGGAGGATTTTATATGGTTTGGGAATGGTAAACTAGGCAACGAAACTCAAGTATAGGCTTAAGAAAATGGTCATCCGAGTATAAGGATATGGTGAAGTGTCTCCTAAGTTTGATGCTTGGGGAAAGTGTTCCATCAGGTACAGGGAATTGGAAAAGTGATTTTAAATGTAAGAGGATGGGGGATATTTCTTTCCCATGTATGATTCTAGGAAACAATTGCACCCTTTTATGAGGGTAGAGTGATATGGTCACCCTAGTAAGGAGACCTAGGAACAATGGCGGACCTTGATAACATAATTCCCTATTAGAGAGACCTGGATGGGGGTTTTCCCTAGCTATAAGGTAAGGATAGGTATCATAAGGGTATAAGTTTAGGATTACATTTTTAGCTAGTGTATCTCAAGGGTATAGTTTCACCCTAAATGAGGGTACCTGGGTGAGGGTTCTCCCTAATGAAGAGGCCCCTGAGCTTAACCTGGGTGAGTGTCACACTTGTGTGTCATCTAATGTGGGATCCTTCTCTTTAGTTTTGGAGAAATGAGAGTGAAGTGGTCTTAAAAAATGGTTTTAGAATATTGAAACTTCATATAACTCCATTATACTTATTTTATAGTTATTGAACTTAGGTTTTAGGTAACATTTAGTTACTTGAAGAATCTATTGAGGGTAGGGCATACATAGCTCTTCATCTTATTAGAGGTTCTATGATCCAATAAATAGTGTTTAAGGTGGTAAATATATAGTAAAATATGGAAGAATTGGGTGCATTAAGTATGGGTTATAAGTCTCAGTTCATGTATGGGAGCTTGGAGAACAATGTGTGCACACTGGTATGGTTCATGCGAGTGTTCAGGGTGCATGATTGGAGTAAATTTACTTTGTTGAAATCTATATTCCATGTATTGAGAATTTATTACTACTTAAAAAATGTTTACCAAACAATGATATAAATGATTCATAGTTTGGTGGATATGTTCCTTTGGAGATATGAGTATGTTTGATGGAGATCACAACAAAACCCTTTGTAGCTTGTGTAGATCTGAGGATTTTCTTGATGTCACTCTATGCTTACATCAATGAAAATGATATTTAAATTTTTTTTCAGTACTTATAAGACCCACATGGTAACAAAATTAGGATTTTGGATAAGGATTATGTTTTAAACAAAGTATTGGTTCCAAAATTAAGAGAGTTTTATAAGCCATATCCCGAAGTGTTCTATATGGATTCACAAGGACTTAAGAAATTTGGAAAAACATCTTAGGAATTTTATTTAAAGTGGAAAACTACTTTATGTTTATTAATGGGGAAAATCACATTGTATGATATACCATTATATCATAGCTTGAAATATAGATATGATATGTATCCGACTTGAGAATAAGTTATAAGTTAATGTTGCCTTACATGAATTCATAAGCATACAATAATACTAATGTAATGTAATGTGAATGAGATCTATATAATGACATTAAATTTTCTCAATGTACAATGATCTTATGATATTAAGTGCATGAAACCTACCACATCATCCTATATGGATTATATTGTTATAAATAAATGTTATTTTTTATTAATGTCTTTAAAAAATTTAGTTGAATTGTTCGATGAATGGAAACTCTAATGGGAAGTGACAGATTAACATCCATGAGATGGTAACTGACACTCTATGCATTTCAGAACTCTTTATTAAATAAAAAGACTATATTAAAGGGGTTAGATTCCTCTTGTAGAGTACACAATTGTTTCCTGAAATCTATAAGCTGGATATATATATTTTTTGAATCACTATTTCTATCAAAAATAAGGCACTAGAACCCCATTGGTGGTTTGGAATCCTATCATTAGGAATAATGATTATAAGGATAGTGTATCCCTCTCAGAGGTGACTATACCTAATTGTGACCCCCATCGAGCATATTTTTTCAAGTTATTGAGGTATATTTTACTGAAGTTCTAGTACACATGATTTTATATTATTTATATTCTTCCATGTTGGATCAATTGAAGATAGATCAAGCATTTTAAGGGTTTGTTTTGCTACTAATGTCCATATGAAGAACACCCAAAATACCACATATGGGATAAAGTGGTAACACTCACCTGGAGGGTGTATGTGGTGGTGTATCAATCACTATGGGGTTATGGGATTTATGATAGATCATTTACCTTGAATATGAGATGAGGAGTGATGGATCATTCACTCACAGGGTTTGTTCAGATTATGGGTCTTCCAGCCCATTTCATTATAGTCGAAGCACATATGGTTATTTTTGGACATAACTTCTAAGTATCCCATTATACAAAAAATTAAATTCTATGTTCTTTAATTTTCATCTCATATTGATCATGCCCTTATATATTTTTTATTTGTTTAAGAACACCATTGGTTGTGGCCTACTGATTTGTAATCACAATTTCTATAAGAATATCGATTCGTGGGAAAACATCATGGTTCCTTGAACATGTACAGGAAAATTCTATCTGATCAATGGATGAGTTGGATGGTTAGAATGGGAGACATGGCTGGTCAGGGACTCAAACCCAATTTTGTAGTGGTATTCATTTTTTTGGGTTATTTTGGAAGTGTTTTTCATGACCAACCAATCAATAAACATAATTTTGATATATTCTAATTTGTAATTACGTTTATTACATGTTTTTGTAGCATGCAGACATTTATTTCTATATAGATGGATTATCATTGTAATGTCCATATTTTTTCATTATATTAAATTTATTGTCTATTTTTATTACTTCCACTATTTATTATGGTTATCTGAACCATATATCACAGTATCCCCACCGGGTTTATGTAGTTAGTACTTTCTTAGCAAATTAGAGTCCTTTGATTATTGAAACCCAGGCTAATAAGTTTTTCTTTTAATTACATCATTCAATGGTTAAATTCATATAGTTGTTGAATCAAAAAACCAAATTAATTTCAAATTCTTAAAATTTACCTCCAGCTATTATTGAATAATCTTTATTGATCGAAGTAACCCACTAATAGATTTTTGACATTTTTTTATTTTTCATTTTATATGTATAGTTGAAAACCTGTTATCACATATCATAATTTGTGAAAATCTCATAAATGTAATATAGTTCTTTATGAATTTACAAATAACCATACTTGAATTTTTATCGTATTTTTCATAATAAAAGTCTCACACCATTCCCAAAAATAGATAATAATAAAAAAAAAATCATTTTATTTCATTTTAGAATGTTTCATAACATTATGTTTAATTAATGATCATTTCATATCCTATGGGATGTACCCATGTGGTTTCACCCCTATGGTGATTGGTGGAGGTCTTCTCATGAATAGTTGTAATGATCACTTCATTTGATTTCATTTTCTAACTAATGTTGAAGGTGAAAAAGTTCATCTAAAACAGTATCTTGTAGTTCGCAATGGTTTGTGTACACCGAACTCTGATTATTATAAATTTTGGGTATGTTACCCATCAAGATTATATGTCTAATTTTAGTGTGGCTTCTCATTAGACTACTATTCAAATTCCCCAATGACTGCACATCCTAAAAATCCCTCATCACCATCCCTACCTTCGTTTCTTCCCACACTATTAGAAAACTCGTGATAAACAGTGTTATCATTTATCAGCACTAAAAATCACTAACAAAAGGTATATTTATAAAAAAATATCATTAAAAATAATATATTAATACACAAATATATTTATATTGATAAAAATATAATATATTTTAATAAAATGATTTATATATGAAAAAATACATTGACACTTGACATATAAGATTTTTAGTAAAAAATGGTATTTAAAATAAAAATTATATATTATTGAAAATATTATTTCATATAGAAATATATACTGATATATATATATATATATATATATATATATAATTCTCTTAAATATAATTTATAAAATACTAATTAATGTATTATAAATCATATTTATATGCAATATAATTAGTGATTTTTTTATAAATTAATTAAAAATAAATATTATTTAAAAATATTGAGTAATTAATACTAATAGACCCTTAATAACATTTTTTTATCAATTTCATTTGTTTTTTAAATTTAAAAAATATATCAAATAATAAATATTTAATTATTAATTTATAAAAATGACTAAATATGTTACACTTAATTCGTCAGACAATAATTTCACACATATATATGCTAAATTAAATCAATTTTATAATGAAAAAATAAACGAAAAAAATAATCCATTTTTAATATTATCATTTTATATTTTTATTTATTAATATATAATATTTAATATATTATGTTTTTGATAATTAAATTCTATTCGCCATTATATTTATATTTAATATTTACTATTTATTATTTTTAATTAATAAATATATACAAAATATTTCTTAAAATAAAATTTATATAATAAAAAATATTTATTCACATTAAATAAGTAATGTATTTAGTGAAAAGGGTTTATAATTTAAAAATAATACAAATTAGAATTACTGACTTATTAGTATCAAGTAATGAAAAATTAATAAAATGTCCTTTGTTTCTTCAATTTAACATATATCGAACTTATGTTACCTTAATTTCACACACACACACACAAATACACACACACATATACGTGTGTGTGTGTGTGGGTGTGAATAATGAAATTCTATAGAGAAACACACACACACACAAATAATATTTCAGTAATTTATTCGATTTTTAACATTCAATGTAGAATTTTATTTATTAACATATTATATTTAATATATATTATGTTTTTAGTCACTAAATTTTAATAATTTCTTAAACTTTTATTCAATATTTACTATTTATTACTTTCTTATTTTTCCAATATTTTTAATTTTAATATTATTTATTCACTGATAATGTTAATTATTTTTAATATTTTTGTAATTTATTCATTTTTAATTTTTCTTTGTTTAATGTTTTAAAAATATTATCAATTTTATTATTCATTTATATTTTTTTTATTAATTAAAATTTATTTTTTCTAATATTGTTGTAATTTATATTATTAATATGTATTTATTTTCATTTCAAAATGAAGCCATTTTTAATTTTTATAATAATCTATAGAATTAATGACGCTTATTATTTTTATAATATTTTTGTAATAAAATGATTTTTTAATTTTTAACATTTTATTTTTTTAACATTCATACATGTAATTTTACTTATTATTATTTATTCACTGATAATTTTAATTATTTTTTACTTTTATTTTTAATTTATTAATTTTTAATATTTATTCATTTAATATTTTTATAAATATATATTGGATAACATTTTATGTTTTTAATATAGTTTTAATATACATATTTAATATGAATTCATATTCATTTTTAATTTTTTAATAATTTGTATAATTAATAAAACTTATCCATTTTTTTAATATTTTTGATGTCTATACATTTTTGGTTATTAAATTCAACTCATTTATAACATTCATATATTTAATATTATTTATTCATTAATAATGTGTGAAATTTTAAATTTTTGATAATTTCTTATTTTTTAATATATATTCATTTAATATTTTTTAAATTTTTTTTACATAGTTTTTGTTAGTGCTCTCCAAACAGCACTAATAAAGATATGTATTTTGAGTGAAAAAAAACTGAAAAAGACCCATATTTATGTGCACTAAGATTTGGTGCTGATACATAAAGTTTTTATAAATTCATTTTATTTTAGCATTGGTCAAACCTATATTTATGAGTTCATTTTAGAAATCTTTGAAAAAACTCTTCCATTGTTTTATAAAAAAACCCTAACATGGAACCCTATTAATCATGTCATTTAAGCTATCATGGAACAGATCCTTCGCTGTTGCTCCCCCTCGAACTTCTTAAACAAATAGTCACTCTCAAAACCCAAAGTATGTGATTATTTATTATCCTTTTTCGTCGATATTTCACTGTTTGTGTGTTATTAATTATTACAAAGGTTTTGGGTTTATCATGTGATTCACATAACTCGAAGAGGATTGAGATCTATTAATAAGCATCAACTCATGATCTCTACCCTCATGGCAAGCACACCATATTCTAAAAAAAATTTCTTCTTGGGGAATTATTTTATTTTTATTTCAATTAGAATGAACAATCTTTGATATAGCATACAAATAAACCTCCCATATACTAAGCCCTAGTTAACAATGAGTTTTCTAATTTTTATGTTTCATGTTTTCAGTAGAAATTCTTTAATTTTAATCCTATAAATTACTAGATATACATCATGTGTGGATCATGTCATGCAAAGCTTTCATGGTGAAGGGGGAAGTTTGAATTTTATTTCCCACTTTCTTATATTTTCAATAAAAAAATTTACTTCTAGATAATAATAATTTAACATTATATTTAATCTATTTGTTATGTGGAAATCAACCCAATACATTAAAAATGAGAACAAAGAAAGATTTGATATACTTTTTTTTATTTTATACGACACACACGCACACACACATTCATAATGAGGGGAAAAACCCACTTTCAATCTTAGAAATCATTTTAGGTTACATAATATCTAATTAAATTTTAATTAATTTCCACCAATTATAAGTAATTGTTTTATTGTTTTATTATTTATCTGTTGTATCATTTAGTAATACATCGATTTTATTTTGATTATTCTCAATGGAAAATATTGTAGTCTTCAACTTACAATAATGATTTATAAATACTTATAATTTTTTCCTCTGTTATTTTTTTATTTTATCCGCTACATATATGAACCTTTTTATTTTAATTTAGATTTTTTATTTCCAATTGGGATATAATATATTTCAAATTTTTATATTCTTTATTAGTCAATGTTTTATATGTCATAGATTTATGTTCTCTTAAATTTTAAAATACTCTATGTTTCCCTATTTGTTTTGATATATATATATATATATTCCAATTTATAAATTTATTATATATATACAGATATATATAGGTATTCATAAGTTCAATTCTTTATGAAATGAATTATATTTCTTAGAGAGTTTATTTTTCTATTTTTTAGACATTCTAAAAAAAATCATATTTTCGTTATATAACATTTGGATGGTCAAATATATTAATATTAATCCATTTATTTGAAATCATAAATTATTAATTATATTTAAAAGTTATTAATTTTTTTAATATATATATTTTTTACATATTTATATCTTAGATGTGAATGATTTTTATGTTTTTCTTCATAAAAAATGTATTATTCATTTTATATTTCATTGATCCTTCTCTTAAATTTAATTTCTAATACATGGGAAGAATCCTATTTGAAATTATAACTATGATATTTTTATAGTATTTTGGGATAATTTTTTAACAAGTATTATTTGGAAAAATTCATGATATGATCTGATAACAGACATCATATTTTTTGAAACTCATGTCCTATAATTTGAGGTTTAAATATTTCTATGATAGATTAAATTTATTTTGATAATTAATAGCTTGATGGGTTGGATGAATAGTTTAATAGGGTTTTTAGCATTTATATAACAGAATAAATTAATTATTCCTTTTTTATTTTTTTAATTTATATAATATCTTAAATATCATTTACTCTAGTCTGTTAAAAAAAAATTTAGAACTATCAAAACAAGGCTTTCCAATTGAATCTTTTAGAATTTATTTTAGAGAAAACTCTATATCTTAAAATAAAATTTAATGACATTATGGTTTTTTAATTTAAACTAATGAATTATCCTAGAAACCTCGACTCAAGTTAATTTTTGTTGAATATATTAAATTTTGAATTAATAAAATTGAAATCTTCTTTAACAACTAATTTAAAATGTATTTAAAATAGTCCTATGTCTCAATCATTTATTTTCAAGATATACAAACATTCCAAAAATAGAACTTTCATACTCTCAAATTATGATACTTTATTTACATATTAATGTATATATACATTATAGGCATACATCATGTGTATTTATTTATTTTTTATACAAAATGAATATTAATAAACCTTATAGTATGATTTTGAATTGAAAATGGATATACTCTTATCATAGAAAAAAATTGTATGAGGATGGAGTTAAAGTGTTCATCATGTTTTCAATAGAGCATGAATATGACCCTTATTAAGTAAATTTTCCATATTTATATTATTTTTATTAATAAATTCATCTGAAAGAGTTAGAAGAACATTGTTTTTTCAAAGAAAATATCAGAGGTATAAATATTTTACTAAACATATAGAGAAACTGAATATACATATTGATTGGGATGATACTGCTAGTTATGGATCATTTAATATGAATACTAATTTAAATGATGATATAGATCATATAAAATAAATAAAAAGGGAAACTGAATATGTCCTTTGTAATTTCCTAATGTAGTTTTAGAATTTAAATAGTTGTGGTAAGAGACCATTGTATATCGGTTATACTAAATATAAAACACCATCTTTTCTATTAAAGTTATATAATTTTAAATCTAGTAGTGGATACAAAAAAAATCTTTACAGAACTGGATGGTCTCTTAAATAATATGATTCTAAATGAAAATGAGCTTCCTTGTAGAACATATAATCTTAAATTAGGACTATGACCAATGGGTATGATATTTGAACTGCATTAGTGGATGGAGTGACAATAGCATTACAGAAAATATTGGGTTCTTGAATGATATGATTCCAAAAGAAAATGGGATTCCTTATCAAACATATAATACTAAATTAATTCTATGTTCAATGGTTATGATCTTTGAAATAATACATGTGAGTCCAAATGATAGTATATTGTTTCTTAAGGACTATGATTCACTCACAAAATTTCCTAGGAGTGGGGTGAATTGATACAAAAATGATGAATCAAGTCATTTGAATTTTGTATATTACATTACTATCATTAAAAGGTTCAGTCAAATATATGGATTTCAGAAAACATATAGAAAATTTACATGGCATATAGATACTATAATTGAAGAAGGGAAACAACATCACCCAACAAATGCTCCTCAGTGGAAGAAAATTTATTAAAGTATCCTAAATTTTGAAATGAGATGAGAAAACTCCATCATACCATATCTACAGATATGATAAATCCTTTTGGTGTATAGAGTAGTACACATAGTACATGTCCAGTTATGTTAGTAAATTATAACTTTCCACCATTTTTATGTATGAAATGAAAATGCATTATGTTCTCTCTTCTTATATCTGGACCAAAAAACTCAGTACTAATATTGATTCCTATTTGGATCCACTGATCAAAAATCTAAAATTGATGTGGGATACATTTTTTTCATTATATGATTCTCAAATAAGTTATTATTTCACATTGAGATCCATGTTATAAAGAACAATAAATTATTTTCCCACTTATGAAGATTTATCAAGATATTTTATTAAATGAATGTCGGGGAGACCTATTTGTGAAGAATGCACACCCTATGATGGGATGAAACATTATTCAAAGAATTTATTTTTAGGATATCTTAAACTATTAACCCAAAGACTTAAATTTAAATATTATATGACATCATTAGATGAGAATACACAAAAAGGTACAACACGGTCTGCACTAACATATGATAAAATTTTCAAGAAAGTAAATGATATTGACACTATTTTGGTAAATTTTTTTATAAAAACTATTGTTGGAAAAATATATCAATTTTCATTGAATTATCATACTATAATTTTTTATATGTCAGATGTCTTCTTCAGGTATAAAAATTGTATTTGATAGTGTTGTTGGAACATTACCAAATGTTTCTGAAAAAACTATAGAATCAGGGTTAGGTTGGACATGATTTCCATGGATATAAAAAAAGAGTTAGCACAGGTGAAGGGTGAAAGATGAACTTTTTATCATCTATAAACTTACACTATGTGCAGAGAAAAAAAAATTATTTTTTTAATTTCCATAATAGTGTAAAAGTTCAACAGGGATATTCATCAAATTTCAAGAATGTCATTTCAATAACTAATTTGATGTTACTGGATCTAAGATCACTTGAATATCATGTTTTGATGAATGATTTGGTGTCTTCCACATTTCATTAAATTGTTCCTAAAAATGTAAAACATTTATTAACCACACATTTCTTCTTTTTTGAATTCTTATTTAGTAAATTTATAGAACCAATTAAGTCTTTAATCATGAATAAGGATATTTAAATCATATTCTATGAAGTAGATATTTTATTCCCTTTATCACTACTTGATATAATAGTCCATATAATGTTTTACTTTGTTAGAGAGATTCAAATATTGTGTCCTTTAAATTATATAAAGACGTACCCCTTGAATGGTATATGAATATTTTGAAAGGGTGTGTCAAGAATCAAAGTCATCCAGGAGGTTGTATTACATAATGACATATTATTGAAGAAGCTATTTAATTTTTCATCGATTGCATATCAGATGTCGACAGCATTGGTTTCCAAAAAATATTATCACAATGGAAACATTTTGGGAGAAGGTAATTCAGTAAGATATGTTGTTACAGTTACCATCATTTAGTAGGAGCAATATTACCTTTAAATTTTATATAATAGTGCATAGTTTTACTCATATTTTGATGACCAAAATTTAATTCTTATACAACTAAATATATAAAGGGATAGAGTATGGATATAAAATACACACAATCAATAGTTTATAGGATGGTTCTGAGATCATATTTATTAATATTTATTTGAAATTATGAACTAAATTTATGAAATACATAAAAGTATAATAAGGGGACCAAATTTAAATGTTATATCTTACCCTTATTTTTTAATTAATGTTTATATGTTCTATAAAAAGGAACAAGAATAATTCAATGTGATAAAAAATGAGTTACTATTACAGCCCTGAACCCACACTCCCAAATACAGTGTTGAATACATAAACCATACATTTGTGAATTTTTTATCTATGAAGGTGACCTAATTATTTGTATAAAAAAACCTAAAAAAAGTAAAATATTGTATGACTTACATTATTAATGACCTTTTAGGTTTATATTTTAAGAAAATTATGACAACCTCTTAACATCATAGATTCATAAACAAATGGATCATAAATATGAACATTATAAATCATTATAAGTATATTTTTATATTCAAAATTAGGTAATCATCATAATCCATATGAAACCTTTATAGACATAATTCATTCAAACTCAATGTTTATAACCTGGAGAAAATAGAAAATAATATGGGTGAGCTCAAATTCTATGAAAGGTTAAATGTAATAATTAACAATTGAATTTCATCAAGGGGCATAAAAATTGAATAAGGGTATGATGAAATAATCTACATTCTTGTGTATAACATAAGAATATTCATACCTATCAATACCTAGATCATAAAACATGAAAATATGTCATAAGCCTTTATCGATGGTAAGATTCATCAGAATCAATAATCATGAGCCATTTGGTATCAATCTTGATCATAAGAACAATTATAAACACATATCAAACAAGTATAACACCTATAGGTATATTGAAACATTATCTTCACAACACTTCTTTTAAATGGAATAACCAATATGGTCAGCTTCCATCTCTGAAGTACCCACTGCATTAGAGGGCTATAACAGACCCCCACATCCTTGGTTTATCAATGAACCACCCATCCTTTGTTTATCATGGAACCACCCGTCCTTGTTAAATAATGTAACCACCTTCCCTTAATTTATAACGAAACCACCCATCAACCTAAATATATTCCAAGAACCGTATCAAGAATAATGTTCACATAACATTCATTTCATCATAAACTCATAGAAACAACTTTTATTCTTTTCTTAAACATGATTAACCCATGAAAATGAAATGGGTTCCATGAAAATATATTTGAAACATGATTAGATCTTGTAAAAGAAATTTTTTTCATGAAAATCTCTTAGAAACACGATTAACCCATGGAAAATTAATGGGTTCCAGAACAATCTCTTTTAAGCAAGATTAACTCGTGTGTACGAAATGGGTTCCATAAAAATCTCCTTGAAACATGATTAAAACCTTTAAAAAAAGTGAATCTATAACAATATATTTGAAACATGATTAAACTTTTTAAAATAAATGGGTTCACCAATAATTTCATTAAAACATGATTAACTCTTAGAAAAGAAATAGGTTTCATAATAGTCCGTTTGAAATATGACTAAACTGTAGAAAAGAAACCAGTTACATAACAATATATTTGAAAAAATCTTAATATATCCAGATAAATAATGAGGATGGTGTAACTAGAAAATATACCCATTTGAGTATAACTAACAACAAGGGATGCTGATGTTGATAAATGGAAATACCATTAAAATATTGCTAATATTAAGTTTTTAGGAAAATAAAATTTTTATTTTGAAAATAATATTTTGAAACTAAAAATTCACAAAATATTGTGAAAATGATTTTAATTGCAATAAATCTTGGAAAGATATAAATTATGGTTAAAATAAAATAATGGTTATGGCTAGGGGAAAATCCAATCATGCAGAAAATTATTAAAATAAACATTCTTTTCAAATCATTTTGTAAAAGGGAGTCACAAGTGACTCATTTGGAATATGTTAAGAAATTTCCTTTAAAATCCATTTAAAATAAGGTAAAAGAATATATATATATATAATATCATTATGAAATAATTTATTTTTATAAATAACATTATTGAAAAAAATTATAAAACAAGGATACAGAAGAGAAAGATAACTAATAAAAAAGAAAAAAGAAGATCTGCATCACATATTAATGGATTTATTGATGTTTACTAAATCAATAAAGTTGGAATGGTAATTAAACATGTGAATAACATTAATAACCATAAAAGAATAAAACATATGTTGTTTGAGAAAATAATATCACATTATTTCCTCTAACATAACCTTGAACATAAATAATTCTGAAAGAAAGGAGACTATTACATAAATCCTTTTCCACATTGTTAATACATAAATCATAATCCCCATGAAGGAACCACATAAATTGACACTTCAAAAATCATGAACATAATTACTCTCATGATATAAATTTTTAATGGGAAGTATATACTCCTCAAAATTGAACATAGGTTCATATCATAAACATATGTCTCTATGAAAGTTAATTTGAGATAATAACCCTTATAAAAATCATACCATTGCAATTGAGAATTAATCATTGAATAAATTATGTGTATAAATTGTAAATACTCATTAAAAAGTTTAAATAAAACATAATATAATAAAATTCTATTACACACAATCTTATTTTATCAAATATAATGAGGATGTAATATAACCGAATGAAAATAAATTGAGGTATGAAACTCTTTACCACTTAGTAAATTTCAAGTCCATCCCCTTGGATAAATTAACAAAAATTGAATATTAAAAAACCATGATGTAAGAATATTTCATGATATAACATGTAAACTATAACGTATATATTCCACAGATTAAAAAAGACTGTTCAATATTTCTTAGGTCTCATATATATAAAAGTGAGGTGAGAAAAACTTAACTTCGAGTCCACACTTCCATTGTATGTACTGTAACTACTATATAATTGGATTAAATAAATTTTATTATTTATTAATAATATTTTATAAGTTAAAAAAAATAAAAATAAATCATTTATATTATTTTATTTTTATGATATATTTAAATATTTAATTAGTTAAGTCTAGGTCGGGTTTTTTTAGGACATTCAGTTCATTATTTCAAAACAGATTCGGTGTATTGATTATGGTCAGAGAGGTCAATATTTAAAAATCTAAATAATAATAATCATGATATAATTATAATATTTATTCATAAATTATAATTTTAAACGCAATCATGATTTATTTATCAAGTATGAACTGTGTTACGGTCATGGAGACAATAGGTTGTACATAAGCATGAGTAACATTTCCATTTTTTCATGATCATTAAGGAAAGACGTTATATATTATTTTAACTTTCCAAAATTATAGTAATATCATAATTATGTTATTACTTATATATATATATATATATATTGTGATAAAAAATAATCACATCGCTTGGTGGAGGTCGTAGTCCACATGTACATGAAAAATGTTTTTATTTTTCAGTGCAGGAAAAAAATGATATGTTAACTTTTAATAATGATAAATATTTCATTACTAAAATTATTATTTCATTTATATCCCATATATTCATTAATATAATCCTTATTAACTTCTATATAATGCATTAGTGAAAAAAGAATCACATCGCTACATGAGACGGTAATCTCTCATCCACACGGGCGATGTTATCATCTTACCAATAGAATTGAAAGTAAAACATTTTTATGTGATATAATAAATATATAAGTATAAATATGTTACAAATATAATTTATATACTTTAAATCCACTATTAAAATAATTTTTGATATGTAATGATGGAAAATGAATGACATCATTTCGCGATGCGGTAGTTCGTCGTACACATGAATGATGATTTCATATCCCATTTGATGGAAGAGGAGATGGATTTAGTTAATATAATTAATATAACAAAATATTTTTATATATTAGATACCTTTTTATCATATGAGTATATTATTGTAACATTTAAATGTGGTTTTTGAATAAATAACATAAATACATTATTAGAAATTTTACCTCTTCTCAGACAAATTCTTTAGGATTATACCTAAAGTATTGAAAAAATGGATTTCTAGAAAAAAAATGATTCTATGATTATTCTAAGAAAGTTAGGAAGTTATTTTGGTTGGTATTGGAAAAACTAGAGGGGTTTTATGGTTTTAATAAGAGAGTAGAGTTGTGACCTTTTATAAGTTTGGTGAGTGACACACTGGTAATTTTTGAAATGAAAAAGGTACACCTATGTTTTTCACATTAAAAGGGATAAAAAATGATGAATTATAGATAATTATAAATAATAGGGTCTAAATATGGCTATAAAATAGTTTTTATACATGTTTTTAGGTCATTGTGACCCTTATCTGTTTAGTTTAACCCCCTGTAAACCCATTTTCACCCTAACCACAACAATTTATTTTTACTCTTTTCAATATTTATTATAGTAAAAATTTAATTTGACCTTATTAGATAAGAAAAATTACTTTCATTCCAAATATTTAATCCACTTTACCAAATTATATTCACATAATTTTAAAATATTAATTTAAATTTAAACCTACAGATGTAATGACAAGGTAGGTTTTAAGGATGTGTATTTTTTATGTAAAAGATGATTTTATATTAACTTCATGACTAATAATATTTACATTATGAATGTAAATTAATATTTATTAATATATTATCTAAAAATTTAATTTAAATCTTTCATCATAATGCGTTGTTCTAATTCATTAAAAATGATAAACATTATGCACATTAAAATAGATTTTAGAAAAATATCATTTATGAACCCAAAGACAAATATATAAAAAAGTCCAATATGATATTGATTTAAATTAAATTAATTGGATTAAATATAAATATTTTTTTTCTTGAATTCATATTCAAAATTTATTAGTGATTTTAAATTTCTTTATTTATTGAAAATAATTGACATTTTTACAAAAAGTTGTATTTTCACTATTTATTAAAATATCCAAATTTTATAAATTTCAACCAAAATATATTGTGATATTATGATTTTAAAAATTAATTTTTGTTTATAAAATAAATTTTATAAAATTTACAAAAAAAAATTTAATATTTTTTTCATCAAAATCAAGTACAATCAATTTTGATGAAAACAAATTTTTAAATAATAGAATTACATTGTTAAAAATTGATTAAAAATTTACTAAAAATTTATCAAAAATTTATATTGTGTAGGAAATTTAAATATATAAATATATAATCCATAATGTAGGTAATAATATTCAAACCCTCCTATTTTATGGCTATGTTATAATGGTTATACATATCGTAGGTCGTTTAAGTTCTGTATTGCATGTCAAATACACTATCGAACATTGTTTTATTTTCTAAAATATTGGTGTCTTATATCCCCCTCCCCCATTTAATAAATTTTTTTTATAAGAAACTAGAAAATTATCTCAGTAATAAAACTTTAATCATTTGAAAATATTTTTTTTTGGGAAATTCACGTCCTAAAAAGTGTTGATAAAACATCCTCTCGATAAGAGATAAAATATCGCTCAATGTTCATCACAAATAATAGATACTAGGTTTCCAAATTAGAGGACATAGACGGGAAGTGATGATTTTTACATGAAAGAAAAGTGTATCCAATTATGGACATTAATAGAGATCATTGATCATATGAAATTGAATGAACAATTGAAAGTTAATAACCAAAAACCCATAAATTTTTTATGAGTAAAAATATCATTAGTTTATCAAAAATGAATGTAGTAGGATAATTTGTTTCAAGATAAATTTCATAGAGTTTAAAAATTATTTCACCATGTATATTGTAAAAATAGTGAAATATACTTTCTTAACAAATATAATATCATCTTTAGCCAATTTCCATGACAATATCAACTTTTTCTCTAAAGTATGAGTATTCAAGATGATTTTTTTTGTGCCTAAAGAACTAAAATCAACTTTTAAAGAACAATTAACCATAAAATGGAAAATCAAGAAACTCCACCTATCATTAGAAACTAACCCAAAAAAAGGGTTAGAACATGGTAAGATAATTCCCATAATTAATAATCCTTCATATAATGAAATAATATATTAATCTATATAATTCAATAGTGATACCATATGTTTAAAATAAATTGTTATATAAATGAATAACATTGTATAAAAAATAACCTCAATAAAATCATCAATAAAGATTTTTTTAACCCCAAAATTTATCTCTTATCTTTCAACAAACAATCCGAAAAATATTGTGATCTCATTTTGGAAAAATTGTAATCACTTAGTCACCAAATCACTCTTTATGCATGCAGTTATCTATATGAAAAACTTATGTTCCCATAATTTCTTTAATATACAAGATAAATTAGGCCCTAAATGTTTCATTTACATATAACTTATTTATAAAAAATGTAAATCCATAATTCACATTAAACACAAGTTTTTAATATACTTAAACCTAATAAAATGTCTCTTAAATTTCCATTAATCACTTTAATATTTCATAGTTTGAAACCTCAATGTGATGTCTAATATGTTGAAATTATAATCACCAATATTTGTATAGACCTAAGATTGTATCCAGAACTCTTATGATAACCTCACTTGAAAAAATCATAATCTACAAATTTATCTACACCTTTACAATGATACTAACTATAGTAACCCCAAATATGAACTCCCAGATCCGATATTGAATGAATAAACTCTACATTTTTTTCTTTGATACCGATGAAGATGACCAAATTTTTTACTATCCAAAACATACAACATAAAAAAAATATTGGATCACATGCATTCTAGAAGAACTTTTAGGTTTTGTGATCTATTGAATCAAGGAAAAATATTAACATCATGGATTCATAAACAATTGGTTCATAAAGATGAACATCATCTCCCACTATTCCTAGCATTCCATATACTAGATTAGATAAACATCATCATTCATATGAAATACTTTTTGACATAATTCATTTAACCTTAATGCTTTAAACTTGGGGATAATGGAACATAATAAGGTTGATCTCAAATGATTAGTAAGGGTACACATAAGAATTAACAATTGAATGTCATTAGAGAGCATAAGAAGAGCATAAGGGTATGATGACATAATAAATGTGCATGATTATAAAATAATAATATCTGTACCCATCAATAAATGTATTATCAAACATGAAAACCCCAAATAAGGCTTAAAAAAGGAAAGATTAATCATAATCAATAAACACGATCCTTGTGATATTAATATTGATCATAAAAAACATTATAAACCTATAAAAACATAAATTAACATATCAGTATCATGAAACATTATCTTTTAATCACTTATTAAAAATGGAATAATAAATATGGATGACTTCAATCATCAATGTACTCAATTCATTAGAGGGATATAATAGACCCCCCATCCTTGGTTTATCACAGAACCAACCATCCATGATTTATCTCGAAACCACCCATCCTTAGTTAACAATGAAACCACCCATATTTGATTTATAATGGAACCACACATAATCATATACAATTTCAATGAACATTATCATGATTAATGTTCATTTATAATTCATTTTATCATAAACTCATAGGAAAAACCTTTATTCTTTTCATAAATTGAATAACTAGTGTAAATGAAATAGATTCCATTGCAATCTCTTTGAAACATGGTTGACCCATGTAAAATAAAAGGGTTTAAGAAAATATCTATGAAACATGATTATCCTATGGAAATTAAATTAGTTCCATAAAAATATATTTTATTCATGATTGTCTAGTGGGAAGGAAATGGTTTCCATAAAAAACTCCTTAAACTAGATTAACCCATGGAAAAGACACGGGTTCTATGAAAATCTCTTTGAAACATGATTAACCCGTGGAAAAGAAATGGGTTATATAAAAATATAATTTGAAACAAGGTCGATTAAAGTAAAAGAAATGGGTTCCAAAACAATATCTTTGAAAACAAATTTACACATAGAAAACAATTGGGTTTCATAACAATTTCATTGAAATAGTCATAATTCATATAGAGAAAGAATGATGGTGGTATCTTTACAAAATATCCCTATTAGATAATAAGAAACAAAAAGGGTTGTTTATTCTTGTAACACCCCATGATTTCATGGTATGTCCCCTTTTAAATTTCATTTCTTCGACCTCATATGTTTCACACAACACTAAGCATAAACGAACAACAATATATAATTAAATATCATTATTTTAAAACAATTGTTATAACATAGATGTTAAATTGGTGGAAATGAATATTATTATCCAAATTATTAAATTTATATATTATATAGTTAATCAAATTTTTTTACACTGATCTGAAAAAATTTGTTGGTATAAGATAAGAATGAATCCAATTTTACGCAACAAAAGATTATATTTTTATAAAGGTGGTTTTACAGTTTTTTATTGGTGAAATTTTTTTAAATTTTTTTCACACTTTCATATATTCTATTGAACAAAATAAACATAATTTTTAAATCAAAATTTCAAAATTTTATTTTGTTGGAATTTTGGTATTTTTTAAAAATATTTATTTTCCAATGAATAGCAGAAACTCCCAATTTTTATAAAACTATCATTTTCGTTATATTAATAGCCTATTTATGATTTGAATAGTAACTTCATATATGAAAGTATAAATATAATTTAGGTATCTTATGAATGAAAATATAACATATTTATATCATTTAATATGTAAAAAATATTTTTAAAAATGATGAATTAATTATTGGTATTTTTGTGAGACATAAATGTAAATTAAAAATTTTATAATTTAAATTACTATTTAAATGGATATTTATTTTAATGAAATATATTCATAAATTATTATTTTGTTTTCTATTGACTTTAGGATAATTTTATGAGAATTAAATTAATTTTTCAATGTTTTATACTATCAATTATAATTTTAAAATCTATATTTTTTGAATAAAGGATTATTTTAATTAAAAATTATATTTATCATATTTATAAAACTATTTTCATAAAATGGAGTTTATTTATGAATTTCAAATGTTGAAAAATGGTTTGGGAGAATTTTTGGGATTTTTCTAAACATTAATTTTTGTGAATAGTGAAATATAGTAATTTACAATTCTAATACATTATAAGTTAAATATCCCATTAATTGAGTCATTGTTAATTTAATCACCATAATATATAAATGAACTTAATTATCTTGATATATTTGATGATAATTCTCTATCTATTCATATACTTGGGCCAAAATAATAAACAAATGAATAAAATATTTAAAAACATGTCTCTCCTCCATTATAAATATCACCATCACCAACCTCTTCTCATCAAAGATATTAGGCCTTTAAAAATGTATAATTTTTACCCAATCCACTTCCTAACTCCCTAAAAATATCCACAGAGTTTTGGGTATCAACAAAATACCAAAACCAATTAACCTAAGGAGGTTCCCTAGAGGAAGCATTCAATAGGTAAATTCCTCTTTCAATTTCATCATTTTATTTTAACTTTGTTTTATTTTCTTATAATATCCTCACCTGCTATTTCAAAACAATAATTCTACCTCCATTATCTTATATATACTGGAATTTAATTATTTCAATATAAAATCTAACATCATGCCTTTTATCATCTTCCTTTTATTCTAATTATGAAAACATCGTCCATGAGGTGTCGATTTATCGCCTTCGTGGATGAGGTGTTTTAGTTCTTCCATGACCTCCTTCAAGTATGGACATGAAACCATTTTTTATGGTTGAACTGGAATATAATATATTTATTTTATATTATTTTAGGTTCTTGGACTAGTATATATACAAAATATTAATTAATAATGAAAAACTAGTTTGTGATGATAAAAAATGCCAAAATAATCTAAACGATTATCACTAACATTTAATCTAACGTTTCATCATAATATTCTACAATAAAATGAAATTTATAACCATTTTAATATTATTTAATTTTATTAATAACATATAACTTCAATTATAGACAACTATTCTCATTTTACATGATTTTCAATACATGTATTCAAGTAAACCGTTCATGGAAACCAAGGAAACGAATGATCTCGAATGATAAAATTTTATTTTATAGCTAATAAAATAGCTATAAATGAACATAAGAAAATTATAATGAATAAAAAAATTAAATAGGTTCTAAATAAAATTCTTAATGAATCTAATTTAACTATCCCTAATATTATGTGTAAGTGCAGAACACTTTCAGACCCAAAATATGGGTTTCTTCCCGAACCACCATTTTAATTTGGGTTATGATTTCTCTCTCATTACCCCAATTTAATTCTTATTTATTATTATATAATTATAATAAATTATATTTATATGTTCCAAACTCATGTATCTAGATCATTTCATCTTTATTTTATGGGATGTATATGTTTTTTACGGTTTCCCTTTCTAATTCCTCCAGATAAGAAATCCTGATTAAAGGGAACTTCTTAATTTCTTACCCAACTTCAAGGAAAAAATATGATATTTTATAAGCCACCAATATTTGTATAAAATCACTTATTTATCTGGAAAATATATCTTTATTTATTTATATTTTTATAAAAAATTTATTCCATTTTCATTTTTAAATACTTTTTTGGGTTTCCCCTTATACCACAATAAAGTGAAACATTTATAACGTTTCTTAAATAATATTTTTACTTGTTTCCACTTCATTTGGAAATAATTTATGCCTAAAATTTAATTTTTTTCCCTCCATTACATTTTTTTGGATATACATGTTTACATTCTTATTTTATGAAAAAGACTAATGATTTTCTGAAATAACTCTTCTTTCTAAAGTAAAAAATGGGGTTTTCTCATCTCACTTTTACTTCTATGAGATATATGCCTTTTTCACCAATTATTCCTTTTGTGTGGGGTATTTAATGACCTTGATTTATCATATCATGAGTTTATTATTCTTGTGATATTAAAAGATTCATTTAATTTTATTCCATCATAAGTATTAGGATTTAAATGTTTTAAAGTGTTATGGGACACATTGGAATGTTTAATGATTATTTTCCTCAATAATTTTGCAATGGTATCATTTAAAAGTAACTTCATATATATCAACATCATTTTTTGAATCTTTTTCTTCATTGAGGTTTATATATTTTGATACCATCTACTATCTATTATTGAAGGGTTTATGATCATTTTTATTATGGATGTTCTATTTTGATACAATTCAGTGTTTATGGTTAAAGTATTCACATTTCATATGATTTTTATTAAATATATTTTTTATATTGTTTGGGTTTCTCCATTTTCATAGGAGGAATTTATTGGAATTATTAAGTTATGGGGATCACCCATTATAGCCCCTCGATTAATCGGTAGGTCTCATGATACAAAATAATTATGGACTAGGCTAGGGCCTTGCTAATTTATTTTTATATATAGATTTGGCCAAGGCCTTAACCATTTATTTTCAGATGTCTTGGATTATGCCTCAATGATATGTTTTAGATTTCCATAATTATTCATTCCCTCATTATGATATTATTAAATAATAAACAAGGTGATTATTTTTCTATTCCAATATTCATAGTGTAGTTTCTTTCACATATTTCTAGAATTATTTAATTAGCTTTTATTCCTTATATATTATTCTCAAGATTATGTTTTAATTTCATGTGTTTTTTGTTAATTACCATGAATTATTATTATGTTTATTTATGATAGATTCATTTTTATTACATACCCAAATTGAGAGTATGAGATCACCACTTTCTTATGTTTTATTTTTTCCTAGGATTCAAAGATATATATTTTGAATGACTTCCAAGGATAATCTAGAAGTTTATGGGTGTTTCCTTTAGAAATTATATGTTGTATTTCATTTCAAGTTATAATTTAATTTTTTTATGTGTATAAAAATATAATAAACTATTCTTTACTTTGGGATGTGATCACTTTTTAATTGTAACAAAGTATTTAAGGAACAAACTTCAGGATACTGGGGTCGATGTCGTTTCAATTTGTATCAGATCAAGTTTAGTAGCAACCTTGGAAACTAGATTAGGGACCATAACCCTAATAGTTATTTCTAAGAAAATAATTGAAGAACATCTTAGAATTTCGGTAAGTTAGATATTATGTGGATTTTCCTATAAATACATCTCAATCAATATACTACAAGTGGACATGGTTTTAGCACAAATGTATCTTGGAGTGACCACTCCGATAAGTTTTCTCAGTCTTGACTCTATATAACCTTGTACAAGACAACAAAACTCAATGTACCCCAATTTTGATACTCCTGAGGGGATATTCATAAGATAATTCACATTTTTTACAAACTATTATGAATGATTTAAAATTAAACATGTCCCCAAAGAAACCGTGTTTATGATTATGATATTAGTAATGCTCAAATTTCAAATTAATGTTAAGTGTTTTTCTAGTTCGAAATTATGAATTATGAACTAATAACCTAAATTACTATATGAAATTGTTTATAAATGGTTCATAGTGGAAGGAATAGGAACCAAATCAATGCACTTATTCCATGGAGAGATTTCCCACACATGCTAGATAATGAAGCTATAGATGGAGCTATAGCTGGTTCTGAATAAATTATAACTATACAGGGACAACTAACTCAGGTTATGAGCAATAAATTTACTCTCATAGAGGAGTCTGATCCACAAAGTAGTGAAACAATGTTATATCACATTATTTGAAAAAAAACAGCATTATTCAATGAGACTACAAATCGATTTGTAGCTAATCAATGGATAAATTCCTTAGAGAATATATTTTACTCTTTAGGAAGTAACGAAATATAGAAATTTATCATGGTAGTTTATCATCTATTAGGAGATGAAGATCAATGGTTGTCATTAATTAAAAACCAAAAGGAGGAAGAAATTGAAAATATGGAATGGATGGATTTTAAGGAAATTTTTCTAGAAAAATATTTCCCTAGAGAATAAACTGCGGATATGGAGAGACAATTCATGACTTTGAGAATAATGGAAGAAGAATATGTTTCTCAGTATGAATCCAACATTACAAGGTTATCAAGGCATTCTGCGGACTACATACAAAATCCAAGGAGAAATATTGATGGGTTCACTGATGGTCTTAAACCAATTATATAAAGGGAACTAGTCTCCCAAACATCTACATCAAATGAAGATATAGTATCATACTCCATAAATACTAAGAAATAATTCTCCAAGTATTATAACAAAAAAAGTAAGCTAAAGAATAATAGGATGACAATGAAAAATATGCATAATGGGAAGAAGGGAAAAATGATTTTCCAAAATGTAATAATTTTGGAAAAAACACCATGGTACTTGATTAAATGGAATGAGAGTTTGTTTCAATTATGGAGAAAAATTCCACCAGGCCCGTAATTGTAAGGGAAGGAAAGAGGCTTCCTATGTCTAATTCTTCAACTACAAGGTGATGGGGAATTGTGTAAATTAATGTCCCAAGTTTCAAGGTAATATAGATCAGTTGAAGCAAATGAATCAAGGTCAAGATTATGTTATTACTATAGTCTAAGTGGAATAGTTAAAGTATTTTTGTTTTTGGATTTGCAAATTATGTTATAATATTCTAGTTATAAGTATCAGAAGATAAATAAGGATCGTTCTAAAATTCTTCTTCTTTAAATATTTTGATGCATACATGTTTTCATTATGGTTTTATAGTGGTAAAGGTATGAATATATTTGGAATGTTGGATTAATAGATATATTATGTTTAAAGAATATATGTTAAGTTTATTTCAGAAATTTAGTTACCTTCCTTTGAAATTTTTGGTCGTTAAATATGGAAAAATAGGTTTTAGATGAGTATTAAGATTAACTAGTTGTGGAATGGATCATGTTAAACATTGGAAATGATTGTTTATTGATAACATGTGCTGACATTAATGGTTTCTGTAATCATTTAAAGGTCAATTTAATAAGATAAAGACCATACAATTCGTTAAAAGTGCTTCAGGCATGAAAATTTCATCTTGAACATTCATTTCTTGGTGTAAGAGATTATGTGAAAATATATCGAAGCATGACAAAAGGATGAGATTATTCTTTTGACATGGAAATTAATCAAGAAAATTTACTTTCTTAGGTGATTATTAGGATATTAAAAGAAACCCTCAAATATAGGAAAAATATTTTAGTTTAAAAACACAATTTTCTTACTTTTCCTTCTATGAAATCAATGGTCTCTTAAATGATCACAAATTTAAATTTTTGTGACTGTAGACTTTCTAACGACCATGTTTTCTATCTCTCTACATTAGAACATCATAGTTAAATTTGCCTTACTTGTACATGTTTTTCATGAATATTATCATATTTTAGAATATTATTTTTTTTGGAGACCATCACATTTCTCTTTAACCCTTTTTAAGAAGAAGTTTTATAAACCCTTTTTATAATTTTGGATCTCCACAAAAGAATTTTCCATTATAAAAATTAATTTTTTAAGTGAAATTTTAAAATTAGAGGAAAGAAAATTTTGATGGAGGGGAGATTGTAACACCACAATATTTTATGTTACATTACTTTTTAAATTTAATGTCTTTGACATCATACATTTCACACAACACTAAGCTTAAACGAACAATGAAATACAATTAAACATCATTATTTTACAATGATCATTGTACCATAGTTGTTAAATTTGAAGGAATGAATATTATTATCAAAATAATGATATTTATATATTATATTTTTTATAAAATAAATTTTCATTCATTCAAATTATTTTATAGGAAAAAGATAAGAATGTATCCAATTTTATACATTGAAAGGCTATATATTTTAAAGGATTTTTAATATCCTTTTAATAGTGAAATTTTCTTAAAATAATATTTTAACAATTTTATAAATTATATTAAAAAAATAAACCTCATTTTTAAAATAATAACGTCAAAATTAGATTTGGGTGAAATTTTGGTATTTTTATGGAAATATTTATTTTCTAGTGAATAATGAGAATCCAGATTTTTATAAAACGATCAATTTTGATATATTAATTGTTTATTTTTAATTTTAATAGTAAAATCATCTAAAAAAGTGTAGATTAAATCTAGGTATCTTATGAATGAAAATATAATTTATTTATATAATGAAATAAGTAATTAAATGTTTTGTAAATTATAAATTAATTACTAATACTTTTGTAAAACATAAATGTTACTACATAATTTTATAATTAATATAATTATTTAAAAGAAAATTTATTTTCATGAAATATATTCATAAATTTATATTTAGTTTTCTTATAATTTTAATATAATTCTATGATACCTTTATTAATTTATTAAATTGTTATAAAATCATTTATAATTTTAAAATTATTAATTTTAAAATAAATTATGGTGTTATTTAAAAATTAAACGTATCGTATTTAAAAAAATATATTTTCCTAAAATATATTTCATTTTTTAAATATAAACATTGAAAAATTGTTAGGATTAATTTTTTGTATTTTTCTAAAATACATAATTTTTTTGTGAATAATGAAATGCGGTAATTTACGGTATAAATACATTATATGTTAAATAAAATATTCCTTGAGTAATTTCTAATTTAATCACCATAATATAGAATTCACATTAATTATTTTAATTTATTTTGTGATAATTATCAAACTATTCACAGTTTAGAGCGTAAATAGCAAAAAAATGAATAAAATGTTCACAAAACACCCATCTCCTACACTATAAATACCACCCATCACCACCTCTTCTCCTTAAAAATCTTAAACCCTAAAGATTTACCAATTTCAACCCAATACTTTCCCAAGACCCTTCCCCACATATAAGTGGTCCTGGTCTCAACAAAGGACCAAAACAAATTTCTTTAAGGAGGTTCTCAAGAAAATAATTCAAGAGGTAAAATCTTCTTTCGCTTTCTTTATTTTATTTTCAATTTATTTTATACTATCCTCATATATGATTTCCAAAAATGAATGATAAATCCAATATATTATATATACTGTAATTTTATTATATCAATTGAAAATCCACCACCAGGAGTCTTGTCCTCTTCCTTTTATTCTAATTAAGAAAACATCGCTCGTGAGGTGCCAATTTACCGTCTTTGTAAATGATATGTTTTCATTTTCCATTACCTCATTCAAGTATGGTCGTGAAACCATTTTCAATGGTCGAACCAAATTATAATATATTTTTTACTGCTTATTTGATATTTTATAACCAATATATATACATAATTATAAGTAATGAATAAAAAAATGTTCGTGATGATTGAAAAGACACCAAAATAATCTAAATGATAATCACTAACATTTTATCTAATGATTCATTATCATACCATATAAATGAATGAAATATATAAAAATTTAATATTATTTAATTTAACTAATAACATATAACATCAATTCTAGAAATTTTTTCTCATTTAATATTATTTTCCAATCATGTATACAGGTAAACAGATAATGGAAACTAAGGAAATGAACACTCGAGAATGAAAAAATTGCATCTTATAACTCATAAAAAGGCCGTAAATCAACATAATAAAATTATTTTAAATAAAGAAAATGTTTAATAGGTTCTTAATTAAATTATTAATGATTCTAATTTCACTATCCATGATATTAAGTTTAAGTGCATAACAATTTTAGAAAAGATGTAAGGATTTCTTCTTGAACCTCCTTTTTTATTTGGGTTACACTTTCTCTCTCATTACTTTAATGAAATTGTTATTTATATTTATATAATTATTCTATCTTTTTATATTTTCCAAACTCAGGTATCCATATCAATTTAAATTTATTTTAGGGAATGTATATGTTTTGTAAGGTTTACCATTCTGGTTCTTCCATATAAGCAAGCCCGATTAAAGGGAACTTCCCAATTTCTCACCCATTTAAAGTATACTCTATAATCTGTTATAAAGAATCAATATTTTTTTATAAAATAACTAATTTTATCATTAAAAACTATCATTTTTTATTTATATATCAGATATAAATTATTCCTTTGAATTTTTAAATACTCTTTTTTATTTTACCTTAAACTGCACTTAATCGGATTATTTATAAAGTTTCATAAATGCTCATTTTAAATTTTTTCACTTCAGTCGGTAATAATTCATGCCTAAAATATTATTTCATTATCCTTATATTTTCTTTTTTCGGATATACATGTTTAAAATATGATTTTATGACAAATACAAATGATTTCACAAAAGAAATATTCTTTCCAAAGTAAAAAAAGGGGGTTTTCTTGTCTCACCTTTACTTCTATGAGATATATTCCTTTTCACAACTTATTCATTTTTATGGTATATTCAATACCCTTGATATATCATATTACAATTATTATTACACTCATTATATTCTAAGATGCAGTTAATGTTATTTCTTCATAGGGATTATGATTTAAATGTTCCAAAGTGGCATAGGACATTTTGGAATGTTTAAGGATTATTTTCCTCAAACAAAAAATGGTCTCATTTAAAAATATCTTTATTTTTGTCAAAATAATTTTTTGAAACTTGTAATTCATTGAGTTTTATCTCTTCTGATAAAATATTCCTTATGTTTTTGAAGGGTATTTGATCAGTTTGACTGTTGATGTTCTATTTTGATACCATTCATTATTTTTGGTGAAAGTAATCACATTTCATATACAAGTTATTCAATATGAATTTTTATTTTGTTTATTTCAACCTTTTCATATGAGGAATGTATTAGACATAGTAAGTGATAGTAAGGTCTGGCTATATCCCCTCGATGAATTAGTAGGAATCATTTGAGAAAATATATATAGACTTGGGTGAGGTCATTCCCATTTATTTTTAGACATGGATTTGGTTCAGGTATTAACCATTTATTTTTATATTTCTTGGCTGAGGCCTCTACAATATGTTTTAGATGCACGAAATTATGACGTCCCTCACTAGGATATTATTAATTGATAATCCATGTTATTATTCATCTAGTAGAATATCTACGGTTCATTTTATTTATCATATTTGTGAATTATTTATTCATATTTTATTCCCACCATATTATGGCCAATATTATATTTTATTGGTATGTATTTTTAGTTATCCATCATACCTTATTGTTTTTTTATTTATGACATCTTTCTCTTTATTACATACTCTTAATGAGCATCTAAGGTCACCAGTTTCTTATGTTCTATTTTTTCCCAGGATGCAAATTTATATTTTATGGATAACTAGAAAGTATAAATTAGAATTTTATGGGTGTTTCCTATAGATATTATATGTTTATTTTTTTTTCAATTTGTAATGTACTGATTGTATCTAGTTTTCAAAATCTACTAAACTATTACGTAACTTTTGATGTGATATCTTGTTCATTGTACTTACATATTTAAGTAAATAATTGAATTTAGGATACTGGGGATGGGGTATTTATAATGTTTATTAATGTAAATTCCATTAAAATATCATTAAAAACATTTTTGATGAAAATAAACATTTCAATTTAAAAGTAAATTTTATAATCTAAAAATTCACAAAATATTTCCAAAATCATAATCTTTGAAAGAATACATGGAAATGTATAAATGAAGGTTCAATGAAATAATGGTCATGATAGTTTTAAATGATAAACATAAAAATTCTCTTATATTTTTTTAAAGAGAGTCAAAAGTGACTCATTTGGAAGATGTTAAGAAATTTACATTCAAATTTTTTTAAAATAAGTTGAAATACCATGTAAAAAATTATTAAGAAATAATTTATTTCCATAAAGAACATATTTTAATACATTTTAGAAAAAAAATTATATGGAAGAGAATGATACTCAATCTATTAGAAAATACATGGTCGATATCACATACAAATGACTTTCTTGATGTTTCATAAATCAATAAAGGAGGAATAGAAATTAAACATTTTAAAAACATTCATAACCAGATGATAATAAAATAGATATCATAAATGAAAATAAAATCAACCGATTTTCTAAAAAATAACTTGAACATAAACAATCCTGAAGGAAATGAGATTACTACATAAAGAATTTTCCACATTGGTAACATTTCAGTAGTAAAACCCATGAAATAGTAAATTAAAATGATTCTTTAAATATCACGAGAAAGGGTTATTGATAATATAACATTTCCATGGGAAGTACATACCCTTAATAAATTATTATAGGTGTGTATCGTGAAAATATTTCTTAAAGAATGAGAATTTTGGAGGAATAACCCTTACAAAAACCATACCACTGAATTTGAGAACTAATCAATCAACCAATTATGTATATAAAATGCAGATGAACATTAAAAAATTGAAAATTAAACCTAATAAAATCAAAATTAATTACAAATAATCACATAATATCAGATACAATGATGAATTAATATAACCCATTGAAAATAAATTGAGTTATGAAACTCTTTAACACTTGATAAATTTTAATTGAATCCTAATGGATAAATTAATTATAGTTGAAACATAAAATGCCATGATGTTTGAGGGGTTTGTGATATTACATTTAAAATTGATAGTATATACACCACATAATAAAAACAAGTAGTTAATATGGAATATGTCTCATAGAAATAAAAGATAGATGAGAAAACCCTTACCTTGAGTCGAGACATTCCTTGTATATCCTTTAAAATCTATATAATATTCTTACATTAATTATTTTATTTATTCATAAAATTTTACAGGTTTAAAAACATATTCTTAAATCATTTTTATTATTTTATTTTAATTAAATATTCAAATATTCATTCAGTTAACTCCACATCGGTTATTTTGAGGACATTGGGTTCATTATTTCAAAACAGATTCGGTGTGTTGACTAGAGTCAATGGGGTCATTGTTTAAAAATTTATAGAATAATAATAATTAAATAGTTATAATATTTATTCTATAATTATAATTCTAAAAACAATCACAAAAATGGTTATGAAAAATGAATTATGTTACTATCATTGAGATGGTAGGTTGTACGTACGCATGAGTAACATTTCAATTTTATATTGAGCATTATAGAAAGAAGTTATTTATTATCTTATCTTTATATAATAATAATAATATAAAAAATACCATATTATTTATTTTAATATACTTATATTTAACTTTCTTTTGATTTTTTGATCAAAGGAATCCCATCGCTTCGTGGAGGTGGTAGTCCACACGTACAGGAACGAAGTTATTATATTTTAGTGCTTGAAAGAAAATGATATATTATCCTTTATAAATGATAAATATGTCATTTATATAATTATTATTACATTTATATCACATTTATTAATTAACATTATCCTTATTAACAAAAATGTAAAACTATAGTGATAAATGAATCACAACGTTTTACGAGATGATAATCTGTCGTACACATGAGTGACGTTATCATATCCCTCACAAAATGGAATGAAAAAATGGTACAAGTGATATAATAACTAAATAATTATAATTATGTTAAAATAGTATATATATATACTCTAAATACATTATTACAACAATACATGATAGGTGATGATGGAAAATGAACTACATCAGTTCGTGAGGTGGTAGTCCGTTGTACACACAAATGCTAACTTATTATTCCATTTGATGGAAGAGGAGATGGATTTAGTTTATTAGATTAATATAATAAAATATAAATATAAATTTTCTAATTTTTTATCATATTATCATATTTTAAGAATATTTGATGGATTTTTAGGTCGAAATAAAACAAAAAATAAAAACTTATGAATTTTACCTTTTCTCGGATTGCCTGTTTAGGATTATACCGAAAGTATTGAAAGAATGGATTTATGAACAATGAAATGATTCTAATATGGTTGGATTGAAGTTTTAAAGTGATTCTGGAAGTTACTAGATGGACTAAAAGGGTATGAATGTGTGAGTAAGAGAGGAGAGTGGTGTCCTTTTATAATTGAGGTGAGTGACACAATTTTCATTTTTGAAAAGAAGAAGGTGTACTAAAATATTCACAAAGAAAATGCTCAAAAAAGTAAAATTATAGATAATTAGACATGATATCGACTAAAAAGTAAATAAAATCGTTTTTATACAAGATTTTAGGTCATTTTTACCCTTATCTTTCTTGTTTAAGACCCGGTAAACCCATGTTCACCGTAACCTTGATAATTTATTTTAAATGATTTCACTATTCATTATGGTAAAATATAAAAATAAAATTATAAGATAAAATTAATTATGATGAATAAAATATGAAATCTATTTTATGAAATTAAATTCAAAAAATTTAAAATTTTAATTTACAATTAAACTCGTAGACATGATGAAAATTGGGTTTTCAAGAAGTGTATTTTTCAAGGAAACGATGATTTTATGTTCACTCTATGAATAATAAAAATTATTTTATAAATATAAATTAACATTTATTGATATATTATCGATAAATATCATTTAAATTATACATAATTTTGGGTTTTTAATTAATTAAAAATGTTATACATCATTCACCTTAAAATAATTTTCAGAAAAAATACTCTTTTTAAATCTAAAGAAAAACTTGTACTAAAATACAATATGAAATTGATTAAAAAGACATTAAATAGATTAAATATAGTTAAATAATATATTTTATTTTAAATCATATTCAAAAAATAATTATAATTATAAATTTATTGATTTTTTTTGAAATGAAATGAAATTTTCACAAAAATCAATATTTTTATAATACACTGAAAATAATTTTTTTCTTAAATTTCACCCAAATTTTTTTTGATATTCCAATTTCATAAATTATGGTATTTTTATCAAATAAATTATATAAAATTTTCTAAAATTAATTAAAATACATTTGCATGAAATACTAAAAAATTCATTTTTGAGGAAAACATATTTTTGAAGAAAACATATTTTTAAAGAATAAAATTACATTACTAAAATTTGGTGGATTATTTAATAAAATTTTATCAATAATTCTTATTTAATAGTAAATATATATATATATATATATATTTATATATCATAAATACTTTAACCCTATTCATACTTTCTTATTTGACAGCAAGATTATAATGGTTATATACATTGCGGGTTGTTTAAGCTTGGTGTTGCGTATCGAATATACTATTAGAAATAGTTTTATATTTTAAAATATTAGGGTGTTATAGTAACTTGTATGGTGTATGTGATGTATTTATAAGGTTCCAAGTATAGAAATCAAATTTATATGATTATTTCATATTTCAAAATCATCGAAGAGATATAAGATTTAGAATATACAACATTTTAGGTTTTGATTTTCCATTGAAAATGTGTTGACAACATGAGTGAAGTAAAAGTATATGAATTGGTATATTTGGAGGTTAATTTCATTGTGGAGGGGTATAAGGATGATCCCTTAATAATAGAATCCGAATAAATTAAGTTATTTTATTTCTTAGATAGGGAAAAAAAGAATTGGTCAATTTTATTGTGGGTGACTAAAAAAATATAGGGCCTGATGAAAATTTAATTAAGGATTACCCTTTCATTGGGAGATCATAATCAATTAAATGTGGCCCCAATGAATAAAATTTCATGTATGTTATATGGGAACAAAAATAGGTGATGTGAACACTCAGTAGAGGATCCAAATCTATTCAACCTTTAAAGAAAAAAATAGAGTTCAATGATCAGGTTAAAGATTTTTTAATATACAATTGTTTTCCTTATAATATTATGTATTTTATACTAAATTTAGGTACTCTAAATTAAATTTTTAACTAATAATATAGATAATTAATTAGTCACATGATGATGTTACGAATCTGAAAAAATAATTTACTTTCAATGATAAAACAATGAAATTAATAGTGGAACAACAATATGTTGATAAAAAAACAAGAATGACGTAGCATCATCATGATGACTAAAATTATCAAACAAAGAAGAAAATGTTTAAAATTTGAGGTTATATGGAATAAATGAGAACAAATTGTTGACACCAACATAGAAATGTTCATTTGATACATTGGGCTCACAACAAGAATGCATGTTTCAATGGATATGGATACATGAAAAAAAATCATGCCAGTTTTAAAGACAACCATAATGGAATATATTAAGGCAGTGTTATGATATACTTTATCTATTTTTCTAAAAAATTATATAATGAAGCATTGATTTTCTTTTCATTATCTCAAGTTAAGTTTATTTATTTTATATTAATTCTAACATAAATATTCATTAATGGTATTTATAAAATCTTATAGAGGCTTAGAGATAAATCTTACAATGTATAATCTCATAAATGTTGAGGGGAAAGTAAATCCATACCCACCAGTTGCATATGCACACATTATAAACCAAGAAACATTTAAATCTTTTGTTAGTAACCATGATGAAGTATCATTTCATGTGTATTGTAATTGATAATATTTTATGGGGGAAAATTTATTTTATCCACTTTGAATAAAAAAATTAATCTATGAAATATCAAAGGAGTGATGAAAATTAAAACCATGATTCAAAACCCATATACCCCTACCGTAATGTTAGGATGGGGTATGCTTCACTTGATAATCAAATGGAATGTATTTTAAAATCTATAATAAAATATTTTTCTCATATAAAAAAGCATATTTTCTATTGTTTATATGAATATTGATGAATCAAATTATAAAGCCACTTACATCCCACATCATGTGATATAGAAGGAGGCCTACATAAATAACATGGTAAACAAGTTGATGAAAACAAATAGAAAATATTGTAATCATGTGTAAGTATGATATAATAGTAATTTTTACGATTTATAATAGTATTACATAAAAATATCTATTTATATTTGTATTTTTTTAATACAGTTTATACACATGAATCATCATCGAATGTACATAGAGAAAAACTACTTTCGGTAGCTTTGAAGTGTCCAGAACAATATAGCCACATTCGAGGTGTATGTTTTGAAGTGTCACCTCAAACATATTTTTAAAAGACAAAGATTTAAGGAGACACATATGATATGAAAAGGATGCAATTATAGATATAAAATTTGAAATATATTATTTCCTAGAATAGTTTGGTAGACTAATATATGTGAAAGGATCCCAGAAAACTGGTAGTGGAACAAAAATCAATACATAAAGATCCAAATAACCCCCATTAGGTTTGAGGCTATCTATTCCCCTCAAACACCTTCCATTCTCATGGTAATCAATTTTTTCATTACTCTTTATATTAAATGTGAATCATTTTTTTGATAAATTTATATTAATATAATTCAACAAGGTGAGGTTGTATGTGATTTATGTATATCAACACCCACACATCTCCTTTTCATGATGGGTAGTGTGTATAATATCCAAGGAGACATGATACTTAATAAAAACTCTTAAAAGATCACATGAAAGTGGTGATTTAAGCATCTCATGAATTGAGTGTTGATTTTTCTATTCCGCTTGATGATCTGTATGTTAATGCATATGATAATACTATTATAAATTTCATAGAATGTCAATCTAATATTATAATGATATATGAGGTATGTCATTACAAAAATCACTTTAAAAACATCAGCAGTTGATGAAAAAAGGTATGAAATGAGGAATGGTATTACAAATGGATAAAATGATGGGGAAATATAAGTTTATATCAAGATAGTCTAGTTAATCCACAAAGATATCAAAAGAAACTTCAGAGAGTACCTTCACCCCACCAATTCCACTCCCACATATTTTACCATTACATGTTCATGCATATCTAACATTCAAAGATGTAAATATGTACTATATTGAAAATGAAGAATAAATATTCATATATTTTCCACTTCGGTGGTGGCGTGGTGGTGAAGGAGAGTGGAACAACAACTCCGTTCTTTGGGAGGTTCTATGTTCGAATCCTGGGAGTCTACTTTCAGTGTGAGCCTCTCCCCCAAGATCCACCTGTCTTGCCAGGTCACTCAGTCTCAACTGGGCAGGAAAAATGAGGTGCGACCCAATGTGCTGACGGATTACTTTGACGAACCATCACCGGTCAAGCTGTCACCCTCTGGGACACTCTTCCATCTCGACTGGAAAGGACTCCTTCCCCAGCTAGGGCTCTACCTCAGGGCAGTGACCTCTTCGTGGGGGAGGGGGTCTCCATGTGTGGAGGGTTCGAAAAGGGCACACATTGTAATTCCCTTTTAAAATAAAAATAAAATTAAATAAATATTCAGATATTCCATTATAGACATGGTTAGTCTAGAGAGTATAAATGACATTATCAAATTTGAGTGGCTAGGATTCTCAGTTGTGAATTCATACATGAGGTACATTTTTTATAATATTTCTATCCACAAAACATGATCTATTATCTTCATTATAATTAATAAGAATTTATATTTTCTATTAGCATATTTATTATTACTATATCAAGGTAAAGACCTATGAATCAAGATTTTCACTCATTAATCCCTCTACCATTTATATGGAGAATCATTCTTTGGAATTGATAGATATTTTAAAGAAAAAATATGCACTATGTGGGGAATTTGAAAATAAAATAATTGGATAAATACTCCTCATAATGCCTAAAATATAGGTTTAAAATTATACAATATAATCATATAAAATATATTTTTATTTTTTCCATTAATTATATGTTATTTAGGAATCATTTTATTTTCATTACAAACAATTTGGATTCCCCAAATGTTTATTTTTTAGATACAATGCATGGATTTCAAAAAAACTAACCACACATAATATCTATTGGGAATTTCAATTAAATAAAATCAACATTTTATAGATAAAATTCAAAGTATATGTTATTGTTTGAGTTTTAATGGAATTTTTTATGATAGTGTTATCGATAAATATAAGCTAAATCAGGGTATGAGGTTAGTGACTGGACATAATAAGCCTATGGATTTATTAAAATTGAAATATATTAAGGTATATATAATAATATTTTACTATAAAAACATATATCAAATCTATTTACTTATTTTATTCAATGTTTCTACACTTTATGATATAAAATAATTATAGTGACTATTGATATTATGTTTACAAATTTATGAAATATATCATATACCATCAAAACACTAGTATCCCAAAAATGGTATTTATAATTTCATTGAAAATATTTTCTAATCATTTGATTGTATATATTTTCTTAGTTCTACCAATATTTCTCACAATCTATGTGCTCAAGAGAAGAAGTAAATTTGTTTACAGGTGTGTGGGAAGAGTACATGGAGTTAGAATGTTTAACACCATCATGTTCAGGGGATTTCCTATTATACTGGTGATCTAGTACATGATATGACCATAGAGACACATTTGGGATGGGATGTATTATTATCAAAATGATTATATTATTTTTGACATATTTTTGAATGGTAATTCTAATGGATGGTTATGCTATATAGAATTTACTAGAGCTACTAAATTGTCTAAAGATGCTTATGCTCATAAAAGATTAGACATTAAGGTTGAAACATAGATTATTGATATAGGGAAATGGGTCATGGATCCTTCTACCCACAAATCTGAAGATATATTAATAACTTCTGTCGATGGAACACCCATTCTCTAAGCCTTATCATTTTCAATTTGTGTCTACAATGTAAAAGTGTCATTTTAATTTAAAACACACATCATATAGAGAAAACTAATAAAATGTGATTGTAATATTTTCAAAATTCAATACATTGATCCATAAATTATTTATGTCATTTAGGAATAAAACACTCATCAATACAAAAGAAGATATGGTCATTACGACTTGAATAATATTTTTTCTTTATAAAAGTTCTGTTTTAGTCTAAAATGTGCATCACATAGCCAAAAATGAGAAACGAAGATTAGATTGTTTTCAAAAATTTGAAAAATTATCCATAATTAATTTTATACATGAAATAATTGACCACACATCAATTTGATACATGATGTGATTGGTATGACTTGAAGTGCATGTTTTCAATATAAAAGTGTCATTTTAGTTAAAAATGTGTTTCACATATCCAAAACCAAGAAAAAAACCACATATTGTTTTCAAAAATTATTAATATTATCCACAATTCAGTTTTTGAATTTTAAGAATTGACCAGAGATCAATCTAACACATAATGTGACGGTTATGACTCAAAGTGTATGTTTTCTATATAAAAGTGCAATTTGTGATTAAAATGTGTTTCACTAGCCAAAATTGATAAAAATTGTTTATATTGTTTTTAATATTTATTATAATAATCCATAATTCATTTTTGATGTTTAATAGTTGACCGTACAACCATCTGACACACAATGTGATTGATATTACTCAAAATGTGTGTTTTCAATATAGACGTTGTATTTTAGTGTAAAACATTTTTCATATAGACAAAAACAAAAAAATGAGATAATATTGTTTTCAATATTTAGAAAAATTATCCATAACTCATTTTATCTATGTATCAATTGACATCACATCAATCTAATACAAAATGTCGTCTATATGACCCGGATTCCGTTTTTTCAATATAAAAGTTCTATTTTAGTATAAAATGTGCATCAAATGGTCAAAACTGATAAAATGAGTTTTTAATGATTTTAAACTTTAGGAAAATGATCCATAATTTATTTATGATGAGTAATAATTGATCAAGTGTCAATCTAACACATGATGTGGCTTGTATGACTTGAAGTGTGTGTTTTCAATATAAAACTCTTATTTAAATTTAAAATGCATATCACTAGCCAAAACCAAGAAAATGATCAAGTGTTGTTTTCAAACATTACAAAAATTATCCAAAATTCATTATTTACATTTTTTAATTGAACACTTTTCATATGACACAGAAAATGTCTAGTATGGATCGATGTGCATGTTTTCATTAAAAAAAATTTTTTAGTTCAAAATGTGCATCACTAGAAAAAATTGATAAATTGTGCACAGGTTGATTTCAAAAATTAGGAAAATATACGTAATTCATTTATATCATATTGAAATCAACCTCTCTTAAATCTGTCACACGATGTGGTTGGTATGACTTTGAGTGTGTGTTTTTAATATAGAAGTGTCATTTATGTTTAAAACACACATCACAATTCTAAAACATAGAAAATGAACTCATACTATTCTAAAAATCTAGTATAATGACCTATACTTCATTTGGGATATGTAGGAATTGACCAAACATCAAAATGATACACTATGTGATCAATATGAATGATAATTTATTTTTAATATAAATGTGTCATTTTAGTCTAAAATGCATGTTACTACCCGAAATCGAGAAAATTAGCTTGGATTGTTCTTAAAATCTTGGAAAATGATCCATAATTTATTTTTGATGTGTAGGAATCAAACACATGTCAATATGACACATGATATGGTCACTATAACTAGAAGTTCATGTTTCATTATTGAAGGTTCTTTTAAGTTCAAAGCACACGTCACATAGGAAAAAATGAGAAAACAAACATAAATTGTTTTGAAAAATTAATTATTAATATAATTAGAAATTAATAATTAATTTAAAATTTATTATATAATAATTAATAAAATAATTAATAGTATTACCGTCAATATCATTAATATATACATTAATTAATGATATAATTTATCATATGTGAATTATATAACATTAAAATTGTAATTTTTTTATTTTTTTGTTTAATTTTACTAAAATGAACATTGGTTTTTTTTTGGGGACATTATTTTTTATATAGGTTGATCTTTATAAAAATATTACTATAAGATTTACAATTTTGTATATTGGTTTTCATTTTTTATTAATTATAAATATGAAATCAATGTAAACATTTTTTATGTAAATTTATAATTCAAATGATAGTGAAATTTTATATTTATATTTCAAAATAGTTTTCTATATATTTTTATTCTTATATTTAAATTGATTTCGATTGATGTTATAGGTATATTTTAGGGGTTGCTTTAGGTCTGCATCGGCTACATGAACTTTATCAGTGATAAAAATATGGAATTTATAATGGCCCATTTTATCAGAGTATTAGTTTTAGTGTTGATATAGGACCCCTTCATTAGTGATAAATAAAGAAAATTTGATAATGGGAGAATTTATCAGAGCGAAAACTAAAATCACTGATAAATGGGGCTTTTATTGGTACTTTAGTTTTAATGCTGATAAAACCCCAGTTTATCATAACTTTTTCTATCATTGACAAAGGAATAATTATTTTATCATCACTTAGATTGATAGTGTTTTTGTGTTCCAAAAATCCTATTTTAGCACTATTATAGGATGGTTCTATAGTAATTCCACCTCTCTTATAGAATCAAATCCCCGGACCACACTGGTGATTGCCTCATGCTTTTCCATACATGCACGGATCCCCTCACATCCCCTTTATCGGGCTTTGAGAAGGATATTTACTCCTTGCATTTTGACAAGGATCCCTTAAAAGAGTATTCTAATATCAATTTCACCTTTATGATTTGTGTGAAAGTACTTTGTGAGTAATAGGGACTTGGGATAACCTTATCTGCCTCGATTATATCTCTCTGTCTAGTTCCTATGACTTCAACATCTGGAACTATTGAATTTGGCATTTTCCCACAACACCCATCCCAAAACATAGTTTTTACATGATCTCTTAGGTTGGTTTTTGGTATGAAATCCAATCCATTGAGTATAATATATATGTCATGATTCTTTGTGGGTGTTATACTAGTAGTTCAGAAATAAATATATTGTTGTGCTTTAAACATTTCCTTTTTTTACTTCTCATATTTTCTTATGGTTTTGTGATGAAATTCTGATAATATGTTTTTGATACATCTCTCTTATTAGGTATGTTTACATTTTGATTCAAAGAAACTGTGTGATTTTTTTCAAAACAACCATCTATTTGATTTTTTGAGTGCATCACTAAAATAATTCATTGGTGATTTGTTTAACATAGATATATATGATGCACCCATAATGCATATTTATTGACAAACTATGATGGGTGAAATTGATTATTTTTTTAATTTTTTGTAATTTTTCACACCTCTTGGGATGATCTAAGATTAAAAATAATTTTTTTCTCCATTGTGTAGTTATGAGTTTATTTTTTCATTATAAAATATTGTCACTAGATTCAAGCTAGTATATACAAACAATATCAATGATAAACATGTATGGGGTGTATCCAACACCACCCATATCCATATTAAGCATGAGAAGAACATAAATTATATCATTATTGAAAAACATCCATATTTGATGACCCCACAATCCCACTCCCCCGTTGTAATGATTCCCCCCATCAAAATAATTTTATTTCTATTTTTCCCATTTTTTACTTGTATTGTTGATCATTCATTTTCTTTATTATTTTGTATTCTTTTTTTATTCCCAAATATTTAAATATTATTTTTTAATATTTTTTTTATTTCAATATTTTTAAAACATAAATATCAATAATTTGAGAATAAAATTTAATCTTACATAACCCCTCTTGCTAGGTAAGTACCTCAAATTATTCAAATAATTTACATACTTTTATATTTTAAAACTATATTATCATTGTATATTTATATGTGTACATATATCATATATAATATTAGTATTAATTAAATAATTCAATAAACACTTTTTTGACCTTTTAAATAAATATATATATATATATTCGAATTGGTATATTAATTATATAGGTTATTTTATATAAAGAAAATTGTATTATATTTAATATATATATCATATAATATATATTATGTATCTAATATATATTGCACTCATATATTACAAATATGATATTTCATTTAAAATTGATGGGATTATAATCAACCAAACAACACACACACTCATACACCCCATGGGGTGAAGCCCCATTCCTCTTCATAGGGAATAAAAATAACATACTGGACCTATTTTATAACTATACATGGATCAAAGTTCCAGATATTGTAATTTCATAGAACATGGTTATTACAAAGTCCTATCATCCCAATTTATTAAAATATGGTATCCCACCCCCAAATAAGCAGCTTATATCAATCCATGTCACCATTATTATGCCTAGCCACCCCCTATCAGTAGCCATCACACCATGTTACCTATTTCAATGTTGAATAAACACAATAGAATAATTTTTGAATCATTCTAGACTATGGTATATCATGATAGTGAAAATCTACATTCCACATAGGGGATTCATGTGAGAATATAGTTGGATTATAAGTGTGCCCACACTCATCTCTCTTTCAAGATTCCCACTTGGAGATGCTTGTGTGATGACTTGATGCACCACTTGTTTGTTGTGATGCACTACATGACTAGTCCAACTACATTAATATTTATGTGTTAGGTTATCCATCTATCCCACATTTTAAATCTATGTAGATTAATGACTAATTGATTGGCGCCAGTGCACCTACCTCCCATTTAAGGACACAAACCAGGTGGATCTTCTATGTCACCATGTTTTACTTTCTGCCTATTATGCAGAGTCATTAATCCGGTCCTGACATATCACCTTATTCCCATCGATGATGGCCTGAAGGCCCTATGGAAATATTACCCTATGGGCTCCTTTATGGTTGGATCTTTTGTAAAAGTGGGAGCTATAAACCCAACATGAAAATTTCTTTTTAATTACCATATCATGTATACCGTGAGTTATGCATGATGTATACTAACCATAATAGTGTTTATATTTATATTTCCACTAGTTATATGTTAATTTCATTTTATTATTTTTCATATAAATAGGTAATAGTAGATCTCGATTATAATGAAAACCTCAAGATACTATGATAGTAATCTTAAACATATGCCATATGGTCTAGATACATCATATGATGGGACATTGATGATGTCTTACTATCAAGTGTTGAGGGATCATTAGCATTGAGACTACTTCTCATGAAGTTATCACTTAGTGAGATAATGTAAAGAATGTCATGAGGAATAACTCTCCATTAGGAATAAATCATGTTTTGGATTTCATTGTTAGTTCCTATATGTGAACACATGTATCAGTCTCATGATTTGAGATTATTATCAATGTGTACTATTTTATTTATTACTATGATTCGAAATGAAAACCAAAAAATTTTTGTTGTGGTGAGGTATCTTGAAATGGGTTCATCATCCATGGTATGACATTAGTTGAATGTGAATAAATGTTTTTCTTGATTTTGAATGGAAGAGATGTATCAATATTAGTTTACCAAGATGGAAGTACCATTGTTAAATTAATGGAAATTGTGGTCAAAGATACGTCTATTTAGTAATGTCAATGAATAATAAAGAAATAATGGATTTTGACATGAATTGAGGGTCCTTATTTATGAGATATCATCATAAAAATATGTTATATTATGTGGTACGTGTTTGTATGAGGTTTCAATTGTTATGCCAATTCCTTAACTACTTGGGGGTCATGATGGATTGATAGACTCTACTTTTGGTTTGTGAATAGTATTTACTATTATCGAGATAAGGGACTAGAGGGTAGTTCACAAAGTTTATTAGTAATATTGAAAAGTTATATTGATTTGGATTTTAGGAAATGGTGGGGCTGAAAATGCTACCCAGGTAATGTATAAATTTTTATGAGTGTGAAGTAAATATATAAATTCAATATTATTCAAGATTAGAATAATATTCATTGAATATATTTACTTATTATATTCAAAAGTTATTTAGTGAATATAATGCAAAATATTTTTCTAATGAATTTTAAATATTTAATAATAATGGATTCATTTAATATTCGCAAGAGAAATAAGTTGAGTTAATAATTTATATTTTATCACATAACATAGTTTCTTTGGAACAATAATTTGATAAAATTTCTGAAAAATTTGTGGTTTCTTTTAAGTGTTTTTGTCATTTTCTGGTATGTTTAAAGGGTTAACTTCCAAAAAGGCCTAAATGAAATTTATGTAAGTTATAACCTATGTATAATAAATGTAACAATTTAAATGTGAATGAGAATGGATTTCATGAATTCTCTATCCCATCCCCTCTCTCTTAAGTTCTAGAGAGATACATTGAAAGGAAGATCAAAGATTTCTCGATCCATGTTCAATGATCATTAGTTTGATCTCTCGTGATTATTATGATGTTAAAGAGCCTATGATTCTCTATGATAGTGCCCAAATTTTTTAGGCCTATGATTAATCATGTTTTCAATATGCATGTGGATGATCTAAAGGGTTTGAGTTTCAGTTCCATGGAGCAATAATCACTAACAAAATGTGAAATGTGTTTCAAATCAAAATCAGATGACGTATTATTTTTATTTGATTATTTGTACGTAATTATTTTGTTCTTTATTTATTTTCACATGATCCATGGATGAATCTAGGATGGGGTGTCATGTATTTAATGTTTGGAACCAATTATGGACCCAAAAATTTAAATATATCATGTTTCATGCTTCTACAAGACATGATGTTTCCCCATCAAGGAATCAGTTTTTACCTGATTGATTACAGGGTTTTGAGTTTTGTGCCATCATTCATGCCAGTTTCACTGTTTCTAAATGGTTTCTATCATGTTTGTTCATGGAACTGAAAACACCCAACAGTTCCGTATTCAAAAGGACCTTCTTTCTAAAGGCATGTTCTTTTTATGTATTTTGAACTACGATGCTTAAGATCTCACATTGGTTGAGAGGATGGGAAGTTGGAATCATCCCACCCTTTTGGGGGATTATTTCCTACTAATTGACTCTCTTATAGATTTAAGATAACTTCATGAACCCTTTATTTTTTTCCCATGTATCATATGTGTTTCCCTTGAATTAACAATCAATTATTAGCATGTGTATGATTTAAAATCATCTGTTTGTAACTGAGGTTCTTAATAAATGGAGATATCTGGATGTATATGAGGTTATCCATAAATGGTATCCTATCATTAACTAAATACATATTCTTTGGTCGTTATTATGACAATGCTATATTTCTATCCACTCAGTGTGGTGCTCTGAAGTGTATCAACATCCAGGGAGATATGATTTTTTTTATGTTGGGATCAAACTCATATATTGGATTTTGATATATCATTGTGAAAGGATTCAGAAACCATGTAATTTAGTGCCTCCTAAGGGGGGAACATCATACCTTTTAAGTTCATTTGATAAGGACCAAACCATACAACTTAACATCATGTCTCAAGGTTTTCTAGGTAGAAGGTTTCTATTCAATGTTTTGTGTGGGACTTATGCTAAAGGATCCCAAGGAACCTTAATGGATGATTGATTCCTAGGTTGAATTAACAACTATTGTGTAAAGACCCGTAAATTTCAATGGAAATTTTTTCTTAATTTTCTTTGGGATTTTACGAGTACACAGTTTCTGACGACACCTGATTCTGAGGCCCGGTGTGCCTGGAATCAATTTACAAAGTTTAGCTCGGGTACGTTTAGTGAACGAACGAGCGGGTTTTTCTAACTTTTGAACCGATGCTCAGAATCGAAATCTGAGGGCACCGATGAAACCGCAACGTCGGTAATTTCTTAAGAACACCTTTTATGGAGTTGCGTTTTCTCGGGTTTAGTTGTTTAAAAAAGGGATTAAGATTAAAGTGAAATAAAAATCGTGTTACAATTTTTATTCCACATTGTTAAGTGGTTTAGCCCATGTGAGGGAGTTGGGGTAGGACCCACTGATGTTTTAACTCCCCTTGAGAGGATTTAAGATGACGTGGGGCCCACACAAGCCCCCACCTTTTCATTTTTCCTTAACTCCTTTTTAAAACCTCTTTTTCATTAAAGATGCCAACTTATCACTTTAATTAATTTTGACAAGTTAAATTGAATTAAATGAAGTGAATTAATTTTTGAATGTTTGAATTTTAAAAGTGTTGGAAAAAGTAATAAAATAAGGCTAAATCCTTATTTTATTTTGGTTGCTTCATTGTCTTGAGAGAGGGAGAATTCTACCATCAAAGAACTTCATCATCCTCCTTGAAGAACACGAAGAACATCGACACACCTTCCTTGTTTCTTTTTTCTGTGTCAAAGGAAGCGAGATGTAGTTTCACCTCGGACAATATCCATCAATGTGTATGGAGCCACACCCCGCGACGCCACTTTCTGGAATGCTCATCGATCGTCAACTCATTAACGAGGTAGGGGATTGGAATTTTGTTTGTGAAATATTATTTGCAATTCAACGACTTTTATTTTGGGCCGCCTGTTATCGTTATAACGGGAGGAGGTCGGACCGCACGAACACGACCGACCCTCCTCCCCCTTTGATGTTGTTCTTTTTGCGGCACGAGCAAAGGCAGCGTGGTGCAATGACACCGCGTGGAAGTAAGCGGAATGGGCGAAGAAGCGCAGCGCCGTCGTGCCGCGCCGTTGAGGCCGAAAGAAGCCGCAGTAGGAGCGGGGCTGCGGCAAAGGGGCGCAGCGCCGTCGCGCCGTGCCGGAGAACCACGAAGAGACAGTGGCCAGAGCGGGGTCCTGGAGGAGGGGCGTAGCGCCGTTACGCGGCGCCGGTCGGACCAAGGCCGCGACCTTTGGCCACGTTAGAGCAGGGAGCGACGGCCGGAACCGCCGGCCGCCTGTGCGTTAGAGGGGCGGGACCACGGGGTCCCGCGGTGGCGGCACCGTCCGGCCAGCCAAGCCGGCCGATCGGAAGAGGCCGGGGGTCGTAACCCCTGGCTGGAAAAGGAGCGGCCCCCATGTGGGGGCCCCGTTTTCAATACAAGGGGGCAGCACGCCCCCCCTTTCCGCGACAGCTCAGCCGAGCCGAGCTGTCTGGCCCCACGGGCCGCGTCCGCGCTAGGCCAACCGGCCTCCCAGGCCTGACCGGGCCGCGCCGGCTGAGCTGGGCCGAGCCCACCGGGCCGGGCCACGCCCTAGTGGGCCGGACCAGGACCCGGGGCGGGTCGACCCGGTTCGGGCCGACCCGGGGGGTCTTGGGCCGGGTCGGTCCGGGCCCAAAACCCCCTAAAACCGGGCAGGTTCGTTTAAATACCCATAACTTGGGCTACGGACCTCCGATCGATGAAACGTCAGTTGCGATGAGATCCGTGGATCGAGAAGGTCGTTTCGGTATATTACACTTAAGGTTTTGGAGAACATTGGGTATGGCGGGGTTGGTTCGAACACGAAACCAACCGGGCCCTCGGAGTGGAAACGCTTATAACTTGAGCTCCGGACGTCCGAATGACGTGCCGTTGACTTTGTTGGATTATTCATAGGGAGAAGGGCCTTTTGGATTACTACTATATAGGTTTTGACGCAGTTGCAGTGCGTTTGGGTTGGTTTTGATTTAAAAACCATCCGGGCCCCTGGAACAAAAAAGCCAATAACTCTCAGATCGGGCGTCTGATTGACACACCGTCTGTCGCGTTGAGTTCCTTTTGTCGAGACGGAACTTTGGGATACATCAACTCTGGACTACGTGTCAGTTGATCTATCGCCCCCCTTGGATCGTGGAGCGGACCCTCCTGGAATCGTGCATGCCGTGTGCGGGAACCCTAGAGCTGGCTGCGACTACGACGATGATGACGACTGCCCTGAAATCCTCCATGGGTTCGGCAGCGATGACGACTGCACTGAAATCCTCTGTGGGTTCGACAGCGATGAGGACTGCACTAAAATCCTCCGTGGATATGGAAGCGATGACAACTACACTGAAATCCTCCATGGGTTCGGCAGCGATGATGACCGTACTGAAATCCTTCGTGGGTTCGACGACGATGACTACTGTTCTTGTATCCTACATGGGTCTGGCAGTGTTTGACTCTGTTCTTGTATCCTACATGGGTCTGGTAGAGTAGTTGGTCTGTATCCTATCTGGGTCCGAAAGCTTAGCTGGTCCAGTATCCTACGTGGGTCCCAGCATAGATGAATCAGTGGCTACATCTGATCATCTCTATCACCTTACGAAGAAGTATACCTGTGTGAGCTGAGTCTTGACTTCCAATCATTATCTTCGATATGATTGACTTGCTATCCTAATTGGATTGGATTGTGTTATCCTGCGCGGATTGGGTTGTACTATCCTTTTTGGACGTGATCAAACTTAGGCTTGGATGTTGGAGCTGAACTGGAATTGATGACTTAGGTATATGTATGGGAATATACCTAAGTAGTGTTGGATGTTACTTCATGATTGTATCTTTCTTTTTTGGATTATCCTTTGTGGATTCTGGGAGACGTTCTGGGGTCTCAGGGTCCCTAGTGAGTAGCGTATAATCACCCATGCACGGGCTATGCCTTCACTATGTTGTGTTGGATGCAGATGACGGACATCGCTGATTGTGGTTGAGGCTTGAGGAGCAAGTCAGTACCTGGAGGTGGACCACTGGGTGGGACGTACATAGAGCAGACGGCTGGACCCGAGGAGCTGAGGAGGCTATCTGTACCAATCCTTCAGGTGGGACTTCCAGTGGATGGCTCGACGTTGCTGCTTTACTTTTAGTTGTTGTACTTTCTTTCCAGTTGTACTTTAATTTCAATTTGGGTTTGTATTCTGGCCCATTTACTTTCCGCACTTACTATTGTACCCAGTTTTACTTAGTGTTTACTTCTGCTTACTTACTCTGTGTTGTTTGTTTACTTTATAAAGGCAATTACTTCCCCTTTTTGTCGGGATTTACGCCTTGGTGCTAGTCTCTGGCCCCCGACCTATGGGAGGTGGGCTTGAGGTAGTCACAACACGATTCCCAAGCACGGGTCCTGACAAATTGGTATCAGAGGTGTTCGGTTCTACCGCAGAAATCCGGACTCTGATCTTTCTTCTATGTTAATCAATAGTGTTAAGGGTATTGAGTGTGGTTATCAGTCCAGGGAGTCCAGTGTTGGTGCGGTGGCCAACGAATCCATACATCAGGACCCTGACTTCTGATTTCTGACTCAATGCATGAAAATAGTGATTGCATGTGTGTTTCAAAAGTTTTAGTTGTGATTACTTTGTGTCAGCTCACCAGGTATATTGTTTTGACCATGGAGCACCTGTTTCTTTTCAGGATGGACCCATGACGGTAGCAAGGTAGGGTTCCGAGATTTGTGCGAGACGACAACCCACGGAGCGACGAGGCCTCGGTGCAGGACCCTTTTTCAGCGGAGGCACCAGCGGTACCCCTGCTCGCCGTGCCACCGATGCCACCAGCCCCAGCCGCTGAGAGTGCACGTCTCCTTAGTGCACTGCATGTGTTTCAGCATCAGAGACCGCCCAGGTTCCGTGGGGAGACAGACCCTCAGGTAGCCGAGGATTGGATGGAGGCGGTTGTGCAAGTTTTCATGTTAGTGGGGACACCAGCCGACCTCATGGCGATCCTTGCAGCAAGCCTCCTGCAAGCGGAAGCAGGAAGATGGTGGATCTTGATGCTCTAGGTGCACGACGAGGAATCACTCCTATGGATGGACTTTGAGAGCCTATTCCACTCAGAGTTCGTCTCATCCACCCTCCGTGCGGTGCGCATCCAAGAGCTACTACAGCTGCGGCAGGGCAGCATGACGGTCGCCCAGTACTCGGTGAGATTTATCGATCTCTTGTGCTATTCGAAGGACATGGTATGGGACCCATTATTCTAGTCCTGGACCTTCGAGCAGGGACTGAGGCACGAGATCATGGCATCGATGATCTCTCTCAGCATTCCGACACATTCAAGATTACTGGAGCGAGCTCTTCTCATAGAGAGCTTTCTTGCTGAGCCTACTCCAGCAGCGAGACCTGCCGCAGGGAGGCACATAGCAGAGTCGTCTGTAGCTGGCAGTCGATGGACGTCACAGGGGTCTAGGCAGACCAGACCATCAGGCGGATGACCTCAGGACACTGGCTCATAGGTGCGCGACACCTGGCACAGAGCCAGCCTTCCGAGGACCATACAGTGCTATGCATGCAGCGGCAGGGCCACTTGGCTCATGACTTCCCGACCCACCGTGCAGAGGAGCAGCTGACGGTTGAGGGGCCACCCAGGCAGAGGTAGAGGGTCGACCGTGGTGGTCCACAGGGAGGAGGTAGACGAGGAAGGGGAGTTTGTCGAGCAGCAGGTGGTGGGAGACGCTTTGACGCTTTACCACCACCACCACTAGGAGGTCCACCCCGACCACAGGGAGCTGGCGGGCAGAGACAGGCTCAGCTTCAGGCAGCGGAGGGCTATGACCACGACGTTCCAGAGATGACTCGAGGTACTATCTGTGTCTACTACACCCTTGCTGCAGTTCTTATAGACACAGGAGCGAGTCATTCTTTTATTGCTGCTGCCCTTGCTTGGAGCTCAGAGATTCCGACGGAGCCGTTGGCTCGATCCTTATGGATAGAGACTCCTACGGGAGTAGAAACGACGATTACACACTGGTTCCAACAGTGTGAGATTACTCTAGGAGGTGAGAGCTTCGGCTGGGATCTTCTTGTAGCGGCGTCGAGGCCTTACGACGTCATCTTGGGCATGGATTGGTTATGTACAGTCCATGTTCAGATCGACTGTATTAGGCGCAAGGTGCGGTGTGTCTGCACCGATGGGAGAAGGTTTACCTTCACTGGCGAGAAGGGAGCCTTTGTAGTGTATGATGGACTCACTTAGAGGAGAGGAAAACCAATCAATCATCAGTCGGATAGCCTCATCCTAGGAGCAGTTGACGTGCGGAGTCTGAGTTTTCCTGTAGTGGTGGATCAGTATGCAGATGTTTTTCCTGACGACGTTCCGGGAATACCTCCTCGTAGAGAGGTAGACTTTTATATTGAAATGTACCCCGGGACATCCCCGATATCCACTCCAACATATCGGATGGCTCCCTCTGAGCTTCGAGAGCTACGGGTACAGCTGGAGGACTTGCAGAGCCAGGGATTCATCTGACCCAGTGTTTCACCCTGGGCTTCCCCGATTTAGTTCGCCAAGAAGGCGGATGGGAGCTTGCGATTGTCTGTCGATTAAAATCGCCTAAACCAGGTGACTATGAAGAACAAGTATCCACTTTCGAGAATTGATGACCTCTTCAATCATCTCAAGGGAGCATGGTGGTTCTCGAAGATAGACCTCAGGTCAGGCTATCATCAACTCAGAGTTCGGGATGAGTACGTGCAGAAGATGGCCTTCAGATGTCAGTATGGCCACTATGAGTTCTTGGTTATGCCTTTCAGCATAACCAACGCTCCAGAAGTGTTCATGGGTCTCATGAACATGATATTTCAGCCATACCTTGATCGATTTGTTGTGGTCTTCATCGACGACATTTTGATTTACTCGACCACTGAGGAGGAGCACACCTACAACTTGCGGGTTGTACTAGACACACTCTGAGAGCACCAGCTTTATGGTAAGCTCTCGAAGTGTTAGTTCTGGATATGCGAGGTCCACTTCATGGGAAATGTCATCTCTGAGGCGGGAGTTGTTGTGGATCCTGCGAAGATCGAGGCAGTGCTAGCTTGGGAGCTACCCAGGAGCATGACGGAGGTGCGAAGTTTCTTGGGGCTAGTTGGGTACTACCAGAGGTTTTTTACAGACTTCTCCAGAGTTGCGGCACCACTCTTAGCTTTGAGGAAGAAGGTGAAACCCTTTGTGTGGTCAGAAATATGTCAGCAGAGCTTCCAGGAGCTGAGACAAAGATTGACCAGTGCACCTATCTTGAGGCTACCAGAAAAGGGAGTGGGGTACATAGTCTACTGCGATGCATCAGGGACCGGACTTGGATGTGTCCTGATGAAGGAGAGAGTAGTTATAGCCTATGGATCATGTCAGTTGAGTCAGCATGAGCAAAACTACGCTACCCATGACCTGGAGTTGGCAGTAGTGGTCTTCGCTCTGAAGATGTGCCGACACTATCTGATGGGCGAGCGCTTTACAGTCTATTCTGACCACCAGAGTCTCAGGTACATCTTCTCGCAGAAGGTCTTGAACCTAAGACAGCGGTGATGGCTCGAGTTCTTCCAGGACTATGACTTTGAGTTAGTCTATACTCCTGGAAAGGAAAACTTAGTAGCCGATGATCTCAGCAGAATGACGGGAATTCAGCTACTTGGGGAGGCAACTGAGTAGCTAGCCGCTTTACAGATATCCTTCGTGGATAGAGATAGAGAAACCTTTCTTAATTCACTCACAGTCACTCCTCCACTACTGCAGCGGGTTAGGGAGGCACAACATGGGGACGCTGACTGTGAGACGCGGTGTGCGCATATATCCTCAAGACAGGCACCTGATGGATTCTCTATAGGAGTAGAGCACGACATCCTTTTCAGAGGACGTACCATGGTACCAGATGCTTTACAAGAAAAGGTAATGAGAGATTTTCACACTTCCCCTTTAGCGGTACATCCAGAAGTGGTGAAGATGTACCAGGATCTCAGACGACAACACTGGTGGCCGGGTATGAAGAAGGTGGTAGCTGAGTTCGTTTCGTGATTCCTCACCTGCTAGCAGGTGAAGGTGGAGCACCAGGTACCAGAAGGCTTGGTGTAGCCCTTGGAGGTCCCGGAGTGGAAGTGGGACGAGATATCTATGGACTTCGTGACTCGACTTCCACGTACTTCCAGAGGTCACGACTCCATTTGGGTGATTGTTGACCGACTCACCAAGTCGGCTCACTTCTTACCCATCAGAGAGTAGGGCTCAGTAGAGAGCTTGGGACGCCTCTACGTTTAGGAGATTGTACGGCTTCATGGTGTGCCATCATCTATCGTCTCAGATCGAGATTCTTTCTTTACTTCCCGGATTTGTAAGGGGTTTCAGGAGGCATTCGGGATGCAGTTACGTCTGAGAACCGCATTTCACCCTCAGAAGGATGGTCAGACAGAGATGACTATTTAGACTCTCGAGGACATGCTCTGTGCGTGTGTCCTCGACTTTGGTCGTAGCTGGGAGGACCACCTACCCTTGGTAGAGTTTGCGTACAACAATATATACCACTCCACCATCGGGATGGCGCCATACGAGAAATTGTACGGCCGACCTTGCAGATCACCTCTGTGCTCGACAGACCATGGGGAGTCAGCACTTGTGGGGCCAGAGATGGTCCAGGCCACGATAGAGAAGGTCCAGGTCATCCTGGAGTGGATGAGGACAGCTCAGAGCCGACAGAAGTCTTATGCTGATAGGAGGCGGAGACCACTAGAGTTCGAGGATGGCGACCATGTCTTCTTGCAGGTCTCACCTCGACATGGATTACAGAGATTTGGACGAGGTGGCAAGTTATCTCCGCACTTCATTAGACTGTTCGAGGTTTTCAGCAAGATAGGCGAGGTGGCTTATCGCCTGGCTTTACCACCTCAGTTATACCGAGTGCACGATGTCTTCCACGTATCTCAGCTGAGGAGATATGTGCACGACCTGACGCATATCATCGACCATGGGGAGTTGGACATTGATGATGCTGCGACTTTTGTGGAGTTCCTGATGGAGATCGAGGATTGACAGGAGTGGGTCCTACGTGGGCGTTCGATTCCTCTAGTGTGCATCAGATGGCAGCACGGGAACCTCCCGGAGAGCACTTGGGAGCAGGAGGATCAGATGCGTGCTCAGTACCCTCATTTGTTCCCCTAGTTTGTGATATATCTTTACGGGGACGTAGAGCCCTGAGGTGGGAGTAATTTAAAGACCCGTAAATTTCAAGGGAAATTTTTTCTTAATTTTCTTTGGGATTTTACGAGTACACAATTTCTTACGGCACCTAATTCCGAGTCCCGGTGTGCCCGGAATCAATTTCCGAAGTTTAGCTCGGGTACATTCAGTGAACGTACAAGAGAGTTTTTATAAATTTTGAACCGGTACTCGGAATCGAAATCCGAGGGCACTGATGAAACTGCAACGCTGGTAATTGCTTAAGAACACCTTTTATGGAGTTTCATTTTCTCGGGTTTAGTTGTTTAAAAAAGGGATTAAGATTAAAGTGAAATAAAAATAGTGTTACAATTTTTATTCCACATTATTAAGTGGTTTAGCCCATGTGAGGGAGTTGGGATGGGACCCACTGATGTTCTAACTCCCCTTGAGAGGATTTAAGATGAGTTGGGGGCCACACAAGCCCCCACCGTTTCATTTTTCCTTAACTCCTTTTTAAAACCTCTTTGTCATTAAAGTTCCCAACTTATCACTTCAATTAATTTTGACAAGTTAAGTTTAATTAAATGAAGTGAATTAATTTTTTAATGTTTGTGTTTTAAAAGTGTTGGATAAAGTAATAAAATAAGGCTAAGGCCTTATTTTATTTTGGTTGCTTCGTTGTGTCAAGAGAGGGAGAGTTCTACCATCGAAGAACTTCATCATCCTCATTGAAGAACGTGAAGAACACCAACGCGCCTTCCTTCTTTCTTTTTTCCACGTCAAAGGAAGGGAGAAGCCATTTCATCTCGGACAATCTCCGTCAACGTGTACGGAGCCACACCCCGCGGCGCCACTTTCTACAACGCTCATCGATCGTCAACTCGTTAATGAGGTAGGGGTTTGGAATTTTGTTCTTGAAATATTCTTTGTCGTTCATCGACTTTTATTTTGGGCTGACTGTTATCGTTATAATGGGAGGAGGTCGGACCGCACGAACACGACCAACCCTCCTACCCCTTTGATGTTGTACTTGTTGTGGCACAAGCGAAGGCAGCGCGGTGCAATGACACCATGCGGAAGCAAGAGGTATGGGGGAAGAAGCGCGGCGCCATCGCGCCGTGCCGTTGAGGCCGAAAGAATCCGCGACCGGAGCGGGGCCGCGACAAAGGGGCGCGGCGCTGTTGCGCCGTGCCGGAGAACCCCGAAGAGACCGCAGCCGGAGCGGGGTCGCGACGGAGGATTGCAGCGCCGTCGCACCATGGAGGTTGGACCAAGGCCACGGCCTTTGGCCGCAGTGGATCAGGGAGCGGCAGCCGGAACTGGCGGCTGCCGGCGCGTCGGAGGGGCGGGACTGCGGGGTCCCGCGGCGGCGGCACCGGCCGGCCAGCCGGGCCGGCTGATCGGAAGAGGCCAGGGGTCGTAACCCTCGGCAGGCAAAGGAGTGGCCCCCCCTGGGGGCCGCAGTTTCAAAATAGGGGGGCAGTGCCCCCCCCCCTTTCCGCGACAGCTCGACCGAGCCTAGCTGTCTGGCCACGCGGGCCGCGTCCGTGCCAGGCCAACCGACCGCCCAGGCCGGACCGGCCAAACTAGGCTGCGCCTGCTGGGCTGGGCCGCGCCCTAGGGTGCCAGACTCAGAACCGGGTCGGGTCGACCCGGTTCGGGCCGACCCAGGCGGTATTGGGCCGGGTCGGTCCGGGCCCAAAACCCCCAAAAACCGAACAGGTTTGTTTAAATACCCGTAACTTGGGATACGGACCTCTGATTGACGCACCGTCAGTTGCGATGCGATCCTTGGATTGAGATGGTCGTTTCGGTATATTACACTCAAGGTTTAGGAGAACTTTTGGTACGGCCAGGTTGGTTCGAACACAAAACCAACCGGGCCCTTGGAGCGGAAATGCTTATAACTTGAGCTCCGGACGTCCGAATGACATGTCGTCGACTTTGTTGGATTCCTCTTAGTGAGACAGACCTTTTTTCTTACTCTGCTCGAGGTTTGGATGCATTTGGAGTGTGGTAGGGTGGGTTTTGACTTAAAAACCAATTGTGCCCCTGGAACGAAAAAGCCAATAACTCTCAGACCGGGCATCTGATTGACGCGCCGTCTATCGCATTGAGTTCCTTTTTTCGAGACAGAACTTTGCGATACATCAAATCTGGACTACATGTCATTTGATGTATCGATCCCCCTTTGCTCGTGGAGCGGACCCTCCCGGAATAGAGCATGCTGTGTCCGGGAACCCTAGAGCTGAGTGCGACTACGACGACGATGACGACTGCACTCAAATCCTACGTGGGTTCGGCAGTGATAACTACCATACTAAAATCCTCCGTGGGTTCGACGGTGATGACTAATTTTCTTGTATCCTACATGGGTCTAGTAGTGATTGACTCTATTCTTGTATCCTACATGGGTCTGGCAGAGTAGCTGGTCTGTATCCTAGGAGGGTCCGATAGCTTAGCTGGTCTAGTATCCTACGTGGGTCCCAGCTTAGATGAATCAATGGCTACATCTGATCATCTCTAGCACCTTACTAAGAAGTATACCTATGTGACCTAAGTCTTGACTTCCAATCATTATCTTCGATATGATTGAATTGCTATCCTAAGTGGATTGGATTGTGTTATCATGTGTGTATTGGGTTGTACTATCCTTTGTGGACGTGATCGAACTTGGGCTCGGATGTTGGAGCCGAACTAGAATTGATGACTTAGGTATATGTATGGGCATATACCTAAGTAGTGTTGGATGTTACTTCGTGATTGTATATTTCTTTTTTGGATTATCCTTTATGGATTTTGGGAGACCTTCGGGGGTCTCGGGGTCCCTACTGAGTAGCGTATACTCACCCCTACACGGGCTATGCCCGCACTACGTTGTGTTGGATGCAGACGATGGACAGCGCTGATCGTGGTTGAGCCTTGAGGAGCAAGTTGGTACCTAGAGGTAGACCACTGGGAGGGACGTACACAAAGCAGATGGCTGGAAACAAGGAGCTTAGGATGCTATCTGTACCCATCCTTCGGGTGGGACTTCCAGTGGATGGATCGATGTTGCTGCTTTACTTTCAGTTGCTATACTTTCTTTCCAGTTGTAATTTACTTTCAGTTTCAGTTTGTATTCTGTCCCATTTACTTTCTGCACTTACTATTGTACCCAGTTTTACTTAGTGTTTACTTCAGCTCGCTTACTCTTTGGTGTTTGTTTACTTTATAAAGGCAATGGATTCCCCTTTTTGTCGTGATTTACTCCTTGGTGCTAGTCGCCGACCCCTGGCCTATGGGAGGCGGGCTTGGGGTAGTCATAGCATGAGTCCCAAGGACAGGTCGTGACATATTGGGTAAGTTCCCCAGAGAAAATATGGTTTATTTGGGATGTTGTGTTTGGACCTCAGGGGGGCTTCCAACATTTCAAATTTGGATGGGAATCAAAGCCCATGTTATTTAATTATGAGGAGCTTCACCTATAGAGGCCCTCATATTTGTCTCTTAGGGGAGTATAAACCTTTGGGATGATAAGTTGGGGATTATTCTTAATGATGATACTCTAAAAAGGGATGACGATGGATGTCAACTAATTCTGATTATGAGGATCTTTTTGGTTCTTACTCATAAGGAGGATTCCTAGATTATGGGAATTATTATTAGGCCTTTCTTCTGAGGTGGATGGCCAAGGAGCTCAATCCCTAAGTGGTAATCCTATGTATCTTGATTTTAAATGTAATAAGAGTTCTCATAGTTCAATAATTTTGTATCAGTCACATGGATTTCATGATTACTGTTAACCTCTAAGCCCACATGAGTCATGCTCTTTGTAAGAAATAAGAGAAAATAGAGGATCTGGGATACCACATGATTTTCTTTTTTCTATAGGTGGACATGGTGATAAATCCCAAAGGGAGAGGGAGGGGTGTTGAGTTTTCCCATGTCCTCTCCATCAGGGAGATGATGGAAAAGGTTGAGGGTATGAAACTTCACTCCCTTCACTTTACCCTATAATGGGTCCAATGTATGTAGATGGAAATAGGGAATAATGAGAGAGGAGAGATGGCATGGGTGCTCATCCCATATATGACCTACTAACTAGGAGGCAGAGAGAAGTATGAGTGCAACCTCATAAAATAATGTCTACGGGATTACTCCAGGAGTAATTCCTTGAAAATGGTTCTATGGAATGGTTGGAGGATATTATTCCATTTCAAAAGGAAATACAAGAGTAACCCTCATCATCCCTTCTTGGAACTTGAGGTTACAGGTCCTATAGACAACAAGGGTAGGACATGGTACTAGAACTTGCTTATGAGACTGGGAACTCCCTAACACTTTCCTTAGGGTATTGGCCCTCATGAACATTGGGAAACATCCCCACATGAACCCTAAGGACCCTGATAATCCATCCAGACAAGTGCAGGAAACTTTTGACCGTATGAATACACACCCCAATGGGGGAAACATTGGTGTTCACCTCATTAGGATTGTATAATTTTGAAGTCCATGGTGGTGGTTTCAATATGGTCCCTATCGGACAAGGGATCCAAAACAGGAGATTCCCTAGCATCTATGGATTTGAAGAAGAGCTCAATGGGTGACTCGCATAGGTCTTTCATGTAGGTTCTTGGAATATGTGCTTGGCATAGGTCATGGGAGGACTCGAATTGACATTGCATGGGCGGGGGGGGGGGGGGGGGGGTAAGGCCTATGAAAACTAAATGTTCCATCAGTAATGGAACCTATAGAAAACAACACTTGGTTAAGGCCTTATCCTAGGCAGCATGAGTCTCCTCAGGTGTCCCTAGATGGGTTTCATGTAGGTCCTTACCTAAGGATAGAGGCCTGCACATGTGGTTTCTTACTTGAGGAAAAGGGTTTCTCGCACATGTTTTTTGTGAAAAGAACCATGGAGGGACCTAAATATCTATTATAAAAATTTAATTTTTCTTCTCAGGGGTATTGTAGGGATACCTGATAAATTTATGAGGACTTGGGTGAAGGGGATGTGCAACCAGTGCTTGAGGGATTCTTTCAATTTTTCAGTTCTTCAAATGGTGATTATGAGGGTCCAATTTATAGGTAATGTGGGGACCTTAGTCAGAGGGGCCTTCCCATATATTTTCCGAGCAATGGTTCTCAATGTAGGTCCTCCATTTAGGGGTGTCCTGATCTTTGGTTCCATGTAGGTATGTTTGTGTGGTTCTTTTAGTGTGTAGGTCTTGGGCGTAGGCCTTGGGAATAGCCCTTGGGTGAAAGTATCTTTGATATTTTTTCAATGTTTTCATTGGTTTAATAAACATATGGTTTTTTTCATAATATTTTACTTACCTTTGATGAAATGGATGTCAAAAAAATCTCCCCCTATGATTGGATGTAATCAAAGGAATAGGTTCAAGTCCTGAGGTAGAACATTGAAAAGATAAGAAGTTGACTATACCATACCATGTAGATCAGCCATGCAGATTGACCGTATAGGTATGGTTCAAAACCCAAAGGCCTAAAATTTTAGATTAGGGCTCTCGTGTAGGATAGAAATTCCTATAAATATCATTGCCCCCTTTGTCATTTTCTTCACTTTGTTTTCTGATTTTTCAGTCTCGTTAGGTAGATCGTTCGACCAGCTATGATTTGTTCCCTATTTTGTAAAGGTATCATGAAGATTTCTTTTTAGTATGTCCACATGAGTGGTTGTGCTACATGAAGGAACCTTGAAAGGTCTCTAATCAAGGAACATGTTCAAGATAATTGGGTGAGGGGCCTACATGGGGGGTTTTCACATGGGACCTTACCGAAGGGGCTTTGCACCAACCATCCTTTAACAAAATTTCTGGAATTCTTCAAAAATTTTAAATTTTCAAAGTTGATTTTTTAAACATGGAGAACTTGGTTTCTTCTTATCATTGTTCATCACCTAATTAAATGACTACGATTGTTACAATGACTTCTATAACATAAGTTGTTGCGCATTCTTCAGAGATGATCAAAGCTCTCTAGATAGATTACTATGACGTGACTGAGCCCACTATGCCAAATCAAGATAAGAATTTTATGCATAATTAGCATGAATATCCATGAAGTGACTATATACTACTATAGAAACAAGGAATATTTATTGATTCCACTGTCCCTGATCCTAGGAGTTACATTCCAAAGTCATGGTTTTTGAGGCACACCAATTGCCCCTATGACAATATCTCCTCCCACGCTGCCTTTATCAAGGAAGAGATGGTCCCAATTGGTTTAATCATGGATCATAAAAAATTAACTCTATATTTTAAGTCACATATCAAGTAGTTGAGGCCTCATTATTATTATTTAGCATTCCATGCATCACATACTGATCAATCACAAGGATGGAAGGAATATTGGGACTTCTAATCTAGAGGGGGTTTCAAGAATGAGTGGATGTTGGTGTATTGGGTGCATTGAACTTCCATATAATTAAAGAAGGTGCTAAAATACATATAAATATATGAGGCTTCCTAGGTTGGGAGGAATTATTTTTATAATAATCAGGACATTATCCATGAATTTCATTTATGATGAAGTTTATAGATGAATTCATTCCATCTGATTCTTGGAGAAGTCGGTATTTTCATGTGTACCATCTATCAGATTTTTGGGGGGGCATTCTTAGAAAGATGTATGATGACTTCATCCCCCCATATTCATAATGGGGTGATTTCAAAAGGGCATTTCCTTTATTCCATGAGAATTATAAGTTGGAGAAGAAACTAACGGAAAATGATCTTCACCTCAGGGGTGACATTCAACCCAAAACATGGATGAACACTTACTTAAAACCCTAAGGGGAATGTAATAAATTCCAATGTCCCACAATATTCCCCACCATATAAAATCAAGGTGCTAAAATAATTTTCTCACCCACATTTGAGAAATGTGGGTATTGGATTTGGGGTTATAAGGTCAAACACGAGGTTTATGCGATGGTTTTCCATACCGGTTTCCTCTATATGTGGTTGCCTATTTACTTGATTTTTGTTTTTGAGTCCAATGGAAGTGTGAGGATAGGGACTTTTATTATCACATCCAAATTTGCAGAGGGGACTTACATAGTGTTGGTTTTTACAATCTTGGAAAAATATATCGATTCCTGCTACATGGGTAAAATGGGAAGGCCCCGTTTAGGGTTGTAAGGACTTTTAAAGAGTTGTGGGGATGGGTCACAACACATTTTAGTTCATATGTAGTGCTGAGCCTGATTAAAATCTCTGACCAACAGTTCTGTTCATTCGTTCAGTGTGTCTTTAGAACTCAACCCCGGAGCTTGAAGTATAATAATGTGTTGTGGATGTTGAATACATTAGGAGGATTTACCATATTTATTAATGGTAATCCACCAATAGAGACATTTAATGATGATATAAGGGAGACTAATTTCTAGATGAGTTCATTCATAGCCTTGAGGGATAGTGTACCAGGGGCTCGTACTAACAACAAGATCATTTGAGCGGCCTATGCTCCATATCAATTTGCATGAAATATTAAATGTATCCAATATAAAAACATCATTCCCCCTATGTATATCAGTATTGAGAAGAACACAATGGTATCCACTAGCTTTGGATCTTGATGGCCATGGAGGTATCCAAAATGTTGATCATGCTTCCTTCATTAGATGTGTCGATTGAGATGGAGGCTAAGTATGCCATGGAGTTGATATCTTCCTACCCTCAAGGGGAATTTACTAAAGGAATTTACTAGGTTTAGGACAAGATGAATTCCAGACATGACATGCATATTAAAAAGAATCATTCAGAAAAAGATGACGATGATGCTCTGGATCCCTCCAAAAAATAATGAGAAAAGATTAAGAAAAGGGATAGAGTTAAAAATACCATACCATTTTCACCAAGTCCGTCCAATCATCATCATTGGGAGGAGGCCCATGTTCCATCCCATCATTATTTAGAGTGAAAAATGAGGTCTTAGAAGGTTTCTATGTCAATCGGTGATGGGTCTTCCTCACATCCATCCACATCTAATCCAAATTATGTGTGACCTTTGACAATCATATTTTGGGTGAGCATGACTCGTGATTTTAGAGATACATGGGTTATTTCAGTTTGGTCTAAGAATATTGGAGTTGACTGATATTAGAGCACTGTCAGATCTCCACCTAGCTAGTAATATGGAAGATGTGACATAATATTTTCAAGTATTAAAGGATTCAATTTAAAAAACTAATGATCAGACTCCGTCTACAATGTGGTTGTCTAACTAGATGAATCATGGAATTGTTGTAGGGGTAGATGGTAATACTAAGGAAGAATGGGGTATCTATCAAAATTCAATTGATGTATTTATATCCTTCATATTCCATTTTCTGCTATTTCATCAACTATAATTATTCTTGAGTGGATTTCATTTTTCAGCTAGAAAGAGAAGAAGAATAATATGGATGAGGAGGAAATGGAGGAGATAGAGGATGAGTGAAAAATGGTTCCTACATCACCATGTGTGGGCCTAAATGTACCCCTATTGATGTAGTGGATAAGGTCCTTGAGTCCCCAGAACTATCCCTAGTTTAGAGGACCATAGTAGAGGTAATTGTGGAGGGAACTCATTAGCCTCCAAATCAGGTATCTGTTTCCAAGAAGGTTGGCATGACCCTTTCAGTGTCTCAATAAAGAAAGTTAAAGAGGGAATTATAGTTCTCCCAACACATGCACTGTTTTAATACATTGCACCATTAAATAATATTATGAATTTTTTGAAATAATTTTTTGATTGTGATTATCATTCATAGAATCTACCTCACATTACACACATAAGGGATCTGGTACTGGTCCTATAAGGATCAGATTGGATGATCTGGGGGAGGTACAAATTCATGTTGATGAATCCATTATCCAAATGAAAAAAGTGTAAAGTGATACTATTGTGTCATCCCTCACATTTAATGAGGGGGAATATTTACATGGTAATGTTTTATGTACTCCCTTAAGGGTCATGTACTAATTCAAAATTTCCTCTCATAATATTCTAGATCTTTCACCTATACCTGAGGACCATGCTACAGTAGCCGATTTTGGCCTTGTTGTTACTTCAGAAGGGATTAATATGGATCTCAGTTAGTCCGATGAGGGTTTTGATGATAAACCTAACTCAATGTGTCCTGAAATCATTTTTTATGCTGAGAAATTGGTAGAGGGGATTGACGGTAGAGCCAATTTGGGTTCTAAGAAACATGCTTCATGTATCCCTATCGATGTGGATGTTGTGAGAATTGAGGATTTGTATCAAGAACTATTGGAATTAATTATTCCATACAATGAAATTCTAGGATCTATTATGGATTTCAGAGATTTCTTCCAGGATTTGGTAGGTTGTGAGTTTATCATTATTTTACTTTTCAAGAATAATTTAATTTATTTCACCTAATGTTTCACATAAAGGCCCATCTTGTGAAACATCATTTACAATGATTTTTCCAAAGCCCTTGATGAACAACGCATCCAATATTTCCCTACTCTTATTTCTAAAAGAACAATAGTTGAGAATCCTGAAGTGGGTAATTGTAGGGATTCCTTGATTTCAGGTACTGAGAAAACTTAGGAGCATACACCCCGTCAGGAGGTCCCTGATTTGAGATTTGAGGATGAGTGTTCTAGAGAGGTACTAGTTTTGATTGTTCGTTCAACAATATGTGAGTTTCACTAACAATTTTGGTTTATTTTATTCCTTCACAACTTTTTGACGTCTTAATGGATAGAAAATCATTTACTCTTCAGTTTCATCAACTTCCATAATTGGGATTGAGATGGGGGCTTGTATTCTGGCTCCACCAACATTAGAAGGTGATGTTAGGGATACTTTTGAGGGAGAGAAATGAGGCATATCATTGTGTGAACTGATCCCAGATTTTGTATCTCAATAAAAAATTGACTCTGATTCTGGAATAGAGTTGTGTGTGGATTTTCACCCAACATGTCATATTGTCTAGTGAGATATCTTGAAGATATTTGAGGGTAAACATCTTGAGGACATGACATTGTAACTTCACTAAATTACATTAAAGCATTCCATGTTGGGAAATGGAAAATTAAAATACCATGAAATCCATGACACGGTGAAGGTGGTCATCCAGAAGAGGGAAGAAGAGAGAAGGATACAACATGCTAAGCTTCAATAGGATGGCCAGTTTGAGGAACATATAGGTGCCACAATCCAAGATGAGTCCAACCATTCCATGGAGGCGGAGGAGTATCAAGATCATCTTGATTAAAAGACACTTTAAATAATGTTCCATGAATAAGAGTTAAAAATGTAAAGGTAAGAGTTAGTCCAACTCTATTAATCTCTATCAGGGGATTTATCATCAAGGAGATATATTGTTACTATTGAGAAAGGGAATCTTCAAAAAGTTAAGGGATCTATTTCTACAGAAATGACTAGGATTCTAAAATATGCACTAATTTATTTGGGATAATTTTAACTTCTCAAATTCTATAATTATGAAAAAATAGAAAATTTGGAAAAGACGCTCCAACCTATGGAAGTCCCCCTGTGTTTTGAAACATAAATGAAAAGGCTTTTCACTCCCAATAACTTATGTCCTTATCCTTGTTTTCTTCCTATGATAACATCATAACCTTGAATATGATTTCATAATAGGGAGGCTTACTACATCAGCTAGTTGTAATCACCATAGTAGGGATGGGGAAATGATCTAATTGTTACCAAATCCAAGGGGCCTAGAGAGCGTCGTTTGATTGTTTCTAAGGTTATAAGGAAAACCTTACAAACATTGTGTCTTTTGTGTTATCACTATAATTTTTGACTAAACTCAATATGAAGGAGACTCAATGGGAAAGATGTGGATTTTTCTTAGGTTTCCCTTGTTGGGTTTTAAGACTAATAGGTCTTATGCACTTTATCTTTTCATCAGTTGATATTTTTCATAAACCATATAGGGTGAAGGTCTATCAAGGTGATACTTGACTTTTTTCCCAAGTTCCCTTTGTGGTATTTCAATCTGGTGATTATTTTTCTCTTTATATAAGTAGTTTAAATTCATGTAAGACAATATTATGTGGCTAGTGTTTGAGGTCAAACATCATTGACCATAAGTCTTGAAATAATTACCCAAATTGGGCTTCTAGACCAAGAATGTTCTGAAATTCATTAGATATTCAGGGGGAATCTTGAGTCACAGTTATGTGGTTCCTGGATCCAAAACATGATTATAGGGAAATATAGTAGGTGTCTTTAGAGGAGAAAGTTACCGTCGATTGAAAAATCTGTTTTTTGGCAATTTTATGTAAGTCCAACTAAGGTGCATACTTAATAGTCAATAGTGTCTCCATTTGGATGACAGAATATGAAATTTGTTATCAACTTATTCAAATCCAACAGGGTCATAATTCAACATAGGCAGGAAAAAAACTTCTCATGAATTTTGAAATTATATTCCTGATGGTTGAAGTTTAGGATTTATATTTCTTAGGCCCCGATGGGTGTTTTTATAAAGAGAGGTGTCTAATAATAAATAGAATATCTGTATTGGTACTAGCTGTAAAGACCCGTAAATTTCAAGGGAATTTTTTTTCTTAAATTTTTTGAGATTTTATGAGTACACAGTTTCTAATGGTGCTTGATTCTGAGGCTCGGTGTTCCTGGAATCAATTTTCAAATTTTATCTCAGGTACGTTCAGTGAAAGAACGATCGGGTTTTTCTAACTTTTGAACCGGTGCTCAGAATTAATGTCTGAGGGCACCGATGAATTCGCAGTGCCAGGATTCGCTTAGGTGAAGCTTAACTTCAACCAACAAGGGTCAGACGAAAAAGATAAGTTTTTAAACTTTCAGGAAAAGAATTTTATATAATAAAATAACTGTAAGTTATTTTATTCTTTTCCACCGTTGAGCGACAGATGGCAGAGTCGCAGTGTAACGACGCTCATTAAATGGGGGCCATTTAATGACTCGCCCCTTTGGCTGTGTAACAGCAATGCCTGTGTGTTTAATGGTTTCATTAATTAAGGTTCATTAATGAACCATAATAATGAACACAACGTGAGGATTGTTTTATTTTATTAAACAACCCTTGGGAAAATGAATTGGGAACCCGCGGGAGGAAGCTATGATGAAACGCTGACGAAGAATGATGAAGAACGCTGATTCCTCAGAGTTTATCGATGTGCCACCAAATCCTCTTCTCCGCAATGCCATGTACCATGACACCTACGATCCTCTCCTCCGCGACGCCGTGTACCACGACGCCTACGATCCTCTTCTCCACGACGCCGTGTACCGCGACGCCGACGATCGTCTTCCTGGTTGAGGTAGGGGTTTATTTTTGAGAATGTTATTATTACCATGTGTTTTTTCCTCTAAAAAAATAATGCGGATCAACTCATTATTATGTTAATACGCGGATGTTCTTATTTGTGGGTTGGGGAATATTTTTTTTTGAGGGGAAAATTGTTGGGAATTAAATTCAATCCTAACTAATTTTTGTGCCTCGTTTGTCGTTGAACATTATCGTTGTTTGACCCTTTTGTTATCAACTAACGCGGAGGGCACATGCCGAACAAACAAGGCCGATGACCCTCTGCAGTTTTTTTGTCTGTGCGCGTGTTGACGGGAGAAAATGGAACGGGACCAAAATCAGCGTGTGGAAGCCGTCGCAGTGAATAACAGGTCCGGGAGAGCCGCATGTGTAGACGGCGGACAAATCGGACCACCGGAGCGCGTCTGGTGGTCCACGGAAGGCGCTGCCGGTATGAGCCGCCACGACTTCAGTCGCGGTGGCAGGTGGCCAGATCCCGCGGCCGCACGGGATCTGGAGGAGGATGCGGCGCCCGCCATGTCCATGGAGCGAAAAGGAGGGGGGACCGTTTCCCCCCTACTCGGCCCATTGGCCAAGCCAGTGTGCCCCCCCGGCCGGGCTGGGGCGGATCACGCGAACCCGGGCCGAGCCATTCCCTACCGGGCCAGACCCGGACCCGGGTCAGGTCGACCCAGTTCGGGCCGACCCAGGGGGGTTGGGTCGGGCCGGGCCCGGCCCAAACCCCCCACTTCGGACTGTTTTCAGTCATTTTCCCATAACGTGGGATAAAAACCTCTGATTGATGCACTGTCAGTTGCGTTGGGATCCTTGGATTGATACGGTCGTTTTGGTATATTACACTCAAGGTTTCTGAGAACTTTTGGTATGTCCGGGTTGGTTTGAACACGAAACCAACCGGGCCCTCGGAGCGGAAACACTTATAACTCGAGCTCTGGACGTCCGATTGATGTGCCGTCAACTTTGTTGGTTTCCTATTTATGAGAAGGTTATTTTTTCTTACTCTGCTCGATGTCTGGACACAGCTGGAGTACGGTCGGGTTGGTTTTAACTTAAAAACCAACCAGGCCCCTAGGACGGAAAAACAAATATCTCTCAGACCGGGAGTCCGATTGACGTGCCATCTGTCGCGTGGAGTTACTATTGACGAGACAAAACTTTGTGATAAATCAACCCTAGAATTTGTGACAATTGATGTATAAACCCCTTGGCTCGTGGAGCAGACCCTCCTGGAACCGAGCGTGTTGTGTGCGGGAACCCTAGAGCTGGCTGTGACTGCGACGATGGTGACTGCACTTGGATCCTCCGTGGGTTCGGCAGTGAGGAAGACTGTACTTGGATCCTCCGTGGGTTCGACAGCGACGACGACCATACTAGGATCCTCCGTGGGTTTGACAGTGATGACTACTGTTCTTGTATCCTATGTCTGTCCAGCAGTATTTGACTCTGTACTTGTATCCTATGTGGGCCCGGCAGAGTAGCTGGTCTTGTATCCTTTTTGGGTCCGACAGCTTAGCTGGTCTTGTATCCTATGTGGGTCTGATAGCTTAGATGAATCAGTGGCTACATCTAATCATCTCTATCACCTTACTAAGTGTATACCTGTGTGAGCTGAGTCTTGATTCTCAATCATTATCTTTGATGTGGTTGACTTGCTTTCTTGTGTGGATTGGGTTGTGCTTTCCTATGTGAACTGGGTTGTGCTTGGGGTCGGGAGCTGGAGCCGAACTGTAACTGATGACTTAGGTATATGTATGGGAATATACCTAAGTAGAGTCATTTTATACTTCATGATTGTATCTTTCCTTTGTGGTTTATCCTGCATGGATTCTGAGAGACCTTCGGGGGTCTCGGGGTCCCTACTGAGTATCGTATACTCACCCCTGCATGGGCTATGCCCGCACTACATTTTGTTGGATGCAGAAGATGGACAAAACTGATCGAGGTGGAGGCTTGTGGAGCTGGATGGTACCCGGAGGTGGACCACTTGGTGGGACATACACGGAGCGGACGGTCAGACTGAGGAGCTGAGGAGACTATCTGTACCCACCCATCAGGTGGGATTTTCGGAGGACGACTCGGTGTTGCTGTTTTACTTTCTACTATTGTACTTTCCTTTCAGTTGTACTATACTTTTAGTTGGGTTTGTATACTGGCCCATTTACTTTTTCAGAACTTACCTTGTACTCAGTTTTACTTAGTGTTTACTTCTCTTGCGTACTCTGTTGTGTATGTTACTTCATTAAGGAAATTCCTTCCCTTCTTTTGGGATTTATGCCTTTGGTGCTAGTCTCCAACCCATGACCTAGGGAAGGCGGGCTTGGGGTAGTCATGACACGGGGCCTGAGGACGGGTCATGACACTATCCATGAATGGGAAACCAAACTTACTTGAATTTGGCTTTAGAGAAAGAGAGTTCATTTTTTAGATGGTCAATGTCATGGGGAAAGGACCCTTTTTGACAAAGTTGAAGTTATCATGTAATTTAATTTCATGTAATCATGAAATTTACCATATTGTTTAATGTCAAATGGTAAGGACATTATGTTATATAGTTTAACATTATACTTTGAGGACATTAGGAGGATATCATTTAATTTCATTAGCTTTAACTGAAGGGTTAATGATTCTCCCACTCATGGTAAATTTTTCAGACATATACTACCATATTCAAGTGTGAGAGGATAATGTTATAAGATATAACCTAGGGATATCTAGATCTAAATAGTGGTATAGGGAATGGGATTACGGTGTTAGAAGTTGTATGTCTCAAGGAAAAAGTTACCACTGATTGACAAGCCTGTTTTGTTGGCTATTTTATGCAAGGCCAACTAGGGAGCATACTGAATAGTCAAACAGTTGCATCCTTTGGATGACCAACCCATTTTTTGTGTTGTTTTATGAAAATCGAACTGGTGAATAATACATAGTTGTCATGAAAATAAGTCCTGAAGTGTTTTTAAACTCTATCATTAAAATATGATGGAATTTTGTGGAGATCAAGCTTTCCTTGGGAACGTAGTTTGGTTTGTGGGAGGAGAGTACCTGAATATGGAAGGGTCATTTCAAGTCAAAATTTCCCAGGAATAGGGAAAAGAGGTTTCCTATGTATTTCTGACCCCGCACACATGGAATATAGTGCTAGTAGTTTTAGGTCATACTATTGTAACCATAATATTATAGAAACAATAGATGATATGTGGCCAAAAGGTCCATGGATATAATATTATGCTTTGAACATGAGTGAGGAAATTGTAAACAACTAGCATGGAGTATTTCAGATCAGGATAGAGGAATAACGAAAAATATTCCAGGGATTTCCACTAACTTTTAATCACATGTTACATAATACATGTCCTAAAATTTTACAAGTACAGAAGAGGCTTCTCCCAAGGGAGAAGTTTCTACTATTGAACCAACCTATTTTGTTGGTTGTTTTATACATGTCCAACTAGGGTGTGTATTGTATTGTCAAATAGGTTAATCCTTTGGATGGGCAAATAATTTTTTAGGTTGTTTTATGAAAATTCATCTTGGGTTCATTATAGCATTGTCTGAAAAAAAAGCACTCAGTTATCATACATTCTACCACTAGCTGTGGGGGAAATATTATGATGATTTGAAAATGTTCAAGATTAGGAGTATTATGTAAATAAGGGATATGTTTGATCATAAAGGAAGTGTTTGGACCAATATTTTTCATGATTTTTCTATTCCTTGTATAGATTTTACTTATATGTAAAAGGATAAAGTTTATTTCATTGGTGGTCCCTCCAAAGAGGGGACCTCTAATAAGGGGACCCAACATAAAATCTCTTTCACTAACCTTGGTTTGCATGCAGGAGAGGTGGAATTGTTCTTTGCTTCATGGATTGGAATAGGATATAAGGAATACATGTCACTACAAATCTTTTTGGGACAACAATCAAGACACGTGTAGATATAATGTGAATATCCCACACAGTAATTTAATTCATATGTGGTGGAAATGGGTTTTTTTTAATATGGGTTCATTCATATGGTGAAAACCCATATTGTATTTTCTCCTGTAGATCTGACTCATACATGGGAGAATGGGGTATTTCCCATATTATGGTGCAGCTGGGTCCAAAATTGAAGCTTCATACATCACTATGTATTTTATTGGGATGAGAATCAAGACACACATAGTTCTTGATGAGATCGTGTTGTTTATTGTCAAATAATGAATGCGCCTAGTTCAGATTTTAAGGGGTTTCATACATGACCATGGTATTCCCAATATGAGTTGATATGCCTTACTCATGTAGGGAATTCCTTTACCAAATTCATTATCCCATGCCATCTATACTCAGTGTGAGAAACAAGGACTGGAAAAAGGTTTCTTTTATAGCACAAGGAAACAAAAGTAAATGATATGGGGAATTTATGCTATGTGGTGTCTAGGCTAGGTGGTATGATCTAGGTGTCACTATATATCTCATTTAGATGATAATCAAGTCATACATAGTTATTGAGATCCCATGTAGTTTAACAATATGCAGCAAGGATGATGATGATCTGATGTAAAAGGAGAGAAATGTAGTGGTCAGGCTATGGTATAGGGCCCAGGAATCACTATGAATCTTAATGGGGCAATAATCCAACCACACATAGTTCTATAAAAATACCTATGTAGGTTTTAATTTATACATAGGGAGTAAAGGGTCTTTTGTGGTTTAATTGTAGTTGGACATGAGATTATATATAAATGCATCACTTCATATTTTGCTGAAGTAATAATCAAGAAATGAATAGTTATTAAAATGGTTCCGTTTACATGTATGATCCATACATATGGAGTGGGGGATATTTTTATTTCAAATGGACTCAATATTAGAGATCTAGGCGTCATTTCATATCATGTTGAATCAAGAATCAATCCACATGTAGTTATTGAAAATTGTTCCCACACCGACTGGGTTTTGATGTGGGGAATGGAGCTTTAATATTTTCTATAAATATGGTTGGGACCAAAACATGGGGGTTAGGTGTAACCACTCATCCTATTATAATGAGGATCAATCTATATGTTCTAAAAAATTTCCCTGTGTAGATCTGATTCATACATAGGGAAAATAAGGCTATATGTTCATTTCTTCATGGTTGGAACTGAGGATAAAAATTTGGGTGTCACTATGTATCTCATTATAAATGATAATCAAGAAACATGTAGTTCTTATACATATCATGCAGTTTACTTTCATAAAATAAGGATGTCAAAATGATGGGGCTTATAACTGTAATGGGGGCCCAAAATTCCATTATGGAGTGCCAATGTTGTAAGTGTGGCTTATGCGTGGGAGATGCCTAACTTTTCATCCTCATGTCTGTCTAAGAGGGCATCTTGGCCCATTGAGGCTTTATAGGGATGTTATTTGGACCTACACATGATATTGAGGCCCATTTTTAAGAGGCCATAATAAATTTGTCAACTTTTGGCACTTTGGGAGTTTCTTAACATCAGATGAGAGGGACTATATACTTACAGTTTAATGTCATGTGGCATCGATGTTATGTCTCACCTTTTAATATCTTTCACCAAAGACATATTACATAGTTTAATATCTTTCATCTTGGATGTATATGCTGATATTCATTTTAATTTACTATATCTAGGACGAATGTCATTTGATTACATGAAATATTTCTTTTGGAACCATTCAATGGATGTATTCTTAATGAGCTCTCCATCCATTGAGATCATGAAATAATCATTGTTAGAGTGGAACTTTTTAATAAATTATGGTCCCTCCCACATTTGATCAATATTTGGAGGATTCTTTCCTAGTTTCAATAGAGTCCTAAAGACCTGTACCAATTATACTAGGAGGAGTGAATGGAGGAGGACCTTCTTGTTGAAATATCTCACTATCTGATTCTGGTAGAACTATAAGTGATGCCAGGTATGTGTTATTTTTTCATCTAGTCACTCGGATTCTCTATTAGTTTATGATATTTCTCATCTATAGATAGCTAATACAAGATGGAAACATAGAGAGATAGAAACTGAAACTCAATGGGTAGGACTACTTATGTCCCATATACCAGTGAATACTGGGTTGGTCGTGTGTGGAAAATGGCCATGAGTATTTGGATGTATATAGAAACTCTGGGGGTCAATGGATGAAGTTCACATGCACATGGAAGGAATGAAACTTGGTGATTTCTATGCAATCATGGGTCATCAATGGGCAGAAATATCTATGTATTCAGATTTGATCATAAAGACCATACCCTAACAGGTTGGTGCCACATGCTCCTACATGTACTTCTTCCATGATAGTCGTAATCATTTCTCCATCGATACATCTGAGAAGGACTCCACTGAATCCTCACATGTATAGGACCATATGGTTATCTAGTCCATCATAAAGAGTGAAATTGAACACTCACCTCTAGATTTTATACTTCCCAGTTCTATCTAGTGTAATTAATCTATCTTGGAGGTATTCCATGATTGGTTTCATACATTGGTTTGACCACAAGGCTCAGGGATGGGTCTGAATTCATTAATGTCTTTAATTTTGACTTTAACAAAAGGTGATACCATGCGTCAATGGGAAATGATGATGAATATTCTATCCTGGTTTGGATCTTTTAAGGCTATGGATGCATTTTCAAATGCATTGGCATGGTCATTTTGTTATTCTGTGATGTGATAAAATGTTGAATCTGATGGAAAATACACCATTAATCCTTATACATAATAACATAGGGGAATTATCTCCTCTTCTTGAGGGTGTAATCTCTATTTATTTGTTTGCTTACCAACTATGTGTCACCTTTCACTTCTATATGGTTTACTAGAACATGGAGTTCCAATTTTAGTCTTATAATGAAAGAATCATATTCATCCTCATTTTTGTTACAACCATCTGATAATAGGAAGGAGTATTAAAACACTACATTATCTAGGGAGATAAGAACCATCCCTAACCCTACTTTTTTGTTCTTAGGATCTTCCATTTTCTTCCCCATTGGGCTCCTAGATACACTATCAATGTACATCTCACATGTTTGTGGATGCCTTTAATAGAGAATATATCATCATTGAGAAATTAATTATTTGATGACATATCTTCTACAGATGGGTGCTCGATGATGAAATCTACCAATGTATGACCTTTTACTACATTCTGAGGCATGAACTATATATCAAACTATGGTAGAATAACTTCCCACTATGCCCGAAATTTTGTTCGCATAGGATGACTGAGGATAAATTTGAGCGGTTTATTGTGGGAACCCATGTAGACTTCATGGTTCTTTAGATAGTGAATTGGATTCTTAACAGAAAAGATTAAGACCATTAATCTCTTCTCGATATCTAAATAATGAGTCTTGATTTAGATCATGGTTTAACTTAGATAATAAAGTCATTTTTCATTTTCTGTGCCATTCTTTTTCACATGGAAGTTACCCAATGATCCTTCCAAGGCCATCACATAAATAATGAGTGGTTTTACCTCTACCAGATTCATTAATACTGGTGGACTCAAGAGTTATTTCATTAGGTTATAAATCACTTCTTCATATTCATCATTCCACTGATATGTTACCTCCTCATTCATTATTTTGGTGAAGGGGAAACACTATCTTACAAGCTTAGTTATAAAGCACCATATATAGGAAATGTTTCCTTGAAGTCCTCTCACCTCATTTAGGTTTCATGGAGGAGACATTCCTAGGATATCTTTAGCTTTATCAGGATCAAATTCAATGTAAAGATGGAGTAAAAGAAATTCAAGATATTTCCCTGAGGTTACCCTAAAAGTGCATTTCAAGGGGTTCATCATTAGGATACATTTTCAATGCCTTTTGAAGATTATTTCTAGGTCATCCAAGTAGTCAAAACATCTTTAGGACATAACCACAAGATCATCAATGTATCATTCAACAAAAATACCTAGGAAGTGCTTGAATATGTGATGTGTGGCACGTTGGTATATGGAACTATCTTTCTTTATGTAAATAGGAATTATGTGATAGAAAAACACCCCATGGGGGGATCTTAAGGCTATAGATTATTCATCTTCTATGGACATTCTGATTTGTTTATACCCCAAATATCCATCAATTAAAAATAGGGCTTGATAACCAACTTTTTCATCAATTAGTCATTCTATAATTAGAACATGGAAGTGGTATTTCGGAAAATTATGGTTGTTATCTATAAAATTGATATAGACTCTAATTTTTCCTTTACAATTTTTTACTAGGAAAATATTTCATATCCATATGGAAAGTACACATCTTGAATAAATTCATCCTTAACGAGATTGTACACTTTAGCCTCAATTTTGAAGGCATGAGTAGGGTGTGTCCTTCTGGATACTTGTTTATATGCTTGATGGTATTCTAGAAAACCAAAGTGATGATTGGAAACCTTATCATCTAGACCTATCATCTCAATTTAGTTCCATGAAAAAAAATCTGATGCTTCTTTAGAAATAAAGTATATACCACATGTTCTTTGGGATTCATGCGTTCTCTAATTAGAGTGGGTTGAGGAACTTCTTTTTTACCAAAATTTATCTCTCTATTTTCATCCATAGTGGAGGAGACTCATTCCTCAAATGATGTAAGGGAATCCTTGAGGTATCCCTCTTTTTCCTCCTCATTTTTTACTTCTTTTCCCTCTTTCAGAGAGGTAGGTGAAGAATCAAAAATATGTGAGAAAAGGGAGGAATAATAATTTGGATATCTAGAAGGAAAATAAATCATTTTTGGATCAATCAATGATGGGGGGCCTTTTTGGAGCTTCGAAGGGAAGGTTATGGATTAAACATGATCATCTCACTAGTGCAGAAAACGTTTTTTACGTCACCATTTTTTACGTCGGTTATATAAAACCGACGTCATAATATGTAAAACGAGGTTTTTTACGTCGGTTATTTTTATAACCGACGTTATTAATCGCGCGGCTTCGTTTTTTACGTCGGTTATACATTAACCGCCGTAAAAAACAGAAGCGGGGGGTGTTTGTTACGTCGGTTATTCAATAACCGACGTAAAAAATCGACATATGTACGAGTTATTACGTCGGTTATTCAATAACCGACGTAAAAAATGAGGTTTTTGAAGGCCTTTTTACGTCGGTTATAAAATAACCGACGTAAAAAAAGAATCCGCAGATGTTTTTGACGTCGGTTATGGAATAACCGACGTAAAAAAACGCGGATTTTGAGCCCTTTATAACGTCGGTTATAAAATAACCGACGTAAAAAAAGAATCCGCAGAAGGTTTTTACGTCGGTTATTGAATAACCGACGTTATAAATGTTTTTAAAAAAATTATAACGTCGGTTATTGAATAACCGACGTGATAACTCATTTAAAAATTTACCCAGACCCGTGGAATGTCATTCGCGAGTTTACCTTCGACAGTTGCGACTCGTCTCTCTCGCACGTAAACCCGAATCAGCTCGTCCATTTCGTTGGTTTAGATTCGTTTTGCGATCATCGTTTCTCATATTTAATCTCCTCAGATCAATCATCTAAACTCGCAGCACTCAGGTAATCCTCCCACTCGTTCGTTTTTTTCGCGGATAGTATATATATATGTGTTGTGATTTTTTTGTTGAAACTAGCTAAGATTCTTCGATTGCGAACCCTTTTAACTCGTTTTGGCACCATAATCTTATTTATCATCCCTAGATCTATTATTTCGACTTGCAATATTGACTAATTTTACGATTTCACTAATTTTTCATCATTTTCTATAAATCCCCGAGAGGGTTGGGGAGTGTCCATTTGGATGGGTTGCCCTTTTACAGTTGTTACTACTTTATTCACACACAACCATGGCATAGGTGCATGGATTTGGGATCACATCACCATTTTCACCCCCTGCAAACAAAGTTTCACGAGGAGGACTCGCCAGATTTCCCCTCGGCATGTTAAAAATTTTAGATACCCTCTTTTCAGCAAGTAAAAAATTAACTAGTTTTTTCTTCACTACTTATCCTAAACAAATAAAACCACCATTCTTTCTAGAACCTCTACTAGATCCATTGCATCCATCAACATACATATTTGGATCTGAAAGCATCCCTTAAGCCTTATGTTCGATGCTAACATCCTTTACTGATCTATAGAAAATATGATGGTCTGCTAAGCTCTCCATTTAAAAGTCAAACCCCACCAATTATTCATCCTCATCATGAGAAAATGACACAACATCTGAATTTCTGATTCAATCTCTTAGGTCACTGAACAAACATTAACTCCTTCAAATCCACACCTGGAATAGACAACCTAATGTCGAGTTCCTTCTCTATCTATTGAAACTCAGTTCTTCCTCCACACCTAAAAACATTCTTTGAATGGCCCAACTTCTTGTTATGGTAAATTTTCAGTGATTCCAGGGGGGTGGGAGGGCTATCAAGAGGGTTGGGGGGTGTCCAGGGGGGTGTCCAAGGGGGTAGGGTGTGGGGGGTGGTGTCCAAGAGGGGTGGGGGGCTGTCCAGAAGGGTCGGGGGTGTCCAGGGGGGTTTACAAGGGGGTGGGTGGGTGTGGGGGGATGTCCAAGGGTGTGGGTGGGTGTTGGGGGGTGTCCAGGGGGGTGTCCAAGGGGGTAGGGGGTGGGGGTGGTGTTTAGGAGGGGTGGGGGGGCTGTCCAGAGGGTTGGGGGGTGTCCAGGGGGGTGTCCAAGCAGGTTGGGGGTGGGGGGTTGTGTCCAGGAGGGGTGGGGGTGCTTTCTAGAGGGGTCGGGGCCTGTTCAAAGGGGTCGGGGGGTGTCCAGGGTGGTGTCCAAGGGGATGGGTGGGTGTGGGGGGCTGTCCAAGGGGGTGGCGGCCTGTCCAGAGGGGTCGGTGGGGTGTCCAGGGGGGTGTCCAAGGGGTTGGATGGGTGTGGGGGCTGTCCAAGTGGGTGGCGGCCTCTCCAGATGGTATTTGGGGTTGTCCGGGTGGGTGGGGGGGGGGGCTGTCCAGAGGGTTGGGGGATGTCCAGGGGGGTGTCCAAGGGGGTAGGGGGTGGGGGGTGGTGTCGAGGAGGGGCGGGGGGCTGTCCAGAGGGGTCATGGGGTGTCCAGGGGGGTTTACAAGGGGGTGGGTGGGTGTGGGGGGCTGTCCAAGGGTGTGGGTGGGTGTTGGGGGGTGTCCAGGGGGGTGTCCAAGGGGGTAGGGGGTGGGGGTGGTCCAGACAGCAAAGCTCTGTCTGGTCCACCGGCCGGCCGGTGATGAGCCACCGGCCGGCCGGTGGTCCAGACAGAGAGGAAGGCTGTCTGGTCCACCGGCCGGCTGGTGGTGATCCAACGGCCGACCGGTGGTCTAGAGAGAGGAAGGCTCTCTCTCTGGTCCACCGGTCGGCCGGTGGTGAGCCAGCGGCCGACCGGTGACACCAGGCAGTGGGCAAGTCTACTTCTTGGGTCCTCCGGCTGGCCGGTGAGCTCACACCGGCTGACCGGTGGACTCAGTGAGTCCACTTTTCAGCTTTCTTGGGCATGGGTCCACTTTCGAAAAAGCGCAAAGAAAAGGAATTTCAAGATCAAATATGTACATGCGAAGGTAAATATCCATTTATAATTTGTACATTTTTATTTATTACATAAAAATAATATATTTAATTTACACTCATTCAAACAGAAATGTCATGAGCAACAAGGCATCATCGAATGCGGATATTACATGTTAAGATTTATGTATGAAATAATAACAACTGGGACAGTTCTGAGTTTTGACCTGGTAAGATTTCCTCTTTCTCATAATATTTCAATTTGATTTATTCATTATACACGTTGACTACTATCCTTTTCCTTTGTAGCTTTTTGATTACCCTCAACCCTTTACTGCTGAAGATATCAAACACTTACAAGTGGAGTGGTCAAATTATTTTACAGGTTTGATTGACTTTTAGTTGTTTGTAATGTAAAATGTAATTTTGAATATTGTCAATGTAATTGTGTATTTCGTAGTCGTTTAGGTTGGATTTAGTTTTTTTTGAAGTTGACATTGTAAGTTTTGAATGTTATATAAGTGAATGTTTAATTTTTCTCTACTTCTTGTTTTGGTCTACTGTTGATGGTTTTTCTGGTCTGGATTTTGGTATGGGGGGAGAGGTTCCAAGGGGATGGGTGGGTGTTTGGGGGGTGTCCAAGGTGTGTTTGGGGCTATCCTAGGGGTCGGGGGGGGTGTAAATGAGGGTGGGGGGTGTCCAAGGGGTGGGGGGTGTCCAAGGGATATGGGAGGGGTGTCCAAGGTGTGTTTGGGGCTGTCCAAGGGGTCGGTTGGGTGTAAATGAGGGTGGGGGGGGGGGCTGTCCAAGGGGTGGGGGGTGTCCAAGTGGTGGGGGGTGTCCAAGGGATATAGGAGGGGTGTCCAAGGGGTGTTTGGGGCTGTCCAAGGGGATGGGGGGGGGGGGTTTCCAAGGGGTCGGGGGGGTTTCCAAGGGGTCGGGGGGGTGTCCAGGGGGTGGGGGGGGCTGTCCAAGGGGTGGGGGGTGTCCAAGGGGTGGGGGGGGGGGTCCAAGGGATATGGGAGGGGTGTCCAAGGGGTGTTTGGGGATGTCCTAGTGTTCGGGGGGTGTAAATGAGGGTGGGGGGGCTGTCGAAGGGGTGGGGGGGTGTCCAAGGGGTGGGGGGGGGGTGTCCAAGGGATATGGGAGTGGTGTCCAAGGTGTCTGGGAGTTCTTTCCAAGGGGTCGGTTGGGTGTAAATGAGGGTGGGGGGCTGTCCAAGGGGTGGGGGGGGTGTCCAAGGGATATGGGAGGGGTGTCCAAGGGGTGTTTGGGGCTGTCCAAGGGCTCGGGGGGGTGTCCAGGGGTCGGGGGGGTGTCCAAGGGGTCTGGGAGGGCTGTCAAGGTGTGGGGGGTGTCCAATGGGTGTTTGAGGCTGTACTAGGGGTATTGGGGGTGTAAATGATGGTGGGGGGGGGGCTGTCCAAGGGGTGGGGGGTGTCCAAGGGGTGGGGGTGTCCAAGGGATATGGGAGGGGTGTCCAATGGGTGTTTGAGGATGTACTAGGGGTCGTGGGGGTGTAAATGAGGGTGGGGGGGCTATCCAAGGGGTGGGGGTGTCCAAGGGTTGTGGTGGGGCTCCAATGTGGTGGGGGAGGGCTGGCCAGGTTGTTAGGTGGGTATAGATGAGGGTGGGGTTCAGTTGGGGCTTGGGGGAGGGCTGGCATGGTTATTTTTGTTGTTTGGTTTCTGGTTGCTTTTTGGTGAGAGCAGTGCAATTATTTAAAAAAAATATATTGCTTTCACGTCGGTTATTTTATAACCGACGTGGTAAATAAATCGGTAGGGGTTTATCATGTCGGTTTTTTCGAGAACCGACGTGCTAAACCGTTCCCGGGCCTTTTATCACGTCGGTTATTAATATAACTGACGTGCTAAAAGGCCTGGGAATCAATTTACCACGTCGGTTATTGGATAATCGACGTGCTAAAACATCTCCCAGGCCTTTTTATCACGTCGGTTATTTAAGAAACCGACGTGATAATAGGCCTGGGGAAGGGTTAATCACGTCGGTTATGTCATAACCGACGTGATAAACGATATCCCAGGCGTTTTAGCACGTCGGTTATGTCATAACCGACGTGATAAACACCGTGATGTTAGGGATGTTACGTCGGGTTTTAAATAACCGACGTAAAAAACGTTATTTATAACGTCGTCCGTATTAACGTCGCCTAAAAACGGATGTAAATAATGAAAAATAACCGACGTAAAAAACGTTTTCTGCACTAGTGTCTCTATCTTATTCAATTACCGTGAAAACTTCTTCTAGTATAGATGATAAAACATAGATTTTATTAATATTGGTGGTGGAATGAATACATTTCTATCAAGGATTTCATTACTTCTCTGAGAGTTGACACCTTCTCCAGCATTGTTGGGTTCAGTTTTCATGATTGATATTACAGAAGTCACTAAATGAGTTCTTGAATTGGGGCTCACCCATTCAATTTGATTAATTGGTATAACATATTCTACACTGATATTCTGGAAAGGGTCAGATGGGTTCATCTGTGGACCATTCAAGGCACTGATTTGAGCAACATCATCCACTGTGGACTATTTTCATTCTTTTTGGTCTAACCCTACATCAATGTATAGTTACTCAAAAGATTTTAATGGAGATTTGTCACCATAAAATGTCCCAATATTAATTTTAATACAATATTTGAGAAATTGGTTGTATGATGAAGGACTAGACACATGATAATGTTGCCAAGTTATTCCCAACCGAACATTGAAAGTTGTATCCTATTGAAAAAACATGAACTCTTTGTTAGACACAAGATCTCCAAATTGATTTTTGAGTGTGATCTCAGTAAGAGTCTCTTGGTCATTATTTTCATAACCATGTGACATCATAGTGGGGGGAGAAAAGTGGGAATCATTAAAACCAATTTTGTAATGTGTGTGGAATAGAATGGGGTTGAATTTTTGTCCATTTTCAATAAAGTCACGTCGGATATCAATTTCATTTTTGTTTCTAGATATATACAAGGTTCTGACGTTTCCTTGTGTGATATAATTCTCTTCCTAGTCTATGATGTATATAACTACATCGAATTATAAAAGATCATTTTCCACACAATATACGCCAGCAGCAGCTACCTCACCTTCAAATTCATGGGGGCTTAACAGGGCATCGATTAGTGCTTCCTATAAATCTCTTGGTAGATATATAAAATCTTGTATTAATAACTAAGATGGTACTTGGGAAAGTTTTTTTCAAAACATAATATTTTTTATACATAGGACTGTGATTCACTACATTTCCATGTTATTTGGAATGTTATTTGGATGATGATGTTCCTGATGTAGACAAGACTTCCTTTAGAATATAATTTTAATGTGCTTCCACTTTGGTTTGGTTAGTTTGGTTGGGTCTACCTATACACTGGGGTTGATTTGGTGATTACATATCCTCTAATAAATCATCTAGGATGACTATTCCAGGGTGGATCTAGTCCTACAAGGGTAAATTCCCTTGTTCATTTTGAGCTTGTTTGAGATTTCTTCTATGAGTTTTGGCTGCATAAACTGTTCGAGAAGGTGTGTGGTTAAAGTAGTGACACCGGTAATGATTTTGTCTTCCCTCTATCCTCGACTCAGATGACCTCTTCCCCCAGTTCCAAAAACAAGTGTATGGAATTATGGTTCATAAAAAATCTAATTATATTTGAATGGATCAATTAATTTAATAACATTAATTGAACCAAATATTAACTATCAGTTTAATAAAGATTTCATCTGATGGGTCGACTCTTATTGTGACATTTGACGAGGCATTTCCCATGCTTTTGGGACTTCTAGTTTGAAGTATTGTAATAGTATGGATAACATTGGACTTTTCCATAGCTCATATTATTGAATTTTCTTATTATCATTATGAAATATAACTTTTTGGAGGATTGACCTTTAGAGGATTGAGTTATTGATGAAGATGGATGTACCGTAGTGGAAGTGGTCAAGGAAATCATTGGTTGTTTCATCTATTCTTAGAGGATAACATGAGTTTGGTTGATCATTTTATAATCATCCACTCACTAAAATTATACATACTCTTACTTTTAACTTCTTGAAACTAATTTTCCTTGTTTGGATTGGTAGTATAAAATCATGCTACTTGGGAGGGATTATTTTTTAGTTTCACCTTCCCAGTGTACACCATATTTTACAAGAGGTCATAGAAAAAAAACATTGTGGATATGGAGCCCCAAAAATTTATGGGAGGCGAAATAGTTTTTGAGATATTCATCACCTTTTTTGTTGGGCTCCCTGGGCTTTGGAAACTTGACTCAGTTATTATCCAATGCAGATATAATGATGTCAGGGACTTAGTCATTTTGAAAATAATAAACCTTTTTCTTCATCTCCTCAAAAAAATTTGGCCTCTGATCTATTAGATCATACTAATGAGATGGGAAGTACTGCTGACATTTGTGAGGTTGGGTTATATGATATGGTGTCAGATTTGAAGTAGGAGAAGGAACACGAGCTTGCTTATGTAAAACTATAGTTCTCTCTTCTTTTCCTGTTATCCTTACCCAAGTTGATGTAATTAATTGAGAGATGGATTTGGTATCTGCAATGGAGTTTTCCACCTATTGATAAATTGAGGCAAGGTCCTAAAATACTCCTATGTATTTTACTGAGATCAATGGCATGGGAAACTCTTCAAGAATATTTTCTACATAGATGGGAAGTAACACTTCTTGAGGGAGTGTTATGTTTATGGAGCATGTCATTAATTTCCTACGAGCAATGAAATATGATACCATTTCATTCACCCATTGATTTCACCACATGATAAAAAAGACTATTGTATTCTTCATAATTGAGATGAACTGAAAAAAGAACTTATGATGGAGGTCATGACATCCAGTGATTGATCGAGAATGAAAAATTATGTACCACACGAAGGTTGGTCCTTATAGAGATTGTATGAGGCACCTATGTTTCTCCACCAACTATTGTCCCGGGGTACCCATCATGGGATCACAGTGAGAGATGAACTACATCATGTTCTTATCTAGATCTCTCGGACCATTAAAGATTGGAAATGTGGAAATACCAAAGTTTTGTGGGGGAAGAGTTGGATCTTCCCATTTAGGGTAATGCTTCATTCTGGGTGTATTGGCGCACACCATTTTTCTATGGCATCCAATCGAGTCATTAGTGACTCAATAGTGTTCATAATAATTTGAGTAATGTCTTCTTGAGCCTGAGCCTAAACTAGTGTTGTAGTTGGAGCTCGAATAAGTATGGTAGCTGGTAGGTCCATCAATGGTGGTGCTACTAGTACCAGCCTTGGGTAACCAAAAGGGACAGGCCTAAAATGATGTTCCTAACTCTGCTCTGGTTGTACACCTAACCGATTGAATTCTTGATCTGATGCAATAGGATCCAAATATATTGGTGGTCAATATCCCATATTGAGTGGCTATTCCATAAATACTTAAGTTGTTGTGGTAAACACTCTTTATTGAGGTGTTCTAGTTTTAGGATCACTTTTAGTATCTTCTTTCCAAACATGTCTATAAGAAAGGCTTCATCAAAGTAATTCTGCATTGAATCTCCTCAACTCTTTTATCTCTTACTCTTGCAGAGAAAACCTTTCCTCTAAATAAAGGGACTTAAATTCTCTATATGTGAGGTGAAGTAAAAAATTTATATTTACCTTTTTCCTTATTGTAAGCCTTTGAAGAGTTAATGATGGATTGTTTGAGGGAATGCCCAAATTCAGGGAATGCCTTTGATTTCTTGTACACACACCGCCCTCAATTGTTTTGGTGTGGATCACATAATGAACAAGAATATCTTCCTCCAACTCCTTATTCATTTTGGCCTCATGTTTTATAGAATCATCAAGGGCGTCATTGATTGTTACACCACAAGACTTCACAATACATTTTCTTTTTATATAAATTCTATAACTTGTGTTTCACGCAACACTGAGTTTGAGTGCACCAGAATATATTAACCGGGACATTTATATAGAGTTTATGATTATTATAAACCAAATTAGGAAAATTATGTGCATTTTATTTTTATTATTTTTTTCCTAGAAAATTATATCAGAATAAATATTATTTTATAAATAAAAACTATATTTTTAGGGGAATTTTACCCCTTTTTATGGCGCACATATTTTAAAACTAAATTTTGGAAATTTTATAAATTATATTTTTCAAAATGGAATTCATTTTTTTAATTTTGAATATCAAAATTATGTTAGGGTTAATTTTTGGTATTTTTCCAAGCAGATTCATTTTTTGATGAATAGTGAAAAATAATACATTATGATTAATTAATTGAATTTTTCTCTATAAAATTAGTATACATTAAAATAATTTTTAAATTCAGGACGGATCATTAAAAAATATATTAATCCAATTTAGTGTATTTTAATCACTTTTATATTTAAATTAGTTAAAAAAATATTATTAAAATTTTGAATGTTTCCTTTTACCCACCTTCACGTCACATCTGCGGGATTAGTGTTAAAAATAATTTATCCATATCAATTAATTGAATTTTTACAAAATTACATACATAATTTTAACAAGTATTACATTTTGAGTCTAATAAGATCAAACTAATTTGTGGATATTGTGAATAGTGACATTAGTAAATTTTTATTTTCCATGGTTATGGGTAAATCTAATAATTAAAGGTAGATATAATATTATAAAATTATAACAACACAGTAAAAATTGTCATAATTTAATTATAAAATTAGATTTAGAAAAAAAATAAACCTTATTCTAAAATTTTATGCCTTTTTAAGACACATGTGTATGAATATGACATTTATAATATTTTATTTAAATATAATTTAAAAATTTCATACTCATGTTTTTTATAAGTATTATATTTTTAATACATGGTTATGAAAATATGAATTGGAATATAAATATTAATTTTAATTATACTAAACTTATATTCATCATGATAATATAGTTTTAATTTTTAGAGATAAAATAGTTTAATTAAATGCTTTCATAATAATGATGCGGTAATTTTTTAATTAATGGAAATATCATATAAATGATACTAAAAATATTCAAATAAATATAATTTGACATAATTAATGACGTGAATGGATTATATATATAAAATAGATATTTTATAGATATATCTGAAGTGTTGGTTCTAAGTTATCATATATTTAGGATATTTTTAAAAACGACAAATATTGAATAGTATTAAAAGAGACATAAATGATACTTTAAAATAAATTATATTTTATTAAATAATTTAAAATTTATAAAAATATAAAATTTATCCAAATTACTATAATAATGTTAAATATTATATAATTGATCTCTATGGGTTTTTTTTTCATTTTATAGTAACTATATTATCCCAAAATAGTACAAATCCAAGTTGCCACGGTAAGAGGTAAATGATTTAACTAACGGTTTAAGCCAAAAAAATAAGGTTAATATTGTGACCTAAACAGCTCTAAAAATCATTGGTTAAGAGGATTTCAAACCATAATCATCTTATATTTGAAATAATTCACTTTTTATCTATTTGAAATTGCAAATCAATTTATATTAATTTAATAATTTAAAGGATTCCAAGAGTGTCTCCCATATTTTAAAAAATGGAAACTACTTCCTCACTTCCTCATCCCACTTTGATCCTTCTAGCTTGACCAAAACCTACCCATTTTCCTCCCAAAATTCTCAGTTAAGTTTTTATGCTCCTTGTATTCTAATAAGTCCAACCCCAGTGTCCCTAAGAGGAGATCCAAAGGAAGTCCACCAAAGAAGAGGTAATTATTCAACCAATTCATTTAATTTATTTTCTTCTTATACTCGCGATTACTATTTTCTATCCATACTAAAATAATAAATCCATTATAATATATATTATGAGTTTTTATTATGATTTTTGGACAACCATATTCCTCCTTTTATCCATCATATGAAAAAAATATCACCCAGCATGCGTGCATGCATACGACTTACCATCTCCACATTGTGGTGTAATTTGTTCTTCATCACCATATTATTTGAATGGGTATAGTGATGAATATACTGGATATATATAATAAATATGACATGATTTTTATTATTTATTATTAATATATCATCCAATTCATTACAACTATACAATTAAGGAAATGATATTGTCCCTCGTGCGTATATACGACCTACTATCTCTACAACACGATGAGACTTGTTCTCCACTTTAGCCATTCAAGAATGATAATAAAAATATATATTATGGGTGAATATAATATTTATAAAATTAATGTCATTATATATATGAATAAAATAAATCATATTCATCATAAATATGAATTACACTACCAAACAAACATAAGAAAATGAAGCATCTAACACCCAAAACAATGGTAGTAATAAAATATTAAAAAAACAATATAAGAGGATAATATATGATATCCTAAATATGTATATTGTTTTGAAATAATTTATTAAAATTATTTAAAAATTATATAGGAGGTTAATACACACTCAACTAAATAAATATATAAGTTAAGGGTTAATTTCACAATCTAATTTTTATTCGGGATTGTTTACACATAAGTATCTCCTAATGAATATTTATCATCCATGTCCATGATTCTTAAAAATGTTTTCAAAAATATTTTTACTATTATACTATTAATTTTTAATGTATTTTTTACCCATTTCTAACTTTTTATAAAATGGATTTAAACGAATATTTTAAGTATTCCAAATGAGGATATTTATGTCTTTTAGAGGTGAGGAATGTTTTTTTACTTAAGAGGAGTGAGTTCATTTTTCCACTTTCATGACACCACAACATTTTGAAGTTTCCCTTACAAGATTATAGGGTTATTTTCAAAGGAAATGATTTATTTTATAATTTTGAGTCTTTTAAATGATTTTAATGCAAATCGGGGAATTTTTCTCATGAAATTTTCAATTATTTTACAAGATTATTTTCATCAATTCCAAATTACTTTTTTGGATTTTTTTATTTATTGATATTGATTTATTATAATAGAATACTAGTACTCCGCCCGTGCGATGCACGACACTATAAAATAATTCTTATTATTAACTATAGATTACTATTTATAAAACATAATAATTTATATTAATATTGAATATATTTGAAAAGAAACTGACATACAGAATAAGGAATAAAAGTTACAAAATTTGAGGAACAAAATTTAAATACCAAGCAGCTTTCTGTATAAAACTAATGAAGGAACCAACGGTGAAACAGAATGAAAACTAATATTGAATATTATGTAAACAAATAGGTTAAAATATGATTACATTTGACATTAAATTCATTTAGGTAAAAAAATCCACAAATTAGAGAATTCTGAATAATGTGGTACATTTTATTTCGAAGTCCAAAATGAACTATTGTTTTACGTTACATGATAACATTTCAAGTAAGGTAAACATAAGAAAAAATGTAGGGTAAATAAAACCTGTAAATGTGTTACATATCATTAATTCCACTACATATTTATAACGATTTTACATATATCTTACTTTTATTCTTCCGTAATAACATCTCGTTATTTAAGATAACATAGTTTCTTTATTTCATCTAATACAAAGGTCAAGAATTTTCCAAAATTTTAAAAAGTAACTAATTTTTCATTTAAATTTTACTAATATTATAGGTACTCATCTCAGTACATCATTGATATACCATACCTCATGGTTACATATAAATTGAAAAACATCTTTCCAAAACAGCACATACTTTCAACATAGGAATGATGAAAATAATAGGGAGAAAAAAGTGAAAGCACATATCCTTTTAATAACTTCCAAGAAGATCAAATGAAGGAATGGAATATAAAACACCCTCTCAATGCTGAAAATTTGAAATCTACAATATAAATCTCCATAAAGATCCACCCTTTGATGTCACCATTTGGAACCACCTTAGGAATATCATAATTTGGAAGTAAAAGACAGCATCCGAACATTGTACCTGCTAAAACAAATGAGAAAAAACATAACCACTTATGTCACCAATCATAACAGAACACCATTTCATTTATAAATTGGTAAACAAAACCATATTTCTAGTATCCTCTCCTAGTGGATTTAAAAAGAGTCATAACATTTTGAAATGAGAGGGCATCTGTAGAAATATAATGTGAGGGGTTATCCAGCAGCCTGCCATCTACAGAAATAAAAGGTGAAGTTTATCTAGTAGCCTATAATAAACATGAAGGAATTTGAATAAAAACCTGAATAAAAACTAACCTTAAGAGTGTCAAAAATGATGATAATGATCACATAAGGCATCCCCTTGATGTATAAAAGCCTCTTGAAATCCCAAGACACGCACTAAATGACATCATACTAAGGAAAATGCAGTGAAAATTTAGAAAGATTCAAAAATAGAGTAAAAAAATATAAGGAAATGTAGGTGGAATTGGAATGGAAGAAATGATATTCAACGGGGGGAATGCAGTGGAAGAAATTATATAAAGTATTGGGAAATGAAGTGAAAAAAATGATGTGTAGGGTGTAATGAAATAAAATTCAGGGAAAACATAATTTCCTAACAAAAAAAATAAAACTGAGTAGATAAAAATGAAATCAGTGAAAAAACCTGAATCTATATTGGATGATAGCCAATAATTTCCCACAATAACTGTGCCTCACTTCATGCTAACATGTATCTTTTAAATGAGTATTAACAAACAGAATCCATCACAATCAATCTAGTCTCCTTGTCACTATCATCATTGATCTAAAATGTCCCAGGTGGTAGATTCTTCCATAAAACTGTTATGTTGAACTTCAAAATATGGGTTTGGAAAAACACATGCACTTAATGACACAATACTAACCTCAATCATATTTTGGTAAGGTATATGCAACGAAGCCTACATAAAAGATGTAACATCAAAAGAAAATAATGTTGAAGATATAAGGTTAGGTTTTACCTTATGATTCAATGCTACATACCCATCCATCTAGATATATTAATACAAGGACAATAACTGGGAATATTTCTATCTTATGTTCTAATAAAATAAAAGATAAACTTATTGGAATAAGTAGTAAAATCATAGGGAACAAATGAGAGAAAGGAACCACGTAAGTAATGGAATGAATTAAATAGATCATTAATCCAAGAAGAAAATGGAATCTATAATCATATCTTTTATGGAATCTGCAAGCATATGTTTTATGGAATGAAATAGTACATCATTAGCCAAACACATAGAAGTTCAATGAATAGGGATTAATTTATGACATACTAAATATAGATACAAAAGCATCCATATCAACCTAATATGGACATCATTAGAAATATGGAAACACTTATTCATGATAAATATAAAAATAATTTTTCATATGTAAGCTGTTTCAAAATTATATATGAGGACTTGGGAAACACTTGAAAAAGAAATAGAGAAGTAGCTATATATGAGAAATCTAGGAAAACATACATATAAACAGGATGGAAAATAAAACAAAATAAAGAAACTATAAAATGTTTATGGAAAAAAAATAAAACATATTTGAAATTTAAAAAAATTACCAGAAAAACACGAGAATGTGGAAAAAATGTTCATGTTGATATATATGAGTAATCTGGGACAACTTATATATATCTTCGTTTACCTATAGCTAAGAAGATCTTCAGTCTCTCTTGTGGTAACAACATCGCCACCAGGCCCCTAAGTTCAACATATACTACAATACATTTCAATGATCAATGAAAAAGAACTAACTTATGGATGATCCAACCAAAATTTTAGTGACATTTTGTCAAACTGAAAACTATAAAGTCGTGTATGAAATAACCCCGATTCAAGAATGGAAATTACCTATCCAGAGTGTATCTTCTGGCCAATAGGAATGACTCAATTCTAGATTGGAATATAAATATAACATAAGCTATAAATAAAAAATTTTAATATATTAAAAACCAAACTCACCATTCTAGTAGCACTAAGACAACTCCACCATGGGATACACCATTAGTGTTTTGAAGCCCAGAGAGTCTATTGAATCATGGTTATAAATATTTTAATAATTTTTTAACAATAAAATATATATAAATATGAATATAACAGAAGACATAGTTAAAAAATTTGAACCCATAAAATGACCAAACTCACCATTCCAGTACTACTTAATTACCTCCACCATGGGATTCGCCACGAGTGTTTTGAATCCCTAAGAGGAAGGAAAATCAGGGTTAGAAATACTTTTATACTATTGAAAAAACAAATATAGATAACAATATAATTATAATAGATTCTATAAATATAATTAACGCTTCCATGTAATTTTAAATCTGATATTTCAAAGAAAATTGAAAATTTTAAGCTCATGTCATTAGATAGAAATCTCTAGGTCTGTGATTATGTGAAAGGGGTGATATGGTTACAGATAAGAATATAATTAATTGTAAAATGACTTAATTTTTTCCTAAAATCCTCCATTACTTTCCCCGATTTAATTTAACCAATGTCTTCTTCAAAAATATATGGAATTTTATTAAATTGTTAAAAAACTGTAAAATCTGGGTATACCAAACATGTTCATCTAGTTCAATTTAATCCAGTGTAAAATAACAAAATACCAAAGGAAATGCGATAATTCAATTTTGAAGATAAAAAAGGAAAGCATTCTTGCTGAAAAAAAAACATTAGTAATTGAATATTTTTGTAGAGGAAAAAACAACCAAAACCACACATACTTGCCCATTGAAGCCAAATTCAAGTGTTGTGAAGTAAAACTAAAGAAGGAAAGGAAAAACTTTAATAATTTTGTAACAATATAATATATATGAATTTAAATATAACATAAGATATATATAAAAATAATCAATCTATAAAAAAACCAAAATCACCATTCCTGTAGTACTAAAATACCTCCACCATGGGATACACCACGGGTGTCCTGGAACATAAATTTCAAAACTGGTTTATTCTTCCATGCTACCTATTTTTAAAAATGGAGCATATATATTTATAAACATAATGAATATTTCATAAAAAAGAAAATAAAATACAAAAAAGTAACAAACATATGAAAATAAGAAGAACAACAGACTTTGAATGAAAGAGAAGTGAATCTGGTGAGTAAAAATTTACATGGAAACGATTTTACTTGAGATATAAAGGGACTGATGCAAAGGTTTAATTAAAAGATTGAAGAATTTGATAATTAAAATGGATGAGAAATGGTAAATCTAATAATCCATAGCCAAATGAAAAATCAAAATAAAGAAATAATAGTGAAATAGTGAGATAACAAATTGATAAAAAACACACATGATGGAAATAAAAGTTTGACTTGATGGATATGAACTAAAGAAATTATACCAGATGACTTAAATCAAAGGGAGGCTGAACAAAATGATTCATCATAGTTCAAATGGTGGAATGTGCAACTTCTTGGACATGAAGGCATGAATAAGTGGTGGCCACCTAAAAGCAAATAAAATCACAGGTTTATAACCTTAAATATTCACATAAGACTAATATCATCATAGAAAAGATTGGGTTTCATATATTGAAATAAAAAATATAATATTAATAAAAACCCATAAAGAAAATAAAATGATCGGTGAAGAATACAACAAAGGACTCTATTTTAAAAACTGTGATACAAATCTAGAATGAGAGTTAATAAACACAAAAAATGGATAAATAATAGAATAATTATGCTAATATAACCTCTATTGGATAGCCTAGTACCACAAACTGCATATGTTCCACCTCTGTATAGACTCACATGCTTTAGCCGATCTATTAGAAACATCTGGGCACTGAAAAAACACCAAATCTGTCAAAAATATTTTCCCATAGTGAACCAGTTGACTATCATACTATAGCCAGATGAAAAATCTAAATAAAGGAAAATTAGAGAAATAGTGAGATAAGAAATTCATAAAAACAAAACACAAATGATGTAAATAAAATGTTGAATTGAAGGATATGAACTAAAGAAATCATACCAGATGACTTAAATCAAAGGGAGGCTGAACTAAATGATTCATCATAGTTCAAATGGTGGAATATGCAACTTCTTGGACGTGACAGCGTGAATAAGAGGTGTCCACCTGAAAGCAAATTAAATAACAGGTTTATAACCTTAAATATTCACATAAAAATAATATCATCATTGAAAATATTGGGTTTCATATCTTGACATCAAAAATATAATAGTAATCAACAAACAATAAATAAAAAAAATGATAGGTGAAGAAGACATCAAAGAACTATATTTTAAAAACTGTGATACAAATCTAGAATGAGAGTCTATGAAAACAGCAAATAGATAAATAATGGAAGAATTATGCTAATATAACCTCTCTTGAATAGCCTAGTACCACGACCTGCATATGTTCCACCTCTGAATAGACTCAAATGCTTCAGCCGATGTATTAAAAACATCTAGGCACTGAAATCATACCAAATCTGTCAAAAATCTTTTACCATAGTGAACCAGTTGACTATCATACTATAGCCAGATAAAAATATAGAATGAGATTCAATGAACAAAACAAATGGAAAAATAATAGAAGAATTATGATAATATAAATTCTATTTGATGGCCTAGTACCACAAACTACGTATGTTCCACCACTATATAGAATAACATGCTTCAGTCGATCTATTAAAGACATCTGGGCACTAAAAGAACACCAAATTAGTCAAAAATATTCTACCAGGGTGAACCAATTGACTATCATACTATAGACAAGAAATATACGTTCTCGAAGAAAACAATGGAGGTACCGTATATGGTGATGATAATCTGGAAACTGTATAGGGGCGAGTGGAACGGTGGTGGGATATCGGTTTTGGAGGAAGTGAAGATGACTAGAGATGTCGAAGAAGCTCAGTGGTGAAAAAAATGTTGAATGGGTTGCGCGATGTGGAAGATAGATAACTAAAAATGTAGTGGGAACCATAAAACAAACGAAAAAAATTGCTGGCGGAGATGAGGGGTATCACGAGCATTAACCGATGGATTAGAAGAGCTTAATCATGAGGAAAACGGCACTGGTTTGTGGGTACTGTCGATTAGAGGGGATGAGAATTGCAGCAGGACGAGGGAGGCAGTGTTGAGAGTGGTCGATAGGGGTCGAGGATGGAGTCGAGGATGGGAGTCGAGGATGGGAGTTGAGGATGGTAGAAGGTGAGGGAGGCGGTTTCGAGAGGGTATTCAGAAATTAAGGGTTTCGTTAGCAACGTTTCACGATGGATGCAGGAAACCCTAAGTGGGAGGAAACAACCGATGAGGCGCGGCAGAAATGGTAATGCATTCGAGGGGAGCCCATAATTGGAAGCAGGTAAACATACTGTTAGGTGACGTGTTCCCATATGGAGGTGACATGTATTATGGAAGAATCCATATTTAGTATAGATAGTAGATACCATATTTTATTGATGTTTTTATGATATGTTCTATTTTTATACCATTCATAGGTTATGTTTAATGTATTAACATTTTGAATGCTTCTTTTAATATTAATGATTATGATGGTTATGCTTCACCCTTTTCATATGAGGAATACATTGGACTTATTAAGTGACGGGTAGGGCCCTCTACAGCCCCTCGATGCATCAGTAGGTCTCATGAGACAAAATATTTAGGTTTTTTACTTATTTATGAGTGGTTTCTTGGAAAAATATTTGATGGTATGTTTACGAGGTCTATTATTATCTATTTCCCTCATTTTTAGATTCATTATTGATATCCCATTTGATAATTCAAATTGAAGAATATATATGGTTATGTTTTCTAGATAATGTTATTATTTTATATGGTATAGTTTTATTCTTACCACATTATGTTCAATATTATGTCTATGTAGATTGTGATTAAGTTATTCACCTTTCCTAAAGGTTTTTTATTATGTATTTACAATAGCTTCCGATGTGATAATACCATTACTAAGTATTTGATCTCATCCGTTTATTTTGTTTTATTTTCCCGGGATGACAGGTGTGTATTATAAATGGTATTTTGGGTTAATTTAGGACAATAGTGGCATTTCAAAATGATTATCTATGTTTTATTTTATATTATGACTTGTAATGCAAGGTCTAGGGATGTGATCTGGCTCACAAGACTGCTAAACTGATCGATCCATTAGGATTTAAGTATTGCATGATTATAATGTAATAAATTAAGGTATTGGAACTGGGATACTGGTGTCAGGGTCATTATGGTTGGTATCAGTGAAAGCTTAGTAAAAATCTTGGAAATGAGATTTAGAAAACATAGACTAGAGAACATAATCCTAAGATAAAAATTGAGCATAAGAATAGAAGAACATCCAAGAATTTTGGTAAGGTAGATATTATGTGAGTCTTCGTAGAAATAAATACATGTTTGGATACTATAGGTGGAAGTGGTTCTGGAACATATGTACCTTGGGGTATGAACTTTGACAAGGTGTGTCAGGCCAGACTTGACATAACTTGGTACACAATAATATTCCTTACTATACACCTGATTTGAAACTCCCTAGGGATGTTCTTAGGATAATTTAAATTTTCTCTACAAAACATTATGACAGATTTAAATTTAAATATGTTCCTAATGAAACAATGTTTCCTATTATGATATTAGATATTCATAAGTTTTTTAAATTTATGTCAACTATTTTACTAGTTTTAAATTATGAATTGTGATTCATAACTTAATCTTTTGTATGCCATTTTTTAGTAATTTTTTCAATTTTAAGGAATGGAAATCATATCAATGGTTTTAATATATGTAGGAATTTCCCTCCAACGAAAGATAATTATTTTGGATTGGGATATATATGTGGGGTTGAACTAGTTATAACTATACTGGGATAACTGATTCAGGTTATGAAAAATACCCTTACCTGTATAGGGAACCTTAATCCAAAATGTGGAGGAACAATGTTATATCACTTCATGAGACTACAAAATCCTTTATTTAATGAGACTATACATCCATTTTTAGCTGAGCAATGAATATATTCTATAGAGAAGATATTTCTTTCATTGTGAAGTAATGGAAGGGAGAAAGTTGTCATGGAAATTTATTGTCTCTCAGGAGATCCGAAACAATGGTGGTCATTGATTCAAGACACAAATAAGGTTGGATAAAGAGAAAACATGTAATAGTTTTAATTTAAATAACTTTTCCTAGAAATATAATTTTCTCATGAACATCGACTGGATATGGAGAGGCAATTTATCGGTTTGAGGCAACAAGAGGATGATAATATTGCAAATTATGAAGCTAATTTCACAAGGTTATCAAATAATTATTTGTATTATGTATGTAATCCAAATAAAAAGATTTATTGATTCTTTTAGGGGTTACAACCATTCCTTCGACAACCACCAGTCACCCAATATTTCTCATCATTTGAAGATATAGTCTCCTGTGATATTAAGAGAGAGATTAAATTTTATACATCTAATCCCTTTATAGTAAATAAATAGAATAAGTGGTCTTCTAAAAAATATTAAAAAGGAAATAAGTAAAAGTGTAGGAAGAGAAGATTTAACTTTACATCCTGTAATAATTTTAGGAAGAAACACCCTAGTAATTTCTTAAAGGGATTGAGAGTTTTTTATAAGTGTGGATAAAAAGGCCACCGATCCCATGATTATAAAGAAAATAATGAAGCTACAAAATTTCAATGCTATAATTTTAATTAAATTGGACATTATGAAATTTATTTTCCAAAGCGTCATGGAAATTTTCTAGAGAGAAGGCCAAGGGAGCAAGACCAAGATTATGCGATCACAACTACTAAGGTTGATGTGCCTAATGGTGTGGTGGTTGTTATATTAATAATCTCCTAAAACATAGAAATTTTTTATTATGGTTCATCACATTCTTTTATATATTCTCTATTTTCCTCGAAGTTAAGACATTTCACATTTTATTTAACAAATAATTTTTAGTCAAAACTACTAAGGGAAGTCTCATTGCAACAATGATATGTCTAGCAATACCATTATGACACAACAAAGTACTTTAGTTGATAACATTATCATCATACCTATGATTGAATTTGATATAATCCTCTATATGGATTGTCTATCAAAATATGATGCAAAAAATTATTATGAGAAGAAGGAAAATATTATTTGTTAAGAAGAAGAAGAATCGATTGTATTTCAAGTAGAATAATCATCACCTAATTCATATCTAGATACACTACCACTTACTTTAACAAATTAAATTCTTTGGGAGGATTATAAAAAACATATAGGGATGATATATATAATCACTAAATTTAGGATAAACCTATTGTAAAGGAATGCATTTATGTATTTCATGGGGAATCACGAAGACATCCACCAGAGCGTTAAGGTTAAATTTAGATTGATTTAATCACTTATGAAACACCAATATTGAAGTCTCCCCATAGAAAATATATAGTAGAAATAGTGGAGTTCAATGAACATGTTTAAGAGTTAGGAAAAAGGTATGTATTCACCCTATTCTTTCTCCATGGGGAGCCCTTATTCTCTTTGTCACAATGAAAAATGGATCCATGATATTTTTTATTGATTATAGGGAAATAAATGATATTAAAATAAATGAAAGGTATGATATTCCCTTTATTGATGATTTATTTGATCAACATCATAGAGCTCAATTATTTTTGAAGATTGAAATTCATTCAGGTTATCATTAATTGAGAATGAAGATGGAATTTTTTTTGAAGATAGCTTTATAGATGAGGTATAGACATTACGAATTTATAGTAATTCCATTTGGATTGACTAATGAACCCCCAATTTTTATGGATATATGGAATAGAGTATTCAAGGAATATCTTGATGATTTATTGTGATATTTATTAATGATATTCTAGTGTACTCTAGAAGCTATGAAGACCATCAAAATCACTTATGGATCATTATTGTGACTCTTTGAGGGGAAGATATATAAGGTAAATTTACCATGTGTTAATTCTAGCTTAAATAATTTTTTTCTTGACCATATTTTCTCTGAAGATAGAATATCTGCTAATCCTATAAAGACAAAGGGAATCTAAGAATTCCTTACACCAATAAGAATAAACAAGGTGCGTATTTTTATTGGTTTAGTATGTCACTATCGGTGTTTCATTCATAATTTTTCATATAGGATAATATATTTACCAAACTCACAAGTAAATGGGTTAAATTATCATGCTTAAAAGAATGTGAAGAATGTTTTGAATAATTTAATAGTAGATTAGGAAATGGTCATATCTTGACGTTAAGATTTAGAAATTATGGAATTGTGATTTATAGTGATTCGTCAAGGAAAGGACTTGGTTGTTTACTTATGCATAATTATAGAGTTATTGAATATGCATCAAGGTAGTTAAAAACTCTTGAATAGTTTTATCCAACTAATTATCTTGAGTTAGTAGTGGTAATATTTTCACTAAATATATGGAGTTACTATCTCTAGGGTTAAATATTTGAGATATATAAAGATCATAAGAGTTTTAAATATTTCTACACATAGAAAGATCTCAATATGAGGAAAATGAGATGGCTTGAGCTATTCATGGATTATGATTTCTCAATACACAACTAACCACGAATGGTAAATAAGGTAGCAAAGGATTTGAGTAAGAAAGGCCATGGAATTTTGAACAAAATTAGAATAGAAAGGGATCCCATGTTTATGGATTCACCAAATATGGACATGGGATTTATCAAGGTAGCTGAAACATCACTACTCATTCAAATGATTTTGAAACCATATTTACTAGAAAGGACACAAAGTTCTCTGTTTGATGATGGGGATTTTTAGAAGAAAATTAAATAAGTGGATGATAGTAAATTTATAGACATTGTATATGGAGATGGAATTATAAAATATTGGAAGATTATTTTCATTCCCTCTATACCTGGGACAAAAAGGGAATTATTGTATGGTGCTCATAGCTCAAATTTCTCTATACACCCTAGTAGAACTAAGTTGTATAGATATTTGAAGGAACATTTTTTGTCGGATAATATGAAGTGGGAAATTAATGATTATGTTTCAAGATGTTTGGTTTATCAACCAGTGAAGGCTAAAAGACAACATCCTAGAGGATTCGTCCAACCACATCCTATAAATATGTGGAAATAGGATGATATTATGATGGACTTTATCATGGGGATACCAAAGACTCTTAGAAGGAATGATGTGATATGGGTTATTGTTGATCATATTACCAAATCATCATATTTTCTTGTTATAAGAGAAGATATACCGCTTGAACAGTTAGCAAGAATCTATATTAATGAATTTTTAATACTTCACGGTGCGACTCTATCGATTGTGTTTGATCATGATCCCTAATTTATATCAAAACTATGGAAAAGTCTTCTGAAGGCCCTAGATACTGATCTTCATTTGAAAACTACCTACAACACTCAAACTGATTGACAATAAGTGATTACTAATCAAAAATTAGAAGATATTTTTAGATCATTCTCACTCTACATTCTATGTATGTGGGGTTAGTAATTACATTTTTTATAATTTTCCTATAACAACAGCTTCCATTCAAGTATTTATATGGCACCGTATGAAGCTTTCTATGTATAGATATTTCATGAACTATCTTTTTGGAAGATGTTGGTGAAAGGAAACTTTTAGGGACATGACTTTTTGAGGAAACAATGGAAAAGATGAAGATTATTTAAACCCATATCAAAGCAGTTCAAAGTAGGAAAAAGATATATGCTGATAAACGAAGGAATGATTTGGAATTTTAAGAAGGAGATCATGTTTTCATGACAATATCTCCGTGGAAGGGTGTTATAAGGTTCAGTCATAAAGTAAAATTAAATTCTAGGTACATCAGAGCTTCTGAAATTCTAGAACAAATTGGAGATGAAGCTTACTGTTTGGAAATTCCACTATATATATCTAAAGCTCAGGATGTTTCACACATATCACTATAATATAAATACATGATAGACCCAACACATGTAGTTAGTTAGGAAAAAAATATTTGGAACCTGAACTTTCTTATTGAGAAGAGCCTATCAAGATTCTAGACACTATAGAACAAGTATTAAAAAATCAAATGACTCGGTTGCTAAAGGTTCTTTGGAGAAACCATAAAATGGAAGATGTGGCATGGGAAACTAAGGAAATTATGATTAAAGACTACCTGAATCCCTTTATTAGGTGACATTCTGGAAATTTCGACGATGAATTTTTTTTAAGGAGGGGATAATGTAACACCCCAAATTTCATAGTATGTTTTCTTTTTAAATAAATTCAATTGCTTGCATTGCATGCAACACCTAGTTCGAGCACACCAAGATCTATTAACCTAGAAATTTAAATATATATTATGAATATTATTAACCAAATTATGAAACTTATTTATATTCCATTTGTATTATATGTTTCCTAGATATTTATATAAGAAAAAATACAATTTTACACATAAAACTATATTTTTAAGGGAAATTTTACCACAGTTTAATGGAGGACCACTATTAAAACTAAAATTTGGAAATTATATAAATTTTATTTTTCAAAATAGGCTTAATTTTTGATTTTTTAATATCAAAATTATCTTAGGGCGAATTTTTGGTGTTTTTCAATGTTTCATTTTTTGATGAATGGTGAAAAATACTACATTATAGTTAAAAACTAACCTTTAACTAAAATAATTAACATAAATTAAATTGATTATAAATTAATAATAAATAATTAATAAAAATAATAATCCAATGTAGGTTATTGGAATCATTTTTAATTTGAAATTAGATATAAAAACTTAATGAACTTTTGAGCATTTCCTTTTACCCATTTTCTATCCACATCTGCGGGATTAGTGTTCAACTTAATTTTTCCACTTATGTGAATTGAATTTGGAAAATAGTAAATAAATGGTTTTAATAAGTATGATATTTATATTCAATAGTATCATCTTAATTTTTGGGTATTATGAATAGTATATTTATAAATTTTTTATTAACCATGGTTAAGGGTTAATCCGGTAATTAATGGTAAAAATATTATTATAATATTATAAAATTACCCGAACACATGTCAAAATTTTATTCTATAAGGGGTATTAGACAAAAATAAACCTTATTATGGAATTATAATCTTTTTAAGACACTTGGATATCAATATGAAATTTATAATATTTTTTTTTAAAGATAAGTTAAAAATGTCATACTCATGTTTGTTAATAAGTTTCACATTTTTAATATGTGGCTATATAGAATAAAAATTCAAAAATAAATAATAATTTTAAATTTAATAAATTTATATTTACTATGATAATTTCTTTTTAATTTTTAGAGAATAAATAATTTAATTAAAGGCTTTCATAATAATAATACAATAATTTCTTAATTAATATAAATATAAAATAAATGATAATAAAAATATTAAAATAAATATAATTTGACATAATTACTGAAATAAAAGAATTTTATAGAAAACTTATTATTGTTCATGATATATTATAATTTTTGGTTTGAAGTTATCTTATTATTAGGATATTTTAAAAACGAAAAATAATGAATAGTATCAAAATTGACACAAATGATACATACAAATAAATAATATTTTATTAAAGATATAAAACTAATAAAAATATAAAATTAGTCCAAATATCTATAATAAGGTTAAATATTTCATAAATGATATATTTGGTTTTCTTTTGGAATTTTATAGCAAATATATTATCCATAAACAGTAAAAAAGACAAGTTGTCACGCTAAGAGTTTAAGGGTTTAGCTAAGGATTAAATCCAAAAGATGAGGATAATATTGTGGCCTAATCATGTATAAAAATAATTTTTTTATAATATATATACCCATAATCATATTATATTCTAGATTACTAACTTTTTAGTTATTTTAATTGTAAAATATATTTATATTAATTTAATATTTTAAAGGATTCCGTGACCGCCCCTCCCCTCTCTTATAAAAGGAACCTATTCCCTCGATTCCTAACACCAAATTGAACCATATATATCCACCAGAACATGAAAATTATTGCTCCCAACATTATTATTAAAGTTATGGAGGTCCACGTATTCTAAAAAGATCAACCCTAGTGTCCCTAAGAGGAGATTCAATGGAAGTCCACCAAAGAAGAAGTAATTGTTTTACCAATTCATATAACATCATTTCTTCTTATAATTCCGATTACTATTTTTTTGGAAACTAAAATAATAAATAATTTGTCATATATATATTCATAGAATTCATTTTTATTATGGTATAAACATATTACTCCTTTTATCTATCCTACAAAAAACAGTATCACCATGCGTGAGTACGTATGACTTACCATCTCCACATTGTGGTGTAATTTGTTTTTCGTCACCAATTTATTTAGATATGTATAATGATGAATATAAGGGATATAAAAATAAATATTACATGATATTGATTATTTATAATTAATATAACATCCAATTCCTTACCACATTGTCATTAAAGAAATGATATTGTCGCTCGTGCATACGTACGGTCTAATGTCTCCACAACACGATGAGATTCATTCTCCATGTTAACTATTCAAGAATGATTATAAAAATTTATATGATGGGTGAATATAATTTTATAAAATTAATATAATTATGGATATAAATAAAATATATCTTATGCATAAGTAATATGACTTACATGAAAAAACAAACATATGAAAATGAAGCAGTTAACACCCAAAATAATTGTAATAATGAAATATTTTTAAAAACATTATATAAGAAAACAATATATGATATCATAAATATGGATATAGTTATGGTATAATTTAATAACAAGATTTAACCATTAAACATGAGGTTAACTACCCTCAACTAAAGGAAAGTAAAATATAAGTGTTAATTTTACAATCTCATTTTTATTTGGGATTGTTAATATACAAGTATCTACTTTAAATTATTTATCATCCTTATCCATGTTTCATAAAAATGTTTTCCAAAATATTATTATTATTATCCTACTAATTTTTAATTTCTTTTTAACCCATTTTTTATTCTTTATAAAATTATTTGAAATGAATATTTTTATATTTTCCAAACTAGGTGCTTTATGACTTTTTCAACAGAATGAATGTTTTTTAAAATTATATAGCATGGGAGATTTTTCAATGATCATAAAAACTTAATATTTTTAGGATTCATTTAAAATATTACAAGGTTATTTTCAATGTAAATTTTTTCTTTTATAATTTCATGACTTTTAAACTATTTCAAAGTAAAAAAAGGGGAATTTCTCTCACGAAATTTTTAATGATTTTATTTAATTATTTTCATCTATGTCAACATAATTTGATGGATTTTATGATTAATTGGGGTTCATTTCATTGGATACAATCTACCATATTATATTTAAGGGTTTATAATATGTGCTATTTTGATACCATTCATGCTTTATGGTTAATGTGTTAACATTTCATATGCTAGTTTCAATTTGAATGATTATGTTGCTTATGTTTCAACATTTTCATATGATAATTCCATTGGACATAGTAAGTAATATTTGGAGCCTTCTATATCCCCTTGATGCATTGGTAGGTCTCATTAGACAAACTAGTATGGGTTTTTACCTATTTATTTATGGATTCTTGGCCAAATCCATAATGGGATGTTTATGATGTCTAGTATTATGGATTCCCTCATTATGAGATTAGTTATTGATATTTCATATCATTATTAGACTAGTATAATATCCATAGTTATGTTTTTTACTCGTTTGATTTTTTTATATGGTACTATTAATTATTTCCATATTATTCTCAAGATCATGTTTAAAGGGTTTGTGTTTCAGTTATACACCTTTCATTAAGGTTAATGATTATTTGATCATAATTGGTTTCATTGTATGCTCACCATTACTAAACATAAGAGATCAACCCTTAATTATTATTTTTTAATTTACAAGGATACCATTATTTGTATTATGAATGATATAATTGGTTAATCTTGGATAATAATGGTGTTCTCAAAGGATTGTATATACTGTGTTTTCTATTTGTATTTGTAATGTAAGGTTCCTGAATGTAATCTAGATTCCAAGATAGCTAAAATGATCAATCCGTTGTGATTTAAATATTGTATCTATGCCAATTTAATAATATATGTAACTGGAACTATGCTATTGGGGTCATTTTTGTTAAATTGATTACATTAATGGATGAAAAACACATTGCAGTCATTATATCAGTGTATTTGTGAGACTGTTTTATTTTACATCACCCAAAAGGCCTTATCCTCTCATTTTCTAATTATATAGGAGAAACTTGGTGTATAGTAATCTAAACTAAATCCCTAGATTGTTCATTTTTTTGTTATATGCGATTCAACCATATCACAATATGGGACAAACTAGGAGGATCCATTCTACTAAATTTTCCTTAATTGAGGGAAGGCGAATTTCCACTGAGGAGGGGGTTATTGAGTTGAAAAAGGCCTTATCCTTGAGGGTTGGGGCTATTCCAATTCCACTTTCATAACCCTTCAGACCTTTTTTGATATCCCAGAGGGTTGGGTTAAAAATCCCCCATCACTTTAGGATGGAGATCTCCCAAACTACTGTGGATGCTATTATCGCGGCTGATCTTCTGATTTTATAGATTTTTGTTTGTATGTGGGAGGGGTGAATTAATTAGAAAACACATAGATCACCTGTTTCTAAAGGTCATTGCATGATTTAGGACATTTTTTTATCTGATGAATGAAATCCTCAAAGAGGGAGGATTTTTCTATATAATCATATGCTTGATGAAAATGTCTCTCAATATCTTGATCTCTTCTAGAACAATGTCGGTGAGAGATGGTCAGGTCCTATTCTTGGTGAGAATGTATTTTGTTATGAATAGATATTGTTTTTAAGCTTTCCTAATGTTATAACACTGCACGTTACAACCTTTGGTGGTTTTTTATTATAAGGGAGTGAAGTGAAATTCAATTTTCCATGTTCACCCCATACTATAATACGAATACTAGATAGGGTATTTGTGATCAATTTTCACAACCTTATTATTACACCTAGGATTTCACATTGAAGGAATCCTTGTTGTTTTTTGATATTTGGATGTCATGAAGCAAGGTGACATTGCAAGTCAATTTTTCATTGCAACACTTATAATACCTTGACACCACTTTGATACCCATCATTATGTAATAATTTTTCTTTAAAGTGACATATAGTTTTCCATTTGTTGACTTGAATAACATGCACACAATATTCAGAAAACACCTCAGTAATTTTTTACTGAGAAGTGAATAAAGTCCAAAACATGACTAGTATGTAATCTTTAGCCAGTTTTTCCCTCATGTTTAGCACATCTTCTGGGTATTTTTCAAGATTTTCCTCAACCTGGTCTAACTAGTGTGGAATCTTATCAGCTGCTTCATCATAAGAAACAAGATCAGTAGAGGCTTCCTCTATTCCACTAGAAGGTAAGTGAACTAATGGTGGTTTGAAGAATGACCATCACCATGGGTATTATTCTGGTTTAGAAAGGATTTCACCTGCTAAGGATAAGGCATCAGACTTGAATGGCCTTGTTTTCACAAGTGCCTCGTGATAGGAGGGATTTCTTTTCACTTCATTTGAAACTGGGGAATTATTTAGAAAAAGGTGAAACACTTCGGTGGAGATAACTTTTAATGTGGAAACCATCTTATTGAAGACCACCATGGTGGATTATAATAATGGGAAGACCATTTTCTCCTTGATCTTCTGACCACATAGAGGGTTGTCATGGTTCTCATCAAGATATGGGATCATGAGATTGATCATATTGTAGAAATGATCCAAACTATCATGGTGATGTGTATGATAATGACCTTAAAAATTACTAAAAATTCTACCATAATTTGATAATGGGATTGTAGGATATTGAGCTTTCATATATAAGGCCATCAGGGATTCAATAACTCCAATGTTGAGTACAGTTGGATAATAGATCAACTCTTGATTTTTGGATCTTTTTTTATGATACTTCTTCTTGAATTTCTTCTTATGAGGGATTGGGGCCACTTGTTGGGAGAAGTTTGTTTAAAGGGAAGGTGTTTTCTCCAACCATGGAGGGGTTTTTGGGATAGGCCAATTGTATCTAGTTGGAGTGGTTGTATGTTCTCGATCCGATTGTCCATATAATTTGGGGGAGTTATCCCCCTAACCATCTGGGATAAGAGTATAGTTTTATATATTCTCTTAGGTGACATGTTGATGAGCCACCCCACTTGTGGGGATAGAGTAATGTTTCCATACTTTAGGTATTGTTTTTTGTCACTGTTATGTTGTCCTGGAAAGTCTGTGGGATATGGATTGGGATATACATCTTCCCTTTCTGCATTTACCAGATATGATTGGTAAATTCAATGATTATAATGAGGATATATCATTGTTACATATCTAGAGTAGGTGTAAGTGCCTTCTATTATCCTATCTTTGATTCCAATGGATACCAAAAGTACTCATGTGTGGGGGGAGAGAGTTGAGTTTTAAAAATTCTTTTCATCGGGTCTTTCCAATTGACTTCTCCAGGTGCTTCCAAAAGAGGTTGTTGGCAGGCATGATGAATGAAAACATGATTGGGAATATTCTCTAAATTTATCCCCAAAACGGGTTGTTGAGCTTATTTGAGTGCTTCTAGACGAGTATACTAATATGATTGTTGGGGAAGGCATGTGCATGTTTAAGTTCAGTGTATGATGATAAATTTGAATGGTGAGATTCCTTGAATGCCACTAGATGAGTCTGGGGATGGCTAAATGAAGGTGGATGAGTGTAAGTGACTGCTCACAATTTTCCACCAAATTAGGTTGGTGGGATTATCTAGAGGGGGAAAAGGTGGGACCATGAACCCTATTGACAAGTTTTCATCCCAGATATTCCATCTTACATAACCATGTTTGAAAGAACTAGGACAGATAGCTGAGGATAGCACCTTCAACATGTTGAGGGTTCACTATCGTTTGACATTTGCATCAGTAATTGTTGGTAGGGTCATTCATGAAGGAACCTAGTATATTCCATATGGGTCCATATGTGGCCTTTGGATCTAACTTCTTATGATACAAGAGGTTATATTTATCACATTCTATGGATAAGCTCCCAAAATGGTTGAAGAAATCAGTCGGTGCCCTAGATCAGGACCACTGGTCGTCATTAACCGGATGATCGGTGGGTCATCATGAATTGGGTCTTGTTGGGTGGCCTCCAGGGTTGGGATTGTACTATTTTGGCAGTATTCATGGACCATGGATTTTGAGATCCATCATTTAAGACATTGGGTTGGTGATGTAATATATGACATATATGAACTATAAACCCCTGTTAAGGAAGAATCTTTTTGGATGATCACATTTTTCATTGATTTCCTTGTCTGTACCTCAATTACCAATTAAACAGATCTTGATTGATGGGTGACACTATCATATTTGTTAAGGATTAATGTTGGTGTAACCATTTTTTCCTCCACGTAGAATCATTCTCCCCCATATTAATTATAGGGGTTTGAGTTTTATGCAATCATTCATGTCAGGTTAACTATTTTTGAACTTTTTCCATCAGTTTTGTTCATGGAACCAGAAAACCCAAAGAAACATATTTCCAAAGGTAGGATCTCATTAGCTATTTTGACCTATGGTGCTTAAAAACTCACATTGGACAAGAGGATGGGAGGTCAGGCTCATCACACCCTTTTGGGGGGAATTAAATCCTACTCTATGAATCTCTTATAAATTTAAGTTATATTCATGAATCCTTTTTTTATTACCACTTATGAATTGGATTTCCATTGAATTATTAATCAATTATCACGGAATTTAGAATAATTTTTATGTATTTGAGTATCATCATCAATGGAGATATCATAATTTATTTGAGGTTCCAGGTAAATGGTATCCTCTCATATACAACTTAGAGATTATGTGGTCAGTATTATGATGATGCTGGTTTTCTAGCCTCTCAGTGGAGTGCTCTAGAGTGTATCATCATCCAGGTAGATAAGAGTTTTTTATGTTGGGATTGAACCCATAGATGGGCTTCATATGTTTCCTTTTGGAAGGAAGTAGATACCACATCGTTTGGTGCCTCTTAATGGATAACATCATACATTTTAAGGTCATCTGATAAGGAACTAACTGTACAGTTTAATGTCATGTGGAAAGTATGTCTAGGTGAAGGTTTCTATAAAATTATTGGTGTGGGACTTATGCTCAAGTGTCCCATGGAACATTGAATTAAGAAGGATTCCCATGATGAATTAACCCCTACTGGGAAAGTTCCCCATGGAGAATAGGTTTTATTTGGGATATTGGGTTTGGACCTTAGAGAGGCTTCTAATGTATCCTATTTGGATGGGAATCAAATCCCATGTAGTTCAGATTTGAGGAACCATGCCTATGAAGGCTCTTAGATGAGTCTCATAGGGGAGTATGAACCTTTCAGATGATAAGTTTGGGATTATTACTAATGATGATTCTCTAAAGAGGAACCATGAGGGATGTCAAATCTTGGTGATTTTTGGGATTTTTTGGGGCATAATCCTATGGTAGATGCCTATATTATGTGAAATGTTTTTGGGGATTACTCTTGAGAAGGATTCCAATTGAGATCAGGCCCTACTTTGGTATCTCACATGTCCTAATTGTAATAGGAATCTATGTTCTTAGGTTTCAATATGCCAGGTTGAGTCATGTGGATATCATGATCATCATTAACCTCTAAGCCCATTTGAGTCATTCTCAGTGTGAGAAACAATACAAAACATAAAATACAAAATACCACATGAGTTTCTTTTGCATACAGGAGGACATGGAGATAAAGACCAAAGAGAGAGGGAGAGTAGTTCAGTGTTCCCACCTCCTCTACTCATAGGAATATGGTGGAAGAGGAAGAAGGTATGACACTTCCCACTCTTGAAATTACCATGGAATAGGTCTAGCTTATAGATAAGGAATTAAGGACGCGTGAGAGTGTGGTAGAGGGATCGAGTTCCCATCCCCTCTTTGACGCAGAGTTCGGAAGGTAGAGAAGATCAAGAGTGAAACCTCCTACAAGAAAATATATGGGATAAATCTTGGAGGGATTCCCTGAAAATGTTTTAGTTTTGAGGGAGAAGGATTTCATTTCATGTCAAAAGAAAGAACATGTGTAATCCTCACTCTCCCATCCTAGAAATAGAGGCTCTAGGTCTTAGAGACAATAAGGTAAGGACATGATTATAGTCCATTCATCAGTTACCGGGAACTCATGGGAACTTTCCCTAAGGTAGGGGTCCTCATGACCATAGGGATACATAGTGACATGGGCCATGAGGAACCTGAATGTCCAACTAGATAAATGTATATAACCTTTAACCATATGAATACACAACAAAATGGTGGATACACTAGTGTGACCCTGACTATGGTTGTACAAGTCTCGAGGAATTGGTTTATATTTAAAATTGGTCCCATTCAGATAAGGGATCCCGAAGATGAGAATCCCTTCTATGGATGCCTTTGAAGACGGTCTAAAAGGGTGACTCGTGCAGGTCATGCACACAGGTTCCTAGTGCATCTTTTTGGTGTAGGTCTGGGGACGAACTAAAATTACTTTTCACAGGGGGTATGGCCTATGAGAACTGAATGTGCCTTAAAATATAGACCCCATAGGAAAAAAACCTAGGTTTGGACTTATCCTAAGCACTATGGGTCTCCTAAGGTATCCCTGGATGGGTTTCACATAGGAAATTTTCTAAGGATGGAGGCCCACATAGGTAGTGTCCTACTAGAGGTAAAGGGATCCTCACACAAGTTTTTATACTTGGGACCCTAAAGGGACCTCCGTATCTCTTCTCTCTTCTATTTTTTCTTCTCAAGGGTTATATAGGGCAACATGAGAATTTTTTAAGGACCTATGCAATGGGGATACACAACCATATCTTAGAGTATTCTTTTGTTCTTTCAGTTCTTCAAATGTGTAAATAAAGGGTTCTATTTATTGGAAAACAAGGGAACCTATTCAAAGGGGATTTCTAGTGTAGTCTCGAGCATATGTGATCTTTGTAGGTCCTCTGCATAGGGGTGGCTTAACCTTTGGTTCCAACTAGGTATGGTTGTGCAGGTCATTTAGAGTGTAGGTCTCGAGTATATGACATGAGAATAGCCCTTGTGTGATTGTCTCTTTGATCTTTCTTCAGGATCTTCACTTCATTAATACACTTAAGGTATTTTTTATAATATTTTCCTTACATTTGACAAAAATGAATGTCAACACTAGGGTTTCCTTCAATTGGTATCATTTGGAGGCATTCATTTAATTAAGTTGAATAAAAAAAATTAAATTTTCATTTATTCAAGAAGAGGGCATCACTACAATCACATTACAAAAAATATTGCATCAATCAGAGATCGAATGACTGAGTAATGGTCATATGAATATTGAACAAATATTTTTTTAGGCTTAAAACAAAGAACCCATAAATATATATATATATATATATATATATATATATATATCATTGTGAGTTATTTTCATCGATGACCGATCATATCAGATCATAAGTAATAGTCGATTCCCTGCTCATGCAGGATCTATCCGGCCATGAATTAATATCAAGGAAGTATAATACAATGAAGACTTATTTAAAAATAAATTAAAACACAGAAACACACAAAAAAAACACAGACACACACACACACACATATATATATATATTCGGTGGGAGAATCATTTTTGCACCCATATTTTTGTCTTGAAGAAATTTTTCATACCAGAGCTATAAAATTTATTAATATTAACAAATTAAACAAAAAAAGAAAATTTTGGGGGGAACCACACCAACCCAATGTGGATTTTGTTTTCAATTAAAACTTTTTAGGGAGAATATTTATGGGTGTTACATATTATAAAATATATATTTTTATTTTTATTTTAATTTTGGGTGCCCCCACCTTAGGTGATTTAAGACCCCATGTTTGGGGGTAGAGCATGAATTAGAAGTAGACCTATATTAATAATATATGTATGTGTGAATATATATTATTTATATATATTAAATGCACCCTAGGAGGGGTTTCTTCCTCCCTACCCACATGTGAGACACATAGGTTTGTGCTTACACCTAACCTAGAACCCCTACCATATTTCCCTGACACCAGGCATGCTGAGTTGGGTTTTGTCAGACCAATTTGGCCATTCTGAGTTCTACCCCATGGTCTAAAACCTCTTTGGGGAGGAGGGGTAAATATTTTTCGGTATAAAAAAATTATAGAAAATATCAAAAATATTTTAAATAATATTTATAAAATCATTAAATATTTTTATTGGGATGTGTGAAAATTGTCTATGAATTAAAATTAAATTAAATTTACTTACATTCATGAAAAATTCCCCAAGAAAAATTCACACAAAATTTAATTAAAATATGAGATTTTCATGTATAATGACTAATCATGATCCCTAGACCAACCAATGAATGTCTGATATTTTCTTATTTATTTATTTAATTATTAGTGTTTATGGTTTGTATTAATTATTTCATACATATAAAACTGTATATCAAAATTTACGTCATTATATGTATAAGGGTCTGTGTGCCCAAATAAAAATTATTTTTCTATATTCTTCATTCCCAAAAACCCCTCGCTTGTATATGAGTTTTTTTGTTTGATGATGACAATGATAAGTGATATATTTTACAATGATATTTGGTGATATACCTTAAAATAGTTTGATGCATTAGGTTGGGTGAGTAATGTATCTTGATTCACATTCGTTGTAACTCAAGTAGTTACCACCCTATTCAGACTTAATAATTATGTTTCCCAAGGAATTCCATTAAAGTGTTTCCATTTTTTATGAAAAAAAGGAAAAATGTCCTATAAGCAGAAGGACAACATCTTTCCAACCAACATAACTATCCTAAAGTGAAAAAAAAATTATAAGCTTTTAAATGGGTGATCTAGAACATCAATACTAGTTGTTCAGAAGGATTTAAGAATTTCTTCCAAGTTTATAACTATTGTGTTATAATTTCTAAATTTTTGGAATGTTTAGTTGATGGGTCTTTGTAATAGAAGGTTTCTCTAGACATGGTTATTAATAGATGATAGGGGTGACATTAAATGGGTTTCATCATGGTTTCTGGGTGAAACATCCCAACCCAAGAGCCACGTAAATGGTTCTCCAATCTAGTGGGTGACATGGTCTCAATCATGCCTCCCATATTCCATATGTTGTCGATTAGTAGTGAGGGTCTAAGGTGTTATGGTGGGTAGGCTATACCCTCATATTAGAGTGGCACTGTGATGATAATAAATAAATATAAATAACAGAATCATAATTAAAAGATTATATTTTGGAAACAGGTATAATAATCAACTACAAAAGCATAAACAACCAAGAAACTACAATAGTATTCAAAGTCCACAATATGAGTCATATACAAAATTATTTCATGGCATACTAATATAAAAAAATGGGATACAAGGGATACAAGGTAAAAGAATATAAATTTTTTTATAATAAAAGTAAACAAAGACTAGAAGATGACTCCACTAGCTTCATGATAATACGCTCAGTACTCTCCTCCCATTGTAACACCCCAATATTTTGGGAAATATTTTTTTCAATTTAATTTAAACTTTTTGATACTTTTCATTTCATGACACACTGAATATAGCTTGTGTAATATGAAATCACCGAGTTATTATTTTATTGTAAAAAACACCAAGAAATTATTTTACTACATGAAACACATATATTATCTTGTGTTTTATGTAAAAATATGTTGGGAATGTGTTACACACAATTTTGAGTTCCTTTTATAACTTACAGGACACGCAAGACCCTATTTTTCCACACTACAATGTACTATTAATATTATTATTAAAATATTGTTATAGTTGTCACATAATCAATGGAATTTAAGTTATGAGTAAGATTAATTAAATGATGAAAATATTTTTCCCAAATTTATATAATAAGAATTAATTTTTGACAAATTAACTAGAAATGGAAATAAATCTCTTTTGAATACATAGGAAATATTTTGCGGTAAAACTATATATCTTCAATTAAACACATTTTACCTCAATAAATTAATTAAACAAATTTGATAAATAATTTTAATTATATATTTATATTATTAATTAAAATATTTAATGTTAGTATTGTATTTTTTCTTGATAATTGATAAGAATAAATCTGATTTTACACAAAAAGATATATATTATTTCAAAAAGGTAATTTTATTACCTTTTACCGAGGATTCTATTTTAAATATAAATGTTGAAAAATTTATGAAATTTATTTTACAAAATAAACATCATTTTTGAAATATTAATATCAAAATTTACTTTTGGTATTTTTTTTGTATTATTTTAATAAGATTCATTTTTTGATGAATTTTGAAAAAACACGGAATTTTAATTGAATCCCACATTTTTGTCTAATTTATTTATATAGAAAAATTATATTTTAAAGTTTATTTAAAGAATATTTAACTAAATTATATATATATATAGTAATAAAATTTAGGTTATTGGAATCATTTTTACATTAAAATTGGATATTAAAACATTTCAATCATTTGAACATTTTTACTTTACAAACTAGTTATCTTTCCCCATTTCCAGGATTAATTTAAATTTAATTTCTACCACTTATGTGTTTAAAATTTTTAAAAATTGATTAAATTTTTGGAATCATAATATCCAATAATTTATAGTATGTTCAACATAGTTTTTTACCAAAAATATTAGTAAAAGTAATTAAAATTTTTTACAACGATTATTGTAAAAAAAGTTTACTTAGTGGTAAAACATTACTTTTAAGGATAAAGGTGACCTATAAAATTGTCTAAAAGAAATTTTCAGGATATATTTATACCATATAATTACTTTTATATAATATTTTTCATTATTGGAGGCACACGATGTAATTGGGACCTCTCAATAGTGTTTACATTTTTGTATTTACAAGAATGCCACTCCCCCTCCACTATGAAAGGGCCCTTACTCATCACTTATTTACACCTCTCTAGACCTTTGGGTTATCCAAAACATACCCCAAATATGCTCAAATATTCCCCAAATCTATCCTAGAATCATCCATTTTGGCATAAATTCAATCAAGGAATCCCTTTGGTTCAAATCAAAAGGAGTTACTCAAATAAGTGGTAACATCCTTCAACAAGAACTTTTGTTTCATACCTTTCTACACCCCATAATTTTTTATTATTATATGAAAATATTATATCCATAGTATAGAAAATATTGTTATATGTTTTTATTCAAATGGTATAACCAACACCCACAAACTTCCAGGAAATGGGATACACAATCATCATTCATGTGTCCAGTTGACTACCATCTCACGAACAAATGTCATTCATTCTTCCATTTCCACTATTCAAGGTTGGTAATAATGATGGAATATATAATTTTTTATGATATATTTATGATTAATAAATTATTATTTGACACATAACTTCACAATTTCCATTTTTTGGGAATACGATAACTTCGTTTGTGGATGTGTGGACTAAGGCCTCCAGAAAGCGATGTGATTCGTTCACACTTTACATGAAATGTACTAAGGATGTATTTAGTCAAGTTATATTATATATATTACATAATAATTATAATTTAATGATAATATATATATATATATAAATATATATTTCATTTACATCATTTCTTTCAGAATGATAATAAAATAAAAACTATGTTCATGTGTTTGTAAGACCTACCATCTCTGTGAATGGTGTATTCCATTTAATATTAATATGTATTATAGATTATTATAAATATTTATATAATGAATATATATAATATTAAATAATTTTTACATTATTTAAATAATTAAATAATGATATATAGAATAGGATCAAGAATAACAAGTCAACACAAATATATAAAAAAGAAGTCAGTTATTACCCAAAACAAAACATCAATATGAAATTTTTAATAAATGGGTAATATAAAGTCACAATAAAATATTATATAGTATGATATATAATAATATTTTTCTTATATTTTTTTTATAATAAACTTATATTTACAATATATGGGGTTGTAATGACTACAATGAAGGTCAGGACATAAGGTAAGGGTTTTCTCATATTACTTTTATTTCTGGGAGATGTATGCTATATTCAACACATATTATTATTGTGTGGTATATATACTTCCATGTTAATATTTATATAATTAATTTAATTTATTTCACAATATTAAACATTAAAATTGGTTTTATTCTTTCATGGATCTCAGATTATAATTTTAATCAAGTAGTAAGGGGATTTCTAGTCTCACTTTTATTTTTGTGATATTTATGCCTTATTCACCACTCGTTTCTTTTATATGGTATATATATTTCTCACAAATGTATAACATGATAACTATAAATAAACATATGGTAATTTACATATCCATTTTATTACCTCTAATTCATTTGGTTTTATGGTTGAAAAGTTACCAAATTGATAAGGTAATATTGTCCCAAGTTTTCTTCTTTGAGACACTTTTTTTATGCACCTATATTATTTTATGAGGAGTATATACGTCCATTTGAAATTTTATACTATTAATATAATTATTTTAATGATATTTTAGGCTTCATTTAATGTTATTATTTCATGGGTATTTGGATTCAATGTTTTCATGGTGGTAATAGTTTATTGCTATAATCTCATCATTTATCGGGATTGTTTATAACTTTTCTTCTATTGATAAAATATTATGATCGATATCTCAATAAATATATTTAATTTTATTATCATATGTTTTTTCATGATATATTAATGTAATGGTGTAATTTTTTCTCTCATTCATACTTAATATTATTAATAAAATTTGTTTTGTAAAATTCGACTTTATTTCACTCTTCAGTCAAAAATTTGTTTTATACAATGCCGTATTTACTAAAAATGATTATTTTTTTCATGATATTTTAATATAATTTTTAAGGAAGATATTACTAATTTTTTATGTTTAAAAATAATTCATAATGTTTTCAAGATTCCTTTATATGTTTTCCAATATATTTTCAAAGAAAAGGTTTTCAAAAGGTTTTCAATCTTCCTTTATAAGTTTTCAAGGAAAGGGGTTTAAAATAATTTTCAAGATTAATTTATATGTTTTAAAGGTTATTTTAAAAGAAAATTATTTCATTGATTCTTAATATTTTTAATGTTTTAAATTCTATTTTCAAATGAAAATGTTTTAAAAAAAACTTATGTTCCAAAAGTGAATTAAATGATTTTAAAATATTCTTTTTTTTTGTTTTCAAATTGTTATTTTAAAAAAACATGATTTCAATGATTTTGAAGATAATTTTATATGTTTTAAAAGATATTTTCAAATAAATAGGTTTTTAATAAATTTTTATGTTCATTATGTTTTTTAAATTATTTTCATAGATTCCTTTATTTGTTTGAAAAATGTTGTTTTCAAAGAAAAGGATTTTGAAAAAGTTTTGTGTTATAAAAATTGATTTTCAAAAAAATGTTATTACCTGTAAAAAATTATCAATGTGATATTTAAATATAATTCTCCATATAATATGATATTTGTTGATATATTTTATTATTTACAGGGGATATATTCCAATGAAACCATTATTATTATTTCACCAAATGGTTATTCTTTTGATGACATGTTGTTTATGAAACCCGTTTCTATTCCACATGTTATACCATGATAAAATGATTATGAATCCCACTTAATTTCATAGGTTACTATATGATTAAATGATTTTAAAACCTATATCATTTCCATAGGTTATGATATGATGAAATGTTAATGATAAAAATTTCATTTCATGAGTTTGGTTTCGGATGTTTATGAAACTCATCTCTTTCTATGGGTCTTGATATGATGAATGTTTTATTATATTGTGGAACACATATGTATGATTTAATTATGTTATTTTTGGGACCTATATATCCCTATAATGAATTGGATAAGGATTTATATTTCATGAGATATATATGGATGGAATGGGGAGTGAACTCGATTCAATAAAGGACTTTGTCTTCTAAGATGGTCATGGGAGTGAACATTGACTACTAAGATGGTATTGGGAGTGAACCTTGACTACTAAGATGGTTTTAGATGTGAAACCATTCCATTATAATAAAAGGTATAAGATATGGTATGGTGGTGTGTTCCACACAGTAGGTGTGTCGACCATGAATTTCCCTATTATATTTTGGAACTGAACCTTGACTTATAAGGAATGATATTATATGCTTTTGTGTTTTCCACAATTCCATGTCATATTCTTATGTTATGATTTCATCGCTTATGATCTCTATTACCTTATGATTCATTTCTTATAAACATCCAATATTTATTCCATCACTCATTTATATGATATTTGATATTGAAAGGTGTTATCGTGGGAACCCTCAAATGATTAGTGATTTTTGGGGTACATAGGTGTAGTAGAGTAGCTGACCAAGGTCGTCTCTCAAAGGAGGAAGTAAATTTGACAACTTATTAAAGGTATTTTAAAAATTACCAAAAATGAAATAATAACACTACATGAAAATATGTGGGGGGTTTTATTGTTCATAAAACTAGAATAAGTTTTCTAGAAGAAGATTGTATAATATTTTTATATTTTTATTTTTTAAATGATGTTCGATTAAAAAGACACAATAAGATGATGTTTTTTAGACAATATTTAAAAGGAATAATAGATCTAAATCTCTGATTTAATTTACTTATTATTCAAGGTAATTTAAATTAATATCCACTTAATTATGATCCCCTAATTTATAAACCTCCTAACCCTACAAGAATTAACATTACCACAAATATGAAGAGAATTAAACCCTAGGCTATCTTCGGAACATGCAATCGCTGCACCCTGCTTTGATTGATGATCTAAGGATATCTTATAGTCAGTGGTAAATTAAGGAAAATTTCTATTATGGAAAATGAGGACTAATTGAGCTTAGGGATTATTTTTGAACTCTACAATTTAATCATGTGTGGTCTTGTTTTACTGATTAAGTTTGAGCTCTCACAATTTAAACAATTCTCAATCTCGCGTGTTTTTGTGTTAATTGTTCTAATGATTTATTAGTTTATTATTATTAAAAAACTCAATTAATAGATCATATTATGTGAATTAAATTATCTCAATGATTCAAATTAATTTAATTAAGTGGATATAAGATAGACCAGTCATAAAGATAACTACTCTTCCATGGGTGGTGGGGTCATCATAAAGACGTTTTGCATGAGAAAAAGATTGAAAGGGTAGAACCCAATATCATCTCCACTCTTGAATTCCAGCCCGAATAGGAATATTAAGAGTAGATGAAAATTGAAAATAACAGAATAAAATATAAGAAATAAAATAAGTAAAAATAATTTTATTATGAAAACACAAACATTACAACATGAGGAAGAAGAAGAGGGCTTCAACAAAGGGATCTTTGCTTCCAAAGCTACCCTTATTTAATTGCTTGAAGAATTGGAGTGGAACCTATACTACTCTTACCTCAACATCCTAATTCATATCCCAATACTTAAAAATGAGAAAAATATATATATTTATATAGTGGAGGGAGGCTAGGTTAAAATTGGTTTCAAGTGTGAATGAGAGGATTCTTCTAAATATTTTAATCCCACTATCTCCCACCTCTTGACCACCAAAAAGCATGAATTATATGTACTTATAGAAGGATAATATCTGAGACATTGGTTTTTCGATCCCCTACCAAAATTTGGTCTCAATCCTTGTACATATGTAGAAGATATGGCCTAAACACTAATGTGATGTCCAATCTAGCGTGTCCAAATCACCATTGACTTAATGGCCAATTTACTCCATCCAAATGCACTCTTTAGCTCTAGTGTAATGAATAAAAGTTCTAGAAAATTAATTGAGGAACACCATTACATAATTTATGTTCAAATGGTTCATATTAAAATATTAATGTGCTAAATACTAGAGTGCATTTTAAAAGGGTAAAACTGGAATTTTCAACAAATTTTCAAATGAACGATCTAATCCAAAATATTTCATAAATGAAAATATTTAGTGCAATGTGAGGAAATTATGTCATTTATTATCAATAAAATATTCAAAAAAATAGTTTTTTATCAACTCCCCCACACTTTCCGTTTTTCACCACTGGAAAAAACATGATATCATGAATTCCGAAAAATTGTGACAAGTAAACATCAATATAAAATCAAAACAAATTTCAAAACACATATCCTTGAGATCAAAATATTTCAAACAAAGAAACAAATTTTATCATGCCTCATAAAAAACAATTATTTCATGTTCTCCATTTATATCATTCAATGTATTTCTACTTCATTTATCCTCCTATGCACAAAACACTTACCTCACTTGAATTTTCTCTTATCACACAAATGTCAATTTTTTAGCAACGTCTTTATCATAAAAACTCATACAAGGGTCACCATAGGCTTGATAAATTCCTGTATCCCCACCTGATGTGATTGAGGGACATATGTTTATCATGAGGACTTTTCAGGTTGGTTCTGTGGATTTCGGTGGGTAGGATTTAGATGTGAACAATTCTGAGGCTAAATGAAGAGGGCTCGACTCTTTTTGAAGCTAAATTGAATTAATATAATTTTCACTTAAATATGGTCTCCTCCTTAATACCAATATCATCAATTAGTCTTCATCATCATGAAAAATATATGAATTTTCACACTATTCAACATTTTGGCAGTAAAAATATCAATCATCTCAAACATGATTTTCTTTAAAGATCTAGATAGGCACAACCTTCATCATTTATTAGAAGCTCCAGAAAGGCACATCTTCACATATCATGAAGGCTCCCGAAAAGGCAGAGCTTCAATCATAATGATTTTATTCAGCAGCAAACACATCTCTTAAAAATTTAATTTTCCACCTGAAGTATCATAGAATGTGGTAGCACAACACAAGACAACCCCCATACATTTAAGTTCAACTAGATTAAGCAATTTCACTTCAAGAGTTGGTTGGATATGGAGAATTGCCTTTTAATGTGGCTAACATAATAGGTTGTTCATGGATTCTATTATCTAAAAGGATTAAATGTTCAAGGTAGGTCATTATATAAAGGATTATTTGAAATAAGGGCTTTAATATCAAACAAATTCCCCAATCATTAAAAAATAAGTACCTCAAACCCTCATGTTTTGATTGGAATAAATCAAATTCTGGTTAAATCAAGTATGGTTTGGTTCTCTCAATAAGTAAGATAAATGTAAACAATATGAAAAAAATGGTTTAGAAGCCTCAAAGGAAAGTGATTTCAAATATAAAGGCAGTGATATGTGGCATGAGATTCAAAATTCAGAGTACATTTCATGAAATTACTAAATATTTGAACTTGATACAATCATTTTCAGCATTAATTTAATCTTAGTTTAATGGGGTAAATTGTTTCAATTATTGATATGGATTTAAAAAATGGTTATGAGATTAATTTCAGCTCAAAATTTTCAATAACACACAAAAACATTTATAAATAAACACAGAAAATTGAAAACACACAATTTTTTTTGAAAATCATTGAAAAATAGGAAAACAATTGAAATTACTAAACTAAATGGTTCCCTCCCCCGCATTTGAAATATTGCATTGTCCTCAATGTAAACCCATGAGATGATATATGCACATGAAATATATAATTTTAAATAGGACAAATAATAAAAAAGTTAAAGGGTTAGGAACAACCTGATATGCTCAAGTGATTATTAGATCATGTAGTGTGAATAAATCCACTGCATCTGTAGGAATCCCCTCAATGAATTTCTTTAAACATTTCCCATTGACTTTAAATCTCCTTAATGTGTCCTTTTGTGTGATATCCACTACACCATAAGGAAAAAAATTAGTCACAACACAAGGACCTAACCATCTAGAACACAACTTACTAGCCATTAGCTTCAATCGTGAACTGTTGAGAAGGACATTATCTCCAACATGAAACTACCATTGTTGGATTATTATATCATGATATGATTTTGATCTTTCTTTGTAGAGCCTTGATATCTCATACGAAGACAATAGAATATCCCAAATCTCTTGAATTTTAAAATTCTTTTGGATTCCAGCTTGTTCCAAATCCATGTCGCATTTCTTTGTAGCACAATAAACCCAATGATCAACTTCAATGGGGAGATGGCATGCTTTCCCAAAAAAATATATAAAAAGGGGATATACAAATGGGTGTCTTTTATGCTTTCCTATAAGCCAATAGTGCATCATCCTAGTGATTTATCTACTCTTTTCTATTTAGGTGCACGATTTTCTCCAAATTTGTTTCAACTCCCTATTTGAAACCTCAACCTGTCCATTTATTTGATGGTGGCGGGGTGTTCATGTTTTGTGTGTCACCCCATACTTCTGAAGCAAGGAATCCAAATTATGATTGCATAAGTGTGTCCCTTGATCTCTGATGATAGCCTTTGGTACTCCAAACCAGAAAAAAAAATCTATTCTTTGAAAAAGTATTCAACAACATGAGAATCATTAGTCCTGGTGACCTTAGACTCCAGCCATTTACTCACATAATCAACCACATCCAAAATATACAAAAACCCAAATGAACTAGAAATAGGACCCATAAAATTGATGCCCCATACAAAAAAAATCCCACAGAATAATATGGGTTGTTGGGGAATCTCGTGTCTCTTAGAAATATTACCAATGTGTTGGCAATGTGAGAACGACTTACAAAACATATGAGCATCAAGGAATAAACTAGTCCAACACAATCCAGAGTCCAAAAAATTCCTAGTTGTACATTGTGGTCAAAAGTTCCCACTATAAGAAAGTGTATGAAAGAATTACAGAACAGACTCAAACTCATGATCAGGAACAAACCTCCTAATAACTTGGTTACTACACATGTACCATAAGTAGAGATCATCCCACGCATAAAATCTAGACTCACTCTTTACCTTTTGGACTTGATGTTTCTTTAAATTTTTAGGAATTTCAGAGGCCACGAGGTATTTAACTAAATCATCATACCAAGGATGTGTAACTGATATGGAATAAAGATTCTCATCAAGGGAAGTATCCCGAAGTCGTACTTGGTCCATGGTGTCATCCTCTAGTGCCGGAGTAAGGATACTCTTATGATCCACCTCTAGGTTTTCTGAACTATTCTTATCTTTTATCTCAATATCAAATTCTTGAAGAAGGAGAATCCATCGGATAAGTCTGGGCTTTGCTTCTGGATTCATCAAAATGTACCTCAGAGCTGCATGGCCAATCAAAAAACTACTTTAGAGCCCAATAAAAATGAACAGAATTTATATAAAGAAAATATGATGATAAGAAACTTTTTTTTGTGGTTGTGTAGACTGATTAGGCTGAATTCAATGTACTCGAATCATGGGCAATCACCTGTGAACATCCCTCCACCCTATGTGATAAGACATCTCCAACTGAAAAGTTGGATGCATCACACATAAAATCAAAATGAATGTCCCATTGTGGGGCTGTATGATCAGTGGAGTGGTTAGAAACTTATTCATCTCATCAAATGATACCCTGCATGAATCATTAAACACAAAATTAGAATGCTTTTGAAGTAATCGTGACAAAGGAAGAGTAATCTTACTAAAATCTTAGACGAAGCACCAATAAAATCATGCATTCCCTAGGAAAGATCTAACATCACCCACACATGAAGTATAGGTAGGGATGAAATTATATCTACCTTATCTAACAACCTCTATCCCCTGTTTTGACACTACATTACCAAAGACAATGCCATGCTCTACCATGAAATGACACTTTTCAAAGATCAAGACCAAATTTTTCTCAATACAATGATTCATAACCATTCCCAGAATAGAGAGAAAATAATCAAATGAAGACCCATACACTGTAAAATAATCCCTGAATACCTCCATATAGGTATCAGTAAAATCAGAAAAAAAAAATACTCACCATGCATCTCTATAAGGTAATTGGGGCATTGAAAAGTCCAAATGGTATCCTTTGGTAAGAAAATGTTCCAAATGGACGAGTTAATGTTGTCTTCTCCTGATCCTCTGGAGCAATATAAACCTGAAAATACCCGTAAAATCCATCCAAGAAACAATAGTGTGTTTCCCAGCTAGTATGTCAAGCATCTAATCAATAAATGGGAAGGGGAAATGGTCCTTGTGAGTGGACTGATTTAGTTTCCTATAATCAATACACACACACCAACTATTTTTTACCCTCATCAGAACTAACTCCTATTTATCATTTCTAAGAACAATAAGACCACTTTTCTTAGGCACAACCTGAATAGGACTCACCCACTGGGAATCTGAAATGTGATATATTATACCCAACTTGAGCAATTTTTCAACCTCTTTTTTAACAACCTCCAAAAGTGTTTGATTGAGTATCCTTTGTGGATGCCTAATCAGTTTATCCCTATCCTCCAAAAGAATCCAATGCATGAAAATGGAGGGGATAATACTTAATATTTCACCCAAGGTCCACCCAATTTCCCTGATGTTCTCCCTCAAAAGGTTCAAAAGTTTTTCTTCATATTAAAAAGGGAGATTGTTAGCAATTATAATAGGTAATTTCTCACCACTTAACAAGTATGAGTATTTTATATTTGGTGGTAATGGATTTAGTTCCAATGTAGGGTGTGATGTGTGGATGGAGAAATTGGAGGAACTGTAATATGTGCACAATGAACATTGGTATCAAAATATACATCATCAAAATCAGAAAATAAAGCATCAAATCCATCAGCATACTCCACAACCATTTCATAATCAGATTGAAAATAATCAAAATCAAAATATTAATCCATTTTAAAATCAAATATAAGAGTCTTGTGCATTCTAAAGAGGTGTGGGATTACTCTTAGACATCAAAATATAACTAATTATTATAATCCCCTTAAGCACAGGACAATCAAATTCCATGGGGTTTTTATTTGGTAGTTCAAAATGGGAGATAAAAAATTCTGAATGGTCCTTTGAGGGGTACTTCATGGAGTCCATAATATTAAATATCACAACTTCATCCACAAACTCCATGGAAAGTGTAACCTCATTGACATTTATGATAGTTTTTGCAGTTTTGAAGAAGGGTCTACCTAGGATAATTGTAGCATGTGAACTTACCTAATCTTCCTCCATTTTAATCACATAGAAATCTATTGTAAAGATCATATATCTTGCCTAGAAAATTACATCATCAACAACTCCTACTGGCTATGTTGTTGCTCTATTTTCCAACTGCACTACTACTCTCGTTGGCTTTAACTCACCAAACTGTAAGAAAGAAAATACAGAGTGAGGCATCACATTTATAGAACCTCTTAAATAACAAAGAGCATCAGAAAAGTGTAATTCCCCTATGGTGCATGGTATGGTGAATGTACCTAGATCATTGAACTGTGTTGGCATTGCTAGAGTTGGTGTAATGAGTGTTGACACATTCCTTCTAAGATTGACCCTCTCATTTCCCTAGAGCTTTCTTCGATTGGTAGAAAGTTCCTTTACGAATTTTTCATACCTTGGGATTTTCTTCATGGATTCAAGTAGAGGGATGTTGGTCTCCACACGCTTGAGTGTATCCCAAAATTATTTTTTAATAGCCTCTTCAACCAAATTTTTGGTATGGATAACTCTATTTGGAAAAGATAGGGGTTTAGGATGAACACCATCAATAGTTTTCTTACCTTTTTCTTTCTCCTTGGGTTTATCATCAGCTGGTTTTGAATGGGGCTTCTCTGGAGTTGAGGTGAATCCTAGTGGAACGATATGTGCAAATGTATATGTTGTTTTCTTCCCATGTCTCAATGTTATGGCACAAACATTCCCCTTGGGATCTGGAGTAGTTTGGTAAGAAATATTTATAGAGTTCTTACTTACCAGCTCATGGAGATAAGTGGCAATCTGGCTCATTTGTATTTTTAACTCCCTTAGCTCTGAACTATGACTCTTCAGCTCATTTTGTTGATTAAGAACAATTTGCATATTAGGTCATTAGTGTTATAATCTACCTTGGGTATGGGATTATCTTGTTTTTTTTCTTTTTGATTCTTGGTCTTCAAATATCCTTTGGGGTTTTTGGAAACCCAGTTAGTAAGGCAGAGGTTGCGTGATGTTTTGTTGAAAAGTGGGACTTAGTTTTTGTCCAGAGACATACCTCATTTCCGATTGATCCTTTAACCCTTGTTTGTATGCAGGTGAAAAGGAATCAAACTTCTTTTGGGGATATGTCTATGGTTTCTACTGATATGGTCTCCCTAGGAATACTATTGCACAATCCTCCATCTCTTTTAGTTGGGGGAAACGGTAAGTTGGGTGACATGTCTCAGTGCAAAATGCCACAATGCCTTTAAGGAGTGGGTTGGAATGTCTTTTGAGCCAAATAAATCTGACTCAACATAGTTTTCAATTCTTCCAACTTTGTATCAATTAAATGACTCTCAATAGAAGAAGGACTTACCTGATGTACTCCATGACATGTGGTGTACCTCAATCGTAAAATTGATGGGAGTTTGGGAGAATCTTGTTAATCAATGCATATGAAGATAATAGTGTATTTTCCACCAATATCATCTAGCTACGGCATCCACCATGCACCTCTCCATTGGTGTGAGTCCTTTATAGAAGTATTGGACGAAGAGTTTTTCATTGATTTGGTGATGTGAATAGCTTGCACGCAACTTCTTGAATCACTCCCATTACTCATACATAGACTCTACATGTCCTTGCTTGATCTCAGATATCTCTCTACAAATGGATGTGTTCCTTGGTGCTTGAAAAAATAACTGTAAGAAAAGACGTTTCAAATCGTTCCAACAAGTTACATATTTATGTTGTAAATAATACATCCAATCTTTTTCAGATCCATCAAGTGAGAATGGTAATGCACTTAGTTTAATTTGATCTTTAGAAACATTTCTTGGTTTTATGTTTGAGCAGACCACATTAAATTATTTAAGGTGTTTATTGGGATCCTCACAAGGGGGGCTATGAAATTTTGGAAGCAGGTGAATTAATCTAGATTTCATTTCAATGTCTGATTCTTGATTTGGGTATGCAATACAATTTTGTTGATAGTTAATATCAGGTGCAGCCAAATCTCTAATGGTTCTATTGAGTTCATTTCCATTATTTTCAGCCTTTGGTTCTTGTTTTATGGTTGAATTTGAATTTCTTCTAATTTCAATGTTCTGATATTGGATGAATTCTCCACTAGGTTGAATGTTGAATCTTATTATAGACTGAGAATGTATGATTCGACCCCTAAGGCTGTGTTCAATCTCAGGGTCAAGATTTTAATGATCCCTGGGATTATTTCATGTCATAAATCTAATAAAAATGGAAAGAAGAAAAGTGGACCATAGCAAAATAAAAATGTGAATTTTGAGTTTATGGTCAAAAAAAGAAGAAGTGGAAAATAATAGACGAATAAAATATTCATATTGGGTATAAAAGGAAGAAAAAAGATAAGAAGAGAATAAAATGTAAAATAAAATAAATAACTCTAATTGGTTTAAATAATTAATTGCCTCCCCGGCAATAGTGCCAATTTAAAAGGCACTGTCGTGGGTGCCCTCTAATGAATAATGATTTTTTGGGTACTTAGGTGTAGCAGATTGGCTGACCAAGGTCGTCTCTCAAAGAAGAAAGTAAATTTGACAACTTGTTAAAGGTATTTTAAAAATAACATAAAATTGAATAATAAAACTACTTGAAAGTATGTGGGGGGGTTTTATTGTTCATAAAACTAGAAGAATTTTGCTGGAAGAATATTGTATAATATTTTTGTTTTTTTATTTTTGAAATGAAGTTCGACTAAAAAGACAGAACATGAAGATATTTTTTAGCCAATATTTGAAAGGAATAATCGATATAAATATAACTCTTAATTTACCTATTAATCATTATCATTTAAATTAAAATCCACTTAATTATGATCCCATGATTTGTTAACCCCCGAACCCTATGAGAATTGAATTTATGACAAATATGCAGAGAATTAAACCCTAGGTTGTCTTCAGAACATGAAAATGGAGCCCCCTTCTTTGATTGATATTATAAGGATAGCTTATGGTCAATGGTAAATTAAGGAACATGTCCATTTTATAAAATTAGGATGAATTGAGCTTATTTATTATATTTTAACTCTAAAAATTTATCCTTTGTGGTCTTGTTTTACCGATTATGTTTGCGCTCTCACAATTTACAAAATACCTGACCTCACGTGTTTTTTTGTTAATTGTTCAATTGGATGTATAGCTTTTTATAAATCAAAAACTCAATTAATGGATCATATTAAGTGAATTAAATTATCACAATGATTCAATATAAAGAAATGAAGATGGTAGTAGATAGTCCGATCACTAAGAAAACTACTCTTCCATGGGAAGTGTGGTCATCATGGAGACATTTTGCATGAGAAAAGGATTGAAAGGGTAGAACCCAATCTCATAACCACTCTTGAATTCAATCCCAAATACAAATATTAAGAGAATATTAAAATTGAAAATACCATAAGAGAAGATAAGAAATAAAAGAAGAACAAATAAGTTTATTATGAAAACACAAACATTACAACATGAGGAAGAAGAAGAGGGCTTCGACAAAGGGATCCTTTCTACAAGAGATACCATTATTGAATTTCTTGGTGAATTGGAGTGGAACCCTTTCTAATCTTCCCCAAACATCCTAATTCAATTCCAAACCCTTAAAAATGAGAAAAATTCATATTTATAGAGTGGAGGGGAGGCTAGGTTAAAAGTGGTTTCAAGTGTGAATTAGAAGATTCTTCCAAATATTTTAATCCCACTTGCACCACCTTCCTGACCACCATAACTCGTGAATTATATATCCTTCTAGTAGGATAATATCTGGTAAATTGGGTTTTCTATCTCCTCTCAATCTTTGGGCTCAATCCATGCACAGATATAGAAGATATGGCCCAAACACTAATGTGATGTCCAATCTAGCGTGTCCATCCCACCATTGACTTAATGGATCATTTACTCCATTCAAATTTACTCTTTAGCTCTAGTTTACTAAATTAAATATGTATTAAATTAAGTTAGGAACACTATTACAAAATTTTATGTTCAAATAATTCATATTAAAAAATTCATGTGTGAAATACTACAGTGCTTTTTAAAAGGGTAAAACTGTAATTTTCATCAAATTGGCAAATGAAGGATCTAATCCCACATATTTCATAAATGAACATATTTAGCACAATGTGAGGAAATTATGTCATTTATTATCAATAAAATATTCAAAAAAATAGTGTTTTGTTAGATATGCAAGGCACAATCTTTAAATGTTATTCTCATGTCATCATATCCTTAGGCTTATGTCATTCTTATGCATATCCTTTATTTACCCTTAATGTTAATATGGGATCACCCTTTCTTATGTTTCCTTTCCACAGATTATGAAGAAAGGTTTTATGGAGGAATAATAAATTGGACGATGTTTACATGAGATGTTTAATATATTTCAACCAATTTGATGAATGTGTTACATGCTTCCAAAGGAACTAAACTATTATGGTCCTCATACATGTACTTTTGAAATGGGAGGAATATTCATCCAACATGATGTTGTATCTATATATGTTAATCATAGGTTTCTATTTTTTTGTATCGAAGGAAATGTTTATTCAATGTTTGGAAACTAGGATGAGAAACTTTTAGTGATATCCCTTGGGGAATTTATATGGATATGAATTGGGTTGTCTATAAGGATAATCCTAAGGTTTCATAGATTTAAAATCATAAGTATTTATTTAGTAATCCTATAATTAATTTTTCAGGATAATGTAGTTTTATTTTATGATAAGAGTTTATCACACTATTCTTTTTGGTCTTAGTCAACAGAGCGAACTAAAAGGAACTAGGTTAACATAGATTGTTTCAGATGTGGAGAGTGTGGGATTTATACAAATCTATTTCCTAAGTGTAAATATCATGAAGAGAATGAGGAAGGTGGTACCAGTATTGGTTATGCTGCTGAAGAGAAATAGATTGTAAATGACATGTGAAAGTCTAGGGATGTTCTAACAGTGTTTTTTACATTAAACATAATAAGAATGATTATATTGAGGTTAAGGAACCTTAATACATGATGAATATTTAATATTCTAGTAATGGGGTATTAATGAATAATATGATGAAGCCTGAATAATGTTTTTTGAATAAAGTTGTATGATTGAAGTTTATATATTTTGGAATTAAAGGATTATTTTATATGAATCATGAAATGTCATGACCCCTCCCCACAAAGTGTACCCCTCCTTGGCCAGCAATGTGAGAAGGGGGACAATGAACCCCGAGACCTATCTCTAATAGGCCCTAGGTTGGCAACTAACACCGGGGGTATAGTAAACATACAAATGGGAGGCATTAACCTCTAAGAGAACACATGCAGAAGAGAGAGATAAGATAAACACCAACCAACTCGAACTCAGAATTGAAATATAAAAGAAAACCCTAGTTCACATATGTAATATCATGCAAAACTACTACAACTAGAAGGGGAAAATTGAAAGTACCCAAAAGAAAGTAAAAAACAATAGTAACCACAAGCCCGAATAGCTCCTTCAACCACGAGCTAGTAGAAACCAGCTTGATCTTCAGCCTACTCCAAGTGAACAGAAAACAGTTTATATATACATAGTGTGAGTATAACAGTATACTCGGTAGGAACCTCCCTGCAGTCTCTCATGAATAATTAGTGAAAGCATGCTAAAGAAAAGTGAACAACACGTGAAACTAACTCATCACCTAAACATGTATACTAGGTTCCCCAACTCACCATGGATACTCTCACCAAGTAACTCATACATGAGTATATAATATAATAAAGAATATCAAGGGTACACCACTACTACTTCCCCACTGGTTTTCTGCTTTTCCCCAATGTTGTACGTCCTAAGAATCTCTCTCCAAAAAGGATTTCCCACAGACACCTGGGAGAAGCACCAAAATATTCAACCTATGCAAAAAAACCACCAAGTCCATGCAAGAAAGTAACCAGGTAGTTTCTTGGATCCACCACTGCTCGCATAACGTGTATCATACATTCGGTGTTATACCTAAAGATATTAAAAACCATACACCGAGTAAGGATCCTCAATCCATCACAACCTATACACGTTACACCTATAATAGTATATAGGATACTATATCTAGAATATATTTTTGTGAATAACCACAATCCATTACAACCCTCTACACACATATATGGGGAAAGCTAACCGAAGTTCCTACCAGCACAAGAAGCTTCCAAGAGAAGAGAGTGGGGCCAAAGGGGGTAGTCAGCCATTCATCCTCCCACCGGAATGTTGGGGAAAACACCCCTAGGGCTCAGAATACCTATGGTGTTAGTTTCCATTACTGACAGGGTGGAGTATCTTATAGAAACACAAAAAGTACAGAATATAATATAGCTCAGAACCACACTATGGGCATTACCTAGTCTTAGACTCAACTACAGCTGAAGTCTCTTGGACTCCGGGTTGCCACTTCTAAGACTAGGTATCCTATAATCACACAACCATTTAAAATGATTTATTTCCTTACTTAATTCCCTTTTTATCAGTTCCACTTTATGATAATTAATTCTTTAAACATTAATTAACCATTTAAAATTTCACATTAAATTTCATTAGCATCACCCCCAAAGTACACTGTTCCTTCAAATCACAACCTCAGCATAGAGCCGTAGCAAGCTCCAAACCCCATGGTTTAGCATCATTTATTAAATTATTTATTTACAGCATTACATTCCCATATTCCCAGGAATTATAGAAAAAAATTCTATGCTACTAAACACAAGGGGGCTCAACACGGTTAGTAGATGAACTACCCATCGAGTCTTTGCCGCCTATAACAAGAGTGTAGACCCATTCTCCCCTGAAAAGCTAAAAATGGAAAGCATGTGTCATACCCTGCACGTATTCACCCCTTTCAAAACAAGGGTAAGTAAGACCACCTACCTTGAGCAGTGGGGATAAGTAAATCACATAAACAACCAATAAGAGTCACCAAGCATCCAAACATTCACATCCAACCCGTTCCATCACCCCTTGTGTCCTCCTTGACACCCACATGCATAAACTAATGCATCTCGCCACTCTAGGCATCAACTGGTGCCACAATCAATATGTCCCCTTGCCCCCACATATCACAAAAGTCATCCAAGCTCACACCACCACACAAGCAGCAGGAAAAAAACATCATATCAAATGGGAACTTGGACCTTAAACAACCAAGAGGGTAACTCAGAACCCTACAAGGTATTATATTTTATCAAACCACCAGTTCTTTAATCCATCTTGGATTAATATATTTATTAATGATAGGTTCTGGCATAGGGAAACCTAAAGAGTAACCTATCACAAATAATTAAACATGCTTACCGCACCATTTTGATTAACATCAAATTACAACAAGAAGAACCAGATTCATTTACATGACTCTTTATCTTTAGCCAAACCATTATCAATTAATTCCAGTTTATGTTCTTTACCAATTTACATCAAGAAATAATATCTATTTTAAGAAAGCATAGATATCACACTATTTAGAAAAACAAGAGGCAATAACATACGATCGATATTAATTTATTTATCTGGTTCAAATATTTATTATATCAATTACATTGTGATTCAATGGGATAAAACATTATAATTATAAAGTTTCCCATAAAATAAAAAAGAGTAACAATGAATCCCCTACCTCAAATGGTTATTTTCATTCTTTATACAAGAACGATCCACACAAAGAAACATGATTGCCTCATCCTGTGACAACTGTATCCACCCAAGGATGCTGCGGTACGACCTCACCAAAAGAAACCCAAAAAAAATCCATTAGTATTATAGAGATCATATACCATAATAGGGCAAGGATAAACAGAAGGAGATTAACCCAAAAAAATGGTGATAGATCATACCTTATACTGAAGATTGATCGATACTTCTTGGTTGCATCAAAACAGAGCGGAACCAATCATAGGAGGAAAGTTTGATTGCACAACCCCTACGAAATAAAAAGAAAGGTTCTATAATCTCATATATGAGAACAATGAAGAAGAACTAGGGAGGAAGATATCTCGTCGCTTTAAAAGATTTAATGGATCGGTGGTTTAAGATACGCTAGGTTTTCCATTAAAAGCGAATCGCATTAAACCACGTGGTTTGACAAAGTAAAAATGTCCCGAGCCTTAGGATAAATTAATATTGGAGTTATGGCCTACAAATCTTCCTTAGAGTCTTTAAAATATGTTTTTAAATGTATTTTACGTCAAAGGAAACGTTAAAGGGGTAAAACCATAGGAAGATGGAAACACTGTTCACAAACTCAAAATTTGGAAATGGAAATAGAGGTTACTGATAAACCTCACCGTTCTGGAAACACTATTCACAAACACAATATTTGTTAATGGAAATAGAGGTTATCGATAGAGGTTACTGATAGACCTCACCATTCTCGAAACACTATTCACAAACTCAAAATTTGGAAAAATAATAGGGGTTACCAATAGAGGTTACCGATAGATGTTACTGATAGAACTATTCACTGATGGAAGTGTTCATATAATTGGAAATTTGGAAAAGGAAATAGAGGTTACCGTTAGATGTTACCGATAGAAATGTTTACCGATGGAACTAGCCATAGAATAGGAAATTTGGCAAAAGAAAGAGAGGTTACTGATAGAACTGTTCACCGATGGAACTGTTCATAGAATTGGAAATTTGGAAATGGAAAGAAAAGTTACCGTTAGAGTTGATCAATAGAACTGTTCACCGTTGGAACTATTTATAGAATTGGAAATTTGGAAAAGGAAAGAGAGGTTGCCATTAGAGGTTATTTATAGAACTATTCACCGATGGAACTGTTCATAGAATTTGAAATTTCGAAAAGGAAAGAGAGGTTACCGTTTGACCTCACCGATAGAACTGCTCATCGATGGAACTATTCATTGAAGGTTACTGATGACACTGTCCACCAAGGTTCACCGATGAAACTGTTCAAAAAAGGTTACTAATGCTATTGTTCACCTATGGTCACCAATGCACTATTCACATAAGGTTACCGTTGCACTGTTCACAACTATCTACAATTGGAACTATTCACGAAACTGGAAAATTGGCATAGTGTTGGGGAATAATCTCCTTGACCTCCCAAATCACCTCATACACATGATTTTTGCAAAGGAATGGACCAGAGAGTTCTGGGCCATTACATCAGATACCTCTCAAAACATTCTTGACCTTGATAATTCTAAACCCACCAAAAAGGGAAAACAAAAAGGGGTCCGAACAACCACCTACAAAGATACCTCTCAAAAGTGAGTAAGCCACAAGAAGCAACAAAAGAAATTCATACTATAAACATGAAAGGTATATAACCACAAAGGGGACATTATTACATGAAAATAGTTCAACATCAAATAAATCTAGGTACTGAGAACATATTTGTGACTCATGTTCCAAGGTACTCTCCTCCATGCCACTGTGTCTCCACAAGATACGAATCAAGGGGATATAATGCATGCACAACACCTTCTCTTTGCAGTCTTGTATCTCCACAGGTTACTCCTCAAAGGTCACATCATCATCAACATTGATCTCTCCCCAATCGATGACGTGAGAGTCATCATGAAGATAATGAAGGATATGTGATACATGGAAAACATCATGTATCCAACTCATCTGCTAGAGAATTTATACTCGATATTCCACATCTCCAACACAAGATAACACCTCAAATGTCCTAACAAACTAGGGAGAAATATTACTTCCATGACCAAACCTTCGCTGCCCATTATAGGGAGTCACCTTCAGAAACACATGGTCACCAAAATCAAACTATAAGGGCCTCCTCCTTTGATTGGCAAATGATTTCTGACAATCTTGCACCGTCTTCATCATCTTGCGAATCACCTGAACCATATTTGTTGTATTCTGCACTAGTTCCGGTCTGAGAATTGTTGACTCTTCGACCCCATTTCAGCACAGCATAGAACGGAAATTTCATCCATAAAAGGCTTCAAAAGGCGACATTCTGATGGTGGAGTGAAAAAATATTATTGTAAGTGAACTCCACCAAGCATAAGTGCCTCATCAACAAACCTCTAAAATCCAGGACACAAGATTGTAACATTTCTTCAAGAGTCTGGATGGTCCGCTCTGTCTGACTGTCCGTTTGAGGATGAAAATCAGTACTGAGGTATAGCTGAGAACCAAAATCATGTTGGAAGCCTCTCCACACCCTAGAGGTAAAGTAAGGATCTCAGTCAGAAATGATCGTCCTTGGGACTCCATGATGTCTCACAACCACCTCTAGATACTACCTCAACAAAAATTCCACTAAGCTCGACTCCTTGATTACTATAAAGTGGGATGATTTTGTTAAATGATCCACTACCACCCAAATAGCATCATGTCCTCCCTGAGTTCGAGGTAAACTATTAATAAATTCAATTTAGATGTCCTCCCACTTCTACAATGGAATATCTAATGGATGGATTAGACCACTAGGAACACGGTGTTCGGCCTTCACCTTTTGGTAGATCAAACATCGAGACACAAACTCCGCAACCGCACGCTTCAGCCCATGCCACCAAAAATGGATCCTCAAGGCTTGGTACATCTTTGTCACGCCATGATGAACTGCTATAGGTGAACTATGGAACTCTCTGAGAATCATCTCTCAAATCATCAAAGGAAAAAAAGCCTTTTGTGATCAAAAACTTGATGTTGTTCATCCTCTGACCAACCATCAGGGGCCTCACCACAAACAACTCGGTCTCTCCACACCTCCACCTCAAGATTTCCCAATTGGGAATCTTCCACTTGCTTCACGAGATATGACTTCACCATCATCTGAAAAAGACAACCTATTCCCCCCAACTTCTACCATATCAAGATATAATGTTGATAGTTCTTCCATTACTCTCCAGGTGTAACCAGATTCAAGCACTGCATCACTGCATCACTATGTGACTTCTGACTCAGTGAATTAGCTTCAAAATTCACCTTTCCAGGTGTATTCGATATTTCGAAGTCGTATTCCTGTAAGAACTATATCCACCGACGTTGTCATAAGTTCAAGTCACACTAGGAGAAAACATACCTCAAACTCTTATGATCAGTGAAAAAAACAAAGCGCTCACCAATGAGGTAATGTCTCCACAACTTCAAAGAAAACACCACAGATTCCAACTCAAGATTGTCAGTGGCATAGTTACATTCATGGGAACATAATTGCAGAGACCCATAAGAAACAATTGATCTTTTCTGCATCATAACACAACCCAACCTCAGATGCGTAGCATCGTAGAAAACATCAAACTGAACTCCCTAACCTGGAAGGCAAAGATCTACAACACTTACTAAATTATCCTTTAGATACTCGAAAGCTTCCTGAAACTGATCTGTCCATATGAACGCTTGATCCTTCATGGTCAATGTTGTCAGAGGAGTCACAAATCGAGAGAAATCAGCTATGAACCTCCTGTAGTAGCCTATGAGACCAAGGAAACATCGCAACTCCGACACTGTCTTGGGGGATTCCCAAGACACAAATACTTCTATCTTTGATGGATCCATAGCTACTCCCTACTTGGACACAACATGCCCCATGAAAAATAATTCTCAAACCTAAAACTCAAACTTCGACAACTTCCCAAACATCTGATGCTGACGAAAGAACTCCCAAAACAATGTGTAGAAGCTCTGCATGATCCTCCTCAGATGTAGAGTACACAAGGATGTCATCAATGAAAACTACCATGAACATGTCCTAGAACTCATGGAACACATCATTCATCATTCCCAAGAACACAGATGGAGCATTCGTCATTCCAGAAGACATTACAATGAACTCATAATGCCAATGAAGACAACAGAAAGCAGTTTTCGGGATATCCTCATCCTTCACACGCATCTGATGATATCATGACTGCAAGTTGATATTTGAGAACCAAATTTCACCCTTCATTTGATCTAATAAATCATCAATCTTCAAAAGAGTATAGTGATTCAGTATTTTTTACCTTTTTTAAGCGATGATAATCGACACACAACTGCAAACTACCGTCAGCCTTCTTCACGAACAAAACTGGTGCACCCCACAGTGACACACTTGGCCGAACAAAAACGTAATGTAAAAAACCATCAAACTGTATACATAGATCTCATAACTCATAAGGGGACATCTTATATGGAGACATAGAGATAGTAGATTCTCTGGGAAGTAGCTCGATCCCAAACTCGATCTCTTGTCGAGGGGGTAATTCTACAACCTATTCTAGAAAGACATCAGGGTACTCTTCTACGACCCTAGGAAATGCCAACTGCTGAACCTCTAAGGAACTCAACATCATCTCAACCATCATGGAAAATAAGGAAAGAACATTCCTATGACCCATCCTAGGATCTCACTCGCCAACAAACACCATTGTCTCTCCATACACACCAAAGAAAACGACCTTATTCTTGAAGAAATACATGATATCCTACACCAAATACAACTAATCCATGCCAAGGATGACATCATATGGTTGTATTCGTAAACATAGGAAATCTCCCCAAGAGAGGAGCTGCTCCAAAACTAGCTCACAGTTTCTACATACTTCAAAAAAGTCATCTCGACCTCCAACTAGAGTAGTCAACACCAAGGGCACTGGAAGCCTCTCTAACTCAAGTCCCAAAGCATGGAAAAGGGTAGGTGATATGAAGGAGTGTGTTTCTCATGAATCAAACAAGGCATAAACCATGGTATAAATCAATCAAAGGGTACCTCAAATGATGTCTGGTTCACATGGAGATGGAAACGCTTGAGTATGAAGCTGACCACGACCACCTCCACGGCCTCTATAACCCTGATGATGACCACCACCACAATCACACTTTGTTCTCTAAGGACGGGGAGCGTCGCATGGCTACCCTTTGTCTGCCCCATCTACCCTCTGTTGATCTAAAGTTGTTGCAACCTACTACTGCTGCCTCAACTGGAACTACCTCAAGGGAGGAACCTGGAGCAGAGCACCTGGTTCAAGATGACTGCTCTGAAAGTTTGAGAACTCCCACTGCTGATGAACTTGACCACCACAAGAAAAACAAGTTCTTGATCCCTTGGAATATGCCTGAGAGTTGCTGCCTCCATAGAAACAAGATGTGAAGGGCTCAGACCTACCCCCGGATCAACAGAAACTCTTCTGCCCTGAAAACTGGGTACCTCGGACCATAGCTCTGCTTCATGAGAAATCACGATGACTCCCCTCTCATGATGACCTGGTTCTAGCCAGTGTCCTCTTGACAACCTCTACCGTCACCAGTACCCCAAGAAATGTATTCAACATAAATGGGGTGACCTGGCGCTGGATTTCTGGATACAAAGCCTCCTCAAAATGCATCACCCTGGCCTCCTCATTTTGAAATAGGTCCGAAGCATATTGTAAAAGGTTCTTGAAACAGATACCAAAATATTGCACACTGGAGATCTCTTGTAGAAGGGTAAGAAGCTCCTGGTGACTGGACGCTTTCGCGGTAAAAGAAATAAACTCGACTCTAACCTTGTCTCGGAACTCCTCTCATGAGATCGCGGACTCCTCAAAATCCCCAAGGAATACAAATCACCATTGCCTCACTGATACTTTCCGCATCATCACAACCAAGGACACACAGTGCTCCATCTGAGCACAGATCGAACAGAAGTCAATCTTGACCTCCTCTACCCAGTCTTCCATGACTGCATCTGAAACGGATCCCTCGTACTTCTACAGACTCTGGCGCTGAAACTCTCTGAGTGTCCTCCTTGAAGTGTCATCATCGTCAACCTCTACCTGGTGATGATCTGCTGGCACAAAATGCTGGAAATCTTCTATGCGATCCTAACGAGGGCGTCGACCTAGAGACATACCTGAAAAATACAAATAGTTAGATCTCCAAAACCTGGAATGTGGAAGACTCAGAATTAATTAATTAATTGTTTTATCTCATTGATTTTAGGTTAACCTATGCCAAGGTCTACCCATTCAAACATAGTCACAAAGAATAATGATGAATTATCCGTTCCTTGTTCTCTACCCTGCAACTAGTATCACCTTGTTTAGTAGCCATTGTAAAATTAAAGGTCCATAAATCAGATCATAGGGGGTCCTGAAATCCTATGTCTCAACCGGTCTCTAGTGTTTACATCACTTTCTAAACATGAATGAAACTATTTCACTACCAAACCATACAACCTCACCTGTGCCTAACTCCAAACTCCATCATATCTCTCAACCTACCTCTGATACCACTCTGTCATGACCCCCTCCCCACAAAGTGTACCCCCCTGGGCTAAAAATATAATAAGAGAGATAATGAACACCGAGTCCCACCTCCAGTAGCCCCTGGGTTGGTTACTAGCACCGAGGGTATAGTAAACACCCAAATGGGAGGCATTAAACTCTAAGAGAACACATACAGAAGAGATAGATAAGATAGACACCAACCAACTCCAACTCAGAACTGAAATATAAAAGAAAACCCTAGTGAACATATGTAATGTCATGAAAAACTACTATAAATGGTAGTGGAAAACTAAAAGTACCCAAAAGAAAGTAAAAACAGTAGAAACCACAAGCCTGAACAACTCCTGCAACCCAAAGATAGTAGAAACTAGCTTGATCTCCAACCTACTCCAAGTGACCTGAATAATAGTTTATATATACATAGGGTGAGTATAACAGTATACTCAGTAGGATCCTCCCCGAATCCTCTCATGCAAAAGTAAAGAAAGCTTGCTAAAGCCCAGTGAACAACAAGTGAAACTAACTCATTACCTAACCAGGTATACTAAGTTCCCATCCTCACCATGGCTACTCTCACTAAGTAACGGATACAATAGTATATAATATAATAAAGAATATCAAGGGTACCCTGCTACTACTTCCCCACTAGTTTTCCACTTTTCCCCAACATCATACGTCCTAAGAATCTCTGTCCAAAAAGTCTTGCCCGTAGACACCCGGGTGAAGCACCACAATATGCACCTTGTGCAAAAAAAAAACAACCACGTCCTTGCAAGAAAGTGACCAGGTAGTTTTCGGGAGCCACCATAGCTTGCATAACTTGTATTACACATCGGGTATGATACCACAATCCATTACATCCCTTACACCCAGTAAGGATCTTCAAGAAATCACAGCCTATACATGTTACACCTATAGTATTCCGTAGGATACTATATCCAAAATATATGTGTGTGAATAACCACAAGACATTACAGCCCTCTACACACATATATGGAGAAAACTAACCACTGCACCTACCAGCACAAGTAATTATCAAGATAAGAGATCGGGGCCAAAGGGTATAGTCGGCCATTCATCCTCCCACTAGAATGTTGGGGAACACACCCCATAGGGCTCAGAATCCATGGGGTTTCAGTTGACCTTACTGACAGGGTGGAGTAGCGTATAAAAACACAAAAATTACAGAATATACTATAGCTCACAACCACACTATGGGCATAACCTAGTCTTAGACTCAACTGCAACTAATGTCTCTTAGAATTTGGGCCGCCACTTCTAAGACTAGGTATCCTATAAGCACACAACCATTTAAAAAGCATTATTACCTTACTTAATTCCCTTTTTATCAGTTCCATTTTACATTAATTAATTCTTTAAACATTAATTATCCATTTAAAATTCCACGTTAAATTTCATTAGCATCACACCCAAAGTACATTGTTCCTTCAAATCACAACCTTAGCATTACGCCCTAGTAAGCTTTAAACCCCATGGGTTAGCATGATTTATTCAATTATTTATTTATAGAATTACTTTCTCATATTCCCAAGAATTTTAGAAAAACATTTTATGCTACTAAACACAAGGGGGCTCAACACGGTGAGTAGATGAACTACCCGTCGAGTCTTTTCCACCAATAGCAATAGCGTAGACCCAATCTCCCTTGAGAAGATAAACACGGAAAGCATGTGGTATACCATGTGTATCTTCACCCCTTTTAGAAGAAGGGTAATTAAGACCAGCTGCCTTGAGAAGTGGGGATAAGTAGAGAACATAAACAACCAATAAAAATCTTCAAGCCTTCAAACATTCACATCCAACCCGTTCCATCATCCCTTGTGTCCTCCCTGGCACCCACATGCATAAATCGATGCATCTTGCCACTCTAGGTGTCAACTGATACCACAATCAATTGGCCTCTCTACCACCACATATCACAACAGCCATATAGGCTCACACCACAACACAAGAAGCATGAAAAATAAACATCATATCAAATGAGCTCTTAGCCCATAAACAACCAAGAGTGTGACTCTGAGCCCTATAAGGGATTATCTTTTATCAAACCACAAATTCTTTAATCCATATTAGATTAACTGATTTATTAATCATAGGTTACAACATTGGGAAACCTAAACAGTAAGCTATCATATATAATTAAACATGTTTACTGCACAATTTTGATTAACATCAAATTACAACGAGAAGAACCAGATTCATTTACATACCTCTTTATCTATAGCCAAACCATTAGCAATTAATTCTGGTTTACCTTTTTTACCAATTTCCATCAAGAATGAACATCTATACGAAGCAAGCATAGATATTACACTATCTAGAAAAATAAGAGGCAATAACATATGATCAATATCAATTTATTTATCCATTTCAAATATTTATTATGTCAATTCCATTGTGATCCAATGGGATAAAACATGCTAACTATACAGTTTCACATAAAATAAAAGAGAAACAATGAATCCCCTACCTCAAACAGTTCTTTTCATTCTTTATACAATAACAATCCACACAAAGAAACATGATTTCCGCCTCCTGTGACAACTATATTCACACGAGGATGCTGCCGTACGACCGCACCGACGGAAACCCAAGAAAACTCCATTAGTATTATAGAGATCATATACCATAATAGGGAAAGGAGACACAAAAGGAGACAAACCCAAAAGAATGGCGATAGATCATACGTTATACCAAATATTGATCGATACTGTTTGGTTTCATCAAAATAGAGCGGAACCAATCCTAGGAGGAAATTTTGATTCCACAATTCCTACGAAATAGAAGGAAAGTATCTAGCGTCTCATAGCTGATAACAAGGAGGAATAATGAGGGAGGAAGATATCCCATCCCTTTTGAAGATTTAACAGAGCATTGGTTTATGATATGATAGGTTTTTCATTTAAAGAAGATCACATTAAACAACGGAGTTTGACCATGTAAAAACGTCCCAAGCCTTAGGATAAATTTATATAGGAGTTATGGACTTTGAATCGGCCTTAGAGTCCATAAAATAAGGTTTTAAATTCATTTTACGTCAAAGTAAATGTTAAAGGGGTGAAACTATAGGAAGGTGGAAATAATGTTCACAAACTCAAAATTTGGAAAAGGAAATAGAAGTTTTCGATAGAACTCACCATTCTGGAAACACTGTTTATGAACTCAAAATTTGGAAAAGGAAATAGATGTTACTGATAGAGTTTACCAATAGAGGTTACCAATAGACCTCACCATTATGGAAACACTGTTCACGAACACAAAAGTTGGCAAAGGAAATAGAGGTTACCGATAGACCTCACCATTCTGGAAACACTGTTCACAAACTCAAAATTTGGCAAAGGAAAATAAAGGTTACTAATAGAACTATTCACCATTGGAACTGTTCATAGAATTGGATATTTGGAAAAGGAAAGAGAGGTTGACATTAGAGGTTACCGGTAGAACTGTTCACCGATGGAACTGTTCATAGAATTGGAAATTTGGAAAAGGAAAGAGAGGTTACCATTAGAGGTTAGCAATAGAACTATTCATCGATGGAACTGTTCATAGAATCGGAAATTTGGCAAAGGAAATAGAGGTTACTATTAGAGGTTATCGATAGAACTGTCCACCGATGAAACTGTTCATAGAATTGGAAATTTGGCCAAGGAAAGAGAGGTTACCATTAGAGGTTACCTATAGAATTGTTCACAAATAGAACTGTTCATAGAATTGGAAATTTGGAAAGGAAAGAGAAGTTACCTTTAGACCACATCGATAGAACTGTTCATCGATGGAACTATTTAGAGAAGTTTACTGATGAAACTGTTCACCCAGGGTCACCAATGACACTGTTCACAAAAGGTTACCGATGACACTATTCACCTAAGGTCACTGATGAACTTTTCACTGAAAGTTACTGTTGCACTGTTCACAACTGTCTACTGTTGGAACTGTTCACCGAACTGGAAAATTAGAAAAGTGTTAGGGATAAGTCACCTGGACCTCCTGAATCACCTCATACTTTTGATTTTTTCAAATTAATGGACTAGAGAGTTCTAGGACATTACGTGAAACATATTAATATTTTCAATATAATTTTTCCATTAAGGATTTAAAAGGATGTTTTGAATGGTGCTGATCACTTATAAAATTGATTTAATAGAAAGGAAATATTTTTGTTAAGGGAAGGTAACCCTTAATCTGTTCCTGATGCTGAGAAAATTGTGTTTTTATTGGATAAAGAGATGATTCATATAGAAAAAGTAAATTGGATAGTACGTATTACCATGGAAATGAGTATTAATTTGTTGATAAATGGACTATGATATTTTTTATGGAGTTTACAACATTTTCTGGATTTAGGAAATATATCCAAAATTATTTTGATTAAGAAGGAATGAATTTTTTCAAAAATTATTTATGTTATTTCTAGTTAATACCATGTTTCAAGAGAATACAAGATGAATTTATTCACATGGTTGAAATGTGAAAACTAATATCAAGTTTATGATATAATATGAAATCAATTTTATGCTGATTTTGAGAAATTTAGGGACCTTATTTATAGTTTTTTGTATTTTAATCATTCAAATGGGTTACAGGTTTGACCATTTATGGAATGGATTAATATAAATTTCAGATATTGTTTTATAGATTATAATATTATCTCTCCATATGAGGATTTATGAATATTTTAAATCCTATGTAAACCATTTTTGTGATGTTAACTCAAGGTATATAAAATGAAATATCATTCTATTGATTGATCTCATGATATGATCATTCTCCAGGAATGAAAAATTAAACATCATTTCTTGGAATAAGAGATGAATGGGAAATTGATAAAGGAACAACCCAAATGTGATATTTTTCTTATGAAATGAAATTCAATCAAGTAATTAAATTTTCTAATAAAAATTATTCAATTTTTGGAACAAGGATCTTAAAATAAATTTTTTTTCTATTATCATAATTTTTTATGATATCAATGACCTCTTTCACACCTCTTTGGTTTTTTATTTTGTGATTGTTATCTTTATCTAGATCACCCACATTCTTATAATCAAATGTATTTATCACTCACTTTAATTTTTCACACTTTTATTCTATTTAAAAATCATCACCTATGTTCTCATACGTGGAAAACTAGTTATGTGTTACTTTGGTTAATCATTATGGTTCCAAATTTACCTTTATATTGTAAGTTTTAGAATTCATTTTTATTATGGGTTTCTATGAAAGGAACTTTCAAGTATTAAACCATTGAAAACCAAAATGAATTTCTAGGGTGAAATTAATTCAATGTGGGTTAGAATTTAGCACCATGAGATTTTGTGAAATATTTTTTTTTTCAAATCAATTTAAACTTTTCGATATTTTTCATTTCACGCCACATAGAATATAGAATGTGTTATATGAAGGCAATAAGTTATTATTTATTTGTACTCAACACCAGGTTGATATTTCACTACACCCAACACTTATATTTTATTATGGTAGATGAAACAATGTGTTTGTATTGTGTTACACACAATGTCGAGTTCCATTGATAACTCGTGTGTCATGCAATATGTAGTTTTACTAAACTATAATGTACTATTAATATTATTATTAAAATATTATTATAGTTGTCATATATTCAATGTAATGGATGTTATGAATAATATTAATTAAATTATAAATATATGGTTTACACATGTATATAATAAAAATTATTTTCTAACCAATTAATTAGAAACCAAAATAATACCATTTTGAAAATATAGGAAATCATTTGTTGCAAAACTATAATTTTTCAGTTTAACACGTTTTACCTAAAAAAATTAATTAAAACACTTTTGATAAATGATTTTTATGATATATATATATATATATATATTAAGTAATATATTTTATGTTCATATTGATTTATAGACATGAGTTAAGGATGAATCCATTATTACGCAAGAATATATATATCATCTCTAAAATGTAATATTTTCACCTTTTAATGGCGCACTTATTTTAAAATTAAATTTTGAAACATTTTTAAATATTATTTGAAAAAATAATATTTATCTTTAAAATAAAAATATAAAAATTTACTTTTGGAAAATGTTTGGTATTTTTTGGGAGGTTTCATTTTTTGAGGAATAGTTACAGTACAATTAATTTTAATTGAAAATTGCATTTTATTTTAATTTATTTATATAGTTATATTATATTTAAAATTATTTTTAAAGTATATATAGATAAACTATACATATATATAGACAATATAGGTCATTTAAATAAATATAACATTAAAATTGGATATAAAAACATTTCAAGCTTTTGAACATTTTCACAATATAAATTATTGTATCGTCCTGTCTATGGGATTAATTTTAAATCCCATTATTCTAATTCTGTGATTAAAATTTAGGAAAAATGGATTAAATATTTTTAATGATAACAATTAATAATTTATTTTAAGGTAAACTTAGTTTTTGATCAACAATATTAGTTAGATTAATTAAAATCAATTACAATGATTAAGGTAAAAATCAGTTTACTTAGTGATTAAAATTTAACATTAATGGGGAAAATGAACTAGAAACGTTTAAAAAATATATTTCATGGAAATATTTAGACTATAAAATCTCTTTTATATAATATTTAACATTATTTGAGTCACATTATGTAAGAGGGACCTCTCAATAGTGTTTAACTTTTTGTATTTAAAAGAATGTTACTCCTCCTCTACTATAAACAGGAACTCACCCCCCTCACTTCATCACACATATAAAACCATTTGGATCATACAAATACATAACAAATAATCTTCTAAATTCTATATAATAATCATTTAATACCCCCTCTATTCATAAATCCTCCCAAGGAATCCATTTGGTGGAAACCAATAGGAGTAACTCATAGAAGAGGTGACATCCTTCAACAACCAGTTTTGTTTTATTCCATCATCCACCCTCTAAATTATTCTTATACCATTATTATATAATAACCTCAAAATACTCAATAATATGATATTTTTTATGTTAATTTTACTACCTTCACCCACACATAATTCTATTAAATGGGATAAACAGTCATCATTCGTGTGTGTGGAAGACCACCGCCTCACGAACCGATGACGTTTGTTCTTCCATTACCACATTTCAAGGTTAGGAATAATGAAAAGATACATATTTTAATATGATATATATATATATATATATATTTCAAATATTATGTCTTTATGAGTATTTAATTTTTATATAACACATTCCATAATGCTTTCCATTTTTAGTAATAATATAACTTCCTCTGTGGACGTGTGGACCACCGCCTCCTCAAAGTGATGGAATCCATTCACACATTACATTGAATTTATTAAAGATTTTTTTATTAAAATTATATGATATATATTAAATAATAATTATTCTGGAATAATAATATATACATATACATATATGTCATTTTCTTCCATTTTTTCAATACGATCATGGAACTAAAACCGTGTTCATGTGTACGTACGACATATCATCTCCATGAAAGGTGTATTCATTTAATATTTATATATTTTATAGATTCATATAAATAAATATATAAATAATATATATTATATTTAAATCATGGTTTACATCCTTCAAATATGTAAATCATGATCCAAGTAAGATGATCCAGAGTAACAAGTCAAAACATATAAAAAACAAAGAGTTTATTACATGAAACCTAACATTAACATAAAATTGTAACGAAATATATAACATAAAGTCACAATAAAATAATATATGGTGTTATATATAATAATATTTTTATTTTTATTATTTATAATAAACTTATATTTATAATACAGGATGTTTTAATGTGTACGATGATAGTCAAGACTTAACATAAGGGTTTCTCATATCACTTTTATTTCTGTGAGATGTATACTATATTCACAACTTTTTATTGTTGTGTGGTGTGTATACTAATTTATGTAATATTATATAATGATATTAATTTATTTAATTATATTAAATATTTAATTTTATAATATTACTTCATGGATCTCATGATTAAAAAGTTAGTCTAGTAGTAAGGGTATTTCTAGCCACACTTTTATTTGTGCGAGACTTATTACTTATTCAACCCACATTTATTTTAGTTGGTATATATAATTCACATGAAGGTATTATATGATAATTATCATTAAATTTATTGGTATTTGTAAATCCATTTTTTTATCACTATTTCATGGGGTTTTATAGTTCAAAAGATAACAAATCGATAAGGTAATTTTGTCTCAATTATCCTTTTTTGATACACATGTTTTGTTATCCATCTATATTATTTTTCAAGGTGTATATAATGAAATTTGACATGTCAAAACATGAATATAATTACTTTTATGATATTTTAAGCTTTGTGTAATGTTATTATTTCATTGTGATTAGTATTTAAAATTTCTATGGTATTATGAGTATAGTGCCACAATATCATTGTTTATTGGGATTGTTTATGATTTTTCTTCTATTTATGTAGTCTTTTAATACATATCTCAAGAATTATTTTGAATTTTATTCTAATATATTTATTAATTATTTCATAATTTAATAATACCATTTTTACACTCTTTTCAACTCTTAATAATTAAGAAAATGTTTTTAATAAAATATGACTTTGTTTCTCTCTTCGATCAGAAATCCATTTTATTCAAAAACCATGATTCATAAAAATGTTTGATTTTTTTTTTCAAATGAACTTTTAAGAATTTTTCTATGGAAAAGGATTTTAAAAGTGTTTTATGTTTTAAAATAGTTTTCTAAATGATTTCAATCTTCCCTTATGTATTTTAAATATTTTTTTCAATGAAATGGTTTTCAAAAGGTGTTTAATTTTCCTTTTTATGTTTTCATAACATTTTTATTCTTCCTTTATATGTTTTTGATATTTTTTTCAATGAAAATGATTTCAATGATTTCATATCTTTATTTATGTCTGAAAATATATTTTCAATGAATATGGTTCTAAAAAATGTTTTATTTTCCAGAAGTGTTTTAAATAATTTTCAATGATTCCTTTATAGGGTTTAAAAAGGTAATTTTCAACGAATATTATATCAATGATTTCAATGAATATTTTATATGTTTTAAAATATATTTTCATTGAAAAATGTTTTCAAAAATTATTTATGTTCAAGAAGTGTTTTAAATGATATAAAATTCTTCATTTATAAGGTTACAAAAGGTTATTTTATAATAAAATGATTTTAAAAATGTTTTCTAGTTTAAAGATTGATTTTAAATGAAAGGTAATTACCCTTAATAAATTATCCCTGTGATATTCCAATATACTTCTCCATATATGATGATATACTATTATATAGTTTATTCTTTACTAGGAATATGATCCATCAAAACCATTCTTATTCATTATTTGAATGGTTATGATTTTGATGACATGTTGTTTATGAAATAAATTCTCTTCCATGGGTTATACCATGATAAAATGCTTATGAAACCCACTTCCATTCACAGGTTACTAAATGATGCAATTATTATGAAACCTACTCTTTTTTTATAGGTGATGATATGATGAAATGTTTTCTATACCTATTTTATTTCATTGGTTTTTTTTGTGATTTTTATGAAATCCATCTATTTCTATTGGTCATGATATGATTAATTCTTTATTATCTTGTGGAATGCATATATATGATTTAATTATGAGATAGGTGGGACCTGTATCTCCCTCCAATGAATTGGGTAAATTCATAAATCTCATGATATAGGCATGGCTATAATGGGGAGTGAACTGAGTTCCATAATGGACTATCTCTGCTGAGATGGTATTGGGAGTGAACCTTGGATACTAATATGGTATTTGGAGTAAAACATGCTTAATAAGATGGTTTTGGGAGTGAAACCATTCCCCTAAAAGGAATGGGTTGTGACTGGGGATGGCGGTGTCTCCCACCTAGTAGGAGTATCCCCATGAAGTGCCCTGATAAGTTTTGGCAATGAGCCTTGACTAATAGGGATTGATTTTATATACTTATGTGCATTCCTCAAATCCATGTCATATTCTGATTTTATGATTTCAGGAGTTATGTTCTTGATTCCCTTATGATTTATGTATTATAAATTTCGATTTTTTATACCATGACTCGTGTATATGATCATTGATATGAAGTCATCCTTATGTATCTTTTTTATTTACCCAAAATAAGAATTTGAGATAACCCTTTATTATGTTTCATTTCACCATGTTATGAAAAAGGATTAATTGGTATTACTAATGGGGGTGATCTTTATAGGAAAAGTTGAATATAATTCACCAAAATAGAGTAATGTGTTACAAGTTTCCAAATACACTAAACTATTATTGTCCTTAGCAATGTATTTTTTAATGTGTTGAATATTTATCTATAATTTAGTAATATCCATATATGATAAGCCTGAGTATCTATAACCATGATCAATTCTATACGTAATCTAGATTATTTGTCGATGATATGACACTTTCCAGTGTCAACACATGCAGTCATAAGGTCTAATCATTTACTAGAGGTAGCCTGAGTAGGGTGTCTAGAATAATCCAGTCAATGTTTATAGCATAGTAGTGTGCATGTATAACTGATAATAAATAATTATGAAAAATAAATACCAGTAATCTCAAGTTCATATTAAATACCTGGAAGACTATACCTTCTCTAATATAGGATGAAATGAGTATAAACAGTTACCATATATATATATATGATTTTAATATATATATAATCCGTATACATGTATATACACTCTATATGTATTAACATATAGACACATATACATAGGTACTATGTGCTCGATAGACTTAGGTAATAACTCATGAATTCCTAAATAGTCTAACGTGTTACGATCTCCATCATGGGTACTAACCTTGAATCCCAAATAAATGTGATATTTTATGCTTTCCACTTGAGATAGTGGGGTGATTACTCATTTCCAACACTTGATGCATGGGAATTTGGAATGTCATTCCAATTATCCAATTAAAGATAAAATGTGTGATACTTCATTTCCACCACCCATTGTAAGGGAGCGTGAAACACCATGACCAATAGAACCATTAATTGTTGGTCACTGACCATCATCCATGGTCTAATAATAATACACGTGAAGGATTATCTCTAAATAATTTATGAATATTTTACCCAATCTAACCATGGTAGTCACATTCTATATAATCCATATTAAAAATTTTGTAACATGTTGTTTGGACTTTCCACCAACATCCAATAAAATTAAATTAAACCACTTAATTTATAAGCAAGGAACATCCATTTAGAAGTCAAGATAGACCAAGTAGATGGCGGTTGGGTTAATTAATCCTCTAAGTTGAGAGATAAATTCATTCAATACACCCAAAGGGGTGGTATATAAGGAATAAGAATCCTATAATAATTTAATATGGGTCCATGGGAGTAATTAAACATGGTTCAATTAAATAAATAGCTAAATCTCATCTTAAGTCAATGAGTAGAAAATTACAGCATCTCTCATATCAAAAAATACAATAAAACACCTAAAATTGTAGGAAAAATTTATAGGACACCTGCATTAGATTTTTAGTGATCTCCTCGTCTTGTGTTGACCTTCGATTTGAGATACAAAAGTAGAAAACATAAGAACATAACAATTCCCTCAAAATTGGGCATATGTGATTCCACCCAAAAAGTTAAAAATATGTGAATATAAACTATGATAGGAAGATTGATGATTAAGGATATTACCAATTCAGATCTGACATGATTGAAAATGATGAAATCATAGGTCCAATGGAGAATTAATCTTGATCCCTAATGAAGAAGGGGGGAGTGGTCACAGGAGAATAAGGGCTGTTGCATGCTGAAAATGTGAAATAATGAGGCGGTGAAGGATTTAATAAATAAGGTAAAATTTGTAATTTCCTATCATTTTAAGGAGTCTCATGGTTTGGCTGCATTATTGGCCAAACCAAGTTCCAACCATTCATTAGACATTAACCAAGAACCCCACTCACATAGAATAAGTGCAAATTTTTATTAACCATGTGCAAGCCATGTGGAGTGTCAATATAAATTCCTCTATAGCGCCTATATGGGTGTGTGGTATGGATCACCCGGTTGTACACAAACTGTGTAGATTCTCTTATGCACTGGTTTCCCTACACTGTTGAGTCACATGGTTAACACTAATTGCGCGCTAAGCATGCACATGAATGGAAAAATTTCTTATACCAATGGTTTTGAACCATTGGTATAGCCTATACCAATAGTTTTTGAATCCATTGGGTGATTTGGTGTGGGTAAAGACCTATCAAAATGGTTTGGAGAAAACCATTGGGAAAGACCTATCCCAATGGTTTTAAAACTGTTGGTATATGACTTTCTAAATCATTTCCCAAACCTTTAGGATAGGTATATATATAAAAAGTTCCAGTGGATGTTTGAACCCACAACCTCCACATTATATATCAATGACTTCAGCACTATCCTATAGTTTCCTTTGTGAATATATTTGGATATATATATATATATATATATCTCTGTGTGTGTAATTTATATACTGATTTATTTGACTATATTCAATAAATGTACTCATAAAAAATAAGGGTACATGTCCCAATGGTTCTAAAAACAATTGGGATAGGCCTTTCCCAATGGTTTTGAGAACCATTGGGATAGGTACCCACCCTTTCCCAACAGTTTTTATAAACCATTGGGAAATGTGGTATCAATGTACCCTTTGCCAATGGTTTGGGAAAATTGTTGGGAAAAGTGGCCTTAATGTACACTTTCTCAATGGTTTTTCCAAAACTTTTGGGAAAATAGGACCCTTTCCCAATGGTCTGGGAAATCAATTAGGAAAAGTAACCTCAATGTACCCTTTCCCAATGGTTTTCCCAAACCATTGGGAAAAGTGGACCCTTTCCCAATGGTTTTGGAAAATAGTTGGGAAAAGTTTCCTCAAAGTACTATTTCCCAACAGTTTTGGAAAAACCGTTGGGAAAAGTGGCCTCAAATTACTCTTTCCCAATAGTTTTAGAAAAACCATTGGGAAAAGTGGACCCTAAAGTGGTGTCAAAGTAACCGATACCAACGGTTTGTATAAACTATTGGTATAGATGCGTTTGTATAGGTAGGATTTCCAGTAGTGACGGATCAGTCTATATCCCAATTTTCTGAAACTCTGGGCTCCAAAAAATCTCTGGACTCTCCTGATACCTTCCTAAAGTTATAGGGAAACATAACTAGGATAAAAAAAGGAATTAAAACTAGAAATATAATGATCTATACATTTGTGAAATGTTGGGTCATTACAGAATGTAATATTTTTAGTGTTATATAAAAATGGTAAGTGTAAATCATGTTACCATCATCTTGGACGGGATTACACACAAGTGATACTACCAAATGATATTTTCTTTCCGTAAAATTATGTGCAATCACGAAGCATCCAATCTATACTGAAAAAATTTAATCCATCATTTTTATTGATTGGGAGGGGTGTGGTGACCTTTTGAAAATCCATATAAATTGTTTATCAATAAAGGCTTCAGGTTGGGCCCTGGAAATGTCTGTAGTGGGGTCATTGTTAGGCTTTATATGGTCTATAAAGATGGTATATCTTGAATACATGGAGTCTTGTAATGTCTTGTTGGTTCTATTATAGCTACTTCAAAACTTGGAGAGAATGATGAGTATGGTATCTAATATAAAACTATAAAAATATTATTCATGGGGGGATATAATACAACATGTATAATAGCCTAATCCAAATGCAGAACCAACATGCACATCTTATTCTCCAGTCACAAGAAAAAATATTACACCATCTAGCCTCCATTCCAATTATTCTGCACCATTCCAAACTATTTCACTAGCCTGAAATCATTCCACAATTAGATATTTCAACTTAATAGCAACCAATTACATTGGATAAAAAGAATTTTACAATACTAAATTGATCTTGTAAACTCCTACTAATAGTATTAACTCACAAAAATGACATACAACACACACCATCCTGATAAAAAATATAACTTCCAAAATATAACAAAGTCATCCAGGTATAGCATAGGCCTCTGCACTTCAACCGATAAGTAATAACTTGTACAAACCCAAAAACTAACATTCCAAACATTAACTAAGGCACCAACATGTAATGAAACTACACTTCAGTCCACAAGAAATCTAATGTCAGTTACCTACCCTATTATGAAAAATATTGTACAATGTTTATAATAAAATAAAAATTAATAAAAATAATTCAGCATCCATCTAAATAAATCTCCAATTGAAGTTAACTCCTCCATTTTAATTATTATAATCAATTAAAAATAAAATAAGAATACACTTCATCATAATGAAGTTACAAAAATAGTACCCTATTCTACACACTGATTTTCCCTATCAAACATTAACCATAATACATCATGTTTGGCCACCAGCAATTATAATATGGTTGAAAGAAAAATAATTCTACTTGAATTTATTGAATAAAATTCTTTAATCAACTCATCATAATTAAAACTATCCAACTAAGTATTTTCAATTTAAATCATAGCCAATTCACATGATCTGTTTTGGGACATGGTAGTTCGAAAATGTGTTTTGATCAACATCAACTATGAAAATATTCACTCTATTTATGGAACTATAATAGGTATGGTAAAAAAAATTCTATATTCTACCCATGTCATTTGAAAACCCATTATCTTTCCAATAATCCTAAATAAAATCAAGTATATCAATCATTTTTATTCGTATACTTGGAAATATCATCTTTAAATATTTGATCTCTTGAAATAACTCATCTCCATAAGTATCATCATGTTCATTGTGATTTAAAAGGCTCAAAAATTTAATGCAATACCCCTTCAATGGTTATTTATAAATATTTCAAAAACATTCCTTAATTGAAAACCAAAATAGTTCTTCAAATCACTCAAATTTTATAACATGTTCTTTTAAGGATATAACATATTTATCTATAATTTGAATAAAATAAGTGGTTCTATATTTTTCCTCCATAGATAAATGTCTAAGTGCATAATCTTACACGTATTTATCAAAAAAAATTATTCCTATGAGAAACTCATTTTTTCTCAAATATTAGATGCATACCAATTTGATGGAAAATTATTTTTATTCACTCATTAAATCTTCAAAACCCTCAACTCAAAGGCCTTAAAAAAGTAAACTCTTTTATTTTTATACTTGAATCTTAAATGTTAATGTAATGACCCCTACTTTTTAATTATATTTTTTTCATAATTTTTTGTGTTATTTTATATTATACTCAACAAAACTATATCCTTTAATTAATGAAGTTGGTATAATTAAAATGTGACAGTTGGGTTTCGACTGTTATGTAATAGTTGTTCAATATGACTGTTAGAAATTATAATCTTAACATTGTGTTTTTATAAATACAGTTATATTGGTTGATTAATATAGAAATAAGATTGAATGGCCCCCATACAGTAGACTTGGGCCATATGAAGCCCATCTATCGGAGCATGGGAATGAGGTAGCATCATTGGGCATTGCTCTGGACCAAGCCCAAGATGAACATCAACATATGAACCATGAACGGAATCACCTAAGGGTGAAGTTCAAGCTGATAGAGATCACCACTCTGGAAATATTGTCCGAGCCACCCCAAGATTCTATCACCATTGCACACCTTACACTAAGGTCCTATGCTGGTGTAATAAGGGGCTATGTAATGGGAACTTAGCTTCTTTGTGTAAAACTTTTATATAAATAAAATATTTATTTCTTATTATGGAAAATTTTGTATATTTCAAATATCCAAATAAATATAGGATGTTTATTATTGATGAATTTAGGAAAAAAGAGATATTTTAATATTTTTTGTATTCTTTAAATAATTAATAATGTGAAATGATTTTCAAAAAATGGTCGTCTACAATTGTGATCAGTGAGAATTTTAGAGTCTAATAAGATCAACCTGATTTTTAGTGAATAGTAAAGTATGAATAATAACATACCCATATGAATAGTAATGAATAGTAATGAATAGTAAATTGGCCAAAAAATAGAAACTTCACCCATGAATGTAAAAATATAATTTATATATATAAAAGTGAAAAACGATTATAGTATAAGTTTTTGTATTTTTGTATGTCATAAATATTTTGTATATGATTTTATAATTAATTTAATAATTTAAAATGGAAATATATTTTCATAAAATGTAATCATAAATTGTTACTTTATTTTATTATGGTTATATGATAATTTTATGGGACCTTGATTACTTTTTTAAGGTGTTACAAAATGAGTTATAGTTTTAAAGTTGTATTTTTGGAATAAATAATAATTTTAATTAAAAATTAAATTAAAAATATTTATAAAATTATTTTCATAAAATGGAGTTCATTTTTGGATTCAGAGCATTGATATTAGGTTCGGGGGATTTTTGAGATTTTTCTGAAACAATTGAATTTACAGTGAATAGTAAAATTACAGTTTAGAGTTTCGGGTGTTTAATGACATCATTAATGATGTAAGTATTCTAGTATACTTATGAATAGTGATATATACTATTAGGTGTCCTAGGTGGCCAATACCATGTGCAAATACCATGGGCAAGCCCATGGTTTTGTAAATACCACCGATGAGGTGTCCCTTGGAAATTAATAATTTATTCCTTCACTTTTCCTATAAATACCAAGACATTTCCCTCATTAATTTCATTAAAAAATCCTCCTACACTATGTTATGGTCTCCTTACCTCCCAAGTAGTCCTCCCAATGTGCCCTCAAGCCTCGCAAGGTCCCGACCTTCATGCTTTTGAAGTTACTCTTACAGGTAAGGGTATTATTCACCCTTCTCTTTTAAGTCATGACTTCCTTTATGTTATGTCATATAGTTCCATTTTATTATGAGGGGATTGTTATTATATATCTTTACTACTTTCCATTTTGTTTCCAAATTACGAGAGACCCTTTCCACTCTCATCAATTTGTTTTCTGAATTTTTATGTGACGTCGTTAGGCTGTCGAATTTTCGTAAAAAAAATCACGCTTTCTCTTTCCTTGCAAGATTCCTTTTCATGTGGTGTGTCATTCCATTGTCCACACCATGATATTATTTATTTTTATTATTCACCTCTACTATAAAATTATTCATTTATTTATGGGATACCCTCATCCCCTCTCTTTATATTTTTTTCTAAAACCATGTTATATAGCCGTTATGCTGTAGAAATTTTGTCTCCAAATTTCTCTCTCTTTTTCTCAAGGAATTCTCTTGTTTTATTTATGTTATTACCAAAACCTATTTCGTTTCTATATGTGTTCATAGATACAAAAAATGATATATTTGATTCTGGAATTGACATACATGTAACCCTTACTCCCTTTCCATGGGTTATAAATGACATAACGATCTTATTTTTAAGCACTTTTAAAACGTCATGATTTTGAATTGAAAGCCATTTCTTTTACTCTCTTTGGGATATTTATGAAATTTTTGATTATGATATATGAGTCTCACATGAAAATAAATACATATTAAGGGTTCACTGTAAAGACCCGTAAAATTCAAGGGAAATTTTTTCTTAATTTTCTTTAGAATTTTACAAGAGCGCGGTTTCAGACGGCACATGATTCCGAGGCCCGGAGTGCCCGGAATTAATTTCCGAAGTTTGGCTCGGGTACGTTCAGTGAACGAACGAGCGGGAATTCCTAACTTTTGTTCCGGTGCTCGGAATTGAAATCCGAGGGCACCGATGAACTCGCAGCGCCGATTTTCACTTAAAGAGACCTTTTCGGGAGTTGCGTTTGTTGCGGGTTGAAAGTTAGTTTTAGGGGTTTTTAGTTTGAGTTAAATAAAATTTGTATAGAACAAATTTTATTATAACTTGTTAAAAAAACTACCAAAGGGGGTTGGAAGTGGGACCCACACCCACTTAACCTCCCTTGGGAGGATTAAGTGTGGTGGGGCCCACACGAACCCCTAAACCTTTCAAATTCTCCCAACTCCCTTAACGCCTCATTTAATGGCTTGAGTTACCTTTTTAATTATGGGAGTTAAACCTTTTGAATTTCAAACTTTTGAAATTCTTTTGTGTTTTGTGATAATAAAATAAGATGTTGTCTTATTTTATTTTGGGTTTTTGTTTGTCTACTTGAGAGGTGGAGAGTTCTTTCTTCTTCTTCAAACTCAACGAAGAACGCGAAGAACGTCGTTCTTCAACGAAGAACTTCTCCGCCGAAGAACACGGTCCATCCGCGACGCCGTATCCGCGACGCGGCGTACTTCTTCCACGTCATCTCTTCCGCGACGGTTTTCCGCGACGAACGCCATCGACAACGACTCTTCCTCCGACGTCAAAGGAATCGACACCGATATTCCACGACTACGTCAACGTGCGACTATCGAGGTAGGGGTTCTTGAGTTCGTTGTTTTCTTTATTATTTGACTTTCCTCAAGACTTGACGAAGAACGCTCAATTTCCGACGAAGAACGCCGCTCCGCTCTTCTTCGTCTCCCGTGTCAACGAAAGAGAACACCGCTTCCTCCTCGGACCTTCTTCGTCGGCATACGAAGATTCGCCAACGACGTAACTCTTCGGGCATATCTCTTCGTCAACGGATTGACGAACGACGACCGCGACGCCCGACCACCGCGACGTTGTCTTCCGCGGGACGTTGTCAAATCTTCGATCTTATACCCGAGGTAGGGGTTTTTGATTCAATATTTATTTATTCCATTTCTTGATCGTGGATTTCGCATGTCAAACATGAGACTTTTGAATGTTTTAAGTTGCGTTATTATTTTAACGTGAGGGGGGCCGGACCGCACGAACACGGCCGAACCCCCCCTCCATCGTTCTTGTTTATTCTTGCGGGTGGAAGCAAGTGGCGTGGTGCCGTCGCACCACGCGGATGATCGTGCAAATATTTTACGCGGCGCCGTCGCGCCACGCCGAGGAAAAATCTTCAAGAACGCGACGCCGTTGCGCCGCGTTGAATGGAATCAAGGCACGGCGAAGGGGCGCGGTGCCGTCGCACCGCGCCGGATGACGAACGCCGCGGCCGGTTCCGGGCCGCGGCGGGACGAGGAGACCGCGGCCGGTTCCGGGCCGCGGCGGAAGAGAAGACCGGCGGCTGGGCCGCCGGCGTCGGAAGCCGAAGGGGGGACCGGAATTTCCGGTCCCGTTAGAGAAAACCGGCCGGCCAGCTGGCCGGCCGGATACCTTTAAAACCGGGGGAATTAATCCCCCGGCCACCTCATAAAACCCCCCTCTTTATGAGGGGGGGCGGTTCTTTGAAGGAGGGGGGTAGCCGGCCCCCTCGGTTCCGCACCAGCAGGCCCCCCACGTGGGGGGGGGGGGGGTTTAAAAGAAACCGGCGCGGCACAAAGGCCGCGCCGCCCCTCAAAACGCGGGGGTTTGTCACCCCGCGTGCAGCCACCTCGCGGCGCCAGGCCGCCGCGGCCCGCCGCGCCGCCGCCGCCCCAGGGGGGGGGGGTCGGGCCGGGTCGGCCCGGACCCGGACCCCCCCCGTTTCGAACCAGAATTGGTTTTTGGCCCATAACTTGAGCCTCGGACCTCCGAATGACGAACCGTCTGCGGCAATGCGATCCTTGGATCGAGACGGTCGTTTCGGTATATTGCACTCAAGGTTTCAGTTTACTTTGAGTTCGGCCGGGTTGGTTCGTTCACGAAACCAACCGGGCCTTCGGAGCGGAAACGCTCATATCTTGAGCTACGAACGTCCGATTGACGCGCCGTCAGTCGCGTTGTGTTCCTCTTAGTGAGACGGATCTTTTGGCATACTCCGCCTGAGGTTTGGACGCAGGTGGAGTACGGTCGGGTTGGTTTAGCCTTAAAAACCAACCGGGCCCCGGAGACGAAAATGCCAATAACTCTCAGACCGGGCGTCCGATCGACGCGCCGTCTGTTGCGTTGAGTTCCTGTTGACGATACAGAACTTTTGGATACATCAACTCTGGTCTTCGTGACAGTTGATGTATCAGCCTCTCGGCTCGTGGAGCGGACCCTCCGAACGAGCTTGCTATGTGCGGGAACCCTAGTGCTGGCTGCGACTGCTACGACTACTACTGCTACTGTGACTGCGACGACGACAGTACAGAGATCCTGTGTGGATTCGACGACGATGACTTCAGCACTCAGCGATCCTACGTGGATCAGTGCTACAGGTCCTGTGTGGGCCCGATCCTGTGTGGGTCCTTGCGCTCAGCGGTTCTGTGTGAGCCAGCGCCTACAGGTCCTGTGTGGGCCCGATCCTGTGTGGGTCATTGCGGGGGTTAGTTACCTATCGATCCTTCGTGGGTCCGACGACTTAGATGGATCAGTGATCATCTTTATCGTCCTTGAAGAAGTATACCTGTGTGAGCTGAATCCTGTTGCTTTCCTGTGTGGATTGTGTTGTGCAATCCTGTGTGGATTATGTTTTGCTTTCCTATGTAGAATACGTATACTTTCCTGCGTGGACTGAGTTGTACTTGGGCTCGGAGGTTGGAGCGTATTTTAATTGATGACTTAGGTTTATGTATGGGCATATAACTAAGCAGTGTCGGTTGTTACTTCGTGATTGTACTTTTCTTCGTGGTTTATCCTTTGTGGATTTGAGAGACCTTCAGGGGTCTCGGGGTCCCTACTGAGTAGCTTATACTCACCCCTGCACGGGCTTCGCCCACACTACGTTGTGTTGGTTGCAGACGACGGACAGCGTTGACCTTAGCTGAGGCCTACAGAGCGGGACGGTACCCGGAGGAGGACCACTGGGCGGGACGTGCACGGAGCGGACGGCGGGACCCGGGGAGCAGAGGAGCTATCTGTACCCACCCTTCAGGTGGGATTTCCAGTGGACAGCTCGGTGTAGCGGCTTTTACTTTCCAGTTGCTGTTTTCCCTTTCGAGTTGTACTTTACTTTCAGTTTGGGTTTGTATTCTGGCCCATTTACCTTTCCGCACTTTCAGTCGTACTCTGCTTTGTTTAGTATTTACTTTCCGCTTGTTTACTCTGTGGTGTGTGTTTATTTTTCAAAGGCAATGCCTTCCCTTTTTACCGGGATTTACGCCTTGGTGCTAGTCGCCAGCCCCTGGCCTATGGAAGGCGGGCTTGGGGTAGTCACGGCACGGACCCCGAGGGCGGGTCGTGACAAATTGGTATCAAAGGAGTTCGGTTCTACCGCGAACTCTGATCTTTTCTATGTGAAGCAATAATGTTTAGCGTATTGAGTGTGGATATCAGTCCAGGGAGTCCAGTGTTGGTGCGGCGGCCGACGTATCCGTACACCAGGACCCTGACTTCTGATTTCCGACTTAATGCACGAAAACATTGATTGCGTGTGTGTTTCAAAGTTTTCTTTGTGATTACTTATATCAGCTCACCAGGTATATTGTTCTAACCGTGGCGCACCTGTTTCCTTTTCAGGATGGCCCCACGACGGCAGCCAGCTAGGGTTCTGAGAGTCGAGCGAGACGACAGCCCACCGAGCGACGAGGCCTCGGTGCAGGGCCCTTTTCCAGTAGTGGAACCGGCGGTAGCTTTACCCGCCAATCCCCCGATGCTTCCAGCAGCAGCCGCTGACGATGCACGTCGCCTCAGCGCACTGCATGAGTTTCAGCGCCAGCGACCGCCCAGGTTTCGCGGGGAGACGGATCCCCAGGCAGCAGAGGACTGGCTGGAGGCAGTAGTTCGAGTGTTTAGGCTAGTGAGGACACCAGCAGACCTCATGGTGATCCTCGCTGCGAGCCTACTACACGCAGCAGCAGGACGATGGTGGAGCTTGATGCTCCAGGTGCACGATGAGGCATCTCTACTTTGGACGGACTTTGAGAGCCTCTTCCGCTCGGAGTTCGTCCCAGCCACCCTTCGTGCGGTGCGTATCTAGGAGCTTCTACAGCTGCGGCAGGGCAGCATGACGGTCGCTCAGTACTCGGCGAGATTTACCGATCTCTCGCGCTACTCGACCGACATGGTACGGGACCCATTCTTCCGGGCTCGGACCTTCGAGCAGGGTTTGAGACACGAGATCAGGGCATCGCTGATCTCCCTCAGCATACCGACTCAGACAGGAGTACTGGAGCGGGCCCTTCTGATCGAGAGCTTCCTTGCTGAGTCTACACCAGCACAGCGACCCACCGCAGGGCGGCACGTGGCAGAGTCATCCGCAGCAGGCAGTCGACGGATGACTCAGGGGTCCAGACAGACCAGACCTTCGGGCAGACGATCTCAGGGCACTGGCTCAGCAGTGCGGGACACACAGCGTGGAGCCAGTCTTCCGAGAGGCAGACAGTGCTACTCGTGCGGCGGGCAGGGCCACATGGCTCGTGACTGCCCGACCCGTCGTGCCGAGGAGCAGCAGACAGTTGATGGACCACCGAGGCAGAGGCAGAGGATCGACCATGGCGGTCCGCAGGGAGGAGGCGGACGAGGCAGAGGAGCTGGACGAGCAGCTGGTGGTGGCCGACGCTTTGAGGCTCTACCACCACCACCACCAGGAGGTCCACCCCGACCACAGGGAGTTGGCGGGCAGCGACAGGCACAGCTTCAGGCAGCAGAGGCCTACGACCACGGCGCACCCGAGATGATTCGAGGTACTATCTGTGTCTATTCCACCCTTGCTGCAGTTCTTATAGACACAGGAGCGAGTCATTCTTTCATAGCCGCTGCCCTTGTTCGGAGCTCGGAGATTCCGACAGAGCCGTTGGCTCGATCCTTACGGCTAGAGACTCCTACGGGAGCAGACTCGATGATTACGCACTGGTGCCGGCAGTGTGAGCTTACTCTAGGAGGCGAGAGCTTCGGCTGGGATCTTCTTGTAGCAGCGTCGAGGCCTTACGACGTCATCTTGGGCATGGATTGGCTATCTACGGTCCATGCACAGATTGACTGTTTTAGGCGCAAGGTGCGATGTGTACGCACCGACGGGAGCAGGTTCACCTTCACCGGCGAGAAGGGAGCCTTGGCAGCACAGGATGGACTTCCGCGGAGGAGAGGACAGCCCATCACTCATCAGTTGGCTAGCCTTATCCTTGGAGCAGTTGACGTGCGGAGTCCTGGTTTTCCTGCAGTGGTGGATCAGTTTGCGGACGTTTTTCCCGACGACGTTCCAGGGCTACCTCCTCGCAGAGAGGTAGACTTTTATATTGACTTGTACCCCGGGACAGCCCCGATATCCACTCCAGCATATCGGATGGCCCCCGCCGAGCTTCGAGAGCTACGGGTACAGTTGGAGGACTTGCAGGGCAAGGGGTTCATCCGACCCAGTGTTTCACCCTGGGCTTCCCCGATATTGTTCGCCAAGAAGGCGGACGGGAGCTTGCGACTTTGTGTTGACTATCGTCGCCTGAACCAGGTGACAGTGAGGAACAAGTATCCGCTACCGAGGATTGATGACCTCTTTGATCAGCTCAAGGGAGCACGGTGGTTCTCGAAGATAGACCTCAGGTCAGGCTATCATCAGCTCAGAGTCAGAGACGAGGATGTGCAGAAGACAGCCTTCAGATGTCGGTATGGCCACTATGAGTTCTTGGTTATGCCTTTTGGTGTAACCAATGCTCCAACAGTGTTCATGGCTCTAATGAACAGGATCTTTCAGCCATACCTCGATCGGTTTGTCGTAGTCTTCATCGACGACATTCTGATTTACTCTACGACAGAGGAGGAGCACGCCTATCACTTGCGAGTTGTTCTTGACACACTCCGAGAGCACCAACTTTATGGTAAGCTCTCGAAGTGCCAGTTCTGGATACGTGAGGTCCACTTTTTGGGACACGTTATCTCTGAGGCGGGAGTTGCAGTAGATCCCGCAAAGATTGAGGCTGTGTTAGCATGGGAGCCACCCAGGAGCGTGACTGAGGTTCGGAGTTTCTTGGGACTAGCTGGATACTATCGGAGATTTGTGCCGAACTTCTCCAGAGTTGCGGCATCACTCATAGCTTTGACGAAGAAGGGGAAACCCTTCGTGTGGTCAGAAAGATGTCAGCAGAGCTTCCAGGAGCTGAGACAGAGATTGACTAGCGCACCTATCTTGAGGTTGCCTGAGGAGGGAGTAGGGTACGTAGTCTACTGCGATGCATCAGGGACCGGACTCGGATGTGTTCTGATGCAGGAGCGGGCCGTGATCTCCTATGGATCACGTCAGTTGAGGCCGCATGAGAAGAACTACGCTACCCATGACCTGGAGTTAGCAGCAGTGGTCTTCGCTCTGAAGACATGGCGACACTATCTGATGGGCGAGCGCTTTACAGTCTTTTCCGATCATCAGAGTCTCAGGTATATCTTCTCGCAGAAGGACCTGAACCTGAGACAGCGGCGATGGCTTGAGTTCCTCCAGGACTATGACTTTGAGATAGTCTATACTCCTGGGAAGGGGAACGTAGTAGCCGATGCCCTCAGCAGGAGGACGGGCATTCAGCTACTCGAGGAGGTGACGGAGCAGCTAGCCTCTTTGCAGATATCCTTCGTGGATAGAGATGGAGCAGCCTTTCTTCAGTCTCTCACAGTCACTCCTCCACTACTGCAGCGAGTCAGGGAGGCACAGCATGGGGACGCTGACTGTGAGACACGGCGTGCACAGATATCCTCGGGACAGGCACCTGATGGTTTCTCCCTTGGAGCAGAGCACGACATCCTTTTCAGAGGACGTACCATGGTACCAGTAGCTTTGCGAGAGGAAGTGCTGAGAGAGTTTCACACTTCTCCTTTGGCGGTACATCCTGGAGTGGCGAAGATGTACCGGGACCTCAGACGACAGCACTGGTGGCCGGGCATGAAGAAGGCTGTAGCAGAGTTCGTTTCTCGATGCCTCACCTGTCAGCAGGTGAAGGCAGAGCATCAGGTACCAGCAGGCTTGGTACAGCCCTTGGAGGTTCCGGAGTGGAAGTGGGACGGCATATCTATGGACTTCGTGACTGGACTTCCACGCACTTCCAGAGGTCACAACTCCATTTGGGTGATTGTTGACCGACTCACCAAGTCGGCACACTTCTTACCCATCAGAGAGCAGGGCTCAGTGGAGAGCTTGGGACGTCTCTACGTTCAGGAGATTGTGCGGCTCCACGGCGTGCCATCATCTATCGTTTCCGATCGAGATGCCCACTTTACTTCCCGGCTTTGGAAGGGGTTACAGGAGGCGTTCGGGACGCAGCTACGTCTTAGCACAGCCTTTCACCCTCAGACGGATGGTCAGACGGAGAGGACCATTCAGACTCTCGAGGACATGCTCTGCGCATGTGTCCTCGACTTTGGTCGTAGCTGGGAGGACCACCTACCCTTGGTGGAGTTCGCATACAACAACAGCTACCACTCCACCATCGGAATGACACCGTACGAGGCGTTGTACGGCCGACCATGTAGATCTCCTTTGTGCTGGACAGACCCTGGAGAGTCAGCACTGGTGGGACCGGAGATGGTCCAGGCCACGACAGAGAAGGTCCAGGTCATCCAGGAGCGGATGAGGACAGCTCAGAGCCGGCAGAAGTCATACGCTGACAGGAGGCGGAGGCCACTGGAGTTCGAGGATGGCGACCACGTCTTCTTGCGGGTCTCACCTCGACATGGTATTCGGAGATTTGGCCGAGGCGGCAAGTTATCTCCGCGCTTCATCGGACCCTTCCAGATTCTCAGCAGGATTGGCGAGGTGGCTTATCGCCTGGCTCTACCACCTCAGTTTCACCGGGTGCACGACGTCTTCCACATATCCCAGCTGAGGAGATACGTGCATGACCCGACGCACATCATTGACCATGGGGAGCTTGACGTTGACGATGGGGCGACTTTTACGGAGGTCCCGGTGGAGATAGAGGATCGACAGGAGCGGGTCCTGCGTGGGCGATCGATTCCTCTTGTGCGCATCAGATGGCAGCACAGGAATCTCCAGGAGAGCACATGGGAGCGGGAGGCTCAGATGCGTGCTCAGTACCCTCATTTGTTTCCCTAGTTTTTGATGTATCTTTACGGGGACGTAAAGCCCTGAGGTGGGATTAATGTAAAGACCCGTAAAATTCAAGGGAAATTTTTTCTTAATTTTCTTTAGAATTTTACAAGAGCGCGGTTTCAGACGGCACCTGATTCCGAGGCCCGGAGTGCCCAGAATTAATTTCCGAAGTTTGGCTCGGGTACGTTCAGTGAACGAACGAGCGGGAATTCCTAACTTTTGTTCCGGTGCTCGGAATTGAAATCCGAGGGCACCGATGAACTCGCAGCGCCGATTTTCGCTTAAAGAGACCTTTTCGGGAGTTGCGTTTGTTGCGGGTTGAAAGTTAGTTTTAGGTGTTTTTAGTTTGAGTTAAATAAAATTTGTATAGAACAAATTTTATTATAACTTGTTAAAAAAACCTACCAAAGGGGGTTGGAAGTGGGACCCACACCCACTTAACCTCCCTTGGGAGGATTAAGTGTGGTGGGGCCCACACGAACCCCTAAACCTTTCAAATTCTCCCAACTCCCTTAACGCCTCATTTAATGGCTTGAGTTACCTTTTTAATTATGGGAGTTAAACCTTTTGAATTTCAAACTTTTGAAATTCTTTTGTGTTTTGTGATAATAAAATAAGATGTTGTCTTATTTTATTTTGGGTTTTTGTTTGTCTACTTGAGAGGTGGAGAGTTCTTTCTTCTTCTTCAAACTCAACGAAGAACGCGAAGAACGTCGTTCTTCAACGAAGAACTTCTCCGCCGAAGAACACGGTCCATCCGTGACGCCGTATCCGCGACGCGACGTACTTCTTCCGCGTCATCTCTTCCGCGACGGTTTTCCGCGACGAACGCCATCGACAACGACTCTTCCTCCGACGTCAAAGGAATCGACACCGATATTCCACGACTACGTCAACGTGCGACTATCGAGGTAGGGGTTCTTGAGTTCGTTGTTTTCTTTATTATTTGACTTTCCTCAAGACTTGACGAAGAACGCTCAATTTCCGACGAAGAACGCCGCTCCGCTCTTCTTCGTCTCCCGTGTCAACGAAAGAGAACACCGCTTCCTCCTCGGACCTTCTTCGTTGGCATACGAAGATTCGCCAACGACGTAACTCTTCGGGCATATCTCTTCGTCAACGGATTGACGAACGACGACCGCGACGCCCGACCACCGCGACGTTGTCTTCCGCGGGACGTTGTCAAATCTTCGATCTTATACCCGAGGTAGGGGTTGTTGATTCAATATTTATTTATTCCATTTCTTGATCGTGGATTTCGCATGTCAAACATGAGACTTTTGAATGTTTTAAGTTGCGTTATTATTTTAACGTGAGGGGGGCCGGACCGCACGAACACGGCCGAACCCCCCCTCCATCGTTCTTGTTTATTCTTGCGGGTGGAAGCAAGTGGCGTGGTGCCGTCGCACCACGCGGATGATCGTGAAAATATTTTGCGCGGCGCCGTCGCGCCACGCCGAGGAAAAATCTTCAAGAACGCGACGCCGTTGCGCCGCGTTGAATGGAATCAAGGCACGGCGAAGGGGCGCGGTGCCGTCGCACCGCGCCGGATGACGAACGCCGCGGCCGGTTCCGGGCCGCGGCGGAAGAGAAGACCGGCGGCCGGGCCGCCGGCGTCGGAAGCCGAAGGGGGGACCGGAATTTCCGGTCCCGTTAGAGAAAACCGGGGGAATTAATCCCCCGGCCACCTCATAAAAACCCCCCTATTTATGAGGGGGGGCGGTTCTTTGAAGGAGGGGGGCAACCGGCCCCCTCGGTTCCGCACCAGCAGGCCCCCCACGTGGGGGGGGGGGGGGGTTTAAAAGAAACCGGCGCGGCACAAAGGCCGCGCCGCCCCTCAAAACGCGGGGGTTTGTCACCCCGCGTGCAGCCACCTCGCGGCGCCAGGCCGCCGCGGCCCGCCGCGCCGCCGCCTCGCCGCGCCGCCGGCCGCCGTGCCGCCGCCGCCAGCCGCTGTGCCGCCGCCGACCGCCGCCCCAGGGGGGGGGGGGGGGTCGGGCCGGGTCGGCCCGGACCCGGACCCCCCCCCGTTTCGAACCAGAATTGGTTTTTGGCCCATAACTTGAGCCTCGGACCTCCGAATGACGAACCGTCTGCGGCAACGCGATCCTTGGATCGAGACGGTCGTTTCAGTATATCACACTCAAGGTTTCGGTTTACTTTGAGTTCGGCCGGGTTGGTTCGTTCACGAAACCAACCGGGCCTTCGGAGCGGAAACGCTCATATCTTGAGCTACGAACGTCCGATTGACGCGCCGTCAGTCGCGTTGTGTTCCTCTTAGTGAGACGGATCTTTTGGCATACTCCGCCCGAGGTTTGGACGCAGGTGGAGTACGGTCGGGTTGGTTTAGCCTTAAAAACCAACCGGGCCCCGGAGACGAAAATGCCAATAACTCTCAGACCGGGCGTCCGATCGACGTGCCGTCTGTTGCGTTGAGTTCCTGTTGACGATACGGAACTTTTGGATACATCAACTCTGGTCTTCGTGATAGTTGATGTATCAGCCTCTCGGCTCGTGGAGCGGACCCTCCGAACGAGCTTGCTATGTGCGGGAACCCTAGTGCTGGCTGCGACTACTACGACTACTACTGCTACTGTGACTGCGACGACGACAGTACAGAGATCCTGTGTGGATTCGACGACGACGACTTCAGCACTCAGCGATCCTACGTGGATCAGTGCTACAGGTCCTGTGTGGGCCCGATCCTGTGTGGGTCCTTGTGCTCAGCGGTTCTGTGTGAGCCAGCGCCTACAGGTCCTGTGTGGGCCCGATCCTGTGTGGGTCATTGCGGGGGTTAGTTACCTATCGATCCTTCGTGGGTCCGACGACTTAGATGGATCAGTGATCATCTTTATCGTCCTTGAAGAAGTATACCTGTGTGAGCTGAATCCTGTTGCTTTCCTGTGTGGATTGTGTTGTGAAATCCTGTGTGGATTATGTTTTGCTTTCCTATGTGGAATACGTATACTTTCCTGCGTGGACTGAGTTGTACTTGGGCTCGGAGGTTGGAGCGTATTTTAATTGATGACTTAGGTTTATGTATGGGCATATACCTAAGCAGTGTCGGTTGTTACTTCGTGATTGTACTTTTCTTCGTGGTTTATCCTTTGTGGATTTGAGAGACCTTCAGGGGTCTCAGGGTCCCTACTGAGTAGCTTATACTCACCCCTGCACGGGCTTCGCCCGCACTACGTTGTGTTGGTTGCAGACGACGGACAGCGTTGACCTTAGCTGAGGCCTACAGAGCGGGACGGTACCCGGAGGAGGACCACTGGGCGGGACGTGCACGGAGCGGACGGCGGGACCCGGGGAGCAGAGGAGCTATCTGTACCCACCCTTCAGGTGGGATTTCCAGTGGACAGCTCGGTGTAGCGGCTTTTACTTTCCAGTTGCTGTTTTCCCTTTCGAGTTGTACTTTACTTTCAGTTTGGGTTTGTATTCTGGCCCATTTACCTTTCCGCACTTTCAGTCGTACTCTGCTTTGTTTAGTATTTACTTTCCGCTTGTTTACTCTGTGGTGTGTTTTTACTTTTCAAAGGCAATGCCTTCCCTTTTTACCGGGATTTACGCCTTGGTGCTAGTCGCCAGCCCCTTGCCTATGGAAGGCGGGCTTGGGGTAGTCACGGCACGGACCCCGAGGGCGGGTCGTGACATTCACCCTGATATCTCTCCAATGCATTGGGTAAAAAATTAATCTCTAGAGATGACAAGTTTCACGATACCGTGGTGAATAACCTAGGTAATTTTTATAACACCTCAGGGATAAACCTTGGTGCTATGTTCATGAATGACTAAATGAAATGTTTTAGCCACATATTCAAGTTATGATTCAAGTTATTTTTATTATGATATTTCTATTCTTCCATTTCTCACACCTTTATGACTTTTATCATGTTCTTATAAATATTTCTCAAGATCACATGTCAACCGTTTCACTTGTTTTCTATACTGATCCTTATGCTCACCCTTTCCTTTGATGTATGTCTCTAGGATATGATATGCAGTAAGTTTACACAATATGAACCTATGATGAAGCCTTAATAGTGGTTTTGAAGAATGTTATATGTTGTTTTCATGTATTATGTTCCTGATTTACAAGACACTTGGCTTTAAAGAACCTCTATTTGTAAAATGTAATGAAAAGTTATGTAATAAAAAGGCAGGATGCCATAGTTGGTATCAAATGATAGTTTAGTTATTTATGAAAATTAGGATATGAAAACATTAGGAAGAATCCTATAAAAAGTTTAAATATATGAAAACTTCCTGGTATTTTGTCAAGTATTGAGTAAGTAGCTTACCAAGAAAATAAATCCCTGTCTGGATACAAGCAGGTAGAGGTGGCTCTGGCACAGAGGTACCTAGGAGTGAAAACTTCGACGATGAGTTTTGGGCTTGACCTAGGGTATCCTAGAACATGACAACGGGCCTTACTTCACTCTTGGTGACGACACTCCTGGGGGATATATTTAGTTAATCAAAAACTTTTTATGAATCTCTATGAAGGAATTATAGGGAAATGTAATTGTTTAATCATGAAGTTTTAAGACATAAAATATTTTATATTTAAAATATTCATAAATGAAATAAGTTTCACAGTAAGGTTTTATTCCTTTAGAAAATGGCGTGCAATAGGCGGAACTGTGTAAATGGTGATCAAAATGGACCATGCACTGACGACCCTCCGATGGAAGCCGAAATGGAAACATTAATGTGAATGATGAACCAACTAACTCAAGTTATGGGAAATAACTTGAATCAAGCTGAGAGACCAATATCACTAAGAAGGTAACAACATTCTGTTGAGTCTGTTATACATCAACGACCACCAAACTTCAGTTGATCGACTAACCCATTGATTACTGAGTAGTGGATCAGCTATATCAAGAAGATCTTTTCTGTGTTCCACTGTTTAGAGCAAGAGAAGGTCTCCCTGTCTATTTATCACTTGGAAGGATAATATGATCAGTGGTGGGAGCTGATTAAAAACATGAGGCAAAGAGTGGATATTGAAGATATGGAGTGGGAAGAGTTCAGAGGGATATTCTTCAATATGTATTTCCCTTGTTCCATGAGAACAAGAACAGAGAAGGAGTTTCTCAAGTTGAAGTAGAAGTAGAAAGAATCTGTGGGAAGCTACGAGATGAACTTCACAAGGCTTTCACATTACACCTCTAGCTTGGTCATGGATCTAAATGGTAGGGTTGATAAATTCTTCAGTGGACTAAGACCTCATATGCGGAATAATCTAGTTAACCGAGATTATGATAGCTATGAAGAGATTGTGTGAAGTGTGATGAAATTCGTACTAGAGTTTGGTGAGACACAGTGGTCTCATAAATCCAATGATAAGAAGAGATCGATGGAGCCAAGATTAGGGAGGATCTTTGATCAAGGAAGATGAGGCATTCACATGCAACATCCCATGTGTAATAAATGTGGGAAGAATCATTTGGGGAACCGCCTGCTCGGGAGTAGGAAATGCTACTAGTGTTGAAGAGATGGCCATATTACGAGTAATTATCATAGTGAGGTGAAAATGAAACTTCGAAACACTAACGAAAAGGGGAAGATGGTGCAGGCCCTATATGATGTTTAGTGCTTTAGGTGTGTACAACTTGGGAACTTTTCCAATCACTTTCCAAATCTGAGGGTAGTTGTAGGGAACCACCATCAGCCTCATCAAAGGCCAAGGGAGCATGTTTGTGATTTTTCTATCACGACATCTTAATTTGAAGATCCAAATGATGTGTTAGTAGGTAATCTTGTTTTTCTCTCAAATCTAGAAAGTAATTTTTTTGATTCTGGTTCTATGCATTCCTTTATTTCCTCCAAGTTTTCAAATAATTTGGAATCAATCCCCAACTTGCTAAAAGTAGAGTTATCAGTCAAGACTCGTGGTTGGATTATCTAAGCATTGTATGTATTTTGAAACTCTAGTATTTACTTTGGTGAGCACAATCTTATTGCAAATATATAAGTCATTCCCATGATGGAATTCATCATTATACTAGGGATGAACATTCTCTCAAAGTATAATTCTAAGATCAAATGCATAAGTAAAAAAATCTTAGTAGTATTGAATGGAAAACTTACAGTTATCTTCTAAGGAGAGATATCCCAACCTGATCATTGTCTAGAAGAACCTCCTATATCCTTCTTTATGGAATTTACCGGTGAAGAAGAACAAGGAAATGAATGTTTTAGGACAGAAAATGCCCCATCATCCAAGAATATATTGACGTATTTCTTAAAGAGGTGCCTGGACCGCCCCCAGAAATAGAGGTAGAGTTATCAATTGATGTCATTCTTGGATGTAATCCAATATAAAATTCCCCATATAGGATGGAAAATGTGGAGCTGGAGGAATTAAAGAAACAACTCCAAGATATTTTTTAAAAGGGTTTTATCCGAATGAGTGTGTCTCCATGGGGAGAACCTGTTATCTTAGTGAAGAATAAGGATGGATCAATGAAACTATTAATTGATTACAGAGATATGAATGGGATCACAGTAAAGAAAAAATACCCTCTTCCAAGAATTGACGACTTATTTGACCAACTTCATGGGTCTTAATTCTTCTCTAATATTGATCTTTTATATCGTTGTCATCAATTGAGGGTGAAGAAAGATGATATTCCAAACACTACCTTCTGATCAAGATATTGGCATTATGAGTATGTTGTTATGCCTTTTGGACTAACTAATGCACCTTTTATTTTTATGGATTTGATGAATTGAGTCTTTAAGGACCACCTTGATAACTCTGTGGTAGTTTTTATTGATGATATTCTGATATATTCGAAAAGTCATGATGAGCATGAGAATCATCTAAGGGTTATTTTTCAAACTCTACGGAAAGAGTGGATTTTTGGAAAGTTCAGTAAATGTGAATTCTAGTTACAAAAAGTTGCTTTCATGGGGCACATTGTTACCAATGAAGGAATCACAGTTTACCCTGCAAAGACAAAAGTTACAGAGGAGTGGCCTCAGCCTACAACAATAACTGAGATTCGTAGTTTCCTTGGATTAGAGGGATATTATATGAGATTTTTAAAAAACTTTTCATGACTTTCGAATCCATTAACCTAGTTAAAACAAAAAGGGGTCAAGTTCATATGGACAAAGGAGTGTGAGGAATGATTCCAAGATCTGAAGAAGAGATTGGTTACTACACCCGTGTTAACTATTCCCTCAAGTGGTGAAGGATTCATTATTTTTAGCAATGCATATATGAAATGGATTGGGTGCGTCCTCATGAAAAATGACAAGTTCGTTGCTTATGCATCTCGACATTTAAAGACTCAAGATCAGGACTATCCTACGCATGATCTGGATCTGGCTGCAGTCGTTTTTGATTTGAAGATATGGAGGCACTATCTTTATGGGGAGAAATGTGATATATACACAAAACATCAAAGTTTGAAGTATATTTTCATACAAAATGAATTGAAAATGAGACAAAGTATATGGTTGGAACTTCTTAAAGACTATGATTTTTCAATTCATTATCATTCTGAAAGAGAAAAAAAAGTCGCTGATGCATTAAGCAGGAAAGACCCAATTATTCAATCCATTATGATGATTCAAATATATCCTTTGTTCAATGAACTAGTAAAACTAGACATGGGAGTTACAAAAGAAGGGACATCATCAACCCTAACCCAAATGATTTATCAACTGTCATTACTTGGGAAGATCAAGAAATCTCAGAAATAAGATCCTTTGTTGCAGAAATAGTTTTAGGCAGTAAAGGATATGAAGTTTTATGATTTAAAAATAGATCAAGAAGGTGTACTGAAATTTTGAACAAGAGTATATGTTCCATCAATTCCATAAATAAAGAAGGAGCTGATGGATGAAGCTCATAGCTCTACTTTATCTATACATCCTAGTAGAAAGAAAATGTATAGGTACCTTCGTGATCATTATTGGTGGGATAATATGAAAAGGGAGATTGATGACTACACGTCAAGGTTCCTAGTATGTCAGCAGGTGTAGGGGGAGCGAAAACTTCCTAAAGGGGTATTGCAACCACTACCCATACCATCATGTAAGTGGGACAATATCATTGTGGACTTTGTCACTAGTCTCCTAAGAACTTCCAAAGGAAACAATGTAATATGGGTTATTGTGGACTGTCTCACCAAGACTTCCCATTTTATCTACATCAGGGAATATTTCTATCTTGATCAATTTTCCATGATTTACGTAAAGGAAGTGGTAAGGCTACATGGATTTACACTTTCTATGATATCTAATCGTGATCCACGGTTCACATTAAAATTCTAGAGAAGTATTCAACAAGATCTGAGCACTGAATTGAGTTTCAGTGTGGCCTATCACCCCCAAACTGATGGCCAATATGAAAGGACTACTAAAAAACTTGAGGACATACTGAGAACATGCTCAATGGAATTTAGAGGTGTATGGGATCAACATATCCCTTTAGTTGAGTTCTCTTAAAACAACATCTTCCACTCGAGCATTCAAATGGACCCCTATGAATCTGTATATGGTAAGAGATGTAGAACTCCTACTTTTTGGGATGAATCTGGTGAGAGAAAGCTTCTTGGGCCTAATCTTGTGCAAGAGATGACAAAAAATGTCCATGTCATTTAACAACATTAAGGCCGCTCAAAGTTCGAAAAAGAGTTATGCCGACAACAGTCGAAGGGACTTGGAGTTTGATGTCGGTGAAAAAGTCTTTCTTTAAATTTCACCTTGAAAGGGAGTCATGAGGTTTGGGAAGAAAGGGAAGCTTACCCTATGTACATTGGCCCCTATGAAATACTTGATCATGTGGGAGCAGTGGCTTATCGACTTGCACTTCCTCTAAATCTAGAACAAGTTCATGATGTCTTCCACGTATCCCTCTTGAGGAACTACATACCTAACCCTTCACATGTGATAAATCCATAGGTGGTACAACTGGAACATGACCTCTCTTATGATGATCATTCGGTGGATATCTTGGATTGTAGAGACAAGGTTCTACGCAACCAGACTACCCACCTTGTTAAGGTGTTGTGGAGGAACCACACAAGTGAAGAAGTCACGTGGGAACCAGAGGAGTCTATGAGATAGGAGTACCCACTCCTTTTCTCATCAGAGGGTACAAGATAAAATTTTGGGGAAAACATTTCTTAATAGGGGAAGAATGTAATGTTATGAACTTTTTAATTATATTTGTTTCCTGATTTTGTGTGTTATTTTATATTATAATCAAAAAAACTATATCCTTTAATTAATGAAGTGGGTATAATTAAAATAAGACCATTGGGTTTTGACTGTTATATGACTGTTGGTCAATATGACTGTTGGAAACTATAATATTAACGTTGTGTCTTTATAAATAAAGTTATGTTGGTTAATTAATACAGAAAGAAGATTGAATGGCCTCATCCTGTAGACTTGGGCCATATGAAGCCCATCTGTTGGATCTTAGGAAGGAGGTGGCATCACTGGGCTTTTCTCTAGACCAAGCCCAAGCCGAACATCAACATATGAAGCTTGAACAGAATCTCCTAAGGGAGAGGTTCAAGCTGATAGAAATCACCACTTGGGCAATGTTGTCTGAGCCACCCCAAGATTTTGTCACCAAAGCACACCGTACACTTAGGTCCTATGCTGGTGTTATAAGGGGCTATGTAACAAGACCTTAGATTAATTATGTAACCCTTTTATATAAACAAAATTTTTATTTCTTATTATGGAAAAGTTTGTGAATTTAAAATATTCGGATAAATATAGGATGTGTATTATTGATGAATTTAGGAAAAAATGGGTATTTTAAAATATTTTTGTATTTTGTAAATAATTAATATCGTGAAATGATTTTCGAAAAATGGTCTTCTACAGTTGTGATCAGTGAGAATTTTAGAGTCTAATAAGATCAACCTGATTTTTAGTGAATAGTAAAGTATGAATAGTAACATACCCGTATGAATAGTAATGAATTGTAATGAATATTAATTTGGCCAAAAAATAGAAAATTCCCCCATGAATGTACAAATACAATTTAAACATCTTAAAAGTGAAAAAATGATCATAGTATAAGTTTTGTTATTTTTGTATGTCCTAAATATTTTATTCACAATTTTATTATTAATTTAATAATTTAAAATGGAAATATATTTTCATAAAATTTAATCATAAATTTTTACTTTATTGTATTATGGTTATATTCTAATTTTATGGGACCTTGATTACTTTTTTAAGGTGTTACAAAATGAGTTATAGTTTTAAAGTTGTATTTTTGGAATAAATGATGATTTATTTAAAACATAAATTAAAAATATTTAGAAAATTATTTTCATAAAATAGAGTTCATTTTTGAATTAAGAGCAAAAATATTAGGTTAGGGTGAATTTTTGGGATTTTTCTGAAACAGTTGAATTTTTGGTGAATAGTAAAAATACACTTTTGAGTTTCTGGTGTTTAATGACATCATTAATGATTTAATAATGGTGAAATCTTTCTAGTCGACTTATGAATAGTGATATATTTTATGAGGTGTCCCAATTGTCCTATACCATGGGAAAATACCAAGGGAAAACCCATTTTTTCACAAATACCACCGATGAGGTGTCCCTTGGAAATTAATAACTTATTCCCTCACTTTTCCTATAAATACCAAGCCATTTACCCCATTCATTTCACTCCAAAATCCTCCTCAATGAATTTATGGTCTCCTTACCTCCCAATTAGTCCTCCCAAGGTTCCCTCAATCCTCCTATATTTTTGACCATCAATATTTTGAAGTTACTCTTCTAGGTAAGGGAACCTTTCACCCTCCCCATTTAAGACATGACTTCATTTATGTTATGTCTTATAGTTTCATTTTATTATGATGGGGATTCTCCTTATATATCTTTAATACTATCCAATTCATTTCCAAATGACTAGAGACCCTTTCTCTCTCATCAATTTATTTTTTTAATTTCTATGTGATGCCATTAGGCTGCCGAATTTTCATAAAAGAAATCACATTTTCTCTTTCCTTGAAAGTTCCCTTTTCATGTGGTGTGACATTCAATTGTCCACACCGTGATCTTATTTTATTTTATTTTGTACCTATAATTTAAAATTATTCATTTATTTATGGGAGACCCTTCTCCCCTCTCTTTATTTTATTTTCTAAAACCATGTTATATAGCTGTTATGCTGTAGAAATTTCATCTCAAAAGTTCTCTTTCTTTTTCTCAAGGAATTATCTTATTTTATTTATGTGAATACGCAGACCTATTTTGTTTCTATGGGTGTTCATAGATAAAAAAATTATATATTTGATTCATTAATTGACAAACATGTATCCCTCACTCTGTTTCCATGGGTTATAAATGACATAACAATCTTATTTTTAATCACTTTTAAAACGTAACGATTTGGAAGTGACACCCATTTCTTTTACTCTCTTTCGTAAATTTATGAAATTTTTGATTATGATATATTTGGATCACATAAAAATAAATACATATTATGGGTTCACCCATATATCACTCCAATGAATTGGGTAAAGATTTAATCTCTAGAGATGACAAGTTTCACGATACCTTGATGAATAACCATGGTAATTTTTATGACACCTCAGGGATAAACCTTGGTGATATATTCATGAATGTCTAAATGAAATGATGAAGCCACATATTAAAGTTATGATTCATGTTCTTTTTATTATTATATTCTTATTCTTCCATTTCTCTTGCCTTTATGACTTTTATCATGTTCTTATTAATATTTCTCAAGATCACATGTTAACTGTTTCACTTGTTTTCCTTACTGAGCCTTCGGCTCACCATTTCCTTTGATGTGTGTCTATAGAATGTGAGATACAGTAATATTACATATGATGAACCTATGATGAAGCCTTATGAGTGGTTTAGAATAATGTTATATGTTAATTTCATCTATTATGTTCCAGATTTCCAAGACACTATACTTTAAAGATCCTCTGTTTGTAAAATGTAATGAAAAGTTATGTAATAAAAAGGCAGGATAACATAGTTAATCATTTCCCTTTGATTAATATTAATAAATTGTTTGAAATTATCTAAAATTGTGTACCAAATTCATACAATAATAAATAATTCTATATTCTCTAAAGCATTGAAACAAAATACTTTAGAATTTTATATTATAATATCTTCAGGTATATATATATTTCAATTTCAAATAATGAATTTCTTAACTCTCGTTATTACCTTCTTAATGCTCTAACACCTTAAATTGGACAATACCAATGAGTTACCAAAAATGGTTTAAATGTTAAACCCTTCACATAAGTCCTTAGAACTTCCAATAGATTCAGTGATCTAGAAAAAAATGTATAAATATTTTTCACAAGGGAAAACAATTCCCTTAATATTATATTTTTTCAGGTCAAATATAGTAAGATTTAATCTATGAAAAACACATGGAGTATAAAATTCTCTATTATTTACAAGAAGTATTATTTTCTGAAACCCTCGATGTTTACATATCATGTTTGATACATGGTCACATATTTGTTCTCTTATGTCATCAATGTTACATTTAAGATCAACCAAAGCATCATCAAGTGACTTGAAAATCTCAAAACCTGAAGTGTCATCAACATTTATGAAACCAAGAAAAGAATCTACCACCTTTCTTGAAATTTATCCTCAACATTTACATATCTTATTATAATAAACATTTTTTCTATATTACTTAGATCCAGAGTAAAATCAAGGATTATTGAAAAATATTTTCCTCACATGATCTTCATTATGATTTTTTACTTAATTTCATTCCACAAAAAAATTATCAATTAATTAATAATTTTTTGAACATAATATTGATCATGATCTTTTTTATTAGCCAATTAGTGAAGATGATCTTAGATAATGGTATTAAATTCACTAAAAATTTCATAAGATAGAAAAAAAGACCATTGATTTTTCTATTATATTCTTTCATTACGAGATTTTTCTATTTCAAGGCCTATAATTTTGAATTATCTTTATTGTAGAACCTACAAAGTTATAAATTATAATTCCAATAATTATAATTCATTAATAATTATGACATATTTAAAGCAACCATCCATCAAAAATAAAAAAACTAGCATAATCCAAATAGTTTTTTTAAAATTCTATTTAATATTAATAATATTCAATTTTTGTGGTGGAAATTTACCTAATACAAATAAATTAAGAATTATAAATCATATAAAATATTTAATACCTAAAATAAGAAAAATAAAAATTTAAAAGTCTATCATCTAAATAAAAATTTTAGATGTGATTATCTAAATGTTTAAAAATCAACAATTCAACAATAAATTTTAAGGTAAATGAAAATTAGAATTTATTATATGAAAATTTTATTATTAAAATAATATATATGATCCTCAAATAAATTAGTTATAAAATTAAATGAAATAAAAATATGTGATTAATTAACTATAGAAAAATCACAAATTGACTGGGTGAGGTACCAATGGGTCCATTATTTGGATTATTTCTGAAATATTGCCTAAAAAATAATAATTTCATAATTATGACATATTTAAGGAAATAAATTGTATTTCAAAAATAAGAAAAATATTCCAACTAATTATATTTTTTAGTTTAAATATCACTAAAAAATAATCTAATAATTATAAATAATTAAAAATATTAAATAACTAAAATTACACACATATATGTTTAATTGTTTATCAAATAACATCCAAATTTTATATGCGATTATCTAAAAAATAATTTTTATAATAAAATATTAAATTATTTAGTAAATGAAAACCATAATTCATTATATCGTTATATGAAAATATGATAAATTAAATAATGAATACAATTGTCAAACTAGTTTATAAAAAAGTAATTGAAATAAAAATATGTGGTTAATTTCCTATAAAAGAATTAGAAATTGTAAAAAACGAAGTACCTGTGAGCCTATGATTAAATTATTTCTCAAATATTACACAAAAATATAAATAAAAATAAAAAATATCACTAATAATAAAAAATAAACATTTTTATGAAAAAACCTCACTCAAAAAAAATTATAAGGGGAGGGAGGCATGTTATGCGACTGGCAGCGAAGGGGGGGGGGCGTCATGTATCTTTACACACTACTATGTAGTAGTAGATAAGGAAAACAGAATGTTGGTGAGGGAAGAATGTGGAAAAAATGGGAAGGAAGAGCTATGGGTGTCAAGGTTTGGCGGTGGCGATGGTGATGGTGATTGCAGAAAATGGGCCAATGCTAGGAAAGGGAAGGATGGAGTGAGATTAAAAGATATGAAATGATCCTATCATTATCTATGTAAAATTTGATATATGAGACTCTCCTTTTTGAATAGGGTTGTGTGGGGGGAGGTTTGAGGAAGATGCAACTAAATGAAATTGGGAGAGGGGGCTATCAGATGTTTTCCCCTTAGGCTTTATTTTCAAATACCAACGGCTCAAACGGCTTTCCCTTGGGCTGACCCTGATTACCCCTACTGTCAATATTGATTCAATATTCGCTGAGTGGATAAATAATTAGTATCATATAATTATCATGTTGTTTAATTATATTTTTTCAGAATTTAATTTTTTTTTTGTGTAGTTTTACATGTAATATATAAAATAATTAGAGGGACTGTGTAGATAAAATGAAAAGGTGGGATGAATGTTTTTATATTTATTTCATTGTTAAGAAGTGAGTAAGCTCATATAAATACAAGTGCATATATAAATGGATTAAATTCACCAAGAATGACTAAAAAACCTAAAAAATATCAATTCACAACACATTAAATTTCATAATTTTGAACGAAATCAATTGTATGAGGTGATCGTCATCCATAGTTGATGGTGGCTCCTTCTACAGAAGAGTTCATATGAGATTAGTTGGCCAACTTAACAGAATTTGGTAGCAAATAAGTATCCATAGATAGTCTGTTTCATCTTTAGAGTCAAGTGTTGAGAAATTTAAGGTTATCCATTGGAGGAGATGAGACCCCACTCAATAGATCAAAGAGACACATTTTAATATGGTTGGATAGTTGAAAGCCTACATTGAGTATCTCCAAGTAGTGGCATATCAGTTCCTTTGATTATAAGGAGTGTTTTTTTGATCCTTTCCACTACACAACTCTAATGACTTATAATTCTTAATATAGTACTCAAGAGAGATAAGAATTTGGTTAAATAGTGCTAAACATTTAAGATAATAAAATATAAAATGGCTAAATAACTAGTAATCAAGATAAAAGTAGTAATCTTATTATGTATTACTCTTTAGATTAATGGATGGTAATACCACAAATTCAGTAACAGAATTTTTGTATTGTGCTTTTTAGATAGAGGATTCTTCTTGAACCGTGATGAGGATCCTAGCTTTACCTGCATTGAGATTTAATGACCATTTGTTGTGAATAAAATTATTTCTATCATACCAGATCACATGAATCAACTCGGAAATAGTAGAGAGTAACACATTCTTAATTTGTTGAGAGGCATCGTGTTCGACACACCTTTTTTTCTGAGAGGTGATAGAATCAGAAAAAGACCATCTATAATTAAAAATATCAGAAATATAGTTCCAAAAAGAAAAGGCTGTATCACATTAAAGAAAAATATGGTTATTGTCCTCCCCGTGTTGATTGCATAGACGACACTTAGAACAAAGTTGTATACCAAATGATTGAAGACACACTTCAGTGGGAATTATGCTGTGAGAGATTCTCTATATAAGAGTTAGTCTCAAAGGTTTTATCCAAGGTTTATTAAAGGCATTAAACCACCCAAAACAAGTATTAGAGTTTAAGAAGTTATGATTGTAAAAAAAATTGAGTCAAGAATGTCATTGTGAGCAGGTTCCCAAATAGGGAAGTCTTCAAAAATAGAATAAGGGTAATTGTCAATTATGTGATTAATGTTATCAGGAATATCATGTTTTCTCGAGTGAATTACATTCTTAATAGTATTATTAATATTTTCAGGAGAAGAGTTAGAGGATAATAAGGAAATTAAGGGGGTACCCGTCCAATTATCAGTCAAAAAATTCAATGAGTAATTAACATTGACCATCCATCTAGAATTAATCATAATCTTTTGATAAATATTCCTAATATATGGACAGATAGAGGACTAAATATAATTTAAGTTTCCTTTTTTATGTTTACTTAGAAATCATTGCTTAAGAAACTCAATAGCATCATAGTTGTTATGAATCAACCTCCAGACAAGCCTTGCTTGCAAAGCATCATTAAATATTTCAAGGTTTTTAATACCAATACCACCTTTCTTGAAAAGTTTACAACATTTCCTATAGGGAACTATGAAAAAATTCCTTTCAAGAATTTTTATAGTCCAGACGAAATTCTTAATACAAGTATTACGTTTTTTAATGGTACTGGCAGGCAATCTGTACATCATCAACGAGTAAACCATTTTAGAAACTATAGTAGATTTAACAAGGCAGATTTTTCGATCCATAGACAAGGATTTACTTTTCCATGTAGAAAGATGATGTGTGATTTTATCAATAATGTTGGAAAAGTAACTAGCTTTGGGTTTTCCCCAGAAGATGGGTACCCCAAGATAAGTGCACGGAAATATACCCTCTTTATTACCAAGGTTGTTAATATTAATATTTTTCCTTCACAATGGAATGCTTTTCCCAAAAAACAAAGGATTTATTCCAACATATAGCTTGTCCCGAAACATTCTCATAATGAACAAGTGCAGTTTTTAGCACTTTTATATTCCTTTTATCACCTTGTAGAAACAAAATGATATCATCATCATATAGAATATGAGTGGGAATGATTATGTTCCTAGAGGCTTGAATAGGTCTAAGTTTTCTTTGATCCACAAGTTGCAGAAGAAATCTGCTAAGGAAATCCTCAGTAATAGCAAATAGAATGGATGAAAGGGGGTCCCCCTATCTAACACCTTTGTAGAATTAAAAGTAACCATTGGGAGAACCATTAATTAGAATGGAAATGTGTGCGGAGTGAAATAAAGTTTTGATTTTCTTGATGAAGTCCTCATTAAAACCCAAATTTTGAAGAACTTTAAAGATGATATTCCAATAAATAATATCAAAAGCATTTCTAATGTCCAGCTTAATAGAAACATTCCCACCTCTGTTTGGTTTTGTTTAAAATATTAGTACATTCTGAGGCAAGAAAAATGAAATCTTGAATAGATCTACCTTTGATAGACCAAAATTGATTCCAGGTAATGATCTTATTGCATATAGGAGTAAGTCGCTTAGCAAGAATTTTTGTAATGATTTTTTACAGGGTATTAATAAGGGAGATGGGCCAGAAAAAATTTATCTTGGGTACATTGTCCACTTTAGGTATTCAAGAATTAAATTGAGCATTAAGTCCATGTGGGAGATGCCCAATAGAGAAGAAAGCTTTAACAATCTTGTAGACATCAGTGTGAATGATGTCCTAGTGATGCTGAAAGAAACCATTGCTAAAGCCATCAGGACCTGGGGCACTGTTAGGCTTTAGAAAAAAAAACAATATCTTTTATTTCATGGTTAAGAGGTATAGAAGATAGGTAAGCATTATCAGCTTCCTCAACCATTTGAGGAATGAAATCTGGCCTAAGGTGTTTATTCACATAAGGACCATTAAATATATCATGAAAGTAAGAGACCACATGATTAAAAATGTTTTCTTCAGAATCTATAAGAATGTCATCATGTAAAAGAAAAGTGAGAGGACAATTAATTTTCCTAATTATTTGTAAGGAATTGTAAAATTTAGTATTTCTATCTCCATCAGAGAGCCATTTAGTTTTGAATATCTATTTGAACATGTTATCTTTAATAGATAGTAAAGAGTTGAGCTTTAAAGCTGTGTTGATCTTCAATTGAGGATCTAGAGAAAAACTAGAGCTTGTGTTACTATTTTGAATTTTTGTATGATCACTTTACCAGGATATGATTTCTTTGTCAATTTGTTTTGTTTTGGTTCTACACCAACTATTTAAAAAACAAATTGTGAAATTTTAGCTTATTAATGTAGTCATATGAATCCTATTGATGATTAATAGAGTTCTAGAAATTTTTAATGAAGGAAGCACAGTCAGGGTCTTCAGACCAAGCATTTTTTAATCTGAATGGCAGGGAGGGTTTTGTGTTTTTAATATGGAGGTTAACAAGAATGGGATAGTGATCAGAGTATATTCTAGGAAGCGTGACACTAGAAATATAATCCCAATTGTCAATCATGGAAATATTAGTGAGATCTCTATCGAGTTTTCTAGTAACCACTTTATTGTAGTGCCTTCTGTATCAAGTATATTTTGCACCAGAAAGATTAATATCCACTAGGTTGCTATCATCGATGGAAGCATTAAATTCATGAGATTAAATGGAGGAATGAGAAGGGACACCTTTTTCACTAGGGAAAATAATAGCATTAATGTCCCCAATCAAGACCCAAGGGTCTTGGATAGTGTTAGATAAATTTATAAGATCATCCCAAAGAGGCATTCTATCGTGGTATCTATTCTTCGCATAGGTCATGGTGAAAAAAATGTGTTTACTATCATAGGTAAAATCACAAGTGTACGATTGATTAGAATTTTTAAAAGTAGTAACATTTTGTAAGGTTGTATGATAAAATAACCATAAGTAATCAACTGAAGTACCATCTTTGCAGGCACCCAAGAAGTTATAACTATAATAACAAATGTGAGAAAATCTCTTGGAATAGTTCACTATCGGTTCAACAACAGAAAGTTTTTTTGGTTTGTGTGTCGTTAAAAATATTTTAAGAACAAAAATCATGTCAGAGTTGGAAATAACCTGATAGTTCCATAATATTATATTCATTTGGAATGATGTTTGGGGTTAGAACCCCTTTTCTTTGATTTACTCAAGTTTTAGTCCACTTAGATCTTCTGACCTCATGAGAAGGTGTTATTTTGTTTTTTTTCTGGGACAGGAGTTCTAACAGACTTTGTTTTAATGTTTGAGTCTATCAAGGCATTACCTAGATTAGAGGCCAAAACAGTGTTATCATATTTCGAATATTTATTGTTTATGACCTATTTAATAGTGCTAGTGTTGGAACATTGTAATTAATTCAGATCAGAATCTGGAATTGAATCCAGTAGTCTAGTTTTTTGGACTGCTTGTGTCTCACACATAACTGTTTTCACAGAAGAAGATGTTGTAGCAATAATATCCTTTTCATGTACAGTTTCATGTACAGGAGGCTGGCCACAATTCATAGCATTTGAATTCTTTTTTAAACCATCAAAATATGATGCATTACATGGAGAAACATGTAAAACTTTGCTAACAGTAAACAATTGATATTTCATGCTAAAGTGTGTTCTAATTTTCAAAATTCAACTCAAAAGTAAATACAATGACAACTCCCAAGATGGTTCTAAACCATGTCAACTTCCCACATCTGTACTCCATCCCAAATCAATCATATAACGCCGGAACTTTTCTATTATCATGTCCTACCAACATGAAGCCTATTTAGGTACCAATCAGGAAGCCCAAGTAGGGTGTGAGTACAACTCATTAGGCTGCAACCAGTAGAATGTAAAATAATATCCAATCAATAATAGTGTATGTGATTGTATAAATAAATAATTACAGTGAATAAGCAAATAGTTATCAAATTATCAATTAATATTTTTTAAACCACATATACCCCCAAGTTCCCATGAACACCCATACCTCAATACCTATTTCGGCCCATTCCAGATCATGACTACCCCTGAGGTATTTCATATCTTAGAGTTCCATTATTACCATTATTCATTTCAATCAACATATTAATGTCATTATTAACATTCATTTTCTCAATCAACGCATGGATTCCACTGTTACCATTCATTGTCTCAATTCTAATATAAATGTATTTGTTACCATTCATTGTCTCAATTAACACATGAATTCCATTGTTACCATTCATTGTTCTATTTAACTCAAAAATTCCGTTATTATTATTCATTATATCAAATTCATTCCATTAATTAATTCAACCATTAATTAATATTCTCAATCTCATTAGTAATTCAAAATTTATTTCATCACATCAATCCCCTGTATTAATTCCCCAATTAATTAAGAATACCAATCCCATTAATTAATTATCCAACTAAATATTCAATATCCATAATCTAAAAATCCCATAATTAATTCAAAAATTCAATATTCAAAATAAATAATCTCAATATATCATAATTAATTCAACAATAAATTATTCAAATCAACACTCTCAATATCTCATAATTAATTCAACGATTAATTATCCCAAATCAACCATCTGAATATCACATAATTAATTCAATAATTAATTATCACAAATCATCTATCTCAATATCTCATAACTCATCCAAAAATTAATTATTCAAATCCGAAATATCAATATCTCATAAGCAATTCAAAAATTAATTATCTCAAATAATCAATATCAATATATCAAAATTAATTAGAAAATTAATTAACTCAAATCACCTATCTCAACATCTCATAATTAATTCAATAATTAATTATTCAAAATATATAATCCCAATATCCTCAATTTCACATTTCCCCCAATGAATTAATTCTTCAAATTAATTAATTTGATCAAAAACTCAATTTCTAAACATATAATAGTAATTATAAAATTACATACACCTATTTTCAATCAATACTTTTGGATATTAATTATTGTCCACCTGCATAAATTTTTTGATGAGTGTTTTCCCAATTGAAATCCCCAATATGAATGGAATAACGATGTAGAACACGACCTTGATCTTAAACCTAAATTCATGATCATATAAATCAAGATCCAGAAAATCTATACCTAGATCCATAATCCTAAATCTATATCTAAACAAATCATGGAATAAAATACCTATAATTAATGGGATAAGAATGTGAGAGGGATGGGAAATCAATCTGTAAGAAACCACATACTTGAAAAGGTGGAGATCTTCCAACCAGGATTTGAATCACCATGAATGAAGCTTAGAAGGCCTTGTAATCCCTTCAAGAGGCTGTATAATTTAATGAAATATATTATGGGTTTAGATTTTGTGTTCGAGTGTATAATTTGGGGTATTAAAAATTTATATAATAAAATTAGGTGGATTAAAATCCCGTATGAATGGTTTTCTACCTGGGATGCATGGTTGCCCTTAACAATGTGCCTTAACATTATTCATCTTCATGAAAGGTGCATGGTTTCTCCTTTTAAGATGAATTTTTTGGTGAAATATTCATCATCCATGCAAAAAGATCTCTATCGATGGATTCACAGTTTTTTGGGAAAGGGTGCATGGTTTGGGAAAATCATACGCCAACTGCACACTAACCTCTTTCTTCCATTTTTCTCAAATTTCACCCAAACACACCCCAAAGTAACACCCAAACTAAAATTACTCAACACAAGGAAAATATTACCTAAAAAAGATCCTCATACATCTTTAGAAAAGTTTTGGGTTTTATAATCTCCCCACCTTATGACATCTCATCCTTGTGATGTAATTCCAAGCATCTCTAAGATATAACATCAAAAAGATTGGGCCATTGATCCCTTATATATTCTTATATCTCCAATACTTTCTCTTGAACATCTCCATGATTCCACAATACATGAACTATTGGCATGGTCTTTCGCCACAACACATTTTCACTACGATCCAACAAACTTATCAGATTCTCTTCAAAGGAAACATCTATCTCAATCTCAACATCATCCACATCAATCACATGATAAGGGTCAAGGTGATACCTCAGAAATTGTGACACATGAAAAATATCATGCATAGCACTGTATCAATGTGGAAGATCCAATTGGTATTCCACCGACCTGCTTCTCTCTACAACCTTGAACGGTCCAACAAACTTGGGTGCTAACATTCCGAACCTCTGTATCCTGTGGTGACCCAATATCGGTGACACCTAAAGGAATACATGATCACCCTCTATAAACTCTAGAGGTCATTGATGTATGTCAGCATACGAATTCTATCTACTCTAAGATGAATCCATACAGTTTCAACTCGGCTGAACCTTCTCTAACATCTCCTACAAAAGACTCTATCCCAACAACTCTGACTCACATGCCTCCATCCATCATATAAGAGATCTGCATGGACTACCATAAATATCCTTGCATGGTTGCTACGATATAGTTTCATGATAAATATTGTTATAGGAAAACTCTAACAAATATAGGTTCTTTTCCCAATACCCACAAAATTCAAGAACACATACCTATATCATATCCTCAAGCACCTGTACAGTATACTTCGACTACCCATTAGAATGTGGGTGGAAGGTAGTACTTAGTAGAACCTATGTACCAAAAATATTCTAGAACCCCTCCCATATGCGTGAAGTAAAATAAGATTCGTGGTCTAAAATAATCGACTAGGAACCCCATATTGATAGACTAAATCCTTAATGTACAATTCTCCTAACTCTTCCACTGATAAAGTATCCCATATATGAAATAAATTTTATACCTTTTCAAAACCGTCCATAATCACCCAGATAGTGTGATTATTATAGAGCATCAATGGGATACCAACCATAAAATCCATATTCACATTATCCCACTTCCATTTTGGAATGGGAAACAACTATATTAAACCATCATGCTATTGATGATTGTACTTCACTTGATGATAAGTGTAGCATCATTTCAAGAACCTAGATAACTCCTTTTTTCATTCTCAACCTTCACTTGACGATAGGTGTAGCATTGTTTCATGAACCCGGATAACTCCTTTTTCATGCTGGGCCTCCAAAATATTTTTCATTGGTCACGGTAAATTTTGGTCACACCTAGAGGTACCACCCACTTCGAGGAATGAAACTTATGAATCAGCTCCTCCTGCATGATCATAGGAAAAACATCTTCATTCATGACATAAATGACCTCATCCTCATATATGGTCCAATAAAAAGGTTTCTCCCCACTTTCATAGATTTCCCTGAAGTCCAAAAACTTATTATCCTCATACTATCTGTCTATGATCCGTCTCAAAAGTGTATACTCCACTAAGATGGACGTAAGAGTAATCTTCTCATGACTCTCCTAAAGAACAACGTGCATATTATCTAGTAAATTCCTTGTCTTCCACTCAGCAGAAGACTCCAAAATTTCCTGATTCTGAGCTTTTCTATTTAAAGGATCAACAATACTATTCCACTTTTCGGGCATATATGCGTGTTCAAAATCGAAGGAATTCAAATACTCCACCCATCTCCACTGCTGGAGAGTCAAATATTGTTGGGAAAAGATATAATTTATGATTTTTTTATCAGTATACACTGTAAAAATCTCACCCAATAGCTAATTACACAGACACTTTAAATCACAAACCACTACGGCTCACTCAATGTCATTTGTACGGTAGTTATGTTCATGTGGCCGCAACTGTTGAGACCCATATTTCACAACTCAATCTCCTTGCATCAACACATCTCCACGTACAACCCTAGAAGACTCACAAAACACCAAATACTCCTCCTAAGGCTTAGGTAGAATCAATATTGGTATCAATGTCAAGCAATTATTCAACTCATGGAAATAATTCTCATATTATTCCATCCATTTAATAATTATCCCAATTTTGGTAAATCATAAAAGAATTTATTCTATATGGAAAAATTCTTGAATGAACCTTTTATAAAATCCATCTAACCTCATAAATCTATAGATATCAAAAACAATCATTGGAAGCCCCAATGAAACCACAGTCATGACATTCTCTAGGTCCACATACACACCTTACTCTAAGATGATGTAACCCAAGATTTAATCATGGTCGTTCCAGTATAGACACTTCAATAGCACGTCATATAGTTGATGTTATCTCAAGGTACTCAAGATGATGTTAGGAAGTTGGTCATGGTCATCATGAGTCTTGGAGTACACCATGATGTCTTCCTCAAACACCACCACAGACCCCACAACAAACACCACCACAAACTGATCCAGGCACATATGGAATATTTTGTTCATCAAGACCATAAACACTGTAGGATAATTCTTCAACCCTAACAAAATTATGGTGAACTCATAAATTTCCATACCTAATTCTAAAATCATTATCAATATATTTGAAGATATGACTCTCAACTTATAATCCAACGACCTTAAATAAATAATTGAGAAAAAAATATCCTACATACCAATAAAATAGATTGTCGATCATGGAAGGGGATATTGGTTTCACACTATCATTTGGATCAACTTTTTTTAGTTAACACACAAGCATAGATTCCGTTCATAATTCTATGCTAACAACACTAGAGAACCCCTAGGTGACATATTCAGGTGAAAAAATCCCTTATTCTCTAACTCTTTAAACTTTGTATTGAGCTCTGGAAGCTTTGTCGTTTCCATTATATATGTTCGAATAGAAACTATATTATACCCTATCACAAGCTCAATAGTAAATTTCAAATATCTCTTATGTGGAATCACTAATAAGTCATCAAGAAATATGTCTTGAAACCAATCCACTACTAGTGGAAATACATCAGGCCTTACACCTTTTCCATCAACTATTAGACTTGAAACCTAGGGTGTGAGCTCTCCCATTTGTTGAGTAATTGGCCTTGCTCATCCATCCTAGATATTCTAGTCTCCATGGTGGATATAGTTGTCACCCTTAGGATATTTAAAGGTCACTATCCTTCGGTAAAAATCAATGTGTTCATGGAATGCTACTAACCAGTCCATACCCACGATTAGGTCAAACCTTGAAGTGTCAAGGTTATAAATATCCCAACTGAAATGATAGTCCCTAACCTCAAGAGAACACCCTTTAAATAAGTAGATGTTCCCATACCATATTCCAAGAGGTGTGTCTATCATCAAAAACCCACTCAAGAACTGCATCACCATGATGAATCCATTCAAAAGCTGTGAAGAAATAAAATAATGAGAGGAAACAATATCAAATAAGGCACTATATACCATAGAAGCTACATGAATAGTACCTCTCCCTCTTGATGGCCCAACCTCACTCTCCACAAGATTCGGATGAATGGAATGAAACACTCCTTCCGCTATTCCCTAAAATGCATCCTGAGTCCCTTGTGTTTCACCACTCTGCTAATATGGGTGAAATTTCCCAAAATCACATTGTCTAGTACCTCTACTACCTTGGCTGGTAGAACTAAAACTACTAGACTAATATGGTGCAGAAGATCCCCTTCCTGTATCCTAGTTTTTTCTGTCACCTCCATCACTACCCGTCTATTGCATTTTCCTACAGAACTTCTGTAGATTTCCCATCTTACCACAAGAATGGAACTCCAATGGTAGTAAAGGATAGTGTTAATGATATTGGACCTTTCTAATTCATTGGTGACATAAAATCTAGGTAAATTCCAATGTGACTAACCCTTCCCCCTAGACAATATTTATTATATCCCCCTAGCTAACACCCTTTTAGTGAACCTTCCTTATCTTGAAATTTTTACATCCTAATAGTCTAGTAGAAACAACCTATCCTGAACTAGAAACCTCCATTATGTTCCCCTCAACTATGAGACCCTGATCCACCACCTCCGTTAACATATTTAATCGAATGAGGTTGACCTAGGACATAATATCACATTTAAGTACATCTTGGAAACATATCATCATATCTGTCTCATCCCCAAGGAACGTTGGATAAAAGTGAAGAAAATATGTAAATCATAAAACATAAAACATCATGGACATGATCCCCTAAGTCAATCACATGAACTCAGATGCTCTCTCCTGCCTTATCTTCTCTAGATAGAAGTGATCTAGGAACTTCTCCAAAAATCCTCTCCATAACATACCATCATCCTGTGCTAACTGAGATGGAATGTCCCACCAATTCTTCATTTTTCACCATAACATATAAGCATCCAAATAGACACTCTTCTCTGTAGGATTATCGAAATGGTAATGTATAGTGTCTATGGAATCAATCCAGAACTCAACTCCCTCAGGTCTAACCTCACCATTAAAATTTGGATGGTGCTATAGCTGAAACTCCCTCCTCAGGCCAAACATGATTTTCACAACCCACCCTAGGTCTCTTTCCATAAAAATTATGAAGCATGTTATTTTCTCACCTAACTTCTCTTTTTCTTCGTCTCCCAGTACTGTTGGTGCCTCAGGATCCATGGAGCATCTCCATCCATATCCTCTTTTCATCATCCCGACAAGCGTCATCATGGAGGCATATCTCTACAATGCCAAACACATGTATTATGACACATGACACCACTTTATCGTGTTTATGTAAGAGGAAAACACAAAAAGTCATAACAAGTATTTTTCCCCAAACCTCACCAGAATGTCAAAACCAATGCACTATCACTACCCTTAACCATCCTATATCTAGATCATTATTATAAATGGGTAAACCCAATATCATAATTCAATTTCTCATTAGACACCCATTTATTCTCATCTTACATCATTTTTAAATTCCAAATTTCATAGTAGATGCATGTTCCTTTCAATTTCAAAATAAAGGAAAAAACTATTCAAGTTCAATAGTTTTCCCATTACCCATTTTCTCATGTGTTCCAAAATGATGCATGTCACAATAATTTTAAGTTCCTAAAATGATGCCTGAAAACACTACTCTTGTTCCATAATAGGCCACGAGTCAAATATTAAAAAATATTTGAACTAATCATCACATTACACAAAAAGTGAGTCACCGAAGTTGAAAAAATATTCAACTATAATATCAAACGCCAATAACAACAATCCATCCTGAGGAACATGGGTTCTTCACCATACATGGATTAGCTACCCCTACTAACGAGATCATAACCAAGGAACAAATCGTCTTAGTATCCTTTCTACCATTCCAAAATAGTAAAACAAAATAAAAGAAAACAAAATTGGTCTTTTATTCCACTTTGTAATGTCTCGTCCGGGGTTTCACACACTAGTACCCCCGAGCCAATCGGTCACATGACCTCCGCATGATTCCCCTTATGAAAGAGGCTTCCAACTAGCATCGAGGGTCTAAAATAAATCATGGGGAGACTATACCCTCCTTAAAAGAGTATTTAACTAGATAAAATAAATAATCAATAACCAAACAATTATATAACCTAACTAGAACTATCCAGTATCAAAAGATGACCAAAACTGAGGATACAATATCACAACTAAATAGTAGATATTACATGCTATATTACATTCCATGTGTCAAAATGCAACTCAAATGTTAATACACCGAAAACTCTGAAGAAGGTTTTGAACCATGTCTAGTTCCCTCATCCATCCTTTATCTCAAATGAACCATCAAACATAGGGCCTTTTCCATTATCCTATATTGTAAACAAGAATTATACTTGAGTAGTGATCTGGCAGCCCAAGTAGGGTGTGAGTAAAGCTCAGTAGGCTACCACGAACAACATCTAAAAAATAAGCAGTCAATAATATTGTAAATATTTATATAATGAAAAAATTACAATACATAAGTAAATAGTTATAACATTGTCAATTAATCTTTATTTAACCACATAAACCCCCAGGTTCCTATGGACACCTATTCCTCAATACCTACTTTAGCCCATGCCAAATCCTGACTATCCTTAAGTGATATCATATATTAGAATCTACTTTTTACTATACTTCATCTCAATCAACATATGATTTCTATTGTTACCATTCACTATCTCAATCAACACATGAATTAGATTATTACCATTCATTGGCTCAATTATCATATGAATGTAATTGTAACCATTAATTTCCCTAGTTTACATATGAATAGAATTTTTACCATTCATTTTTATATTTCATAAATGAATTCCATTATTACAATTCATTATTTCAAATTCATTCCATTAATTAATTCAACAATTTAGTAATCATCTCAATTGCATTACTAATTCAACAATTAGTTCATCGTATCAATCTCCTTAATTAATTTCCCAATTAATTAAGAACACAAATCACATTAATTAATTCTATAATTAATGAATAAATATCTAAAACCTCAATATCCCATAATTAATTCAAAAATTAATTATTTAAAGTCAATAATCTTGATATATCAAAAATTAATTTAACAATAAAATACTCAAATCTACAGTCTCAATATCTCATAATTAATTCAATAATTAATTATCTCAAATAATCCATCTCAATATCTAATAATTAATTAAACAATTAATTATCTCGAACCATCTATCTCAATACCTCATAATTAACCCAACAATTAATTATTGACGTGAACAATCTCAATATCTTATAATTAATTAAAAAATAAATTTTCTCAAATAATCCAAATCAATATCTCATTATTTATTAAAATATTAATTATATCAAATCATCTATATTAATATCTCACAATTAATTAAACAATTAATTATTTAAAATCTATATTCCCAATATCACCAATTTCACATTTCCCACAATTAATTTATTGACCAAATTAATTAACTTCATCAAAAAATCAATTATTAAACATAAAATAGAAATTATACCAATTTATACCCATAATTAAAATAAATACATTGGGATTTTAATTATATTCCGCCTACCGAAATTCATTGATGAGTGTTCTCCCCAAAGAAATCCAAAATTTGAATGAACTAATGACGTAACACAAGATCTGGATCTTAAACCTAAATTAAATATCATATAAATCAAGATCCCGTAATTCTAGATCTAGATCCACGGTCCTATATATAAATAAAACCAAAATATGGAGTAAAACCTCTATAATGGATTGGATAAGAACAATAGAGAGATGAGAAATCAATCGGGAAGAAACAGCATACCTGAAGAGGCGAAGATTTACTAATCGGGATTCGAATCACCAAGAGAAGAGGTCGGATGACCTTGGAATCCCTCCTAGAGGCATTATAATTAATATAAATAGATTATGGGTTGAGATAAGACATTCATTTGGTACAAGGATAGGGTTCAAAAAATAATAATAATATCAGTTGGATTAGAATCATATACCCACGGTTTGCTGCTCAGGGAGCACAGTTTCCATTAACTATGCACCTTAATTGGGAGCCTCTTTTAAAGTGGGAACAGTTTCTCCATTTAGGATGAATATATTCAAAGACCATTTTCATCTATGGAAAACCCATATTTCTACGTTTCCACAATTTTCTGATCTATAGCGCACAACTAGAGAAAATTGTGCGTCAATAGTGTACTACATTCTTTCTTCCATTTTTCTCAAGTTTTCACCCAAACACACAACAGAGTAAAACCCAAATGAAAATTACACAAAAAAAGGAAAAATATTACCTGTAAATGAGCATGATAAATCTTCGAAAAAGTTTAGGGTTTTACACATATTAATCCACCATAAGAAGCAAGGGTGAAAAGGAAGCTTACATGAGACACATGGATGACGCATTTTATGTTTACCACCTAATGGTATCATTAATGTATAATGTGTTATATAAAAAACATTAGGACATGGATTTATTCACATGTTTTCCCATTTCTAAGAAGAATATATGGAAAAAGTTGTGTGAGAAATGAATGTTATGATGGTTACACAACACAAGTGTAAATTGAAATATATATCACGATATTTCAATACATCCCATTATAATATCCCTATATTTAAATTAGTTTATATCAATTCAGGATTATAAAATGACTATTTTGAAGTATATGAACATTACAAGATGTAAGGTTATAGTTTTACTTATTATATATTAGGTACTTATTTTGTTTAACTCATTTAAATTCAACTAAATTAACCAAGTAAGTATATGAACATTACAAGACGTAAGGTTAACTCTCTAAGAAGATGAGAAAGGGTGATTCCTAAGTCACAAGTGAGAAGTACTCAAATTTCATTTTCCCAGTTTATTGGCACTATTTGATATTTTATTAAGTGTTAAAAAAATTATCTCATGTGTCTATTAGAAAGAAGGAGGCATTATTCCACTTTGGAATGAATTTCGTTTGTGGTGTCTCATACTGAACTAATAGTTCGATAATTGTTGAATCGTTGTAAAAATACGATTAATATAAAATATAAGATATCAATACCTAGTAGGGTCTTTAGACACTTTGGAGATAAAAACATGGGTATTATCAACACATTTTATTATCTAGTTTTGAAAAGATACACCTTTATAATTAAAGGAAATCCATAAATCTGTCAAAATTAGTTCAATTGGAGAGAATGCACTATTCCAAGAAGAAGCTAAAGGTAAATTCATATAATTCATGTAACATCCCAAGAAAATAAAGAATATGAAATTTTCTTATTTATTAATATTTGTGAATTAAATATTAATTTTTACTTTAAAGGGGTTGCTATGTTCTATAGCGTACCCGATATACAACAACAGGTTTCTTTGAAATCTTACGTTGCACACTAATAATTTAATATTATTATTTTAAATGGTAGTTAACTCCTAGCAATTGTATTAGAGGGAATGACCAAAACTAACTAAAATATGATAATACATGTTTGTTAAATGTATATACATTTATCCAATAAAATTTAGAGGCTTAAAATGTGAATGAATCTAATTTTAAGTATAATTTAAAATTAAAAGGTCGATTTACCCCCTTTTAAGGGAGAACCCTATTTAAATATAGTTTTGGTAACTTTAATACATTATATTTGAGTAAATAAAATCCTTCTTTAGAATGGGGACGTCAAAATTTACTTTGTGTAAATTTTTCCGAATTTTTCCGATAAAGTTCATTTTTTAATGAATAGTGAAAAATATTGTATTTTAATTCAAAACTACCTCTTAATATAATATATTTATATGATTATATTATCTTTTTAAATTTTTTTAAAGTTTAATTAGAATATATTTTTACAATTTAATCCAATGTTTGTCATTGGAATTAATTTCACATTGAAATTGGACATAAGCAAGTGTTAATCTTTTGATAGATATTGTTTCGTAAAAACACGCTATTTGTTCTGACAACGAGAATTAATTTTAAATTAATTAATGAAAATTATATGTTTTTAATTTGATAAAATAGATATCATTTTTTAATTTGTAATACCAAATATATCTTAGGATGAATTTTTGGTATTTTTCTGAAAAATATCAATTTTTGATGAAGAGTGAAACCACTTAGTAGTAGTTAAAAAACTGACTTTTTCATTTAAATAAAATTTTACCACTTATGTGAATTGAATTTCAGAAATCCCACATACATGTTTGTTATTAATATGTAAAATGTGGTTCAATAAGATTAAAATAATTTTTTTTGGTGAATAGTAGTTTTTTACTTTTATTTACCGCTGTTAATGGTAAATAGGGTAATTCAAGGTAAAAATAATATTATAATAATTAAAATTACCTTAACACTTGTCCTAAAATTCTTTTATGAGTAATGGCTGACCATGGAAATCCTTGTGTCTATTTTGGGACCCCATGGATCCACTTATGAATGATAATGACACTTTAGATTAATTAATTTAAAGTAAAGGCAAAAATGACATAAACAAAAATCTCTTTGTAAATTAATTTTTATATAGTATTACATAAGTTATATTTTAGACTATAAATATTAATTGGAAAGCTAAAAATATTTAATACATCATTGTATTTTTTTTAATTTATAGACATAAAATAAATTAAATTATTTATGACACCATAATGATGCAGTATTTACCTCATTAATAATTGATTTAAATAAATAAGATTATAATGATTAAACTATTATCCAAAACCTATCTAATTCCTATTGGATGATATTATTTCGACTATGAGTCATCTTATCTTCGACTTTAATTATTTTTAGACCTTTAGAAACCGAATATCATAATATAATAAAACAATCTTTCCACACTTTCCTAAAGAGCCCTCCTCTCCCTTATAAAAGAAGACCACTTCTAACCAATTCCTCACACCTATCAAGCCTTTTGGCTCGTCCAAACTCTACGCAATTAAGATTCCAATGTCCCTATCTTACACCTAGAAGCCTTACCATAGGAACAAGGCACTTCAAGAATTCCTTTGGTTCAAACCAAAGGGAGTTACCCAAATTAAAGGTTACAATTTCTCTTAAATTGATTCCTTTTATTTTACTTCTCCAACACCAAAAATCTTTTTATTAATTTATTTTGTAACAAAACCAGTATCCTCAATATATTAGGATGATTTTATGAGAAGGATTTTAACTACACTTACACACACCTCCATATAATGGATGAAGAACATAATGTTTCTGTGGATAGAAAAATAACGCCTCACGAAACAATGATTGTTCAATTACCTCCTACCGCCTCTCATGGTGGAAATTATGATGGAACTGTATTTATATATGGTATATATTATGTTTATGTTTTCTTTATGCTTCTGTATTTTCATTTTATACCATACCTTTATGGTTTCCATTATAGATAAACGTGATAATTTCATTTGAGGAAGTGTGGACTACCGCCCCCTCAAAGTGATATGACTCATTAATGCCTTATGCGGGTTGTATATAGGATAGAGTTAATGATATTATATATGATATTATACTGGAATTATAATATACATATTTATCATTATTTTTTAATTCAACTAAAATAATAAATAGATATTAAAGTAGTGTTCATGCGTATGTACGACTTACCGTCTCCACGAACGGTGCATTTCATTTCCTACCTCCAAATGATATGTACTATTATAAATATATATATATATATATATATATATATATATATACTGGATATATATTATATATATGATATCTAAATAATGAATATCATTATGAATATAATGGACTACTGACAACATGGACAACTTGTAAATATAAGGTGTTCATTTTTGACTCAAGTACCAAATATCAACAAAACGAATGTTATTAACTTAAATGATTACATAATGTTTATAACATGGTAATAAGTGATATAAAAGAAATAATAAACTTGTAAAAGGTTCTTAAGCAAGTTGAAATTAACATTCGTTTATTATTTAGGAGATTAAAGAACGAATGGGTCAAGTCGGACATGAGGTATGGGATTTTCTTATCTCACTTTTAATTACATGAGATTTCCATTGTTCGCCACTTATTCATTACATATGGTGTATTGAGTACTGAAATTTGATATATATTATCTTGATTCTCATTATATTCATGATATTCTGTGATTCATTTGGTGGATATTAACTTTTGGTCATATGACTCAGTTGATTACAACGTGTAAAGGGTTTTATCTCACTTTTTATTCTCGTGAGATTCATGCTATATTTTCCGCTATTTCCTTTTGTGTGGTGTACATACTGCCCATTATTGTACTCTTTCTGTGTTATAATTTCATTTATGAGTATTTACATCTTCATTTTATTATCCTTATTTCACGTGGCGTATGTTTCGTAGGTTACCAAATCGATAAGGGAACCTTTTAACCCAATTTCCATTCCTTGGGTTAATATTATAATTCTTAATTATGCCATGATATGATTATGTGTGGAATAAATATTAATTTATTTATGATGAAATTTCCACTCCCCTTTGTGTGGATATAATTTTGATACACATAATCACTCCATTGATAAATTCTCAAGTCATCGAATGAACTTGCTAAGATTAATTTCAACTCAATTTCCATTCATTGAGTTAAACATCCAATTCATTGGTGTTGTTTTCAAAAGAATATGTGTGAATGTAATCTGATTGATTTACAATTAATATACAATCATATTGAGTGTATTTATATTTTTCACACATAATTATGTCATTGATGTATCCTTAACCTAAGGATACCATCTTTATAAAGGATTTCATCACAATTTACATTTCCACTGAGACTTTATTGTTGTTATGCACCAATTCACTCTTATATGGTGTATATACTGTCCTTTGACATATTATATCATGAATCCCTTTATTCTCATGAAATTATAAAGTTCTGATTAAATTTTATTTTTGAATTATTTGTATTCAAGCATCTCTCTTTTTGTTAAAAAAACTCTTTAACTAAAATATCATTTTAAATGATTTAAATATTTATTCTTCTAAATACTTCTCATTAATTTCCATGTTTTCATAATGGGTTTTAGGATTTATTTATATGGAAATTAATGTTTTCAAATGATAATTCATTTAAAATCTTCAAAGTGGTATGGGACACTTTGATTCAAAATTCTATTTTTAAAATGTTTTGAAATTGATTAGATAAAGCATTGTTTATTTCAATATCTTGATTTGATATATTGGAATGTGGAAATGTTATCTTTTATTTATACTTGGGTTATGTGTTGTGATTATGTTATGGTTGTTGGACATTGTTTACATATACGGGTGGTTCCGTGATAAACCTTGGGTGGGTGAGCCTGAGATAGCTCTCCAAAGCATTGGGTAACGTGACAGAGGTAAACGTGATGTTTCTCTTAAGAGATTTAGGGAATATACTTTTATGGGTATTCCAAGTGTAACTCTACATGTAGCTATGATACCTACAAGGTAAGTTTGGTATGGATTCCATAATTAACCTTTATGATTTATGATTTGTGTGTGTTATTCATAAATCTTATGATTTCATAAGGTATGTTATGATTGAAAAGTATGTTTTCATGGATTTTTATTTATTGATGGGATAATTTTTCCCTCCTTATTTTACAACACTTACTGATCTTTTTATGATCATCCCAAATTTTTGAAATTTTTTCCATAGGACTTAAAGATGAATAGGGTCAGGTATGGGATCAATGAAAAGTCATGTTGTCTAAAACATGGAACTATACATGTTTCTTTTTAAGAGTTTTTATTTTATGAAAAAAATGGATACTGAGTAGTAGTGTCTACTTGTAATATTCAAGTTGTTATGTAATAGTTATGGCCTAATTCTCTAAAAATCTAAACCTGAAAAGATCCTCAATTTGAATTATTCATTTAATACAATATTATGTAATGTTTTAAGGTCAGGTCCTTATAGTTAGTATCAGAGGTCAGTTTAGCTAACTTTAGAGGTTAGGGTTTTATTTAATCATAAGTGACATAACCATAATGGTTAGAATATTGGAGAGATTCATAGATTTTTTAGATAAAGTGAATGAGTATAAGATGACATGAATAAGTATATCTTAGTATTTACCCTCCTTATAAGATATTATATGATGATTTTACTAATATACTCACATTGACATTTTTTGTTTTAGTAAGTGACTGGATCTAGGAGGCACCAAAGTAACAATGGATGTGAAGAAAACTATGACGGTTTTCACAATGGGAAAATGAATGAAATGGGAGGTGAAATGAGAACTCTTGTGGTTATTCTCAACCAACTATCTGGATTCATGATTGAAAACATGAACCTTGGTGATTTTTATAAGGCATCGTATATGCAAGAAACAAATCCCCATGGATGTTCAGGTAATAATCATAAAGGTACGTATGTTGAAAAAACTATGTGTCAAGGATGTGGAAATAAAAACCTAGGAAAATGTTTAAAAGGGAAGGGAATATACTATAGATGTGGAAATGAAGGTTATAAAGCAAGAACATTCCATGGAAAAAGGAAGCATCCAGTTGACTCTAGGAAAGGGAAAGAAGTTATTTCTGAGGGATCAATTGAATGTTTTAAATGTGGTGTGCAAGATCATTATACAAATAAATTTCATATGAAGAAGTTTCAAGAATAGGATCACCATGATCATACAAATATATTTTTACCAATACCTAATGCCATTCCAATTGAGGATGAAGAAACTGATAATGACCAATGAAAGGTATGAATTATTTCTTAATATATGTTTTGACATTATTGAATCTTAGGATATGATTCTTGATTTTGTTTTTACGGAAGAAGTATTTCAGAATAATTTTGGAAAGGAATGGATAATGGATCACGAATAATCTTGAATGAGTAAGAAGTCAACATATATGGGATTCAATTGTTATGGTAGATTTTAGTATGGTGAAATGCTTAAAAGTATTAAGGCTCTTTTGATGAATGGATTACATTAGAAGAATTTTTATAGTATGTGTAACCCTGAAGTTTGATATATGAAAATTTTATTCAAGGAATAATTATCTTTTATTTTGTTGATATAGTTATAAAGAACCGATTGGGTTTATATGATCCTTGAATTTGATGCAATTACAGGTTAATTCATTTCGGGATGCAAAATGAAAGTTATTAGATAAAATTTGTGGTTAAAATATGTTATGGTTATTTTTGATAAATTTATCTCTTTTTGGGAATGTTATAAAATTATATAGTTTTTGAAAAATGATGACACGCAGACCGTGTGACAACCCATCGTGTCAGACAAAGCTGCGGGAATCGAACCCCCAACCAAAGTGCGATTGGAATTTATCACCTACCATTGGACTACGTGAAGTCCCTGGTTAGTATGACTAATTATTTTTAGTCATATTATTTTATGAATCAGTAATAAGTTTATTTTGGGTCATCTATGGAAATGATTAACCTATCATGGAAAATATTTGATTAGGTTAATTACTTTTCAATATGAGACTTTAAGAGTAACTGATGGTATTTGGAGATAAATGTTAAGATTTATCTTGGGAGACTATGTGATTAAATCTTTCTGAGATTTATGTTTCAATCTTAGTTTGTATTACTTTGAATAATTTTATGTACAATTGTTTATTGAATGTTCTTGGTTGAACTTTGGGTATTGTTTGACAAATTTTGGAGATTAAGAGCATTTTTTCTTTTGTAAAAGATTGTGCTTTTTGGGGATTATCTGATCTTCTACAAACCAATTTTGGTTTTTTGTAAGGTCTGAAGACATGGGAAATATATAGTTCATCTTTTTTGGATTATTTGATTCTATCTAAGTAGATTATAGAACTTTTAATGTGAACAAGTCATCCTGAATACTCATCATTTGGAGAAAATATGAGTTTGTGTTAGATATCTGGTAAAGGATGAAAATATACATGACAAGTAATTATGTTTCCTTATGTTTTTAGTTAAGATCATAAATAAATTACTCAATGAAAATTAACTTAAAACAAAAATGTTGTCTGTTAACTTTTCTTAATAGGGAATCAATGACTGTTTAACCCATTATAAGTTTGTGATTTTCTAGTGGTTAACTTTCTCCTAATCATGTTTTCTACCACTCTCCATCAGAACATGACAGTTTTTTTTCTCCTCCATATCCATGTTTTCCTACACGGAATCATAGTATGGGTTATCTCGGGTGACCATTGTACTTTTAATTCTTTCTTTTAAGGTGATAGTTTTACCGACTCTTTTCTGATGAGAGACTTTTAATGAAGTTTCCAAGCCCGGTTTTAAAATTGCGAGGATGAAATTCCCAAAAGGGGGGAAGGATGTAACATCCCAAGAAAATAAAGAATATGAAAATTTTATATTTATTAATATTTGTGAATTAAATATTAATTTTTACTTTAAATGGGTCGCTATGTTCGATAGCGTACCCGATACACAACAACAGGTTTCTTTGAAATCTTACGTTGCACACTAATAAATTAATATTATTATTATAAATGGTAGTCAACTCCTAGTCGTTGTATTGGAGGTAATGAACAAAACTATCTAAAATATTATTATACATGTTTTTTAAATGTATTTACATCTATCCAATAAAATTTAGAGGCTTAAAATGTGAATGAATCTAATTTTAAGCATAATTTACATTAAAAGGTCGATTTACCGCCTTTTAATGGAGAACCCTCTTTAAATATAGTTTTGGTCACTTTAATAAATTCTATTTGACTAAATAAAATACTTATTTATAATTGGTACATCAAAATTTACTTTGTGTAAATTTTTGGAATTTTTCTGATAGAGTTCATTTTTTTAATGAATAGTGAAAAATATTATATTTTAATTCAAAACTGCCTCTTAATCTAATTTATTTATATGGTTAGATTATATTTTTAGTTGTTTTTAAAGTTTAATTAGAATATATTTTTACTATTTAATCCAATTTTTGTCATTGGAATTAATTTCACATTGAAATTGGACATAAGCAAGTGTCATTCTTTTGATAGATATTGTTTCCTAAAAACACGCTATTTGTTTTGACAATGGGAAATAATTTTAAATTAATTAATGAAAATTCTATGTTTTAAATTTGGTAAAATAGATATCATTTTTTAATTTGGAATACCAAATATATCTTAGGCTGAAATTTTGTTATTTTCCTGAAAAACTTCAATTTCTGATGAATAGTGAAACCACTTAGTAGTAGTTAAAAAAACTGACTTTTTCATTTAAATGAAATTTTACCGCTTCGGTGAATTTAATTTCAAAAATCCAACGTACATGGTTTTTATTAATAAGTAAAATGTGGTTCAATAAGATGAAAATAATTTTCGGTGAATAGTAACTTTTTACTTTTATTTACTGCGGTTAAAGGTAAATAGGGTAATTCAAGGTAAAAATAATATTACAATAATTCAAAATTATCTTAACACTTGTCGTAAAATTATTTTATGAGTAATGTCTGACCATGGGCATCCTTGGGTCGATTTTGGGACCCCATAGAGTCACTTATGAATGATAATGACACTTTAGATTAATTAATTTAAAGTAAAGCCAAAAATGACATAAACAAATATCTATTTATAAATTAATTTTTATATGGTTTTATATAAGTTATATTTTTGACTATAAATACTAATTGGAAAGATAAAAAAGATTTACTACGTCATGGTATTTTTTTAATAATTTTTAGACATAAAATAAGTTAAATTATTTATGACACCATAATGATGCAGTATTTACCTCATTAATAAATGATTTAATCAAATAAGATTATAATGATTAGTATATTATCCAAAACCTATCCAATTTTTATTGGATGATATTATTTAGACTATGTGTCATCTTATATTCTAATTTAATGATTTTTTGACCTTTAGAAATTGAATATCATTATATAATAAAATAATCTTTTCACACTTTCCTAAAGAGCCCCTCCTCTCCATTATAAAAGGAGACCACTTCTAACCAATTAATCACACCTCTAAAACCTTTTGGCTCATCCAAATTCTGCCTAATTAAGATCCCAACATCCCTCTCATCCACCTTGAAGCCTTACCTTATGAATAAAGATCTTCAAGAAGTCCTTTGGTTCTAACTAAAGGGAGTTATCCAAATTAAAGGTAACAGTTTCTCTTAAATTGTTTTCTTTTATTTTACTTCTCCAACCCCTAAACTCTTTTTATTCCTTTCTTTTGTAACAACACCAGTATCCTCAATAAACTAGGACGTTGTTATGAGAATTATTCGAACTACACTTACACAAACCTCCATCTAATTGATGAAGAACATAATGTTTCTGTGGATGGAAAACTAACGCCTCACGAAACGATGATTGTTCAATTACCTCATACTGCCTCTCATGGTGGCCATTATGATGGAACTGTATGTATATATGATATATATTATTTTTATGTTTTCTTTATGATTCTGTATTTTCCTTTTATACCATACCTTTATGATTTCCATTATAGGTAAACGTGATAATTTCATTTGAGGAAGTGCAGACTACCGCCCCCTGAAAGTGATATGACTCGTTTATGCCTTTTGTGGGATGTATATAGGATGGAGTTAATGATATTATATATGATATTATAATTTAATTATAATATAACTATGTATAATTATTTTTTAATTCCATTAAAATAAGAAATAGAAATGAAAGTAGCGTTCATGCGTACGTTCGACTTACCGTCTCCATGAACGATGCATTTAATTTCTTACCTTCAAATGATATGTACTGTTATAAATATATATATATATACTGGATATATATGATATATACGATATATAAATAATTAATATCATTATGGATATAATGGACTATTGAAAACATGGAAAACTTTTAAATATAAGGTGTTCATTTTTGACTCAAGTACCAAATATCAACAAAACGAATGTTATTAACATAAATGATTACATAATGTTTATAACATGGTAATAAGTGATATAAAAGGAATAATAAACTTTAAAAGGGTTCTTAAACAAGTAGAAATTAACTTTAGTTTATTATTCATGAGATTAAAGAATGAACGGGTCAAGTCGGACACGAGGTAATGGATTTTCTTATCTCACTTTTAATTCCATGTGATTTCCATTGTTTGCCACTTATTCATTGCATGTGGTATATTTTATACTTCCATTTGATATATATTATCATTATTATCATTATATTCATGGTATTATGTGATTAATTTAGTGGATATTAACTTTTGTTCATATGACTCAGTTGATTACAACATGGTAAAGGGTTTCATCTCACTTTTTATTATTGTGAGATTCATGCTATATTTTCCACTATTTCCTTTTGTTTGGTGTATGTACTTCCCATGATTGTACTCTTTGTGTAATATAATTTCATTTATGAGTATTTACATCTTCATTGTATGAACCTTCTTTCATGTGGCATATTTTTTGTAAGTTACCAAATCGGTAAGGGAACCTTTTAACCTAATTTCTATTCCTTTGGTTAATCTTCTAATTCTTAATTATGTCATGATGTGATTATGTGTGGAATCAATATTAATTTATTAATGATGAAATTTACACTCCCCTTTGTCTGGATATACTTTTTATACAAATAATAACTCCATTTATAAATTCTCAAGTCATCGAATGAACTTTCTAAGAGCAATTTTAAATTAATTACCATTCATTGAGTTAAACATCCAATTCATTGGTGTTGTTTTTAAAAGAATATGTGTGAATGTTATCTGATCGATTTAAACTGAATATCTAATCATATTAAGTGTATTTATATTTTTCATACATAATTATTTCATTGATTTATCATTAACCTAAGGATACCATCTTTATAAGGGATTTCATCTCAATTTACATTTCCATTGAGACTTCATTGTTGTTATGCGCCAATTCACTCTTATATGGTGTATATACTTTACTTTGACATATTATATCTTGAATCCCTTTATTCTCATGATATTATAAAGTTCTGATTAAATGTTATTCCTCAATTATTTTTATTCAAGCATCTCTCTTTTTTTTAAAATACTCTTTAACTAAAATATCGTTTTAAATGTCTTAAATATTTATTATTCTAACTATTTCTCATTAATGTCCATGTTTTCAAAATGGGTTTTAGGATTTATTTAATGTTTTCAAATGATAATTCATTTAAAATATTCAAAGTTTTATGAGACTCTTTTATTCAAAAATATATTTTTAAAAGGTTTTGAAAATGATTAGATAAAGCATTGTTTATTTCAATATCTTGATTTGATATATTGTAATGTGGAAATGTTATCTTTCCTTTATACTTGTGTTATGTGTTATGATTTTTTTATTGTTATTGGACATATTTTACATATACGGGTGGTTCCATGATAAACCTAGGGCGGGTGAGCCTAAGATAGCTCTCCAATACATTGGGTAACGTGACGGAGGTAAACGCGATGTTTCTCCTAATAGATTTAGGGAATATACTGTGATGAGTATTCCAGGTGTAACTCCCTATGTTGTTGTGATAGCTACATGGTATGTTTGATATGGATTCCATAATTAACCTTTATGATTTATTATTTGTGTGTGTTATTCACAAATCTTATGATTTCATAAGGTATATTATGATTGAAAAGTATGGTTTCATGGATTTGTATTTATTGATGGGATAATGTTTTCCTTCCTTATTTTTTAACCCTTATTGATCTTTTTATGCTCATCCCATGTTTTGGAAATGTTTTTCCATAGGACATAAAGATTAATGGGGTCAAGGATGGGATCAAGGAAAATTCATGTTGTCTAAAACATGGAACTAGACATGTTTTTTTTAAGATTTTTTATTTTATGAAAAAATGGATACTGAGCAGTAGTGTCTACTTGTAATATTCAAGTTGTTATGTAATAGTTATGGCCTAATTATCTAAAAATCTAAAACTGAAAATATACTCAATGTGAATTATTCATTTAATTCAATATCATGTAATGTTTTAAATCCTGTTCCTTATACTTCATGAGATTCCTTTATGGGTTTTAATGAATTTGAAAGTGAACTAATGACCATGGATGATTAGACGATATAAGATTCTTTAGGGAAGTGATATATAGAATATAATGGACTTGCATTCATCAATCATTATAAATGTAGAGTGGATTTATTCTTAAACTCACATTCCCTTATATACATCAATATTATGATGTTAGTAAAAGGATGATTGATAATGAGTCTTATATTAATAAATTTATCATTAAAATATACATTGGAGAAATTACAAAATGCACATTACAATATACACATGAAAAAAATGGTGTTAGGAAAAGGGGAATCAATTATGAGATTTAATAAGAATTGTAAAAACTATCATTATCACTCTAGACATGTATCTCAAATAATGGAATCAACCCATAAACACATGCCAACTAAAATGAAAATTGGGTATCATATGAGTTACATTATGAATTAAATACGTTATTTCATAATCCATGAGTATATATTTTAAGAGTTTGTTATGTATAAGTCAATCAAAAAACATGCATCAATAATAAAACAATGTTTATCTAAGGTGTTTATCCTAATGATTTCTAAGTATACTACTAAAACTCTTGAGATAGAAAATTTATAGTCACGTGATATACTAAATTTTCACAAAGGGGTTAACATCTCCATTTGAGATAGTGGGGTCTAAATTGACATGGGTAAATTCAATGCTTGAGTTTTACATGTAGTTGGCCTTAGAGATGTTCCTCAAGAGATAATGGAAAATTAATCTTCCAAAGACACATACTGCATAAGAAGTTTAAAACCATAGTGATGTATTTAAATTCACCATGGTGGGTGAAAAGTAATTCATTGAAATTAATGGTTCAAAAAATGAATTAGTAAATGATAATCACCTATGATTATCAATATTAGAAGAATTTTGGAGAATGTATTCAACGTACCAAAATCAAGTCTGTATTTTTGAAGTTTCGCTAATTGATGTAAAGTCATTGATGGTTATTGAAGAGAAAATATACATGTGTGGTACAAGTATAGTACCATAAGAATTGATTAGTTATTCCAAATATTCATGCTTAAATATATTTGAATTCCACTTGTCATACAAACTTTCTATGAACATTATAGTAAAAATTGGATGTCAAGACCCCCTTTATTGTCATATTTCTATAAAACACATCATGAATGGGTTGATGAAAACACAGAATTCTGATAAGAAATTAATGTTGCTGGGATAAATTTTTGGATTAATGTAATCATTGTGATCATATAATTTTCATTTCTAATGAATGTATTATTGGTTTTTATAAGAGGTTCATGGGATTTATATAATTTATAAGTAAGATATGTCGATTGAATCTAGAAATTTTGTTATTAGTCTTATAGTTGGCTAAGACTCGGTTGAAAGAGACTCTATAAATATGGAATTAAGGTAGCAACCCAAGTTCTATGGAACAAGATTTGATATGGTATATCTTTTGGTTACTTGGACCAAGTCAATGTACAAATACTAACAATATAATGAAATAATTCAGTATATAATTTTTCTAATGTCATATAGAATTAATCACTCCATGAATATATGTATGACACATAGCAGGAGATTAAAATCGTGAGTACAATTCCATACATATCTATGATAGATCTATCACATATTCTATGTTGTGTACAATATATTTCCAATATATACATTACAGTTTGAAAATATCATTTAAATCCAATATAAATTCTTGGGAAACATTCATAACTATCCAACTATACTTGAAAATGTACAAGAGATTTGTACTTGGTACATGGAATGGAAGGAAAAATAGTTATAAGGGGAAAGAAAATAGTTTTTTATGGATAAATATGATATAATATCATATTTAGGCTAAGGTAATGAGAGAGTAAATCTCATAAAAGCTAGTGGTATCCATATCTATAAATAAAAAGTATGTTTTGGATACAAATTCAGCTAAATAAGCATAAAATATGCAACAATATGTTTAGTTTTTGAAATCATGCTTTTGGTACTAGCTAAGATGTCAAGATTATGAAATCAGGTAAAACTGATATACTCAATGATATCGTCGAATTAGGATTCTTACTTAGGGGGGTGAAGTCACATATAGTAGAGTATCCATGAAAAAAAATGTGGCATTCCCAATGAATAAATCCATACCTCAACAGAATCATGCTCTTATCATGTGAGAGCTAAATATTTGATCATTAGTAAGATAGATCTAGTGTATGTGAGAGTGTTGTAAATTTTTTTTCCTTATACCCAACTTGAAATGTATTTTTCAATTACCATACCATATATACAGTGAGTTCATATTAATGTTTAATTACAATAATAGTGTTGATATTTCTCCATATGATATTTATATAGAAATATCCATGGATTATTATTCATATAAATAGGTTATAGTAGTTTTCATATATAATGTGAAACATGAGATACCATGATAGTAATCTTAACCATATTTCTTATGGTAAAGATACATCATACTGAATGGACATAGATAATGACAGACTATCAGGTGTTGGTGGAACATAAGCATTAAGAATTATTCACATGAATTTATCACATTGTGATCTCAAGTAGAGGAGATCCATAGGATGGACTTACCTAGAGGAACACCACAAGTTTTGGTTGTCATTGGTAGTTCCAATCTATGAACACTTTTTTTGGTCTCGAAAATTTTGATCATTATCAATATTCACTATTTGATCACATACTTTCATTCAATATGAAATCCATAAAATTTATATTAAGGTGGGGTAGCTTTTTTTGGTTGCGTCATTGATGGCATGACATTGGTTGAATGTTCAAAAAGGTTTTCTTCGCTTCCAAAAAGTATAGATGTCTTGGGCCTAGTTAGCCAAGATGGAATTACCTTTATTAAATTCATGGTCATAGTGATAAATGGTAATTCTACCTAGTAAGGTAAATGAATTATAAATCAAGAAAGAACAATGACATAATGTGAGCATCATGATTTATAAGATATTTTGAGACAAAGAGATTATATAACTCATCACGTTATAATAATAGGTTTTCATTTTTATGATTATTCCTTAACTCTTAATGAGGTATTATGGTTTACTAAACTTCACTCTTAATATGTGAATATTATTCACTACTATCAAAATCATGGCTTATAGGGTCACACGCAAATCATATTAAGAAGTGTGGCCAATTCTAGTGAATTGGTGTTCAATACACGGTGGTCGTATGGTGGAGGTTGGATAGTTTCCAAGTGTATAGGATTGAAAAGGTAATTAATAAATTCTATATTATTTATGTTTATAAAATTATCCACAGAATTTATTTACTTATTATATTCACGTGTTATTTAGTTAATATAATGAACAATATTTTTCAAACAAATATTTAATATTTAATATTAGAGGATTTAATTATTATTTATGGGATATTTTAGGTAAGTTATTAACCCTTATTTTATCATGAATCATTTATTTTGTTTTATGATAATTTGATAAAATATCTTCAATATTTGTGGCATGTTTGATGTGCAATTCATGTCTTTTTTGGGTATTTTTAAAGTGTTAACTTCCATAAAGACATAAATTCAATTTATGGAATTTATAACCTAAATATAAAAGAATATTTAAAACAAAAAATGTTAGTGAGAATGTATTTCATGAATTCTATCTCTTAAACCATGGATCTCATGTCCAAAAGAGAGAAAATTAAGCGATGATCAGAGATTTCACAATCCAAGTTCAATGATAGTTTGTTTATCTACCGTGATCCTGACGACATATAAGAGCATCTAATTCTCTATGATAGAACCAAGATTTCATATGTTGATGATTGATCAAGACTCTGGAATGTGTTTGTATGATTTAGAGGGTTTTGAGTTTGGTTCTTTTGTGCAGCAATCACCGATGACGAGCGAATTGTTTTTTTGATCGAAATCAATTGAGGTAAAATTTTGATTTAATTTTTCATTCTAAATTATTTATGTTTAATTAATTTTCACAATATATGTGGATGAATCTAGGTTAGGGTATAATGGATTTTATGTTTTAACACAAATATGGACATGAAAATTTAAATATTTCACATATCATGCTTATCAAAATCTTGGGTTTTCTTATGGACAGTTAAGAGGCCATTTTTTCTGAAATCCCATTCTAGGTAAATAGTTCTACTTATATAGTACCAAAATACAATACCTGCACTAAAATAGTGTTTTAGTACTACTACAATATTTTTTACAGCACTACCATCGCACCTGTATAAATTCTCTCTTACGCAAATTTGATATTAAGTTTTTAATGTAGGATTTTAGAGTGTTTCCTACTCAGGAACCACCGCCACTAGTTACTTTTATAGTGAATCTGTAATATATTATGTTATCACTAAGGTTTTTTATATCCCCATCCATTTTTAATATATTATGTTTTCATTAGTATATATAAATAACATATATACTTTTATTGACGTAATATATATTGAGTTTATATATATTTTATTTTTTTCATGATAACACACATTAGTTTCAAATATATTTTAACATATACCTTTTGTAAATAAATAAAAAAAAGAAAAAATTCCTGAAATTTATAATTACATATTTCCTTTCTATGTTGAAGTAAAACCCCATCCTTTTTACTTTCTTAATCTTAACTTCTTTATATATATAAATAAAATAAAAAACAAATAAAAACAATACTTCTCCTTTACATAATATTAAATATGAAATATCTAACTAATAAATAAACAATATCACTCTATCGTTTAAAACACATGTGGCCCTTAACCATGTAAATAATGTTCAACCACCCAAAATAGGTCCATGGTACACTATTCGGGCTGAGCTTGGCTAGTTAGAATAGTACTAGAAACCAGTAAAGGTTGACCTTTGGTTGTCCATGTTTGGTTTCCTGGTCAAAACATTTTATTTCTTCATACCTACATTGAATAATTATATTATATAATTTATATGGAAATTATTTCAATAATATGTTTCATATTAAAAATTTTCAATTTGGTGGACCTAAAACTTGACATCTCATAACAAGCAGCTTTGAATTTTTAAAACATTCAAACCATCATGTCAATATTAATTAAATTTTAATTGTAAACTACCTATATGAAAAATAATTTAGAATAAATTATTTTTTATAATAACATTAAATAGATCATATTTACATCAGTTTGGTGAAGTGGAATGATACAAATAAAATCTATAAATTCCTACAATGTAAATTGGGATACTCGGCCCCAATACCTCCCCAAGACCCCTCAAATGCATAACCACTAGGTTATGACCCCATGGTCTGATAAATATAACATTATTATTAAAGATCAAAACATTTACACTTTAAATAAATGTTTCTTGTACAAAACATTTACTATGGTTAAGTACAAACCATTAAATGGTTATAACATTTAGACTAAAATTATATTGTTAATGAAAATTGGAATATTAGTTAACCATATAACATTTTACAAGAAATAAAAATATATTTTTAAAAATAAAGCACAAAAAATCTATTAAATAGTCAAAAAACATATAATAGTAACACTGAATAAATTATACTTGAGAAGAACCCATATTCATTAAACAATATCATGTTATGTGCATTGGGAATCCTCCATACTATTGATTTACTAAAAGTTATCCACCAAAAGTGCCACATAGAATAAACTGATTCTCCAAAACATCCTTGATCAGAAGCACCCCATTTATCTTGACAAGCCAATACATAAGAATTTCTAAATATCTTACACACCACAAATACTAATCCTCTTCTAACACTCACTCACAACTCACCCAATAATTCAAGAAAAAAATAAAAAAGAAAAACCATAATTTAGATTTATGTGGTTTGGACATGTGTCTGAAATTCATTGCAGAAAACTAATTTGATTTTCATTTATCAGAAGATACAAATGTTTAAAATCACAATAAATAATTACATACTATATAAAATCACATTGTTTTACAACACAATACACATATTCAAGTGTTCTCACCCAACTTATATAGTGGGTCCCATCCAACAATTATGTATCACCAGATTTTGATATTTTCAAAAGTACCTCCATTGGATATGTTGATTTTTGATCACTTATAATAGTCACCACATGACTGTTGACACCCTGTAATCCATTAGGAGTCTCCAAATATGTATCTTCCTCAAAAAAAACTTATGCATTCCCATTTCCTCTAACTGATGAGCAAAAAAACATACACAACCCCATAATAAAAACATATATATTAACTTTTATTCATATATTTTGGTTAACACACAACTACACACAACCATTGGAAGATATTATCTTATAATTTTCTCTATTAAATATTTGAACAACAATTTTCTAATCTCAAAGACCTATAAACTTCTATTGTTTCTCTTCATAATCACATAAAATAGATCTCAAACAAACTCGATCATTACTAAAAATATCTTACATGAGGATTTCTTCAAAGAATCAATGAACCCCCCCAACACTTAAGAAAAAGAACGCATGGTTATTTATTACAAAATTTATATATCTTCTTTCATTCATCCTAGTCACACTAATACATAGTGATACCACATATTTTCTTGGACTAACACCTTGGTGAACATGCCTCATGTATTCTACTTTCTATCTATCTTTCAGGACTCTCTTACTCTATCCTCCATGGAATTTTAGATGAAATGATTATATGGGTTTATGTGTTTCATTAATGGTTTAAATGTACAATTATTCACCAATTTAATTACACCCCAACCATATCAAATTTTCCCCTTCTTCTGTTGCTTATACAAACTTATCTTTTTTGTGAACAAAAAACAACTTTTTGAAACTGAGACATCTAGGTAACTACCAATCCTTTATAGGTGAATAAAAATACTATAGTGCTCTTCTAGGTGTCTGAATCACTATAAAGTCCATCATTAACATAAAAATTTAATAGATATTCTAACATAAAGTAAATAGTTTTACCTTTCAATTATTTCAGGTATCAGCTGATCCACTTTACATCATCTCAGTACTCTTTCCTTGTGTTCCTCATGAAAAAACTCACAACTCCAATAGAAAATTCAATGTATGGTCGAGTACGTATCATGGAATAAACTATACTACCAAATGCCGATTAAAATAGAACTTTTTCGATGTACTTGATCCCATTTTCCATTCTATGTTCTTTCTCCTTGGAAAATTTTAAGTGTTTAACCCATGGAGTTGAAATCGACTTCAATCTAATTTTTTTTAAATTCTTCATAATCATCGAAATATAGTTCCTTTGAGATAGAACGAGTGTCCTAATTTTCCTATCTCTCTTAATCATTATTCATAAGATTTTCTTATCCTAACCGATATCATTCATCTTAAATATTCCAGAAAAAGACACTGTTCAAATCCCTTTGAGATAGAACCATTGTCCCGACTTTCCTGTCTCTACAAATATTTTCCCCCAATATTTTAATATCAGGATTGAGATCTTTTAACATGAATATTATGAAAAACCCATACTTAAATTCATATTATTAATTAAAATATAATGAAGTCATTTTCTAATAACTGACTCCCACTTTACAGATTTATTGAGAGTTGAATCATTTTCTAGGATTTTAGATTATCCACTACATGTTAGAAGACAAAAGTTCATGTCAGCTCCAAACCTATGAACCGGTTTCCTGACTTTGGTAGATCTCAACAATTTGACTTTTGGATCATATACTTTTGCTATTAAAACATCTTATTATCTGTATTTAGGATCTTTGAACCAATATTTAGTAGTCTTATATCATTTAGAAACATGTTCCACTGATATATCTACCAATATTTCAGTTATTCTATACGAACTATCCATATCTTGTGTTCTTTTGTAACTCCTACTCAAATAAACATGGAATTTCCAGTTGACCCCTTATTCTCAACTTCCATATCACTCAAATTTTGGTCTTTCTATAAGATATTCTCATTGAATAGAATAATATGGATTCTAAAAATCAAATTTTTCTCATCATGACCCGGTCAAAAACCAAAATTTTCATTGTCACAACCCACAAAGAAACAAGTCTTGGAATTTACCATCAATTTGTCCCTATCCTTGTCATTAACATGGATGTTGATGATACTTATGAAAAATATTATGTGGTTACCTTTCATAGGTTTATTTTACCATGTATTCCCTTTAATTTCCTAAACAAATAGATAGGAAATTCTTTTGTTAATTATGTATCATGTCATGTTCACTACTTCTACCCGAATTTCCTAGGGAATTATTGAGGGAAACCTCATACACCATGACTCCTTTTTCCACACCCAATTTATTGACTACAATAAACCATTTCTATTATAGTGTACAAATACCAATATTCTCTGAACTAATCCCCTTATTATAAAAGAAAATTCAGAATTCCCTTCCATTCTACTCTCAACCTTTTTCAGATCTTAGGTGCTTTAACATCCGACTAGTTTCTCTTTCCACCAAGGCCTTCCATTTAATGAACCCTATGAATTCCAAATACCTTTTCTTTAATAGAAAAATCCATACTTTTCTTGTTTCATCATAATTAAGGTTAATAAGTAAAGTGACTCTCCGTAATATTAAACAAAGGATGTCCCCCAAAAATCAAAGTTAATAATATCTAACTTTTGATATTTTGGATTCCAAGCATTTATGTTGAATGATTCCCTATTTTAAATCTTATGAACAAAACTCTTTCAAATTAAAAACATTGTGTGATAGATCATCATAAAGTAATTTTTTGATAGTACATTAATGTTCTTCTCATTGTGATTTCCAAGGGGATAATGCAAGAACTCATAAATCATGAATGTTGATACACTAATAATTATTTCTCTATATAATATTTCGGTCAGATATAGAGTCATATACATTTACACATCCTTACACTACCGTGGATCCTTGAGTGGTCTTTGAAAATACATTAAAAAATATTTTTCCAATCCTATCCCCATCAATATCTCTTAGGAAAATCAGATTCTTCAATATCCCTAGTATGTGTCTCACTTTTTTCAATTTAATGAAATAACCATTTCCCAACCAAATGTTAATATATAATTTCCCCATGACTTCAAGACACTCATAATACTCCAAAATAACATTGATTATTTTTTTGGATTAATTATTTATTACATCATTTTTATATTCACTTAGAAAAAAATAAAATACAAATTTTAACCAACATGAAAACGTGATGTAATTTTCTCATATTATAACATGTTTTGGTTGTCTTGTTTGTATAGGGGTCTGTTTGTTGTCTTCTAAAAAATAGGTCTTACATATATTTTTGGAAGAGAATAATCACCCCTTGCACAGTCCTAAATTGGGTCATACAAGAATTCCCTAAAGAAATATAATAGATAAATAATTAGCTGAGCTCAATGTGAATGATTTTGAAGGTATTAATGAAAATGATTCTTTCTCATTAGTGAGAACTATTATAAGAGGTCATGATATTTTTGGGTACCTGTGTTTGGATTGGTTGAATTTTTTGAGGTTGAAAAATCAAATAGAATTCATTCATGGGAATTGAAGTGGTATATTAGGGTACTTGGAAAGATAATTTCATTAAGATGTATCATTTTTCTATGCTATTCTATTTTATTTGTATGAATAAATTATAAATTTTATCTACAAAAATATAAAGATGAAGATAAATTATTTTTTTGGGATATTTTGTTAAATTTTATGCCAATTTTGGAAATAAGAAATTGTATAGAACATTATGTGTTAATGGGATTTAATATTTGTCATGAAATTATTGTTTTTTGGGGTATCTATATAGTATAAAGAAACTATGAGTCCCATTTGATGGTTGTTTCAACAAATTTTTTAATTGGATCACATGAAGGTACATGAAAATTTATTAATTGATCAAGAACAAACAATGAAAAAAATTGATTTTAAGAGTTTTACTGAGAAATTAAAGCTTCCTTTGTATACAACATTTAACACAAAATGAAATAAAACCATTAGGAAATCGAATGAATTATGGACGTATATTTTTGTATATTTTTAATAAATGTATCTTCTGGTACCATGATCTACAACAGTTTGATCTTGAGTGGGCTATTCTAGGATAAAAACATGTATAAAGTAAATCTAAATAGTAAGACGATGTATTTTTTTGTGAGATAAGTGGGAACATGTCATTTTGAAAGATTATTTATCATTTTGTATATGTAACAATCAGTTATGTTAATGTTTAAATGGATTGATAAAATATTATGCTCATTGCAGTTTTAGTGTTTTTGATTTCTCCAAGTAATTTGAGTGATTGATGGAGAAAAATTTTTATTAGGAAAAGAATTCTGAATTTGAGATGAGGGATAAGATTCCTTGAAATCCATTTCATTTCCATGTATTGTTGGGCCAGGTAGCTGGCAGGTATATGCTTAAGATATTTGATTTATCCCATCATGGATATCAATTTATTGTTGTATGATTTTTATATCAAGTAAAGGGAGTGGAGTTCAATATAATTATTTCATTTGATTAGTTGGTTATGAGGATCACTTCTTTATTTCATATGATTCTTCTATATGGAATAGTTTTTTTAAAGGATGGGTCTGAAGCCTCATTTTATTATAAAATCAAAGAAAAGACCTCTTTTAACTCAGTTGAGGTAGACCCATTAGATAGCCTGAAGGCCCAGTGGGCTTGTAGCCTAATAAAAAGCTCTTTTGCCCAAATATTTTGCCAATTGCACATTCTGTGAATAGTAACCCGCTTGCTACAGTACCTGCATAGTAACGTCGCTGATACAGTGCCCTTTCGCCGTTACAGTATCTGCCGATCTACAGTACCCACTACTGCTACAGTACCACTACAGTACTGCTACATGAACCTGTTCCCAATGGGTTTTGAACCCCCATTTTTAATATAGGATTACGGGGTGCTTACCCCTAATCCAAACCCCAACTACACAGAAAACGTGTTGTTGGGTAATGAGGTTTTGGGGTGGCCTCCCCACCTGCGCACTGCACATCCCCAGTGAGGCCCAAGGTGGAAAACCCTTGGGCTTAGGCCAGTTCCCAATAGGGTAGAGGGGCCTACGAGAGGTTTGTTAGCATATAGTGTGCCTTGCCTTACGAGGACTAGAACCTGAAACATTAGGATCAGGACACCACTGCCTTTAACCAACTCACTCGTTCCCCGCTGGAACTTCTATATGGATAAGTGTATCCTGGTCTATTTGGATAAAGTTGGGATGAATGATATTTGCCCAGATTGCACACCAGACCTCAACTCTCATGGTTTGACCTCAGTAGTGAGGTTTTTGGGGGTTTTCAGGGGGAGTGCGCCCATACTAAGTGGTTTGGGGGATGAAGGCCCTCAACCCAAAGTTTGGGTACTATAGAAACTCTAACTAGACTGTAGTGACAATCCGATATCAATAGAGAACTATACTAATGTAGTATTTGGAATGGGTATCATACCATCTCAAAGATTAGAGAAAGTGGTTTTGTAGCTTCACAGACATCCAACCGTTGGTTACTGTATCATAGTGGACTTACTGTGTAGTTGATGGAATGGTAGCGTAATCTACTTTAATAACTCATTCAAGTTAGGGTTTCTAGGTGTTTTTTTTTCTATGAAATTTCCTGGTAATTTTGTTCCCAATTATAGTGAAATATCCTCCTCAACATGGATGTTGGGATTATTTTTGAAACCACAAAAATTGTCATGTCTCATGTTCATCTTCTTCTAGTTCTTGTGTTCTTTATTTTCATCATATTCATACCATTTTTTCACTGCGACTCCAATCATTTCTGCACTATATTTCAATAGAATTGGTCAATGTTCATGTTAGATTTTTGAGCCAGTCGGTTATCATTGTTATTGTGTTTAAAAATATTTGACCAATTTGATGTGATATCACTACATGATGAATATATTTTGAGGAGGTGGAAACTAATAGCTAGAACTATTCTTATGTTTGAAGAAGGATATACAAAGGTAGATGATGATAAAAAGACAAAAATAATGGAATGTTACAAAAAATTGAAATTGATGAGAAAGAATTTGATAATCATTTCACATGATATAAATGACAAGTATGACATTAGATTTTCTAATTTGAGTAATTTTGAAAAAGTGATGAGTATCATAAATTCATCAAGAGATAGACACTACATGGAAAATAGTATCTAGAGGCAGTTTCTTCAAAACCCACATAGATAATAGTGGCATGAAATATTTCGTGGTAGTATTCAAAACTATCATGAAATGTTAAACAATAGTTTTTTAAACATTTTAAAATATTTTCATATTATTTACTATTTATTTGTTATTTATTATTTATTTACATTTTATTAATCATGTAGTATTTATTATTTATCATTCATTATTCATTATTCATTAATTATTATTCATTTCTTATTATTTATTAGTTATTTATAATCTATTTATCAATTATTATTTTTTATTATTTATTTACTTATTTATTTATCATGGAATGCATAAATTGAGAATATATTTGTGTATGGTGATATTTGAACCTCTTACCTCTTTGTTATTATGCAATGACATTATAATTGCAGCAATCTATTCATTTAGTGAGTAAAGAGTCTTTAATACACACAAACACATACACACACACACATACATATGAGTATAGGTAACTAAATTTACATAAATAAATAAATAATAATAATAATAGTAAATAATTAATATAAAATAAATACTACATAATTAATAAATATTAAATATCAAGTATTAATTATTAAATAAATAATAAATAAATACATATTATATAATAAATAAATAATCAATAAATATTGAATAATGAATAATGAATAAATAAATAAAAACAAAAAAATAATAAATATTAAATAAATAATCAATAAAAAATAAATAACAAATAATTATTAAATAGTACTTAAATAATAATTAATTAATAATAAATTAATAATAAATAAAAAACACTAAAAAATAAAATATAAAAAATCAATAACTAATAAATGAAGAATAATTAAATAATAGATAAAATATAAGGAAATAATAATTAAATAATAAATAATAAGTAATAAGTAAATGAAAAAAATTTAATATTAAATTAATAATAATTAGGAATTTAATAATTAATAAATAACAACTAAGGGATAAATATATAATCTGTAATATGTATTATATATTAAATATTAAATAATATATATTATACAATATATATTATATATTATATATTATATATTATACAATATATATTATATATTATACAATATATATTAAATATTATATAAACTATAAAAACTAAAAAATAAAAAAAAATATTAAAAAAATATTAAATAATTAATAAATAATTATTAAGAAATAAATAATAAATTGATATATATTAAATAAAAAAATATTGATAACCAATTAATAATAAATCATATAACAATATGTAATTTAAAAGTAATAAATAAAATATATACACACATACAGACATAATATAAACATGTATATAAATTCTTATATATTCTGAACACAAATTATATATAAATATATTTATAAATATTTATAATAAAAAATAATTGTATATATATACATATATAAATATAAATAAATATAAAGAAATATAAATAATTAAAATATATATAAATACATATAAATACATATAAATAAATATAAATATAAATATACATATATATATACCCACATATTATATATAATTATAAATATATATATATAAATACATATAGATATTTAGATTTATACAAAAATATTCACAAATACGTAGAACTATCTATAATTATATATAATTATATATAATTATAAAATAATATACATAAATATACATAAATTCGTATATATACATAATATAAATAATTATTAATAAATCATCAAGAGTGGGAATCCCACAACAATTGAAACACCATTACCTTGATATGAATGTAAACCAGGGAATAAAATCATAAAACACTTAAAAATCATATGAATTTTGACATAAACGGAGTTGAAATTCCATTGAATGGTTAAAACTTAGCGTACCCCATCTAAAAATTCAGTTTTCTAGCCCTTATGAGAATTTTTTACTTCAAAAAATAGTACAATGGTGTCCCTCATTAACACATCATAGATTTCATTGAAATCTTTGATTTGATAGGTCATAGAGCCCAAATAGATTCTCAGATTAAATGTGATGGATGTTTGAAGCTGAAGTTTGATCTTCAAATTCTATTAGAATAATAATAATTTTTTTGATATTAAATATTTAAAAATTATTATTTAATACCAATGTAGTTATTTTAAAAAATTTGATTTGACTAGTCATTGATCTTAAACGGACCCTAGATCAAAAGTTATGGCGGTTTGAATTTGAAGTTTGATTTATAACTTCTCTTAGAATAATAATATTTTTTTATTATTATATATTTTAAAAAGATTGATTAATTTCATTATACTTCTTCTCATAAACAATGATTTGAATAGTCGTGGAGCATAAACGAACAACTACATCAAATGTTATGATCATTTGATGTTGAATTATAATTTTCACACTACTATATTTCTGATTATTTACAACTGAGTATTAGCAATATACTCCCATCACAAAAAGTAATTTGCGATGGGATTCTGTCACTAATACTTTGTCACAAAAAACGATTTCTCAATTCTAGTTATCTGAAACGGTCCGTCACAAATAAGTGTCATAATATTTTTAAATAACCAATTGTTATGGCCTGTCACAATTGCATATTTGCGACAAACATTCCATCCATCGCAAATAATATTTTTCTCAAAATAAATTAAAATTAAAAATAATGAAAAATAAAATAAAATATTTAAATTAATGAAAATTAAATATTTTTTTAAAAAATATATCTTTAAAAATTATTTAAATATTCAAAAAAACAAAAAACAATAATAAATAAATATAATTAAATTAGATAAATTAATTAATATATTAAAAATAATTAAAATAATGAAGAAATTTTTTAAAAAATAAATATATTTTAAAAAAAATCAAAAAAATCAAAAAAAATAAATATATTTTATCAAAATAAAAAAAATAATCGTAATTAAAAAAAACTTTAAATATTTATTATTAATTAATAAATTGGCAGATATTTAAACATCCTTTAAAAATTTAAAATTATTGAAATTATTTTTAAAAATTAAAACTGAAAAAAGTAATACATCATTTCTATAATGATATGTTTATCATTTCAAATTACCAAATATTTAGAAAACATTTGAAATCATTAACTATCGTCAGGTGGAGGAGGATCACATGATGAACTAGGGGAGGATCAGTCGAAAGACTCGGGGGAAACTCCAAGTTGATGCCCTATACAAATCATTGCATGTACTCCAACATCTGCTCATCTCTCATGTGCTATTACTCACACTCCTCCTCCCTCACTTTCTACATCTTCTTTATCATCTCATAATATGCTCTCAGCCTCTCCTCGTAATGTGTAGCAGACGATGTCATCAATGATGAATCTCCATGATCCCCCTTGATGCTCACTAATACCATCACAGAACTAACATAACAACACGTAGGTGTCACTCAAGAACTAATACCAATCACCCATCCTTTCTCAACACCCTATAAAGTCACCTATATCATGGCCCCCCTCATCAAAACCTAAATCTCCAATGGCATATTGTTTTCTCTCTCCTTGACTCTCCTATGAATGGTAAGTTATAACTTTACATGTTTCCTTTAAATACAATGAAAAATTAGAATAACAATAAATTTAATATCAATTAATTTTATTAAAAAAATTACTAACCCTAATATGGTGATTTCGGTCGCCTAAAACTTCTCAGGTATGAGGACCAATGTAAATCTTATTATACACATAAAACTCTATAAAATATGTGTCAGTAGTGGCATATATAATATAAAAAACAGGTTATAGTTAATGTATATATACATTAATAAATAATATCACTTACCATAGGTCATCAATGTATGCCAAATGTATGAAGTATGGCCCTATGTGTGACTGTTTCACTCCCCTGGCTTTGATGCCCAAATGATGATCTCCTTATAAAATTATCTCCTAGATTGAAGAAGCACAATCCATCCCATACCTAAGATGAGATATATTTGGGTTTATGGGAGGCACAAGACTAGTCGAAAATTGTAGAACAGCCTTATCCATAGCTCACATTCTGAGGTTGTGTAGAAACTGATGAAAGAACTCATGTATTCAAATATCTCATGCCTCTATGATATAACCTCTCTTTCTATCATGAATGAGAGACAATAAATTATTCAAGAAAATTAAAAAATATGTTAGTAATTAAATAAAAATTAAAAGGTATATATTATTTAATAACATAAAATCCAGTGCTCAAAAATATGGTGACACAAAGAGATGGGAACCAAGTCCCCTAACACCTATGTCTCAAAATAAAATTCTTAGAATCTAACTAGCCTTCCGTATAGTTAAATGGGAAAAAATATGTAAATAAAAACAAATAATTATAAAATTATTAAAAAAATAATACAAAATGTAAATATAAAATAAATATCATAATGAAATTAACAAAGCACCTTAAATAATGATAAAAAAATAATAGATGGTAATCATTATGTAATAAGATCTGGAATCATTAATCGAGTAAGACTGTTCCCTCTCCTAAAAGGCACACCAGCTTGAGGCTATGCTGAATCCGGCTCATTAGCAGGAATTCTGACATCAGTGAGAGAATGATGTAGATATTAAAAATCATCTTTATCCATTTGAAACAAATATTCTTAGCTGTGAGAAATTGTTAATACAAATATCAAGTATAGAAACTAATATACATAAAAATATAATAATCATACATGTAAGAAATAATTAATAAAAATATAAAATATAAAAAGCTAATAAATATCAGAATATAATAACAACTTGTAACTAAATACCTGAAAACTATACATCAATCATCATCTTCATCATCATTTTCATCTAGATCAATGTCTCTATCCTCATCTTCATCATCGTCAACTTCCTTATGACTTTCAGTTTCATTATCCTTTATTACCTCATAAACATTATCTTATCATAGGCTATTAACCGATGGGTTTTTTCATTGATATTTATATCTCATTAGGTCAGAGATATATTTTATGATGTTTCATGAAAAATATAAATATGTTTCACTACCATATAACCATTTTAACCTTTTATGAACTGATTTTCATGTAAATTGCCTTTTATCAAACTCCACCAGTCCTTCAAATCACTCAAAAAATAACAGTAATTTTCATAATAAACATGATGTGCTTAATGGTCAAACATAAATAGATCATTTTTTTCAAGATTATTGTTATATTTAATTTCAATAACGTAGTTTTTTGGATGAACTCGCAATCCTTGGTCAGTATCGAACCAATGGAATTTAAACATTATTACCTAATTTAGTCCAAGATAAAATAACTCAATTATTTCATCCAACATACCATAAAAGTAAACATCATTTTCCTTATGATGGTATCCTTTAAAAAACACCACTATTTATTGATTTCTTTGAGTCACCGTATATGCATGTATGGAATCAAAATAAATTTACCCCATACCCCTTATAAGATTTTACCCATTATGATGATGGGTTTTTATCAAACATAATGTACTATCAATTTTATTTCCTTATTGTGTTTCCTGTAAACAATAAAAAATTATTAATAATGTATATCATTTGAAAAATTGATTTATTATTCAATAGAAATCATTATTACATACAAATCGTTGAAACCGATATTCAAAATTTAGCTAATGATGTTCTTCAAGAGAAGAAAATGTAATTTGTATAAATTGTTTTCTGATATGGTCATTATATAGTATACATAAAATTTAATGTAAATAAAAGTATATTTTATAAATATTTAATAATTTAATAAAAAACCAGTACTTACAACCAAAAATATTTCATTTCTTAAAAATTCAATAGAACATATGAATGAGCTCTATGTTGTTCTTCATTTTTAAGCCATCATTCATGATAACCACCAAAATGAATCTTGGGTTGGTTAAAAAGTAACAATTTATGGTTGGTGACATCATAAACATTTTCTTCATTGTGACCTAGGTGATTATGTTTTGAAGGGTATTCTAACTGATAATAATAAGAGCAGAAATTCAAAATTTTCCCCTACATGTATTCTTATGAAATTGATGTTTCTAGTGATGCTTTGTTGCATACCTTCTTGTTTAATTTTTTCATTCATCTCTCAAATGGATACATCCAACAGAATTATACTGGACCACCGCATTTAGTTTTATCTATGAAATGAAATATTAAATGTTCCATGAAATCAAAAAATTCTGGTGGGAATATTTTCTCTAAATTACATTATATTAAAATAATATATTTTTCCAGAAAACTCAATACATAATAATATGATGTTTCCACACAAATATCTTAAAAAAAAGATATTTCAATAAACATGTCTTGGATTGAAGAATAAAACAACCCATAAAGACCAACAAGCATAAATATTTCAATTATGACCTAATACTCATGACTTTTAGCCTGGTAATATGCCCATTTCTAACGCAACAAGACAAATTAAAAGCATAACCATCTAGTAACCTCAATTCTCAAATCTATTTACAGAATAATAAATAGTTTTCTTAAATAAGTGGGAAATTTTATTTTGGATTCATTAATTTTTGTGATCTTTCATCTTCAATAATTGATGTTCAGGACATCTAAAATTTTTGGAAATATCTTATTACAACCTTAAATTATCATTAGTCTTACTAGGTGTTTCCAACACGGTATACAATATGTTATCAAAAAAAATATTTTCCATATGCATTACATATAACATGTGAAGAACCAAAAAATCAGACCAGTATAGAAGATCCCAAAAAATACCCCAGTTTATCCAATTTTGATCAATCCCAAAACCATTTATTTTTTGTTCATTTATGGTTGGTCCAAAATTAACACGTTTTAAGGTCAAGACAATAGATTTTTCAGGATTACCTTAGAGCATTGCTGGAGGTTTGTAAATTTCAATTTGACCTTTTGTAAAATTATTTTTGTTCTTTTGAAAAGGGTTATCTGTAGGAATAAATCATCGATGATAGTCAAAATTACTAACCTTTCTCCCATTAAGAATCATAAATGTTTTTTTCTCATCCATTTAATATGAACATGATTTTAGATCATGTGTGCTTCATACAGATAACATACCATACACCAGAAAGTCACTGATCGTTCATAATAATGCAACCTTCATAAGAAACTTATGATAGACAACTATATCAAATGTAGTCACATTGTTATTCCATAATGAAATTAACTCATTAATTAGTGGCTTCAAATAAACATCAATATTCTTATTTGGATGCCCTAGAATTAATAACATAATATATATATGATTCCATCATCAATATCCCTGGAGGTAATTTGTAAGGAGTAATGAAAATAGGCCCAGACAAATATTGATTTTAATAAGCACCAAATGGAAAAAAACCATCAGTAGAAAGATGCATTTGTATGTTATGAGGTTTTGAAACAAAAGAAGGATGCATTTGATCAAATTGTTTTCATGAATCACCACTACATGGATGAATTAAGATTTTAATGAGGAAATTATTTGATTAATGACATGTCATCAATCAAGCTATGTTGCACAACAAAAATAAACGTTGTAAACATGGTGTAATTGGAAAATACATCAATAGTTTCACATGAACTATGGACTTTCCCTATTTTTCATCTTTATACCTCGATTCTCCACATGTTGGATAATTAACCATGTATTTATAATAACCATAATACAAGATGTTGTCATTTGAATATTAATGGATTTAATGATAAACAAGACTCAAATCATGAACCAACCTCTAACTTTCCAAGAAACTTGTAGGTAATATATTTTCATCAGGGAAGAATGATTTAAGTAAAGATAAATTTTGATCAAAATAACTATTTGACATTACAAAATCTGATTTAATAGCCATAAATTTTTTAACAGATTCATGTTTTCTCATCTGAAATTTTAGATATAAGGCCGCCTAAACACATTTCAACAAATTGTAAAACTGATAATGTTTTGATTCATGAATTGGATTATCATTCTTAGATTTTATATTAGGAATAGTTTGACCAGTGTAATCATCTACTAAATTCTAAAATGATGGATTCGAAACTGAAAAAAAATTATTTTCTACTGAATTCATTACACTATATTGATACCAAAAAATATAATATTTATGAAAACAAAAACATAAAATATTAAGTCCAAAATTGTGAAATGTTTCCAATCTCTTAATGTCATATTTCTAACATGTATAGGAAATTGTTCCTTTGGAAGCAAAATTGTAATTTATCAATGAAAATGATATAAAGGTTTTAGCATCTTCAATATTGACATGATTTATAGAAGATATGTATGGATTTTTGTGATGATTTATCCAATTACGATCATGTAATAGAAACCTGTGTCTACTTACTGATGCCATAGTAATCTAAAAAAATATAAATAAGAATAATTTTTATCGATCACATGGACTGGTTACAAATTATTATCATATTTTAACAGCTTGAAATATTCTATAGAATATGATCTGAGTGAGGTGATGGGTAAACAATAGATTACGAGACCCATAGAGGCTCTGTGCATATATAATAGAAGTATTATATATATTATATAATACACATACTATTTTTTGAAAATAATAGAATATCCCTCGAATAATGTCTTATATGTGAAATTGTAGACCACCGTTGGGTTCGGGATGCGGGGTTTACACTAGGAACGAAATAACATTTGGGAGTGTCTCGTGTTTAGATACGTTGCATTAGAGATTAAAAAATTTAACATTTTTATTATAATTTATTATTAAAATTTTAAGTATATTTCAAACTATGTATTGTATGAAAAATAGGAGACCGCCATTTGGTCTAGGATATGGGGTTTACCCTAGGTGTGACATAACATTTGTGAGTGTCGAGTGTTTAGTCACATTTTACACAAGAGTAATTCATGTAATATTTTTATTATAATTTCTTATTAAAATTTAATGTATCTTTTAGACTATGTAACATATGAAAAATTATAAACAACCATTGGGATCGGGATACGAGGTTTACTTTAGGTGTGACATGACATTTGTGAGCATTGGGTGTTTAGTTACATTGCATTCGAGGGTATCATTTTTAATATTTTCTTAATATTATTCATATATATTATTTATTTATATAAAAAAATATTTTACAATATTTATACAAATTTTCAAAACAAAGTATATTAATTAATTATAAATTTATATGAAATTATTATTGGTTAATTAATTATTGTTGATTATGTAAAGATTATTATTATAAATTATGTGATTATTATTATTAATTATTATAAATTATTATAAATTATAATAAATTATTTAATTATTATAATGTAATGATTATATATATATACATAAGAATTTTTGGAATTATTATTAAAATTTTATTATGTAATGTTTATTATTATAATTTTGTAATTTTTTTAAATTATTACTAATTATTTAATGATTATTATTAATTTAAATTATTATTATAATTTTAATAAAAACTATATATATATATATCAATATTTCATAAATATTATAAATACATTAAATATTTCATAACTTATTTTTAAACAAATAAAAAAATTCCAAATCTATATAAACACACACACACACATATATATTATAAATAATTTTACTTAGAGTTACCTTTGATTATAAATATATTTGATTATCTGGAATTAATATTTTATATAAATGATTTGTAAATAAATTTGAGTTTATATTTTTGAATTAATAATTATTTTGAATTAATAATTTTAAATTTTTTAATTTTTACTCTAGATGTGTAATAATAGTTTTTAGAGTTGGGTGTTTTTACAACATTTATACAAATATATTAATAATAATTATTTTAATTAATAAAACATTTATAGAAGTTATTTTGATGTTCTCATAGTTGTTATATTTTATTTTAATTTTTTTACAAATTATTATAATTATTTTATAATTAGTAGTATTATTTACAATTTATTAATAATAAAGAATCATTAATTATTAAAATGTTATAAATTATTTACAGTTTTTAACTAATTAGTTAAATTTATTATACATTTTTTATGATAAATATTTTTTATTAATTATTAATAATTATTTATATTTGTTATATGTTTTTACAAACTATTACAAAAAATTATCCAAATTATTTTTAACTATGTTTTGAAAAAATATTACATATTTTAATTTTTTATGTTTTCCATTAAACCGTTTTTTTAACATCTGTTTAAAAAAACATATTATAAATATTGTTTTATTCAAATTTTTTCGTTATATTTATTTTCTCGTAATTATTAAAAACCAATAACTTCTATTTATTTCATATTATATATATATATATGTTACATAATTTCTTAATAAAATATACATACTTGAATTTCATTATTACAATTTTTTAAACAAATTAACATAAAAAAAATTAGACATACATATGCGTGCACACACACACAAAATATTTGGAATCGAGGCACAAAAAACGAATAGCAAAACCGGAAAAATATTAAGCAAAAAAGTGTAAAATTATAATATACTTCTAGCAACCCTTAACATCAAGATAATTAAAATAATCCTAGATGTTGACCAAAGCATCATAATTTCAAACAATTAAAAACTTCTAGAATATTTCAATAATAATCATATTTCAAATAATAATATAAAATAAAATTTCTTCCTCAACCATAAATACCAAAAAAATAATCTATTAAATTTAAAGATAAAAAAATGTGCTAAAAAAATTAAATCAAATTAAAACAACTCCTTCTGAACCTGGACACTCAAATAGGGAATAATAAATCTAGATTAACCCTACATGTCAAATAAATTATCAAAATTGGGTAAATTTCTAAACCTGGGTTTTTTTATACTAGTATTTTACACATCTAACCAAGATACATAAAAATGGAGGATAGAATCAGATTCCATACATTGCAGATCTGAGGTGAAATCAACCAAAAATCAGATGAAATAGTCATTTTTTGGGTTGCACGGAGTGGGGCGGCTGGTGGAGTCTCGTCACGGTGGTTTATGAGAGGGGTGAAGAGAAGAGAGGAAGGAGAAAAGAGGGGTGAACGTTGTTGTATCATGAAATGTTTTTTGATGATGTAATTGCAACGAAATTAATTCTATCACAAAATGTTTTATTAATAAAAATTATTTGCAACGAGCATTAAATTTCATCTTAAATAATCACAACTCGATGAACTTTTTCACTTGACAACTTAGTCTATCACAAATGTTGGTTGTGAATAATTTTCATGTTGGGCGGTGGGAAACCCGGCCAAAACAATTTACAACGGATGTAATAATCTATCGCAAAGAATGAATTTTTGAAATAGAATACTGGATATGTCCCAAATAGTTTATGCTCAATAAATATTTATGATGGATCATTTGTCCATCCCAAATTCCACGTGGAAAATACCTGAAATTTTAGTTGTGTCTTTTTCATTTACTATTAATTTAATTTTAAAATACTTATTAAATAATAAATTTAAATAATTAATAATTACTTATTTAAAATTAATAATTAATATTAAAATTATATAATACATAATTATAAATAAAAAATTATATTTATTAAATATTTAATATTTTTCCCTATAAATTTTCAATGGTTTTTTGAAAACCATGTTTAATTTGTTTTTTCTATAATCATATTTAGTGGATGTTTTGAAATCCATTGCTAAATTACTATATTTTTATAGTGAGTGATAGTGGTAGTGACATATTTGACATGGTTATAAGAAAATATACCATAAAAATAGTAAAATGGTTGATTGATTCAAAAGCCTTTTAGAAACTCAGAGCTGAAAGTAGAATCAATTAAATAAAATAACAATTACCATTCTATAATGTCAATATTTTTTAAATTTCTATGTCATCTCATTTCTAGGAATATTCTATTTTTGTTAATGTTGTTTCCGATATCATTTTATTGTTATGGGTACATATAATTCATGAAAAATCTGATTTACCTATTTCAATATAAGAAACATGTGGAACTATAATTTTAGAAGCGTCAAAGCCCCTTTTTTTAAGATGCATAATTGTTTTTTTATTATTTATATGTTGAATTTGTAACTATATCTAATTTTCAATTTTCAATGAAAAAATTATTTTCAAAAATTATGTAAGTTACAACAACTATCCGGATTCACAAATCTAACTTTGGTATTGTATACACTAGTATATCGAACATAAAATAATTATATATGAATATGGAATTATCAAGTAAAATTCCAACTATCTTCGCCATTATATAGTGACTTTTTTTGATTTGATCACACACACCTATTTCCTTTTTTCATTGAAAATTACATGAGGATTTGAAATAAATTTTAGACAGTCATTGAATGTTATTTAAAAATAAGTTTTGTTTTATTAAATACTCACTCCGTTGTTTGTCACAAATTTTTTCATAAGAGAAATAATATCTTCTAATTAAACAATTTAAGATTTTTGTTAAAAATCTCAAATATATTCAGTACTATAATATGGAATATTTATTGTAACAAAGAATGTACTGTGATAAAAAACTTTTCATTCCATTTATGATACTAATCATACTTTTCAGGTTATAACTCTGCAATCTTTTGGAGAAGATCATAATTTTTTTCTAGAAGAAATGAAATTTTCTGACATGTTTTTTTATGAAAAAATAAATAGAAATAAGTTTTTTGAACATTTCCCTACATAACCAGGTATGTTGATGATTTATTTCAGCCATTCTACTTGTTCCGATGATTCTATTTTTTTATGGTCATGTTATTCTTCTTACCCTATTTTCCTAAATATATGTTGAGTCTTGTTTAATTATTTTTCTATCCCTAGACATGAAATTTGTAATTAGTGATATGGTTTGGAAAGTATTTGGTTTATATTTCTCAATTGTATTACTAGTTACTTGAGATGTTCATTTTTCATTATCTCCCCCCTTAGTTTTTTCCACGGGTTCCACTTTATAATCAAATGTCCAAAATTTTATACAATTCAATACTTAAAATACTTATATATAATCTATATTTTCTTGGGATCTTCTCTCTTTACCTACTCCTCAACTGAATGGATTACTCTCTTATAATAGGTGGTTTTCTTATAGTCAATCACCCATATTTTCCCCCCTCGTTTTCCTGGGTCCTAATGTATTAGTTATCTTCTATTTTACTATGAAAATTCATTACATGGTTAAATCATTATCCCTATTTCTTCTTATTATCAAATATCATCTTCTTCAAATTTTTTTTTTATTTTCATGTATTTTCCCACCACCATGGACTTCATATCATTTATTTTTATTTTCAATATTTCATTCAGTACATCAGGGGCTTGAATCTTGTAATTATCATCATTCACAATCCCTATAACTACAACACCACAATCCTTGGTGGATATTGACTACTTCTCGATTGAATTCCACCTTCTTCATGTTCAATATAACTTTCAACCAATTTTAGATAACTATTATTTTGAAAAAAACTAACCAAAATTTTTCATATAATATTGAAATTTATATAATTATCCCACTTGTTTCAATCCACTAACCCCTAGGTTTCTTCTTTATTCATTTATCCAATTCCATCGAGCTCCATTTAGAAAAATGTTGATTGCTTTGATTCCTATTTCATTTCATGATCCAACTGATTTAAAAATTCCAATATTATAGAAAAATCATATTTATTTTCATAATTATGTTTGAGAGAGAATAAAAATATATATTTTAAACTACAACAGAATTGTGAAAAACTTCCCTCAAAACTTTATAAGGGTGGTTGTAAACATATTTTATAGAATTATTAAATAGGTTGTGGATTGTAATCGGATATTTTAGATTTCAAATATTTCTTAAACTATGAAAAAATTTGATAAATCTCCAACCAATGTAAGAACCTATAATAGAAAAAAAATAATGGAACATGCATAAATATAATGGTGTGAAGTTTTTCCAACATGGTCAATGTGTTCATCCACCACAACTACTTTCAAAATTTCTATACCAATTTTATTTTGTGTTTGGGTTTTAAAAAAAATCAATTCTCTCTATATATAATGATGCCTTATTCAAATTTAGTTTTTACTAGTATGTCATTTTTTCCACTTTAGTTGTATCAAATGTCCTTCTTACAACACCTTTATAAAACTTTTCTTCCCCACCACTAAAAAAAATATATTTATTGATGTATAATATAATTCAAGAAAATAGAGAAAAAAACTATTTTATTTTTATAATATTATGAAAAGACAGTATTATAGTGAATCATTGAACATATTTCATAAGGGAGTGTCTCACATTTCATATGTATGACCCCTCCTAATTTTTGAATTAATGTTTTGTACAAGATGTTGAAAAGTTATCACATTCTATCTAAAAAGGGATACACCTAAGAAGTCTATGTGTAAAATTAAATATCAATAGATGTAGTTATAGGAAACCCAGTTTAATTGTATTACATTAAAATGTGATATTCATATAAATATTCACTAACTTTGCATTGGAAATTTCATGTGGGTTTCTATTGTAACTTCATAAAATAAGTAAGAAAAAATTTCAAGTGTTATTTTTAGTGAAATTTGAGAAATGTTTAAAATGGGAAACAACCAAAGAAATTACCTCTGTAAAACAACCTAATATTTATGTTCAATTTATGTTAAATTTTTTTGTGGGAATAATATAAACCGAATTTTTTTTACATCAAACTTTTGAGTGGTTTCCACTATTACATGATACCATTACTGAATAAAATTTTAAAATAAACTTTTTAATAAAATTTGATAGTTGTTTTGGAGGAAAATATACCAAGAAATTACATCTATAAAACCATGAAAGAATTATTTCTAATTTTCATTATATATGTTGGTGAGAATACCATAAATTATAGTGGTGGTTTCATTGGAAATTTCAAATACTTTTCCAAAGAACTTCAAACAATTATTAAACTAAAATTTCTAGTGGAATTGTAAGGGAAATTTGAAAAAACATATAAGGTGAAAACAAAATTGAAATTACAATAGTCAATCCACTTGAAATTACAGTTTAATATAGATTACATATGGTCATATAAATACCCAAAGTTAGAGGGGGTGGTTTCACTAAAAAATTATTTGGGTTTCAAATGTAAAATCATACAACAATTGAATTGATGTTTTTAGAGGGGTTTTCAATGAAATTTGATAATAATTATAATTGTAAAATTTATAATAAACATTCACAATAAATACATAGAATTTTTACTCCAAATTTTAGTACATAAATTGGTAGGAGTAAAATAAATTATAGTGTTATTTTCTTTTAATGTTTATGTGTGATTCCAATAGAACATAATTCAATTACTAAACATAAATTTTTAGTGTGATTTCTATTAAAATTTGATAAATTTTATAATAAGTGAACTACAAAAAAATCCAATATTAATCCACAAAAAATCACTATAATTTTCATTACATATATTGGTTGAAATAATATAAATTATAGTTTTGGATTTATAAAAAATATATGTACATTTCTATTATAATTTAATATAATTACTAATATGAAATTTATACTCTAATTTGCGATGAAATTTGATAAAAGTTATAGTGTGAAGACTACTAATAAATTCCTTATATCAACCCACTGGAAATTTATATTAAATTTTCATTATATATGTAGGTTGGAATACCATAAATTACAGTTTCATAATTTACTTGAAATTTAAGTGGGTTTCCAGTAAATCTTTTTATAAATACTATACTAAAATATCAAGTGTTAATTTTTAAAAAATTTAATAAAATTTGTATTTGGAAAACTACCAACTATTTAACACTATCAATCCAATAGAAATTATATTTTAATTTTGTGTACACATGTTAATTAGAATAACATAAAATTGGATAGTGTTTAAAATATAATTGTTATTGTATTTTGACTCAAAAATAATACAATAAGTAGATATAAATATTATGTACAATTTTTTGTGAAATTTGATGAAAAAACCAATAGTAAAACTATGAGATGCTAAATTTTCATTATTGGGATAACTATGTGAATACTTTTTTTGGATAAGTGTTGGATATTCTATAATGTATGTTTTCATATTTCACACTTTAGAATTGAATGATGAAAATATGGTAGAACCATGTAAGTCAAAAACTGGAGGCAGGGGAAAGTAGTAACAACATGTGAATCCAAATGATGGATGTGTGAAGGAGTGTATAAATTGTATAGGAGTAACTCTATTGAATATGAAAGAATTACCTGAAATTCAGAAATTTTTATGTAATGTTATTTAGAGGAATGTGTAAGAGTGTATTAGATAGATTTTACTATTTCATAGCAATCAAATGTTAAGGTGGTGTAGTAGTTAATACCATTGATTGAGCGGAGGCATGCTTATAAACTTCATAAGGAGATGGAACATGATATTCTGGATAGACCTAACTATAAGTAGATATGGGATTCAACTTTTTCCCTTATGATTATAATATTTTAATCTTATTTCATGATGAATAATAAAATAAATGTTTCTCCATTGGAGTAAGACTATGACTGAACCACATAATACCTTTTTTGTACATGTGTGAGTGGGAGTTATTTAGTTCTACTGATTGGGTGTGTGTACTTAATGGTAAATAGTGATCAAGTTGATTCAATGTTATATATTGAATCATAGTTTCCTTATCTTGATATTGACATCAGGTGATGCCAATTTTAGAACATCCAATCCGTATTTTAAAGGCGTGGTTTCAGAAAGAGTGTTTTAAAATTTGGGGAATTATCACAACAACTAGTATTAATGGTTCATATAATAATTCTTGAGGTTTTTATTATAAATAGTGTTTTTTTGTTTCAATGGGATATTTCTGATCTAGAAGGAATGATGCTGGAATAAGGAAATTGTTGGCTCAAAAATTTTGACAGATCATACTTTTGACTCGGGAGGGTAAATATTTATGATTATCTATACCATAAAGATATTAATATTCCATTGACAATGATCACGTTGAAAGTAATTAATAAGAAATAATGGTAAATAGTTGACTCAAAATATCTCAGAGTAATTTGTATGATGTTTTTCTAGAATGTGACCTTCAATATTTTGGGAGTTGATGAAAATTGTAAGATTAATGATCATGATCGCCAACATATATGAAAGGAACACACTATAGACATAGTTTTTGTGATGAAAAAATTGTTCAATGTGAAAATGTTTGATATAAATTGTTGGTGGGTCATGTCAATGACTTTAACATGATATGGATTCAACTCAAATTGGAAGGATTAAAGCTCAACGATGCAATGTGGGCATTGATACTTCTTCCACAGCATCTAGAATTATCAGTAAGACAATCATGTTGTTTTAGGGAATCTATGATCTAGTTATAAATGAGGAGATTTGGATGAAGTATTTATTTTTTTCTATCATAATATCCTTTAGTATAGAAATTATAAGACATTATATTTGAAGGGAAATCCAAATTCAGATGTTGGGGTAGTTGAAAATAGACAAGAGTTTAGAGAAATTTGAAAGACCCAAACATGTATAATGTAATTTTAGGAAAAATGGTCATTAGAAGAATTATTATAGATATTAGAGGGTAAATTATATAAGGTTATATTCTATAAGTTCTTCTACAAATACTATATATGGGATTCAAAGAACATTATTCCAAACTAACACCAGTCTATTAGCGTAATGGATTATTGATTCCAATGATTAATTTCACTCAACATTTTAGAATGGGATAACACAAAGTTATGATGAAAAAAAATAAAAAAGGTATATATTGTAGATGAAGAGACACTAAAGATAATAAGAAAATGTGATGCGACTATATAAACAAGAAAAAATACTTGTTGGAGTCTAAAAGGTTGTGACACAAACTAGGAATAAGAAATAATTTTATTTTAGTAGGTCACATGAATGATATGGGTTTTTGTACAGGTCTCATCGAAGAACCATGAATGATAACAGGAAATTCTGTAGTGGTGGCCAAAATTGTGAAATGTGGAACATTTTAACCGACCAAGAGTTTAGAAGGTACACCACTTGCTGGAATAATATTCATAATTACAAAACTAGGGTCTTATTGTCTAGGAAACATGGGTGAGAAGAGGATATAAATATTAGAGTCATAGAGTATATTGAAACTTTTTCATGTGGAGTATGAAATATATGAGTAGTGTGTCCTTGGGAATCATCAAAAATGAGTCCTTAAATATAAAAATAAGGATAGAAAAGAGTCAAAAATTGAAGCTAACATATATGGATATATGGGGAAAACACCAGTTCGATATCCAAAAGGGTCATTGTATTTTCTTATTTTCATTGATGATGAAACCCAGAAAGTGTGACTGTTTATTATTAGGTAAAAGTTTAATGTTTTCAGAACCTTCATCAGATAGAGATCCGTGGTGGAATGAGAGGCCAATTTAATTCTTAAGTACATGAGGTATGATTATAATGTGGAATATATAAACAAATATTTTTTGTGGGTTTATTGGAAGAAATTAATTTTTATTAACAAGACGGATCCAAGAACACATGGAAAAAATGGTGTGCCAGAGTGGATGAATCAGGTACTATATAGGAGATCCAAAATAATTAGAATTCATTATGTGTCTCCCAAGGAGTTTTGGGCTGATTTTGTGAATTGTAGAACACTCCACATAAGCATGATTATTTTTTTACCATTAGGGAAGGAGATTTTGGATAATTTTAGACCCAATGAAAGGTTGATTTATCCCTAATAAATGTCATTATATGTATTTCCAATATCATTTTTTATGATAGAAAGAGGGATAGTTAATAAGAAATGTCCAAATCATGTTTCTTTTCGGTTTATGACAATGATGAATTTGGATCATGGATATGGATAAGGATATTTAGAAGGTTATCAAATGATATAAGGTTCAATTAAATGATGTGGTCCTATGGATGGATTGAAATTGGTAATAATATGCAGTTGAGAAAAAAGAATATACAAATTATTCCATGGTTGATATGAAAGAAATTATGGAATGATGAAGAAGAACTAATGTTTTTGAGGAACCTTATAGTCCAAAAGTGGTGCTTCTGATAGAGGTTGGATTCCAGAGGCTTATCTAAGTCTAGAAGTACCAGAAAGCTCAAGGGAAACCAAATATCTTGGAAGTTTTTTGGATGATTCAGTTTTGGAAGGATTAAAACCCTCAGAGTTTATGCATCTATTAGGGTAAAAACATTAGTTTAAAGGTTCAAATATGATTTTAATGTTCAACTTATTATAAATAGTGTTGAACTCAAAATCCCAAAAAGGTTTTAAAGTCTCAATAATGAAAAATAGTGGGATTTAGTGATTAAGGACTAAATAGAAATCTTACAAGCTTCTAGAATATGGGAGATTTTAGACATTACATAATGAAATAAGGTACTATAAAAAAAATGGATCTGTCATTTGAATAAAGGAGACACAAGATGGAAGTGGTTCAAGGTAAGGTTAGTTGTGAATGTATTTCAACAAATAGGGGTGAATTTATGTGAAATATTTTCCCTAGAAATTAATCACACAATGATCCAGATAGTGCTTGGAATGGATGTAAAAGAAGGTCTTCATCTTTAAAAGTTATATATGATAATGAATTTACTTCATGGTGATTTGGAGGAGGGAATTTATATTAAAAAAACTAAATGTTTCATGAGAAATAGAAATGAATTAACTTTTTACAAGGTCCAATGAGGTTTGTATGGGATGAAGTAAGAACATAAGCGATGGAACTGAAATTATGTGGCATTTTTTATAGAATAAACGTTATCTAGTGATATATTGATCATTGTACCCATTAAAAGGTGGTTGATGATGGGAAATCATCATAATTATCTTTTATATGGATTATATGGTCTTAACTAGACTAGATATTAAACAGATTAATGAGAATAAGAATGATTTGACAAATGGGTCAAGATGAAGACTCTCAAGGAAGCAAAAGATATTTTGGAGATAATTATTTTGATTGAATGGAATCACAGAATATTGATGTTATAATAGTTAGAGTACAAGTTGATGATAATAGAAATATTTGTAATTTTCAAATCCAAACATATATCTATCTCAATGTACAAACATTTCAAACTATTCAAAGAGAATAAAACTTGAAAGACATATGATTCCTAGTAAATGAAATTGGTTTTGTAAGAACTGATGTTAAAATGTAAGTTTTTTCATGATTTTTATAGGGATGGATATTTCTTATGTAGTAGGATTAGTTAGTTGTCTAATATATACTCTAGGAAAGGATCACTTGGATGTGGTAAAGTGGATAACCCAACATCTTAAGGTTCTGAAAGGTCATTCCATATATTTAAGAATAGATGATCTGTTATAAGGGTATATTGACACAGACTAGAGGAGATACTAACACACAAAGTAAAAAAATATTTTTTTACCTATGGAGGAACTTCTATAAGTTGTATGTCTAAACTACAACTGGTTTTTTTTACTATCTACCATAGATACAAAGTGTGTTGCAACAATAGAAGCCGAGAAGAAGATGGTATGGTTGAATAGTTTATTAAATGAACTTAGAAGGAATAAGGGGAATTAAATGTTATTATGTGATAGTGAGATTTTGATTCATCTATAAAATTATATAATGTTTCATTTATGAAAAAACATTTAGTTGAAATATCACATCATATAAAAGATTGTGGAATATTGGGTATTGTACAAAATATTATATAGGTAAAAGTATGAATCCAACTAATATTATAAAAATGTTTATAGTATGAGAAAGTCCAAGATAGAGTAATTCCTTAGTGGGACTTTGGTTATCATGAATAAAGGAATAGATACTCACCAACTATTTCTATGGATGGAGAAAAAAAATAAGGCTAAAATTTCTAAAGTAAACCATAATGATTGGTAGTGAAGTTGAGAAAACAAATTCAGGTGGGAAACCTTGAGGTTAACAATGTGAATTTATTTTGGATAACTTTTAGAGATTCAAAAATTAACGTCTCTAAAATTTTCACTTAAAAACAAGATGATTGTATTAAAATAGAAACAAATATGTCTACAAATAGTGGTGGTTATAAGTAGTGGTGATAAATTACTCTAGATGGTGGATGTGAAAAAGGTGAATCTAACTTTCATATGATTAACTCTATTAAATATATAATAATTACCTGAAATTCACAAAAGGATATATAAAATTCATTAAAGCGATGTGTAGTAGTAACATATATTACTTTCACTATTCATTGGGGATTGGATGTTGAGGTTATGGAGTAGGAAATGACTTTAACTAAGAGGAGGTATGTCAGTGAATAATATAAAGTTATGGCACCTAATCTATCTTCTTTAATGGTCTATAAATATTCCAGTGTGATAAAATGTTTACTTATTCTTATAATCTTGTAACAATATCCTATTATTAATAAATGAAGAAAATTTTCTCCCATGGAGTGGGATTAAGTTTAAACCACTTCAATCCCATTGTTGTTCTAGTGTGTGTGAGAGAGAGAGAGAGAGTTCTTTTGTTCCTCCATTTTAGTGTGTATTTCAATTGTACTGCAGAGATAAAGGTTGTTTAGTGAATAGTGATGGAGAATACTTCCCTCATCTGAATATTAATATTAGGCATCTCTAGTTTTAGATGGTTCAAAACATGTTCAGCAAGTGGAGTTCAAGAAGGTGAGTTTTAGAACATGGGGGGATAAACACAATAGGAATTTTTTCATTAATTTACATTCGAGTTGTATTTTTATTTACACTTACATTAAAATAGAACATTTTATCATCAGTGAAACCAAATTTCCTTGAAATTTCAATTGAAATTATGACTATAAATTAAATTAAATATCTATGTTTTTCTCTATTAATTATTTATTGGAATTTTCAAATGACTGTCCACTAAAAATTCTATCAAATATTGAATTTCTTTATCAGGTTACCCAAATGAATTTTATTAAAACATTATAGTGAAATATATAACATATATATATATATACCTTGGTAATGTTTAGTGACACTTTCCAATGACTCTAATACATTCTACGGTAATTCTAGTAAATATAATTTGATATTAAATTGAATGTTTCACTATAAATTTATTTTTAATTCATGTTTAAAATATCACTGAAACCTTTTCTAGATACTCCATTGTATTTTAAGTTCATGTACAAAAAATTAATGTTGTTATAACGACCATGTCTGATAGAAATTTCATGTAGAATTTAAAACCCATTAAATAGCTTATACCTTTTACAAGGAAAAATAAAAACCAAAAACATAGTTTAAAACTAAGATAAAAACATGGACCAAAAAATTCCACAAAAAAATGGATACAATTTTCTATAAAAAACAAAAATTTAGGTGTCTAAAATTGAATCTGGAATATTTAATAAGTTATACAGATCCAATAATCAGATTAGGATACAAAAAACAATATAAAAATTTACAAAGTATATTCTCTTTTCATTAGTTCCTCTATGATTCTAGGATACAGGGTTAGGGTAGAATTATTATGGCTAAAATCGATAGTTTAGTAGTTCCAAATGATGATGAAAAAACCCTTATTTTGTAAAAAAATTACTATTGTGAGACATCAAGGATTAAGATGAAGAATCTTCGGAATCACAACAGTTACCCATCGAGGTAGAAGATTTGAGCATTGGGGACTTTTGGAGAAAAGGATAAAAGTAATCCAAGTATTCAAAAAAAAAATTACATACCTTATGATATGGAAAAATTTATTATATTTTAATGATTATTGAAAATATGGTTTATATTTCCATACAAGATTTTTTCAACCTATTATTATACAAAATATTGAGATCATGGTGAGAATACATTAAATATGATTGTGTGACTTTATTTCATTTTTCAATGTAAATATGGATGTCATGATATGTGATACTCAGTATCTGATATATGGGTTATTTTTTGATTTTTTAAATTTTTTTTGTTGAAAATTTTAGTTTTTTTAGGAGTAGGTAGAGGTGAATAGTTGGGTACTTAGGTTAATCTTGGGAGATAATTATGTGTGGGAAAAATACATCTAGTATTATTTGTATGGTTAGGTGAAAAATTATTCCAATAGTGTGAGATAATCATGTAATATTACTAGTTTTTTGTAGGGAATTACTTGGAAACTGATTAGATTGTGATGCTCAATTCAGTGTAGATAGATTCACTAGTAGTCAATTTAATTTTAATGAAGTTATTTGTTGAATTTATTAATCATCACAAGTGATTGTAAAAAAGAATAACAATATTTTATAAAAAAGGTAAAAATGGAAAATTAACCTTAATAAAAGAGTTAAACCCAAAAAAACTACTTCGTTGAATTCTGATGGGGGTACTTACCCTAGGGCTGGTGTTGCATAATTTTCTGGTGACATTGGGTCTTCATGAAATAGTAATGATTTAATCTTAATAAAAAAAAGAATTTTTTAGTGTTTCTTTAATTTTGAATTATTATTTCGCTTTATAATATTTTTCAGGGAGTGTGATATATAGAGTTAATGGAAGAGGCAACCTTCCTGGAGTGAGGTGCCATCACAGATTGAAATTTCATGGTCATAAGATCACCAAAGTGCAGAATGGGTATAGTTATTTTATTTTAGTCCTTTATTTTGAGTTTAACATTTATCCATTCATTCTAATATGAAATCATTGAATCTTGGTATTTATATAACTATGTCAATTCCTATTTCATAATAAATCCTCAACATTTTGATTCATTAAAATCAGAAAATATGGTTAAAATAATAACTATAGAGAAGTTACATCAGTTGTTTGTGATTGTATTGATAATATTTTTACATTAATGATTCACAAAACATACCATACCCTATTATAATGCCATCAATGAGATGAATACATTTTATTTTAAATCACTCTAATTTCATTTAAAAAATAAAATAAAATGTAGAATGAATTTTCAGTTTTTTTCACCTTCTCTTAAGATTTGAGGCACATAGAAATGAAATCCTGGAAAACCAATCTCAGATTCAGAATCATGGAATCTCAATTTAGTAGGGTTTGAATTTTGGTTATGATTAGAGGTGTTCCACCCTATGTCAACTATCATGGTTTGAAGAGCAGGGGATGTAGTTCATCCAATTTCTAATCGGACAAGATATGTAGTTCTACACTACCTTATTAGTTATGGTGCTTTACACATCCTAGAAATTGACCAAATCCATATAATTGTATGGATGGGATAGTAATCCAGGTGATGTGTAAACATTATAGGGAATCATCGGGTGATGTGAGGAATAATGGTCATCATCATCCGATCAGATGATTAAGTGGCTATGAGATTTAGGAAAATACATGGTACGAGGCTAGGAAATAAACTATCAAAGAGTCGTTAGATTAAACCAATAAAATGGGTGTGGTGTCAATGAAATGTGTTATATTCATGATTAGTTTATCCATGAGTGTATCAATATAATTAATGCATAGCACCACATGTGGAGTCATGTGGGGGTTCCATGTGGAACTTCTAATAGATGATACAAGACAGGGCATGTGGAGGGTCATAAATAGACTTTGAATGTTTTGTTATACTCTTTATGATATCCAAAACCCAATTAAAACATGTTTAAGAGTTTTTGAGAATGTTTTTAGGGTGAATTAAGCTAATTTTGAATACATGAACATGTAAAATTATTATTAATAATTATTAATAATTGAACTTGATTAAATCAAGTGGTTAAGAGCTAGATGACCGATCGAATACATCATCAATGGTTGACAAAAAAATGTTTATATGATACACCCTACATTACCAAATAAAAAATTGAAAATACATATCCACAGGGAATTAATTTAGTGTGGACCAAAATAAAATAGATAATCTAGAAAAATATTAAAAATCAAAACATTAAAAATAATTTTTTGAAAGATTGGTGTGGAAGTAAATTAATGTGTATGTAGTGTTGTAAGTGTTTAAAAAGATGTTGAGTAATGAGTAAAGAAACCACCGTGATGGTAGACAAGATGAAAATTAACTTTTGAAATTTCGATTGTGAGACCATTGAATAAGTATTTATTTATTCATTAAAAACTATTAAATTGGACCAATTATAATAAAAATGTTTCCAATGACTCCATAAAATATTCAACATGTTTTTGAGTAAGTCTAGATATTTTTCAATAGAATAACTTAATTCAAATACATGAAGTAATGTTTTCTTTATGAAAATTGAATTCTCAATCAATCTTGAAATGATACTCTTGAAATTTTCCTTATAATTTTTGATAGATGATCAAGAAAAAAATCCATGGATTCTTTAAATTTAGGGGAAATTTTGTGAAATTAAGTAAAAGAGAAGAGTGGTGATTAAATTCAACATTAAATTTTGAAAACAAAGTATTATGTAATTGATTAGAATGATCTTATTCCCTTATGTATATGTTGGAAGATTTCATGAAGAGGGAAAATAATAATGATGGTAACCCCATTAATTTCATTCAATGAGTGTGAAACCCTAACATTATTCCCCCATTTAATTTGGTAAAATATATTTAATTGAGGAGAGACCAAAGGATGGTGATAAAAATATATAAAAAGGGATCTCCTCCAGTATTTTTCATCATCTAATTTTCAAGAAACACATATTCAACTTTGAGTTCAATATTTTGTGAGGTGTTTCTCTATATATTGAGGAGGTAATTCCTAGAGTGTTTTCTCATTGTAATTGAGAGAGTGTTTCTACCAGCATTTTACCATAGCGAGATCCTTCTATTTTCTTGCGGGTTGTTACCCCTTTAATTTTGGAGGTTTTTCTACATTACATCCGGTGTTCATTTTATTTCTGTGCTTCTTCACATTATTATTTTTCTCGAAACTATCGTTGTACCGAAGAACCATTTTTCCTGTCCTAACAAGTAGTATCAAAGGTGAATTTTTGGCCTGAAAAAAATTTAGACTATCAACCTATCCAAATTTTGGTGAAACTTGAGATTAAAATATTCAATGGAAATAATTTTTCATTATATAAAAAGAATATACAAACAGTGGTGTTGAAAGATAATTGCCCATATGCGATTGGAGAGAAATCGATAGTTGTTATGGAGGTGAAATGGAATGACATGGATGATAATGAATTTTAAAACATCCACATGGATTTAGAAGATGGGTTCATGTCACGAATTATAAAGAAAAAGATGTCGATGGAATTTTGGGATACATTAACAAATTTGTACGAGGAAATGTCACTCCACAACAATATTTTCTTGAAGGAAAATGTTTACACTCTTTGAATGGAAGATTCATCATCGGTGATTGAACACATCAACACCCAAACTCCATTTTTTCTCTTCTTATGGCATTGGGCTATTAAATTTTGGATACTAAACATGTGGATATTTTGCTCCAGAGTTTTCCAGATTAGTTATGATCAACTTATTATCAACCTTAAAAATAATATCTAGATGGATATGTTGTACTTTGATGATGTTGTAGCTTCAGTTTTTCAAGATTTAATTTGGAACAAGAACAATGAAGAAATACAGATAACTTCACACCAAGTGTAAGCTCTGTTGATGGAAATAATAGGAATAATAGAGAGATATTCTAATGGGAGCCAAAATCATGGTAGGTCTAATTCAAGGATAGATAAGAAAAATGTTAGATTTTACAATTGCGTTAAAAGGGGGAATGTCAACAAATATAGTTGGAATAATAAGGGTGGTGAGAAAAAATCTCATGGAAATGTGTAAATTACATTTGGAAATGGATAAATACAAGTCATTGAAGTAGGGATGACTAATGAAGGTAGAAAACTTCTCAATGATGCGTGGATTATTGACCTAAGAGAATTATGGAACATAAAATATATATGGTAATGGTTTCATCCAAATGAAACAATATTAGAAGGAATTGTGTACGTGTGGAATGATCATACATTGAATATCATTGGAGTCGACACCATCAAAATGAAGATTCATGATAACATAGTCTGAACCATTCACGGAGTATTCCATGTGCGAGGCCTCAAGAAAAACATTTTGTCCTTGGGGCAATTTGATGATATCATATGGAAGAATCACATAGAGAAAGGAATGATGAATATTGTGAATGGAGTGTTTGTGGTGATTATGGAAGAGAATTTTTCAAAGAACTTTTACATGTTTATGGGTGAAATTCACATTGAAGAAGAGATATTTCTCTCATCAACTACCTCGAAGGAAGAGTGAACAATGTTATGGAATCAGAAGCATAACCCTATGTTTGAATGAGGAAATAATATTTTTGTGGTTCATAAGTTGTTTCTTGGTATTATAAATGTATCCTCACCATTTTATAAGAATTGTGTTTTGAGTATTAAACACCTGTTGGTGTTTGAATGATCAATGACAAGTAGTAAGGATATCTTGGAGCTGATCCATTCTAACATTTGGAATGAACCAGTTATATCCCTAGGAAGAGAAAGGAAATTTTTATCTTTCATTGATTATTATTCCAAGAGATCTTGGGTGTTACTAATCATGACGAAATCATAGGTGTTTTATGTCTTCAAAACATTCAAAGCGTCGAACAAGCTTAAATCTGAATAGAATATGATGTTTTTGCGTACTAATAATGGTTGATAATATACAAACAAGATGTTCAATTATTTTAGTAAATAGAAAGGCATAAAGAGATAGTTCATGATGGAATATACTCCTTGGTAGAATGGAGTGGTATATCAGATGAACAAAACCCTTTTGGATAGAAAAGGGGTGATGCGGAAGACTGTAGGAGTTACCAAGACATTCTGGGAAGAAGTAGTAAATATCGCCTGCTATGTGATCAATTGGTCCCCTTTAATGGATATTTATTTGAAGACATCAATAGAGATTTGGACTAGTAAACCCACTGACTATTTGAAATTTCATACTTTTGGAAGTCCTATATATGCACCTTGTAATGACCTGTAAAGATCAAAGTTGGACCCAAGATCTAGGGAATGTATCTTCATGGGATACACTGAAGGTGTGATGGGGTATTGTTTGTGGGATCGTATTTCCTACAAACATATCATCATAATAGATTTAGTTTTTATAGAAGAGTATTTGTAAATTAATATTGATACAGACATAGAGAAATAGATTATAGAAACAAAAACATTTTAGGGGAAGGGAAAAACAAAGGAAGAAGCAGTTTCTTGTGAGGCATTACCATAGCACGATGATCAAGTACCAGATGATCATGGTCTTCAATAGTCAAATCGGGATAAAAGAGCACCAATATGGAACATAGATTATGTCACTAAGAGAAATGTTTCGTATTTCTTATTGATAGAGGATGGTGAGACATCATCTTTTTCGGAAGTGACCCAGAGTCTAAATGTATCTTCATGTATGGAAGTGTTGTAGGAGAAACTTGAAACCCTTCACAAGAACAAGTCTTGGGATCTTGTTCCATTACCTCATAGAAGGAAGGCCATTGGGAAAAAATGTATATACAAGATCAAGAGGGTTGAAATAGACTAGGTGGAAAGATATCTTGTGAGACTGATGGTCAAAGGATATTCTAAGAAGGAAGGTATCAATTTTAATGAAATATTTTCTCATGTTGTCAAACTGATAGATATTCAAGTAGTTCTAGTGTTGTGTTCTATATAAACTCTACATATAGAGTAGATATATGTGAAAAAAACTCTTCTATATGGTGATCTTGCTGAAGAAATCTATATACTACAACCAGAATGTTTTGGAGAAGAAGGTAAATAGAAATTCATTTTTAGGTTGAAAAAATCATTATATGGTCTCAAAAAAGTGTTTAGGTGCCAGTATATAAGATTTGATTCCTATATCATGAGCCTTGGATAAAAAAGACTTAATTTAGATCATTGTTCATATTTCAAGGGTCTAGATGGTAATGATTTTTTCATTCTACTATTGTATGTGGATGACATGTTGGTTCTAGGCCCCAATAATGATCAAATATAGTGGATAAAGGCACAATTGGCTAGGGTGTTTGATATGAAGGACGTAGGACTCGCAAACAAGATTGTTGGGATGTATATTTACTGATAAAAGAATAAAAGAATTATTTTTATATCAAAGAATAATTATTTGAGGATTGTCCTGAAATTATTCAATATGAAAGAATGTATGCCATTTTTTACCACTCTTTCCATTAATTTCATGTTATCCTCCATGAGAGGGTAGAAATGGATGTATTTCCATATGCATCAATAGTGGGGAGTCAAATATTCCCTATAGTTTGTAATAGACCAAAATTTACATATCTAGTGGGAGCAGTTAGTTAGTACATGGAGAATCCAGGATGGGAGAATTGGATCTTGGTGAAGAGGTTCTTGAGATACATTAAAGAAGACTTAGATGTTTCATTATGTTATGGAGGATGAGACTTCACTAATATATGTTAAATTGATTCAGATTATTCAGGTGATTCTGATTGGTTAAAATACACTACTGGTTATGTGTTTACTCTTTTGGGATGAGCTGTTACCTAGATTTCAATGTTGCACTCAATTGTAGCCTTATCCATGATGGAGGCAGAGTACTTGGAAGGTACACTAACCTGTAAAGTGGATATTTGTATGAGAAGGTTATTGTAGGAGATTATGAACAAATCAGAGAAGATTCCAATATTTTTTGATAGTCATAGGGCCTTACACTTTTCAAGGAATCCATATTTTCATTCTAGGATGATGAACATTGGCCTACAATATCACATTGACTGAGATGTGGTGGAAGAAGAAACTATGGACATGCTTAAATATCACCCTAAATATAATCTAGCATCTTTCCCAGTGAAGGCAATTGGTTTCTATAAGTTCAGATTGTGTAGATCCTCATGAGGCCTTATAGAGACATGAATAGAAGGTTTGAAGATAGAAAGTATTCTTGGAGATGTGATTTTTACTTAATCAAATAACTAAGTGGGAGATATGTTGGAAGCCATTATGGGGAGGGAAAATAATAATGATGGTCACCACATTCACTTCATTCCAAGAGGGAGACACCCAACGATTTTCCCCCATTTAATTTGTTTAGATACAATTAATTGAGGGGTAACAAAGGAGGGTAAGGGAAGGCTATAAAAAGGGATATCCCCTAATAGTTTTCAACATTAGATTCCAAAGAAACACTTCATTCACTTCTAGTGAAATATTTTTTCTAGCGTTTTCCCATATATTCAATTGAGAATATATATATTGTTTTATCCTAGTAATTGATAGATTGTTCATTCCTTCATTTTACCATAGTGATATCCTTCTATTTTCTATTGGTTTTTACCCCTTTAATTTTGGGAGTTTTTCCACGTTACATCTGGTGTTCATTTTATTTCCGCACTTTTGCACTTTACTTTTTATCTCGAAATTATCATTGTATCTAAGGTACTATTGTTTCTAATCCTAACAGTAATTATATACACAGATAATGTTCAATATAGAATAATTAAATATGGCTTTAGTCTAAAATAACTGATAGAAATAAAGGATAAAAGAGTAAAACTTAAAGAATATTCTTTGTTGAGATATCTTCTATTTATTAGATATTTCTCCCTCCAAAACCCATGATCTCAATCTTCGTATATCTATCCACCTTGAAGTATGTCCCCAACATACCCTTCAAAAATATGACTCATAACCAAATTAATGTACCTATATTAATTTCTTCGTTATAAAAAACACACTGATTATCCATAGAGTTAGACATGAGGTGCTCTTTACTGTTAATCTTTTTCTCCACTATTACTTGAGATAACCCCCCTGCTAGGTGATTCGCCTCTACATTATTCCACGTTGGATCCAAGTCAGAAGCACCTATCCACGATCATAGGTTTATTCAATATTACAACCTTCTCAATAAAATTTCAAGAACTTCATCTATACTCACAATAATCTATCTTTGACCCTCATTTCTAGGATTTCAAATTGTAAGAATAGGGTTCATAGTATGTTTGATCCAAATTTAAAATCAAGAATGGATTTTTTTAATCTTATGTAGCTTGAGATTAATATCACATAATAACTTCATCTAATTGAATGAAACATTTGACTAATTAGAGTACTCATTATATAGCACCTTAATTAATCTCCTATGATATTTTCACGAAACCATTGTATATAAATCTACACCGAAATTATAAATTTAATCACATGAGGGTTAATCATATAAAGGAATTTAGTTACAATGATGTGTGTATGACTTATATTCCATAGTAACTTTAAAATATTACAAAAAGCCTTTAGTATCTTATGCATCACAAAATTTCCCAATTTCATATATTGGTGTATCATATGCCACAAAAATAACTTTTTACACATTATCACCAACTTATTATATATTTAATAAAACTTATTATATATTGATAAAAACATCATACAAAAATGGTTGAAGATATTATATATCAACATGAATTTCTTACATAATAGAATAATTTTCTTATTTATCCACATCTATTCAGAAAATATAAACACTTGTAAAAATTCATGGATAGACAATATAAAATATTCAATATATAAAAAACATCCAACCATATTCAATCAAGAATTTTTATACATTAACAAATAAAATTAGAAATTTTTCTAACAAAACATATTTATAATAGAATCATGGATTATATGAAAAATTAATTTCAAATCCAAAACCATTTAAAACACTCAAAATAAAATATTTCAATTAAAATATCACCAAAAACTAAAATATATGTTTAAAAGATACATAGAAATTAAATAAATCAATATTTATCAATTTAACACCTAAATATTTCATTTTTTCGACATTACTAAAAAATTATATTTTCAACATATAATGATCAAGAATCAATGATTCAGTAATAAAATCACATTTTAAGCACATAAACAATAATTTTTTTATAAAATAACCTGAAAAACATTAATAAAAAACATCCACATTAGTGACCCTTAATTATCAGGAATTATGTTATGAGAGGGATGAACTAAATGAATTGTTAATTGATTAACTAATATTTCACAAATGATTTTGTAATCATGAGAATATTATAAATATTAAATTACAACAATATTAGTTATAATATTAATGAGTATTAATATGAGGATCTTGAATTATTCAATTAGATTAGAAACCAAACCATGGGAGGGGGTGAATGATTCTTGTTTTGAACTATGTGTTCCTGATTTGATGTTATATAAAATAGAATAAAACCATTTACTATTGTGATAATTTCTTTTTAAACTTGTTGAGAACACTTATAGAGATTAAAAATTAATTAAGAAACAACAAATTTTATACATTGATCATATATGATATAAATGGATGACAATAAAATAACAAAATTTAAAGGATGATGTAGATTGTTGAAGATAAGATATAATTATCTAAATTTCTATAAAGCATGAATGATGTAATTTATGTACATGAATAAAAATAAAAATTTTTAAGAGAATGGATTTTTATTAAAAGGTGTTGTCAGGGTGGAACTTTTCATGACCCAACCCACTAAGGCCTATCTGTCTTGTGATAAGCCAAGCGTGACACCCTAATCATACCTATAATAGGTCATGTGCAAGTGACACGTGTCGAGTAGGCCTATCACACACATGTGAGACCTTATACTTAGGTACATGTACACAATCATGCATATCTAAATACCCATATAGTTTTGAAAGGTAAAAAAATAAAACTGATAACATAATCAATGAATACATATAAATCCCACCATTAGAGTATAAATAGTAATAAAGCAATGGGACAAATAATATCCCACCAAAAACATTAAAAGAAGTCTATCCTATTATAAGAATGGGACTATAGTCAAATGCAACATCGGGTACAAACCATAGTCTGTCCGGATCACTATGCTCCATATTCTCATGTTCAACATAGGACCCCATTTTATATCATGTGGCCTACACAAGACATGATATGTGTGGGTGGATCCTATTTAGGGGTGAGTATAAAAATACCTAGTAGTAAACCCCAACGTCAAAAAACATAAAGCATCCCGAGAGTGGATAACTCGTCACAAGGTCATGTTAATCAAAATATGAGTCATATTATAAGGACACACAGATATAATAGTGATATACACTATGTATTAGGGTAAGTTCACAATATAAAATCCAATATAGGATTCCTAAGAGAGGTTTCAAGGTAACACATGTTTGGGAGAACTCACTACTTGAGCCTGGTAACGATAATGGTGTCTATTCAAGAATTCATGCTCATTGGGAATCCCCATGATGAAGTATGCAATGTAACTGAAAAGAGAAAAATACAAAGATATTGTATCACACCTAGATCCATAGTGTAAAACAATAACCCTAACTTGATTAACACGCTCAGTATGAGATTAGCTATTGTGTCTATTGGTCATGTTTACTCCTAAAACCCTACCTAAAGAAAAAGATGTGATAGAGGATTCCACCCTGTGCATCATGGGGGATTCGTAAAAGCCTATTAGATATTGGTACTACATAGGGGTTCTAATATTATTCCCAAAACATTATCCCCCACTCAACCCTCATAGGGGATGAATTGAGGGAACACACCTTAAGGAAAAGGGTCCATACCAATGATAACAAGGGCCTGAAACTTCTTTAGAGAGAGTAAAAGACATGTTCTAGTAGTACAAGACACATATTTCTTTCCACAAGTCTTAACATGTGCTACATCCCATGCCCATGTACTTTGAGTCATCTCCATGTACATTGGTCGTGCCCATGTACATTGGTTGTTCATGTTTTCTTTATCATGCCTAAGTTTTGGGCCAAGCCTGATTAATCTAGTCAATCAATGTACCTATCCATGTTCATTACCATGTAACCTAAGGGTAAAAACTAATCTACCATCCATGGGTCACATGGTGTGTAGTGCGTACCACACAATGTGTAATATTCTATTTCATGTATAAACCCTAGCGTCGTAGGAGGGGACCACAAGATGGGTATTCTTTAGATTACATGCCATGTAGATGGGATTTTTCCAAAACCCACAGGTTCCTCACATGTATGCCTATAACAATTTATAAATGGATTCCAACATAAATATCACCCACTATTTTCAGATCTGGTTTAATCAAGACTTTCTATCGTCGATGGATGAATTTCAGCCAACCTAAACATTCATGAATCATCCTATAGAACCACACCACCGCCATAACACCTAACTGTGCATGAAGGATTATAATCCGATCTAATCCAGTTTATTCATCTAACCTCAATCACATCATAGATATCAACACCAAACTTATGGTATCGATCTGTTTCACAATTAATGATAGCTCAATAATGGATTTTTGAGTGTCTATAAAACCACAAAAAAAAATTGAATGTTAGTGATGAATGCATGAATAACAATGGAAGAAATGAAAGAAAACATAAACATGAGGAAAAACAATTGTCATTGTTTAATTTTTCGAAAATCATATTCCATTAGAATGATTAATGAATTGAAATTTATCAAACTATAATAAATTTATATTCTTAGGATGATAAAACATCAAATGAAAATAACCTATTGACCCACAAATCAAAATATTTTATGAATTGTTTTTTTATTCAATGTATGATAAAACAAATTGGATAAAATACAAAAATAAGCATCCAACCTTCATTTTTTATTGATCATTTACAAATAAAAATTATGGGTTGTTGTAATTTAAGAGATCCATGAGCTTTATTGGAAAAGGCAACTATTTGGAAATCGATCACAATCCTTGATTCCTTAATGTTTTCCAAACCCTACACCACACCATCATCTCAAGCCACTATGGTTATTTGGATAAACCTAGGGATTTAAAATAATTTGGATTAATTATAGGATGTAAGTTAATGTTGATATAATAAGTAATAAATAAATTAGTTTATTTGTTAAATTACTATTCCACCCAAGACTATACTTAATCTAAATACACGATGCATACCATGATTATTTCATAGTAATGTTAAAACCCTTGTGACATATTTAATAGTGGTCTCAAATATATGATATGAGACCATATTCAAGAGTTATTCCATTATTTTAGAAAAAACTATATTCCTATGATATAATATATTTCATATTTCTGTTTTATCAACATTGAGGCTCACTAGGCTTCAAAATATCTTTTATGTCTTAGTGCATGCCTTTGAAAATATTCCTTATACTATCTCAATGCTTTCCAAGGAAAAAATAGGGTCATTATATTTTCCCCACCTTAGAGATTTTTTCCCAAAAATAAGAATCACTACCCATACAAATGAGGGAACTGAGATAGCATATGGGTCTCTAACACACAAGCTCTCTCATAAAGATTCTTATGTGGCCACTAGACACACACTAAGAGAATAATTTATTGATGAGAGATCCCCTTCTTCCAATCATTGATCTATACTAGTTTCTATAAAATTTTAGATCCATCCCCGATTTCCATATCACCTCAGTTGATAACATTTGATGAGTTTTGTAGATACCTCTTTATCTGTAACAAATGGAACCCTTCATGTATCCATACACCACCTCACCAACCCTATGTAGTATCTAGAAATGGCCAATGAAGGAGATGACTTATTTCCCAAACCAAATATCTATAATACCTACCATGGCGAGACCTTCAAGAAAATATTTTCTCACTTTTCAAACTCTAAAGGCCTCCTTTATCAGTTCACATAAGAATTCTGATAGATTTGGGAAGTCTTCATCTACTCCTGGATTATCTACACCTTCCCTATTTTCATTCACACAGACTCTGGTCCCATGAGTGCTGAATCCCCTAGATCAATAAATCATAGTCATAACCGGAAGGGTATCCTATAAAATTCAGTGAATGGTGAAATACTAATGGGGTAATGGAATCTATTTTTGTTTGAAAACTCCATTAAGGGTAGGTGATCCTGTAAAATATATCCAAAATACATAAGGCACTCCCAAATAATTTCCTCTAGAAACTAAATGGTCTACTTAATCTTGATGTCATTCTATGGGTGAAAAACCATGCTCAAATTAAACTGATTCCGAAAGGACCCCTAAAATACTCTCTATAATCAGGATGTTAATTAATAATCATGATCTAATATGATCATTTAGGGATATTCATGACTTCAAATTATCTCCTATATGTGAAGGCATCCGATGAACTCAACTGAACTATTCTCTTGAATATAATGGAAGTGGGACAACTTGGTGATTCATTTTATTATCACCTAGATTCCATCACATCCTCTAGGATATCATGGGAGTCTATTAAGGATTTATATAAAGAAATTATCCCACTTCCACATTTTCACCTCTAGGGGTTGAGCCAAACCTACAGAAACTCGGTGCTCAGTCTTCATCTAATGACATGTGAGGTATCGAGAGACAAACTCCACTACAATCTTCTTCATTTTTTTTTCACCGAAACTAGCTTTGATGGTTCGGGTACATCATCTACCGGCCTAGATAGACCATTATGTGGGATGTATGTAACTTCCTCATCAACTCCTCATGCAATTCCACCAATACCATGGTTTAATCTCTAAAAAGGATAATGATATCCCCGCCTTTAGAAAATACATCAAGAGATCATTCAGTTTATAATTGAATACACAATTTTTTCACAATCAGTATCTCAAAACCAATCCTCCCTAAAATGATGTTGAATAAGTGGGGTAATGACCAATGAATATAGGTATGTTTCACCATCCTCATCCATTAAGGACAATAGAAATGAGGCTAACTACTCTAATAACTCACTTAAAAACTATAAAAAAAATATCTTATAGAGAGGACCTTCCACAAAATTCCCCATACAAGGAGTATAGACTATCTATTTGTTTTAATACTTGAGGAAATCTAGTCATTTCCTCTCTCTCAAGTTGACGTCGTTTTGTAAAAAATATACATGGGAATATTTTGGTCAGAATATATGTTAAACCATTCACCCATAAGGTAGTGTCACCACAAATTTATTATGAGCACCACCACTTCTAGATTCAAATCGTGGTTCATGTAGTTTTCCTTATGTGGAATCAACTACTAGGACCCATATCCGATCACTACCTTCCTTTTCATCAAAGCACATCCAAGAACAGTTCCTGAGGCATCGTAGAACACCATATACTTAACACCCTCTTATAGATATCTTAAGATGAGGGAGATCATCAAACTCTACCAATAATCATAAAAAGATTATTTGAAACTCTCATTACTTATGAAATTATTCCTTTTTTTGGTCAATGTAGTCAAGGGTTCCACAATCTTGGAAAAATCATGTATGAATATCCTATAGTAGCCTACCAACCCAAGGAGGCTTTGCAGCTCTGTTACACTCTATTATGGATAACAAGAAAGAACTATCTCAAACATTACATGGCCTATTTCCACACCCTATTATGAAATGATTTTCACATGACATATATCTATATGGTACAAAACATACACTTAGAGAGATTATTATAATGCTGGTGATCTTGGAGTATGTCTAAAACCATTCCCATGTGTCTTGCATGCTCCCCTCTAACACCGGGTATACTGGGATTTCATTGATGAAGAACACCATAAATCAATCAAATAAGAGTTTAATGATCCATTTCATGATTCACATGATCACTTTTGGGGTGTTCATCATTCCAAAGGGCATCACTAAGTACCTATAATGATCGTAGCAGCATTAGAATTCCATTTTTGGTGTATCCACATCTCGTACTCAGAGTTTGTGATAACTTGATATAAGGTCAATCTTTGAGAACCATATCAACCCTATAAACTAATTAATGAGTTCATCAATCCTCAGTAGTGGATACATATTATAAATATTTACTTGTTATAGTTGATGAAAATCCTCACACAACCTCGAACTCTAATCGCCCTACTTAATGAAAAAAACTGAAGCTGCCCAGGGTGAGACACTGGGTCGAACAAACCCCTTCATCTGCAACTTCTCCAACTACATCTTCACCTAAAAATGATCTATGGGATCCATCCTAAATGTTGGAATATATATTGAGACATCCCCTATTTTCCATTTTATTAAAAATTCAATCTCACTGTGGGGAGGTAAGTCTAATACGTCGTCAAGGAATACTTCTTCATACTCCACCTCCACTGCAAGAAACAGATTGCTCAAAAAATATACTACCCTAAAAGAAATAATTTCCCACCAGTGAGTAATCAGTTTTATCATCCTATTTATCATCCTATCCTACTCTATCTGGGTTTTCTTTTTACTGAAGAGGTGAAACCTCACCCTGTCTATACTGATATACCGAATACCATGCCTAAAAATGTCAATTTGTGCATGAACAATGTGCAACCAGCCCATATATAATATAATGTTATAAGGACAAATCACTACTAAAAAGAAATCCTAGAGGAATATATCTCCTCCAAGAGTTAGACTACACATTCAAAAAAAGTGTGTGATCACCAAATCTCCTCTACTCAGAGTCTACAAACACAAGGGTTGAGCCAAAGGCTCGACTAGAATCTCCAGGTCTCAAACTATGTTTATAGAACGAAAATATTGTTTTGTAACTATGTATAAAAATAATGTAGCTAATTTAGAAAATAAATATATCATACCTCAAATAATCCATGGATAATCTGGGTCATATGCCTCCCCTGCCTACAATAGCCATCGTCCATGACTATCTGCTACCTGATCCTGGTAGGGACTGCCTGGGGGTGGTTGTTGTAATTGTTAAAACTATCTACCAAATATATCTACTCTCCCTACTCATCTACCACATCCGCTACCCTATGAAAATACATACACATACTATTGTCTCTTCTTGGGTAGTCCATTGACTATATCATGGTCAGTTGTACAGTGGGTCGTAAAACCCAGTGCGAGATGTACCAAACCATCACTAGAATAGAAATGATTATCCCTAGGTTGATTATAACTATCGTATGATCCCGGAACCTCATGAACTCTATCTCGAGATCTCCTCTTGAAGAATCACGGATGCCTAGATCCCTGTGTCTATTTTCATCTTTTTAATGTTGAAGTTTCATATCTTGTTTTTCTACCACCAACACAAACTATGGAATCTTCTCAACAAGAAATCTCTCCACCACAAAATCATTTTTATCACTCTGTCATATGTAGGAATGTAAATAATTATCAAACTATCCCAGATATCACTTTATATAGTGTTCTTGAAATTTTGTGGTCAAAATCATGTATCGTGAACCATATCCAAGGAGTATCATGAGTGGTCATTGAACCTTAATTAATACTCATCCACAATCACATTTCCCTTCTTAAGTGGTAGAATCTTCAAGAGACACACTACCCAAAATATATATAGAGAGAAACCCTCTATGAAAATATGCTCAAACTCTATCCATGAAAGAGTCTCGTCACTATATAACAGAGTCACCATACTATTCCATCACCCTATTAATCCATGAATAAGGCTCACCATTGGGGCCACTATTATGTCTGTAGGTTTCCTAATGGGAAAATAAAATTGAGTAATTTCATCAATCCATTAATTGAATGTCTGTGGGTATGGATCACATGGATACAAAAGGGGTTTTTTCTGTGAAACTCAGGAAGTTCACCTAGATTTCACTGCACATCCACTAGTAATACTAGTGCAACCATCTCCACAATGGGTGATGGTAAGACTAGAAAACCACTCTAAGGTATCAACTTATGATCATGTATACATATTGAAGAATCATCACTAGATGGGTTATACCCACAATCCTTCCACAAAATCCTATTTGGAATCATCATAAATGAATCTTGAAAGAGACATGATATACCATAGTCAAGTATATATCTTTGGAGATAACTAAAAATGAATTAGAAACCACAACCAATTCATATATGAATAAAGTAAAAATGCTTCCCTACAACCATAGCCTAAATGTACTGAGTAAAAATGTTGGGTATTAGAGTCCTAGTTTATAGATATGTCAACCACCACACCAAAACCAAATTCTTCGGCTTGAGAGATGAGCTCGAAACACTTTAACATAGTTTCCCTAATTCCAAATCCAACCTCACAGATAAAAAATTTCTAAACATTGGTCATAAGATAAACACCACTATGATTACACTTTATCACAACCTGACCTAAAAAGTCCTAACTAGTTTTTGATAAGCTATGTGTGACACCCCAATCCCACCTCCAATAGGACCAAGGCTATCGGCAAGTGTTGAGTACGTATATCACACACATGGTCAGCCTTATCCCAAGGTACCTATACACCACACATCTCCAAATAACCATTCAATGATAAAAGTTAAATTTATATAACTAATACCATAATGAATGAAAAAAAATCTAAATCCCATAGTCAGACTACCGCATAGTAAAAGAATCAAAAGAATAAATATAATCCCACTAAAAATTGTAAATCAATTCCAACATTCTAGAAGGATGGAATTATAGTCAAATGAAACACCTAGTATGAACCATGATCTGTCTAACTAAATATGATATATCTTCTCCTAGTCCACCTAAAACCCTATCAAATAGCATGTCAGCTGGATAATACAAGACATGTGCAGGCAGAGTCCATTCAGGGTAGAGTATAACAATACCTAGTAGGACACCCTGAAATCACCAAACATAATGTATCAAGAGAGTTTTACTCTCCTCACAACAGTATGGAAATCCAAATATGAGAATTATAATAATAACACCTAGAAATACTATTGATAGAAACTATGATTCAATGTAATTTCACAACCACAAATCTATCTTAGGAATCTTTCTTAAGGTATCAAGGTAACACTCATTAGGGATGACTCACTCAATGAACATGGTAATGCTAAAAGCATTCTTATGAGAATTCATGCTCATCAGTCCTCACAATGAAGAATAACATGCTAGAACTCAAAATAGATTGATGCAAATATAGAAGATCAAACCAAGGTCTATTAAGAAAACTAATAACCCTAAATGGATTATCCATTTCTATAGGGGATCAATTCCCATATTTGTTGGTCACAACGATTCTTAAAACTTCACCTAGGTAAGAAGACGTGATGGAGGATACCACCATAGGCCTTATGGGGGATTACTAAAACATTATCCATGACTGGTCCTATAAAGGGGATCCAATTCAATGATCATTATATCATGCCTCAATCTACCCTCTTGGGGGAAGAACCGAGGGAACACCCCCAAAGGAAACAAGTCTATACTAAAGATAACAAGGGTATAAAAATTCTCTTGAGACTGTATAGAGTGTGAACTATTTTTAAACAACATATATTTCATTCCAAAATTCTACACATCTGCTCTGATCAATGCCTATGTAGTTCTGTCTGTTACCGTGTACTTTGTCCATGCCTGTGTACTTTAGTTGTGCTTGTGTACTTAGTCGTACTCGTGTATCCGGTCTTGCCCGTGTAGTCTGGTCATATCGTATACTAAGTCTTGCATGTTACTATGTACTCTAGGTATATTCTACGAATACAACCATGAGTTAAATAGCTTGAGGTACATATCTCACAGAGTGTAATATTTTGTTTTATATGTAAAAACTAACACTGTAGGAGGAGATCATAGGGTGTGTGTTCTTCATAATACACATTGTGTTACCATAAATTTTCTAGAACCTAAAGGTTAATTAAATGTCTGATTATGTTTCTACCACCTTGGATTCTGCCATAAATATTTCCAATGATTTTTTATCTAGTTTTACTATGTTTCCATCACCGGTGGCCATATTTCATCCATCTGATCTGTTTAGAAATTGATCTATAGCACCATGCTATATTCACAATGACCAAAAAAATTATGAATTATGATCAAATGCCAATTCATTTTTATTTTCATCACACATCAATAGAATCATCGATATCATACCCAAAACGATGGTATTGACCAGTTTCTACAATGAATAATTTCATAATTGTTGATTATAGAGTATTTGTCAAACCACTGGCTAATTGTAATAATGGTGATGAACCACTAAAGAATAGGGGAATAAAATAAAAGAAACAAAAACATGGGGAATATACCTTAAAAATATTCAAATTGGTCTCAATCCATTTATATTATAATGACGAATAGATAAAAAATTATCAAAGGATATGAAATTCTTATTCCTAGGAAGGTAAAATATCTATTGAAAATCATCTTCCAAACCAAAAAGTCAAATTTTTAAAAGAATTTATTTGTTTAAAGTATGATATAATTAAAAATATAATAAAATCCATAAAATAATGTCCTAACACAATTTTTTATAAATCATTAACAAGGAACGATTCTAGTTTTATGTCATTCATGATATCCATGAGCTCCATTGGTGAGGAGGACCCTTTGGAAATCAATCACGATCCTTGGTTTATTTTCATTCTCCAAGATCTACACCAAGCTATCCTATCAAAACCCTAGGGTAGTGTAGCTGAACCTAGGTATTTACTATTAGTAGGATTAAATATAGGAGGTTTCTCCATGGGGATATAATATCAAATTATTGAATTTTTTTATTAAATTACTAATTTCCCCATGACTGTACTTAATCCAAATACATGATGCATACACATATTATGCCACACCTAGGGTAAAAACCGAGTTTCATATTTAATGAAATTCATAGATTTTTTATCTGAGACATTGTTCAAAAGATATCTCATTATTTTAGAAAACATGCATGCGTGTGATATATTATTTTTATTATTTTTATTATATAAACATCATGGATCAATGGGGCTCAGAATCTCACATCATATCAGTGCATGGATCTAAAAATATTCCACATAATATCCCAAAGCATAACCATGTAAAAATTGATTGATTATAGAAATCTATATATTTAACTGAATTATATGAATTTGTAAATTTATATGAGGACATAAAATGTAATTTATAAGAATAAGAAATGTGGATAAAGTGATTTAATTTCAAAGGGATATAATTGGGAATAATTTTATAAGTCAATATGGGAGTAGAAATAATCATATAACACTAAGGGAGAGTATTCCATTTAATAGTGTGGAATGATCACAAAGGAAATGGGTTTGCAAATTAATGTATGGGGGAGAAAATGAATGTCTACTAGTCGATGAGGGTGGATGTTTAATGTAGTCATGTAAACATATCATCTTGGGATAATGAATATGGATCTCTATGGATTGAAAGTGGTATCATTCTAGTTATGTTGTCCCCAAATGAATAATTCAATAACCAACTGTGTGATTATTAAATCATTATCACTAGTATTCAATTAGCTATGAAAATGGAAACCCCTAGGGGATATAGTGGCATCCAAATATGACTAGGTGGATATTAATATTGGTTGTTTTATAGTATGAAAAGTAGGATAGTTAATTAAAAATCATTCATATATTATTGGATTATCATTAGATTTATATGTGCCTAGTTAGTGGGAAATATGTAAAAATGATGTATAAGATCTATGTGGACATATAGATGTATTAAATGGATGATAGAAGGGCCTTGATTTTGAAAAATATTCTTTTTATGTGTATTCATTACATTAAACCTAATATATCATGTGATATATTTTTATCGATGGGGATATGATAAGATGGTTGATCTTATTTACACTCACACACTACTTAGTATTGTAGTAGGATGCCAGTGATAATACCTTTCCTCGCTCACTGGTCTGGGAAATAACCAACAATTTCATATGATTGAATCCTCAAATATTTACCCACAACTCTAGCACAAGATAGGATATATATTTTGACTACATAGGTAGATATGGTTGATTCCTCCAACATCTTCTGTGTGAGATAAATGGAGATGGGTAATTCCTCCAGTGTCCTCGAAACGAGAAGATAATGGATGGGATAAATGGAAATGGGTAATTCCTCTACTATCCATGTTATGATAAAATTATGAATGCGATATGTGGGGATGATTTATTCCTTCATCATTCTAGATAATTTAATATGGAGGGTGGAAATTGGTTTGAGTAGTGACACCCCTTCTCTCCCACAACTAGGATCAAGATAGATAATGAACCAAAAAAATATTATCTCTCTACCTCATTCATCATTGAGATTTTGGAGGACCATCCTTATAAATCCATCCTTAAATTTTTGTATTTACTATAGTATAATAGTATATAGAATATCCCTAGAGATGCACATTTAGTCAGCATCCAAACATGTATTTGATAGAAGAAGTGGTGATTTGTATTTCTTATAGCACTTCAGTGATAGTTAGGGACATATATTTTATCTACTACTTCTAATGTGGATGGATACATATTTTTCCTCCAAAATATCATGTTTAGTGAATCTAAGGTGTGTTATCAAGTTATTTCAAGATATTAATGGTGTTTCCTTATTGAAAAACCTTATTATTTAGTGATCACTATAAAAGTGATTGATTGGCAGATTGATCATGATTGATCTTGTGTACGTATGGTTATGTATTATGGTGGAATTATATTATCTACACTGTACTTATTGTTGATGAAAGTATAAACTAGTTTTTTAAAAGGTTATCTCACCACTTGGGATGGTGTTACTGGATATTTTCATTCTAATCCATGAATGTGAACTTTCATGATGTTAACCATATGCCCATACAGACAAGTTTATGTAGAGGATGTATGATCATGAATTTTGTATATGGATGGTGGATTTGGAAATATATAAGAGTAGTGGAAATTATAACTATGGCCACTCTCATGCAATTAGTATATTGGATGGAATCCACTTGATATGTGAGGGTTATGCATGTATGTTCTTATATATCATTTTTAATTGTATCATAGAACATTTTATTATATATATTCAGGATTTACATTGTTTAGTTATAAGTTTCACTAATTTATAGTCGATCTTAGTGTATTATAGTAGGTGGAATGTTGATTTTGATGTAATTCCACCCATATCGTGTGGATAATTCAGTGTTAGTCCCTATCCACTGACCAAGTGGAGGAGATATTGAGGGTTTTACTTACTTGTGAGCTAGGATGTGGCATAAGTTTTCTCAATGATATAATAAATCATGAAGTTAAGAACATGGTTGTATTGGTTTGGATATTCTATTAAAAGTCTTACTAAGTATTTATAGTACATGCTTTCATAGTAGAAGACTTAATAAAGTATAAAAAACCAATGTATTCTTGAGTAATACTTTTATGGATGGCACATGATTGAGACCTTGGTATGTAACCTAGAATTTTAAACAGGGAATCATACTTTTATGTTTTTGTATGATACAATTCTTGTATATTAAGTGTTGCAAGATCTAGTAGTTTTGATACCATAAGTTACACTTTGGGTGACCAGATGAAGATGATACACCTACACCATGGGTGTCTAGATGCATCCTAGTGGAATAACTTCATTAGATATCACATCAATATAGTAGAATAAACTATGGTCAATTAAATAATTAATCGTCAACTCAAAAGAAGTTATCTTTGTATTTTATTTGATAGGATGATAGAATAGACAAGAGAAAAAAATAAGTGAACTCAACAATATCAGTTGAGTGAGTTAAATGAATATAGGACAAAAAAGTATCATAATAGTGAATGAGAGTGGGAATGTGGAGTAGTACCATCCCACATGTGCACTCAAAAGTCGTTCAAGTTCCATAGGATGAAGCGACGATGATGGAAGGGGAAACATCTAGTAGTATAATAGAGTTCCATAGGAAGTGGATGGTTGTGTAGATGTCATAGAAGGTGACATGAACTTTTCATCAAATATTGGTAGACAAGGTAGTGAATACTATAGGTATAAAAAGGATGAAATTATTAGTGGTGGGTTTCCGATGAGTTTTATATGGAGGTGAAAGCCTATTGAATGGCTATATTTTGTTATATTAGGAGAGGGTGGGCCACTACTATAGAGTAAAATGACTAACATCAAACTGATAGAGGTAATATTTTCCTGGAAGGGGAAAAGTTGTGTGCATTCATAATTTTGGAGGTTTAAGGACCAAAGTAAGGGGGTCATAGCTAGAAAGTTGGATGACCAAAATAAGTCCATGTAGAAAATACTTTTCATAATGATAAGTTGAATCTTATATTCATGTAATATAGGTGGGATACCAAAATATAGGGTATTCAAGTAACTAAATAAAGTGATCCCTGAATAAAAAGGTTTCAACTTTTCTCCAAATAATTGGGGACACAAATTCCAAAACACATATTCCTTTGGTAATTATTCTTGTGTAGAATTTCATATAACGTATCATGTCACATTATTTTCTTTCTTGTTAATTATTTGGAAGAAATGTATTAATTTGAACATAGTGGGTAGATATAACTAGAGTGTTATGGCTCAATTTGGTGACTTAGGATGCAATTTTTACTCCTAATTTTAGGTTAGGATGTCATGTGGGTTCTTCCGATCATATGAGGATCCAAGGCTATGTTCGCATTGTAGCTTTAGATGGGTAGCTTCAAATGATCAGTTGCATATGGTCCCTAATAAGTGGTATTAGAGTGGGGTGAAACAAGAATTACATACATAAATACTAAATCATTTTAGATTATTATTCAACACATATCATAATAATAAATTCCCTAGAACTGTAAAGGTTTAGTGTATTTGGTCTTACCAAAAATTGATTTTATGTTGGATGTTAATCATTAGTTTTTAAATAAACTACATTAAAAAGTTCATAACATCAGTTAATTATATAACTTATATTAAAAACATTCCAGTTGGGTTTTTTTCATCCTTATTTTAATAAATTTCTTCAAAAATGAGTTTTTAACATTGATTAAAGTATAACTGATGATAAAGTTAATATTTTGAATCATGCCAATGTGATGTTCTACTTTTTTCATAGTGTTCCCTTGAAATTCCCAATTATCACCTAAAATTTATGATTTTATAGTATTATTTTCATATTTCATCTGTATATTTTCATGGTCCAAAAATATTCATTTCAGATCAACTCTTTTGATATTCATCATCATTCCATATATTATTCTTTTAGTGATCTCATAATGGTATTTATAATTATTTTTCAATGATATAATTTGTTTATGATTAATTTTTTCAACTCATAGACTTGTAAATGATACATTTTTTATAATGAAGAATAATTCTTCCAACCATGTTAAAATTAAAAAACTCTCATGGGTGTCTCAAATTCTGTACAAACCTTAAATTTAGATTCCCCGTTTGTTTTCTCATCCAAAGAAAATTATATCATTGAACAGTAAAAGAATATTTGAAATTAATTAAATTATTTAAGTTTGTTTTTCTTAATTTTATTTTTTTTCTGTGATTTTTTACCTTTATCAAACATGTATTATTAACAATGTGAGTAATCAGCATAGATAAATCTAAAAAAATTTGTTTTTATGTCTCTTATATAATAACTGATGTAAAATGTATTTAAAAAAAATTATTGTTTGTTATAATAAACAAATTTTAAAAATATATTTTTTATGCAACTAAAAATAATTTTATCTAAATAACCGACATTAAAAAAATAAAAAACCTGATGTGAAATACCTCTTTCTGAGTATTGAAACTAGATACATAATTTTATTTTTCCTAAAATATCTTCAACATTTCCTACAATGTTCTTCTCCCATTGTAAACTTCCTAGAAATACCTTACTTATAAAATTTCTTCATAACCTAAGGAAAATAAGCATAAGAATGGATGAGATCAAATTATCAATAATGGTAAATATAGAATATGTAATTTAATGATCATAACTGAGAATAATATAACCATAAGGGTATAATAACTTGATCATAACATACAAAAGTCATACCCAATTAGTAAAAGACCTTTAATCATCAATTATGGCATGAGTATATTTCATAACATAATACATAAGTCATAAGAGTTCATAATCGTCAATAATTCTTCATGATCCATGAGACCATATCATAATCATTAGACATAGTTATTTGGCACACACATAGTAATAGAAAATCATTTCCTTATTCAAGGATCACTTCTAAGACTATCAGAGTGAATTGTTTTCAATCTCCATTCAATCAATTCCTTAGTCAATGTTTAGTCCCACTACTATTATAATAAACAAACCCCTTACTAAAATAGGTTAATTCCAAATTCTAGTATATAATATCTCATTGGATATTAATCATCACCCAATTCATTAGAGGGATACATAATTCTGTTCCCAACCACCACATACTAAAAATCATACATATGTGTTCCAAAAGTTTAATAAAACATTTATAATTTAATTGTATAATAACCCATGTAAATGAAATTAGTTTTATAATCATTTCATCATTTCATCACATCATAACCGAAGGAAAAGAAATAGGTTTCATAAAGATTTCAATATAACATAATTTACCCATTAGAAAGAAATGAGTTTCATAGAATCATCCTTAGAACAATATCATCACAAGTAATGATGATAAATAAAGTGTATAATATTATAACATCCTATCACAAATAAAGAATAACAGTCTTTTAACAATATGTATATAGATGAAAAATACCTTTAGAAGAGAATTTGAGCATTTAATTTAAAATAGAGAAAATACACATTTCTTTTGGTTTCATTGAAAACAAAAAATATTCTAAAATATTGAGAAAAAATTTTATTTTAAAATAACCATTTAAACATGTAAATAAAGATTCAGAAAAAGAATAGTAATGGTGATAGGAAAATCCATTCATGTGGTAAATGCTAAAATAATGATTCTTTTCACACATTTTGTAAAGTCATAAATATACCCTTTGAAAAAACATTATAAAAACTAACTTTTAAAACATTAATTAGAAATTAAAATAGGGTCAAAACATAATTTAGACAATAATTTTATCATTTTAAATATAATTCTTGAAATTGTTTATAGAAAATGAATAGTAAAGTAAAATTTCTTCGACTAAAGATGAAATATGCACAATTTTTATTAAAAACAATTCTCAATATTTTTAAGTACCAACGAGAAGAAAATTATACAAATACTTAAATATTATTTGAATAAAAATATGGGAATAAAATATATGGGTTTTATATTTTAGATATCATATAATTTCCACCAATGGAAATTTAACAAAAAAATCCACAAATGATATGATATTATAAGATAAAACCTTACTTCAAGTCATATCTTACTTCATACATGTTCAAAAATACTATATAATAAATATAGATTTATTATAAATATATTATAGATCCATAAATATACCTAATTTATTATTTATAATTCATTTTTAATTTCCAATTATCCTTTTGTTAAAAACTATTCATTAAAAAGTAAATTTGGGTGAAAACAAGTCCATTTTCTATGCTTGTTTCAGTTTAATAGTTCTGGTTCTTGCACCTTGGTCATTGTTTATGGATTCTCTATACCATGAATATTTTTAAGTAGCCAAGTGGATAATTCCATTCTTGAAAAGGTATGGGTATCCCATATTTTAGATAATGTCAACTATCCCATTGGTCAACTATATCTTTCCAGTGGGTCATGGGCCACCCATTTGGGTAGTTAGGTATCCCCCTATGGATATTATCCATTAATAGGTATTATGTCCCCAAAATATTCTCAATGACCATGATTAGTGAATTCTTTCTTCATTGTGATTGATTATTTCTTCATTAAAAATTATGTGAACTTTAAAACCTATTTTTATTATTTGTTCATCCTCTCAAACATTATTATTTATGGAGTGATTCTTAGGTGACACTTGATATAGATTCCAAAAACAATAAATCTTTTAGTGTATGGAATGACCTTTGTATCAACATAGGGTTTTATTATGCTATGAGTTCACAAATTCATTATATGATTTTATTACCTTATTATTATGAATAAATGAGTTTGTGAAGATTTTTTATTTAGTACTTTGGAGTTCTTACTAGGTATTTTTATACTCACCTTTGTAGGGGAAATTGTATAATATTATACCTATGGTAGTGCATATGACTTTTATATTATATAAGATCATGGTGGATAGGGAGTAAGAGTAGATGGTTTTAAGGGGTGATCATATGTAGTATTTGATATTTTATTTTATGTGTTATTTGTTTTTTATTAGGTGTAATATCTTTCTAAGGTTTTGTAATATTGAATTATATTATATATTTTATTTGGATATTGTAATTTGTTCACTACTTGTATTATGATTTATATTACATACATACATGAATTCTATCTTCATGTCATGTCTCACTACATTATGTGGAAAATGTGTCTTATTTTTTTCATGGTTTTGGAGATATATGTATATATATCTTTTCACCCAATAGGAAAATGTCTCAATTTTTTTGAATATATCTTAATGGTGCTATTTATCAGCTCCTGGCCGATTGGAGATGGCTTCGAGATGGTACAATCAGTCATTTCGTTGACTCGGGTGGGGTTACTCTGGGCTGGTTCATTTCAATGACACAAATTTTATCAATTCAATATATGGATATGATTAGATAATAGTGAATCATATAAGAAAAATAAGGAATCCCCTTTAGGGATGGTGGATGGTCGATGACCCCAGGGAGGGTACTAGATGGGGTACCAGATTCCCAATGATAGGGTATTGGGAAACCATTGTCCCCTATCAAGTTTTTTTATTTTTAATTAATTATTTAATTGGATTGAATTTTTCAAAATGGGGAATTATTTTCATTCTTTCTCTATAGGTCACACCTGAACCTCCACATCTCTCTCTTCATTCTTTACCTCATGAGACTAAATCTCATTATTATAAGCTTCGATATGAGTGTCTTAAATTCCATAATATAATTATGGATAACTCTATCATTCTTAATTTATCTATTTTTCATTTCTATTATCATTTCACTATTATTTTCTAGTTTTGAAATAGTTTTTAGGTTTTTCATATTTCAAGAAATCCCCTAATAGAAGTTATTTTTTAGGATTATCTTCAATGAATGGGATTCTAGTATATCATGGTAGGTTATGTCTAAATTGTACTATCAGTTAGTTTTATTTATTATATATCATGTAAGATGCAGGAAGTGATGACCATGTGTGAATTCCCTATAGAATTAAAAATTATTTCTTGGTCTCTGATGGTTTGTGTGAGAACAATAAATGTTGTTAGTGATCCTTTGAAAGTTCTATATTAAAACCATGGTCTTTTTTGTCCATGATCCCTACTCAATAGGATTTTTAAGTGTGGATTGGAACCCAATAAGGGTGTATATTCTATAGATATGATTTTAATATCATTATGGGGTTCCATAGACCATTCAGTAATGAAGGAATTAGTCAGTGCAAGGTAAAATAGTAATGAAATTGCCTATAAGTGTAATTTTTTGAATGGAAAGTTCCCATTTTATCCTTGAAAATGGGGTGATGACTCATTCACTCATGTTTTATGTGCATGGTAAGACATCTCTGACTTTCACTCCTATATTTGTTGCTAAAAACATATCTTTTGCATGTTTTATTTGAAACCAATTGAATTGAACCAAACCTAACCTTTTATATTTACAATATCAATAATAAATATTGAGTCACTCACACACCCAAGATCTTTTTTATTATATTTCTATATAATTATGGAAAAATAACAAACAAAACCCATATATTTCCAATAAAATGGGTATTTTTTCCAATAAAAAATGAATATTTATTTAAAAATAATTTTAAAGGATCAGAATATTATTGAGTCTTCCTTTATATTTCTATTGTGGTTGGTTCTTTGGGAGCAGTTTCATAAATTTGAGAAGTTGTTTTAGAATGATTTTTTAATTTATAAAATATTTTTAAAGTGTTCTTACAAATTATAGATGTAATTTCACTATTTTAATGTTTTATTTTGAGTTTAATTTGGATGTTTTTAATGTGATTCTAGTGGTTTAGAAATTTTTATTGATTTTGGAAGAGATATTAAATCTTTTTCTTAATTATTTATTAGTCTGTTTAGTTGAAATTTTAATTTTTTCAATGAAATATTTACCCTTACACATGAAATTGAAGTTGTGTAAGGGTAATGGGGATTTCTAAATACCAACATAAAGGTAATATTATTTTTTAAGGATTTCATAAGGGTACAAATTCTTTTAATGAGGATATATTATGGTAAGGTTGTTTTCATAAATCTTACAGAAGGGTAATCCTAAATTTATGAGGGTTAATTAAGGGTATTTAACCCCTGTGTAAGGGTAAAAGAGTTTACTAAAGGGTTTATCATGGTGTTTGTAAGGGTATTGGCTCATGTAAGGGCTATATAAATATGCTATATAAAGGTATATCGAGTTTTACTTACCCATGTAAGGTTAATCCAAATAGTGAGTAAAGTTAATCTGCGTATCCTAATGTTCACATAAGGGTTCTCTAGACATTTTAAATCTCATATAAGGCTAAGGTCTATATTTTCATAGTTTTGTGATAGTGAGTAGGCTTACCCTCACACAACGTGCTACCATCACATTAGGGAAACCCTGATTTGGCACTATATAAAGTAAAAAAACCTTACCTTTATACAACACTATATACCAAAGTATGGGTAATGATTTTTCCATGTTTTTTTGAATTTATTCTTCCTCAACCTATAAAATGTCTTTTCAATAACATAAAATACCGAATTCATGGTTTTTATTTTTTTAACTCATTTAAAATTTATCTAAAATTTTAAAAGGTTTTAAATGAACCAAAATTAATATTTGATTTAAGTGCATATTAAATGGGGAATAATATATAGAAACTTGAGGGAGATTCTGAAGTATCTATGGATGGGTATTTTTAAATCTAAAAATTAGTTTCTTACCCTCATTTGAGCCTATCTTCATTCCGTTTGAGTTTTGGTGATTTAAACCTCAACTTTTTAGACCTTCAATCCTACTAAAAATTCTTTCAAGGCTTCTCTAATGTTTCCTGGGATGCTAACCAATTTTTCCCACATCTACTTTTATAGGTCCATTGATTTAAAATGGTAAATAAATAACATGCATGGGATCTGATTTCTCTCTTAGTATCTATTAATATTCATTATTAGTGTATTTTTTTCTTTTTTGGTAAATGGTAAGAGTTTCCTAAATAAAGTTAATTAATTAGACATAATGAAGTTAATGAGGAATGAAAGATATTTTATTTTCTTGACTTTCTCAAGATATGGATTCCCCATGATTGTGTTTTGGATATTATTGATTATAAAAAAGAACATTTTTCTTTAAATATGATGTTTCTTACTAAAATATAATTATTGAAATCACCTCACATGAAAAATGGTAAATATATTAAAGATTGTAATTAAAATAGAAATTTCTAAAAAAAGAATTAACATATTTACCATTATGTGTGAAGTTGGATGATTTCATCTTATTTGTAATTGTTGGAATTATGAGTGTAGTTGTTTTTTGAGTTTGTCTTGTGGGGTCTTGGTTGTGATGTATGGTGTGAAAATAAAATTTGATATTAGAATAGTTGAATCCTTGTATGTTGGCTTCAAAGTTTCTAAATAATTATGGAATTATTGAAAGGGGTGCATTCTAATTAAATGAATATAATTTGGAATAAATGGTTTGGGGCTATAAATAATGAATGGTAAATTATATTATGATATTTAATTTGATTATAGAAAGATGATAATGGATGTGAAAGTGTTTTGAAATTGAAATGGTTAAATGAGAACTATGAAATTTATATGTGGTGTTGGATTAAATGAATTAAAATATAAACAAATTGGTTGTGTAAAAATGAATCGGAATATCTTAGTGAAATGGAGTTAAAAAAACTTAATAACTCTGTAAATAGCCAAACATCAAATTGAAAGTGGTATTGTGTGGCTTGTGTGTGGTGGTGGTGTCGTGTGATTCCATTATTATGGATGTGATGTTGACATGGGATATTGGTGATTTAGAGGGTGTGGTTAGAAGGTGGTTTTGTATTTTTGAACCCATTGTTTGGGTTTGTGTGTAATTATTATATATTGTATTTTTATTATGATTTCTATATACACCCCACTAATAGTGGGAACGATGTGATGACCCCCAAATATTGGGGGGGGTATTTTATCCAACATGCAAAGGGTGAGGATGGCTAGCTGGTTAACCCCTCTTCCAATCTCTTTCTTCGAAGAAAGTTTGATACTCTTGGTTTATGATATCAAAAAGTCAAAAATGATTTAGTGGTGGTATTTTATGAGATGATGAGGTTTTAGATGATGGGTGTAATTAATTGTAGGAGGAGGGAATGAGGTTGATTTCATTCATGATCATGGTACCCTATTACTCTAGTTACGACTATGGTTGGAATGTGATGTGATGGACTAACTGCCTTCAGGTGAGATTTGAGGTGATTGTCCATGTGTCTTCGGGGGAGATTTGAATTGATATCCTAGGAGTATCTAGGAGTGATGTGGTGGAATGGACCCAGTGTATTTGGGTGAGATGTGATGTGATGGCCTAGGTTTCTTCTTTAAGGATTCCTATATAGAAGTGAAGGGAACAATAATACGTAGGGTGTTGGGTTGTGAAAGTGGCACACTAGTGGGAAAGTGGATCAGGGGTAAACTTTTTATTGATATGGTTCATATTTTATTCCTATAATTTTATGATTTATTTAGTGAGAGGGAATTGTTAATGTTCGGAACAAGTTGACATAATAAGTTCTTGTTGATTTTATTTCTTGTTCATTGGATAATTGGTATAATATTCCTAGACATTCATGAGAGTCCTTGGGTATGATCCTACTAAAAATACACGGTATTCTCACCCTACATATATATAAATTGTTTTCAATGTTTCCATGAGGAATTAGGGGACTAAACTGGACATTAATAGCCAGTTCATTGGAGTTTTTTTGAGTTTCTATTATAGGATTGACTTTTATGTTTTACATAGACTCTTATAGTATTCATATGAAAATAAATACATTATGGTATATTGTGGATTTTACCTTTTGGAGTTGTTTGGTTGTTGATATCCTATCCTTGATCTTACTTTAAATTATAATGAGGGTAATTACTCACATATGTGTGAAATTCTATATACTCTTGGTGATATTCTCCAACCTAGGACCTATTGTAAGTGGGGCTTAGGGGGTAATTATCTCTGTTTATCCATTTATATCCCTATGTGGGTACCATTGGAGGGAGGGGGTCATGAAAAAATGGTATCGAAGGTTTAGATTATGAGATAGGATGATGTATGGACATAGGAATTATGGAGATTTCATGGTCTAGTAGGGAAACAATTCCCTTAAACTATGGTTCATGAAAAAAGCTAGAGAGACCATCTAGGACGCTGGATTTTAGTTCCCCTCATGATCTGATGAAATGACTCTAATCCTACATAATGACCAAGTGAGGTGGTTCTACTTGTATGGTAGTGACATAGAAGTGGTACATGCATCATGATTGATTACGCTTATGATTTAATGATTTTTTCTAAGGTTATGGAATTTAATTAAAAAAATCATGATATTTTATGTACCTTTCTCTGACTATTCCAATGTTGTGGTTTCTAATAAACTCTTATTTTTCTAAATTATTCATATAAAGTAAAATAAAAGATTAAAATGGTAATTAACTAGCCTGATCTGTTTTTCTAAATCGTATTGAGGCATGCATTTCATATTTCCGTGAATATTATAGCTTGATTCTCAATGAACTTAATTTATTCCCATTGTTAAAAAGCATAACATGATAACCTATTTTCATAACTTTTAAATATTTACTGAAGTAGGATTAGTGTATTTTGTTGTGAATAACTGTTGAATTTTAAAATCCCTTATAAATAGTTTTACCTTGAGTAGATTTCATATTTCCATACTCAAATGAAAATTTTAAAAACCATGGTTAATACCATTCTGTTTTCCATGTGAGTTAATATTCCATACATTTCTTTTAATTTGTAATTTATCTTGATCATGTGTTCAGAATTAATTATAAGTACAAATTATTATTACTGTTTTAAAATTGTGGGAAAATTATAAGCATGTTGTGTGGTAACCTATTGAGACTCGAGACAGTTTAAATGATTCGACTTATTCATTTCATGAATGATAAAACTTTTTTTGTATGGAAATAACTATGCCAAACATGTTAAGAAATGTGTAGTTTTTCGCAAGAAACATATATAAATTTGAAAATGTTTGTGAAGTGAATCTGAAATTTCTAGTGTAACTCCCCATTATTTTAGGGAATATATCTTTTTAAATTTTATCTTTTCGATAACTTATGTTTCATAGAACACTGAGTGTAAAACAACTCTAAAATATTATTATTTAAACACAAACATTATAAACTATCCATTAAATTAGAGTGAGTAAATACTACTTACCACAATATGAAATATATAATTTTCCATCTCATTGTTAATTTATAAATTAATTCTTTTTAAATATTCACATAATTTTTAGTAATATCAATTTATTCTTCAAATATATGTTTTCTTAAATTAAATGATTATTTTGTCTTTATATGTGATAATAATTATAATTAATTTTTGAAACTATTAAAAAAATTATTTGATAAAATTGAAATCCTCTATTGGTTAAAAATGTAAAATAATCTTAGATTGAATTTTTGATAATTTTCTAAAATGTTTAGTTTTTCAATGAATAGTAAAAACAGCGATTTTTATAAAACTCTCATTTTCTTCATATTTAATTGAAATTTTATGATTTTAAATTGAAATAAAGGTAAATTTATTAATTTATACTTATATAAAATCTAATTAATTATGTTTAGAAAATATTTATACCTTATTTTGGTATAAGTACATTTTTAGCAATAAAAACACATCTTTCCAAAAAAATGTTTTTCATTGTGTCTTGATTATTTAATTTTGAATGTAATTTTGAAGATTCAATGATTTCATTTTTTAAAATTTGATTAAATATTATAAATCAAGAGGAAAAAATTAAACTATAAGTTCATTTTCATTTTTATGCATAAAAATTTACCATGGTAAAAAAATGATTTACCTCATTATAGGTAAAATAATGTAGCGGGTTAAAGTTAGAAGGTAAATGAATTAAATTACTAAAAACTAAAACATTTAATCGGTGTTTAATGTGTATCTAAACCATAACAATCCTTTAAAAATTAATTATCTTGCAAATTAATTGGAATTAATTCCACCCAAAGGTTATTTTCTTTAAATATTAAATAATTATTATTTAATCACTTAAAACCACCCCTCCTCATGTTTAAATACCACTACTCACCTCCCCATTTCTCTTCAAAATCCTTGAATATATTAAAATATCAATAAAAACATCTCTTCCTCACTCTCCTTATGTATATAGGATACTATTATCACCCCAATATATTTTCCATGTTCGTAAAGGGGTCCTTCAAGGAGGTGACATTCAAGAGGTAACTTTCTCGAACAACCTCTGTTAATTTCATTTATTTTTCTAACTTATATTTTCATCCTTCATATATAAAATAAAAATAAATCCATTATAATTTATATTATATAATTTTATTTTGAAAATGGAAAATATTCTAACCACCATTTTTCTCATCTCTACTTATTCAATGAATCGAAACCATTGTCCAGATTATGGTAGTTAACCATCTCAATGAACAATGATTTTTTGTTTTCCATTACCCTATTAAAGGATGGTAATAAAAGTACTATTATGGTTAAATAATATTATAATAGGAATATTATAACCGATTTAATTTTATATAACTAATATATTTTCATAATATTAAATACAATGAAACTAGTTTGTGATGGTTAGAAAAACTACCAAAATAAACATAACATTTATTATTAACATTTTATCTAATGAATCATCCTCATTTTATAAATTAAAATAATATAGGGGACCATTTAATATTATACAATTTCATGAATACCAATTCAATTCAATTATGTATTTTTTCCATTTGAAAAGAAAATCAATAATTATACATAATCGTACTAACCATGAACCCATGAGACGAATACACCTAAAACAATGAAAATAATGAAATATTATTAATGAAATGATGTTAATATGTTATAAATGTATCATATATGGTAGTATAAATTTGAATATTGTTCTTTATTTAGTTAATAACATTATTTACACCATTACACAGTAGGATTGAACACATTTTATGGAAGATGAACCTAAGGAAAGGGTTTCTCATCCCAATTTTACTTCTATGAGATATATGCCTTATTCACCAGTTATGTAGTTTTTGTGCTGTATATAATGACCTCTAATATATAATATCATGAATATAATTGTATTATTGGAATTAAAATTTTAATTACTTTTATGGGGAATATGATTCGACTGATTACAATGTGGTAAGAGATTTATTAACTCAATTTCCATTCATTGGGTAAAACTTATACTACATTGATTATTCCATGTTAATATTATGTGTTAGATGAATTTTGATTATATTATTTTGTATTTAAAAAAATTATGTGGATTTATATATGATACACATAATTGATTTATTTTATTAATGCTCACCTCAATGATATGATATTTAAAAATGACTTTCTTTGAAAATTTATATTTTTAAAATTTTCATCAAAAATATCTTTTCCATCCATGACCATGTTTTGTTAAATTTTTTTAAAACTTTTTTACTGTTCTCATATGATATTTTAAACTCTTTTTTACTCATTTTAGACTTTTTAAAAATGGTTTTATATGTTTCTTTTTTTATTTTTCTAAATGAGGTTCGTTGTAATATTTTTGAAAAAATATGGAAGGAATGTTTTTTTAACTTATATAGAATGAGAAGTATTTCACACCATCATGATTACTTAATGAATTGATGTTTCCATTAGAAATTTATTTTCAAAAAAAACTTTATAATTTCATGGATCTTTATAAATAAATTATTGTAAAATGGAAATGGTATTTTTTTCAAGAGTTATTTCCAGTGATCTCTCAAAATTATCCTTCATCTAAGATAACATTATTTGATGTTATATATGATATAATGGGGATATAATTCATGGAAAATATCCTTATTATTTTTATGTTTGGTTTATGTTTATGATGTAATGATATTTATGAGTCCTGTTTCTTTTCCATGGGTTATTCTATGATAAAAATTTAATGAAACACAATTTATTTTCATTGTTTCTGATATGATTTATGTTCTTTTGAAACACATATGTATGGTTTTAAATATGTGATGGGTGGGACCCATATATCCCTAATATTAATTGGGTAATTATTTATATCTCATTCTATAATAATGGGAAATAATTCAATGGGATTGATCAACTATAAGAAACTGGTGCGTCTTGATCCAATATGGGAAAATGGTGTGCCATGATCCACTATGTTGATGGTATTGGTAGTTAACCATGACATATGAAATAATTTTATATATTTATTTTGATGCCAAACCTTTATTACCTGATATTATAGATAATTATTTATTTATGATGATTTCTCACTCTTACGGTCCATGTTTTCTGAAATTATAGTATTTCTGCCCTCAATAATTAAAGGTTGGGTATGAACTTCATAAGTTATGATCTTGATCACATAAATTTTTTCTTATCATATGATTTCATAAGATCATGTATTTATATCTCCTGTTTTAATCCTAAATTAAAATCTTATCTAACCCTTTATTATTTTTCTTTCCCCAGGTAATGATGAAATGATTAGGCAGGGTATGCTTAAAAGGAGTGATATATGTGAAAATCATTTTGGGAGATGTTAATGATCATTCATAAAATAATAATACTGAAAATATAGTATATAAATACACTAAACATTTATGTTTATAGAATGGATAACATTTTTATGTATTTAATATCAATTTAAATAGGTGTAATATTTGTGCATGATAAGTTTGTTCTGTTTTAGTTGGTATTAGAGCAGGATTCAGACAATATATAGAGATTAGGGTTAGAAAAAATTTATTAAAACCCTAGGGAAAATACTAATTATATTATAGAATACTAATTTTTTGATAATGATCTTGAATGACCAAAGTTAAACCAATGGTTTCCTAGAATAAGGTTTCATGATTTAGAAATTCAATAAATGATTTCTTTCAAAATTATGAGGTTATACACTATGATTAGTATTTCTCACGGTATGATTTTTGGTTTTAGTCAATGGTTGTAACCCAAATTAATTATTCTAATAATGATTGTGATAGAAAATGAAATTATTTTATTCATGTGTAAGAAAACATTATGGTAGTTTGAATGTATAATCTTACATCTATGCACACACAGCTTTCCTAGGCAATGATTCATGCCGAGTTCCCAAATGATGAAAAGATTGAAAACATACAACTTATTATTTTATGAGGAGACATCCACCTTCTTTTACCGGGCCTTCTAATCCAATACTGGCTGAGTGATGGACCAAAATCATTGATAAAATATTTTTTACTATTCAATTCTTAGGGCATGAAAGAGTTTTTGAAGCTTTTTATCATCTAGAAGGTAAATCAGATCAAAGGTGGAATCCTATAAACAATAAAAGTAAAGTTGAAAATGTTGAATCCATGTAATGATATTAGCTTAAGGGTATTTTATTTAGTAATTAAATTCCATATATTCTACTTAAAAATATAGAGAAATAATTTATTGTACTGAAGAAAAAGGATGAAAAATCAATTGGTACATATGAGGAAACATTTAGAATCCTAAAAAGGTATGCATGCGGTTTAATTATCATCCCTAAAAGTAAAATTGATCGATTATTTAGTAGGGGAAAACCAAGTCTTTTAATGGAATTAGCTATAACATAATTAAGTATTTATGAATAAACCATTCGATGTGAACACAAATTAGAAATGGAAATTGTTTATTCCCACTATTCCAATGGTTTTGATAAGAAAATAAAGATCATGCCTCATGAGAAATCGAATAAATCACATAGTTAAAAGATATTAAATTCATCTACATGTCATAAATGTGGGGAAAATATCAAGGGTTTTGTTTGAATGGTATTGGGAGGTGAATTAAATTTGGAAAGGTGGGTTATAAATCCCCTAAATGTCTAAATACTATTAATCAGATAGTTATTTTAATTGAGGGGGAGAGAATGCAAATAATGTACCCACCACACTTTAGTGTTTCAACTGAAATGATTTTTTTCAATTATTCAAATCAATGCCTAAATCCAAAGACTAATGTGGATGATATGTCACAATAACCTTTTATGTCAAAGAAAAAAGTTAGAGCTTATGTAATCACAACTAATGAAGTGAACCCTAATAATTAGGGTACCCTTATTCTACCCTCCTTAGTTGAGAGTTTCATGTTTGATTTTGTATGACTATATTAGTATTCTCCCATTAGAGAAATATCTTGTGATTATCAACTTTTACATGAATTATGGAAGAATGAAATCACATTTGATATTTTATTGGTAAAAGGATGATCCTACGATTCCAATGAAATCGTTTTTGTATAAGATAATAGATTTCCTAAGGAATAAAAGGTGAATTAAATTTTTAAGTGTATATGTCTCCATGTAATATTAACATAATATTAATGTATACCATAATGGGTATATGAATTGTAATCCCTTTTAAGGGTTTTACATGAATGGATTTTATTATGATTAAGATAAATTTATGGAAATAAACCCCTTTAGCTTTGTATATTTGAAAAATATATTCATGGATAAATGAATTAAACAATTTTAGAGATATGATTAAATATATTGGTGACATTTAGGGTTTATCTTTTATTTTTTGATATTTTGGTAATTATTAGTTGTATTTAATCACTTTATGAAGTCAAAAATCTTAATTTAATGAATATTTCTCTCAAGAACTACTCATATAAATATATTATGGAAGTGTTTCTATTATATGGATTGCCATATTCAATTGTATTTGATTTGGATATAAGGTTTACCATGATTCATTGGTGAAATCCTCAGTGGGATCATAATATAGAGTTGAGTTTCATCACAATGTATCATCCCCAAGAATATTTTCAGTTTGAGAGAACAGTTCAAACTATAGAGGATATAGAAAAATATTGGTCAATGGATTTCAAAGGTGATTATGATAATGACCTCCCTCTAGTTATGTTTTCATGTGAAAATGTATTTCACATGAGTCGTCAAATGGATTTTTAAGAAATCCTTTATGTTAAGAAGAGTAGAACTCCAATGTATAGAAAATAATTAGAAAAAATAATGCATTTGGTACCTGAGCAAGTAGATGGGATGGAAGAGAATGTTAAAGTCATTCAAAAACATGTAAGGACAACACAAAGATGAAAAAAATGTTACATTGAAAATCATCGATGTGATCTGTAATTTGATGTTGGTGAGAAGGTATTTATATTAATATATATATGGTTGAAAGAATGGAAAACTAATCCCTAGGTATATAATCCCCTTTGAATGACTTGATCATATCCGGATAGTAGCTTGTTAATTGGAACTTCCACTAAATCTCTTTCAAGTTCATGATGTATTCTATGTATCTCTCATGAGGAAGTACAAAACTGATCCTTCACATGTACTAAAACTATAAGTAATTCATTTTCAGAAAGATATTTATTTTGAAGAGAGACCATTAGTGAATTTGGAATGTATAGATAAGATTATACAGAATAAGACCACTCATCTGGTTAACATTTGGTGCCAAACCACCAATATGAGGAAGCTAAATGGGAACCTTAGTATGTGATGAGGCAGAGGAATCATCATATTTCTGTATCCAAGTAACACATTTTGATAGATAAATTAATTTTTAGGGGGTATAATGTAACATCCAAATATTTTACGATATGTCTCTTTTTAAATTTAATCTCTTCGATAGCTTATATTGCACTAAACACTAAGTATAAATGAACTCCAAAATATTATTATTCTAACATTTCTATAATAACCATTCCATTAAAATAGAAGGAATGAATATTGTTAACCACATTATGAAATATATTTTTTTCCAACTCAATGATAATGTATTAATAAATGCATTTTGAATTTTCACTAAATTTTTAGCAAAGTCATTTTATTTTTCAAATATATGTTTTCATTAAAAAATATTTGTATTTCCTTCTATGAGAAAATAAATATAACTAATTTATAACAATTTTATAAAATTTATTTGATAAAATGGAAATATGTTTTGGATTCATCTTGTCAAAATTTTCTTTTGATGAATTTGTGATAATTTTTGGAAAATATTAATTTTTTAGAGAACAATAAAAGAATATTATTTTTATAAAACACTGATTTTATTTATATTTATGAATAATTTTATGAATTTAAAATGATATAAAATTAAATTAAGTAATTTTTATTTATATATAATCTAATTACTTAAATTTAAACGATATTTATATATTATTTTGGTGTAAGTACATTTTTGGGCTTAAAAACACATTCTTCCAAAAAAAGTTTTTTTCATTATGTTTTAATTGATTAATTTTAAATGTAAATTTTAAAATAATATGTTGTGGATGTTTAGAAATGTATTCCATATTTGGAATTAGGATCTCAAAATTAGTATATAAGGGTATTTTCATTTTTAGGCATAAAAAATTGACAGTAGTAAAAAATAGATTTACCGTAGTATAAGCCAAATAATGTACACTACAAAAAATGCCCCTATTAGAAAAGGTTATTTTTATATTAGAAGGGTTTATATTACATTATAAACACATTAGTGGTGGTTACCCATAACCACCACTAATGTGCCTTCCATATTATGTTAGCGGTAGTTTTCGTTAAGTGTTTCTAATGTTACTCGCAAATAGCGGCGGTTAGATTATAGGGGGTTTTAACCCCCTCTAATTTCACCGAATGTTTTCATATAAGTGGGGGGGATTTTACACTCACTAATCTTGAAATCATTTAAGAGTTAGTTGTAAACCACCGCTAATTGAGTGAGAAGATCCATAATATGGGTGATTTTTGAAACCGCCTCTAATTGAAAACAATATTAGATATGGTTTGAGAAACTACCACTAATAAATTTTAAATGTTCAGTATTATTTTTTAAATTTCCCATGATTCGTACCTCCCATACCCCGCCCCTCTCCCTGCAATTCCCCTATAGCATCCCCACCACACCTCCGGTTCAATACCCCTGTAGCCCCGCCTCCTATTCGACTCAGCTCCAAATCCTCTATAGTCGCCCTCACCTCCCATTCACCTCACATGTAGCCGCCTTGCCTCGCCTCTAATTCCATCGTAGCCACACCCCTAACCTCCCATCCAATTTAATATTATCCACCCCTTGTAAAATATCATCATGATGGGTTTCAAACATAGGACCTAATGTTAACATTCTGGTGCCTCCACCTCTAAGGCAATGGTATTTTCTTATTTAAGTACACATTTTTTTATATTTATATATTATAAAGATTATTTGAATAAATGGTTAAATACATATAAATATATTATATATATATATATATATTAATATATGCATTTTTATATTATGTATTTATGTATTAATATTATAATATATTTATAATATATTTAATTTATACATTTATATAAACTATATATTTTATATGTGTATTTACATTCATTTAAGTAAATATATTTTATAATTATATTTATGTTACATATATACACATGTATTTACATATTTATAAATATAATTATGTAAATTATTGATATACTTATATAAGTATTTATATATTATGTACATGCTTATTTATAATATATATATATATATATAAGTATTTAATAAATATAATTATATAATGCTTTTAAAAGTATATTTATATAATTTATTTCAAAACAAATATTTATTATTATGTGCATTAATGTCTATTTATTTGTATAAATTGTATAATATTATATATAATTAATATATAATTAATATTATATGAAATACATATATATGAAATATAATTTATACAAATATTTATATTTTATATAATTAATATTATAATAAATACAATTTATTCAAATATTTTATGTGAAATAAAATTTAATCAAATATTTATATAATGATATATTAAATATAATATTATATTATATATATTTAATATGTATGTTATATATGTTTAATATTATATGAAATAAAATTACTACAAATATTTATATAATGTATTTCTGTACATATATTTAATATTATGCACATTAATATATATTTATTTCAAGAAATATAATTTCATATTATTAAATAATTTAATATATATGTATTTTAATAAATATAATAGTAAAATATTGTGTACATTAATATATATTTATTTGTATCAATATTATATCATATATTATTAATTATATAAAATATAAAAGCAATAACATGTTATTTAAAAAACATTTATTACAATAAGAATATAAATTATAAAAACTAAAATCTTTGGTTTTTATATGATATATTTATTAAATAAATTATATTTATCTACTGATTTATATAATTTGTTTTGGATTTTATATTATATATAATTAATATTATATGAAATACACTTTATATAAATAAATATTTATAAATGTACAAAAAATTATACAAATATATTTATGAGTAAACATAAATAAAATCATATACCTTAATATAATTGGAAATGTATAATATAATTAAATGGAATATATATATATATAATATATTAATTTAAAATTTATATTGTACGCTTAAATATATATAAATAATTATATAATATATATAAATTTATATATAATAAAATATATAAAATATATATATATATTTATTTCATTCGGTCTATATTATATTTATTTGTATACATAATATAATATAAATGTATGTATACATAAATATACAATAAAAATATATTTAATATAATATATGTACAATTTAAATCATAATATAAATGTATAGTATTTTTTAAACCATATATAAATTTTATATATTTGAATAAATATATTTATAATTACATTTATATCATGTATTCCAATATTTATAAATGTATAATGTTTTTTATATGTATAATTATTTATTTAATGTATTTATAAAACGTCTTTATATAAATAATTATAATAAATTTAAATACATTTATATAATGTGTTTATGTAATACACACACATATTAAAAAATTTGAATTTCTATGAGATTTTTTTTGAAAAGTAAATAAAAATTTATAGGCCGTTAAAAACCCCTCTAATCAAAGGGATTAGCCCTGATTCATGAACCCCCTATAATATCATAAATTATAGGGGTTTCATAGAATCCTATAATTTCTTAATTTAGAGGGGGTTCAAAACCCCCTATAATGTCACAAATTAGAGGGGGTTCAATACCCCCTTTTAATTTCATAAATTAGAAGGGGTTGAGAACCCCCTATAATCTAATGGATTAACAGCAATTCATGAACCCCGTCTAATTTAAGAGATTAGAGGGGGTTGTAAACCCACACTATATAATTAAAAAAATTCCATATATATATATATATATATCCTCTAATATCCAAATAAGTCATATATATATATAGTGCCTCTAAAATAAAACCGAACATATTGGGCCACTAATTATTAAATTAGCGTTGGGTTTGGCACAAATATCTATAAAATTCAACAAAATAGTACAAATAAAATTACTAAATTTTTTTGAGTGGGATGTAAATCCCCTCTGAATTCTATTATTAAATGGGGTTTTTCAAAACCCCACTAAACTATATTAAAAGGGGGTTGTGAAGAACCCTCTCTAAACAACCACTACTAATCTGCTGTTTTTTATAGTGGTAGTGGGTTAAAGTTAGAAGGTAAAATCTTAAAATAGCCTGAAACTGCAAAATTAAATTTATTTTTGATTTTTTAATCATCCTTAACCAGAAATTACAAAATTATTTATCAACTAATTTTTTAAAAATTAATTCCACCCTATTGTTCTTGGAATTAAATATAAAATAATCCTTATTTAATCACTTTAAACCACCCCTCCTCATGTAAAAATACCACTCCTCAGCACCCCCTTCTTCTAAAGGCCTTGAATCTTTTCAAATCAGTATGAAAACCTCTCCTCCCCACTCTACCCATGTCCATGATTTTTTTGTCACAACCAATCACCAATTCCATGATCCTTAATTGGTCCTTCAAGGAGGTGACATTCAAGAGGTAACATTCTCAAACAACCTCTCTTAATTTCTTTTATTTTTATATATTAAAATTAACTCCTAAATCCACAAAATAATTATAAATCCAATATCATTTATATATTATAATTTTATAATTATAATGTAACAAATCCTATCAACCCCTTTCTCATACCCTCTTATTCAAAAAATGAAACCATTCTCTTAATTATGGAAGTTAACCATCTCTGTGAATAATGTTTTTTATTTTTTCATTATCACCCTCAAGGATGGTCATAGAAGTATTATTCTGGTTAAATAATATATTAATAGGTATAATATACATTACATCATTTTCTGGAGCTAATATATAAACTTAATATTAAATACAATGAAACTAGTTCACGATGGTTGGAAAAACTGCTAAAATAAAATGAATAGTTATCATTAACATTTTATCAAATGAATCATTATCATGTACAAAATAAAAATTATATATGGGACCATTTTAACTTTTAGGAATTTAATTAATACCATTTAATTACACATCTATAATTTTATTTTCATTTGAAAAGAAAATCCGAAATTATACACATGTGAAGAAACCATGAAACCATAAAACAAATACACCCAAAACAATGAAAATAATGAAATATTATTTATAAAAGAGTGGTAAGATGTTATAAATGTATAATATAAGGTATTATAAATATAAATATATTTTTCTAATTAATTATTAACATTATTTAAACCATTATATAGGAGGTTTAAACATGTTTGAAGGAAGTCCAACCTGAGGTAAGGGTTTCTCGTCTCACTTTTACTTCTATGAGGTATATGCCTTATTCAAAAATTATTTATTTCATGTGGTATATATAATTATATTTTATATATAATATCATGAATATAATTATCTTAATATTATACAATGTTTCATTATTTTTATGTGGAATACAATTCAACTAATTACAAAGTTGTAAGGGATTTCTTAACTCAATATCCATTCATTGGGATAAACTTTTACTTCATTGATTATTCCATGTTAAGAATATGTCTGAGTTTAATTTTTATATTATTTGTTATTTACACTTTTTTATATATATTTACATATAATACACATAATTTATTCATTTTATTAATTCTCACATCAATGATATGATATTTTTATGGGAATTTCTTTTAAAAAAATTCGTTTTAAAATTTCCCTTAAAATATCTTCTTCTTCCATGTCCATGTTTTCTTAAATTATTTCTAAAAATGTTTTTACTATTATATTAAAATTATTTCATGTATTTTTTTAGTCATGATGAAATTTTTATAAATCATTTTTAATGGATTATTTTTTTTATTTTATAATAAAGGTTCTTTGTGACTTTTCAAAAAAAATAAGGTCGGAATGATTGTTTAGCTTATACAACATTAGTGGGTTTTACCTAAATCATGAAACCATAATGATTTGATGCTTACCATAAAATATTAAAAGTTTATTTCCAACATAAATGTTTTCCTTCATAATTTCGTGTCTCTTTGAAATGAAATGATTTAAAAATGGAAATTTAATATTTTTTCAAAAATTACAACATTTGAACTCTGAAAATCATTTCCCATCTAAGATAAAATAATTTTATGCTACTAATGATGTAATGGGGGTATTATTCAAGGATAATATCCTTATTATTTTTATAGTTGGTTTATTTTCATTATATATTGATATTTATGAATTCCTTTTCTTTCGCATAGTTTATTTTTTAATGAAATATTCATGAAACCCAATATATTTTCATGGGTTATGATATGATTTAGGTTCTTCCTCACAACCCATCCAAATGGACCTGGATGTGACTACCCCAAGCCCGCCTTCCACAGGTCAGTGGTTGGTGACTAGCACCTAAAGGATTTTCACGAACAGGGAAGGCATTGCCTTAAAGATCTACACACACTCAAAAAAATGAAACTAAAGTAAACAACCAACCAAATCAAGGTACAACAACAAGTGTAAAGTAAAACCAAAAGTACATCTATAAACTTAAAATAGTGGTCCGGAACACAAGCCCTAGAAATTGAAAAGAATGTAAAATGTTGTTGCATCTGCCCTGGAGCTTTACCTAGAGGGTAGTAGTTGTATGTCTGAAGTCAAAGAAGATGATCTGGACAACTCCTATTGAAAAAAGATCCACCAAGTCCCTAACCTACAAAGTCTGCCTCAGAGCGTCAGTAGTTTTCACTAGACACACACATGTGGGCAGATCCCATGCAAGGGTGATTATAAAAATACCCAATAGGGACCCCGAGACACCAGAAGGTCTCTTTGTAATACACAAAGTAAAACATCATAAGAAATACCACAAAGCTAAAATCAAAAGCATGATCCAAATAAGGAAGCACAAAGAAAAAGATACAGCTCACTCTAATGGTATAACTTCAAGGTTACTGGGATAGGGATGACTAGTCAGAATGATAGATAATCCAATTCGTAGTAACTCCACTGCTTAACCGTATAAGTCACAGTATGCTAGCCCGTATTGGTTTCCAGATGTTGACCCGTACTGGTCACTGGTGATGACCAGTATTGGTCACTAGTGCTAATCTGTATTACTTGCTGGTAATCACCTAAATTGGTCACTGGTGCTGACATGTATTGGTCGTTTTTTCTTTCCGGTATTGGTCTCTGATACAAAGGTAGAGATGATTAGTCGTACAACAATATCATCCCACTCTAGAGTTTTTTATACTGACCCGTTTTGGTCGCTCTTCCTCTTCATGTCACAGCCATCCACTAGATTCTTGCATAATACACACTTGATATCAGGATGAATTTGCTCCTCAATCCATTAGTCATATTTTAACCAGCACAAAGCCCCAAAAAAATCATACCCAAAGGACCACCCCATCATATGGGTCCAAATGTGATACATGGCGCATCGTTCGTACACCCGATCTATGAGATATGGGCACATTTCTAAAAAGTCCCTGGTTGGATTCAAGTCTGATCCAATACAAGTCTCATGTAAAATTCCATCAAAACTAACTTAGATTATCACAAAAGGACCACCTTATCATAAGGGTCCTTATTCCATAGATGGCGCATTATTCAGACACACGGTCTTTTAGTTACACCCCATTCCGTGAAACACGGGTGATCACACCTCAGTCCAGCCTGGATCATTCAGGCATGTCAGAGTATTCCAAAGGGACCTCTTTCCAAAAGGGGTCCCAACACCACTGACAGATTATCAAATGGACACTCAGTTCTTCAGTTACAGGCGCTTCTTTATTTGGGGGTCGATGGGGTCTGAGCCCGGTCCGACTCATTCATGCATGCCTGACGCAATAGGTCCTGGGGTCTACATGGCCATGCTTGGGTTTGGCCAGTTAAGGGTTGGCACAGTTCGGTTCGCGGTCTCAGGCAACAGTTGGCCTGGCCCGCCAAGTTGGGCTCAGTCCACCTGTGCTGGTTTGTAGGGTTGCATGTCTGGCTCGGCCCGCTCGGCAGGTCCGGTCTGCTAGGCCGTGGGTTCGGCCTGTTGGGCCATGGGTCTGGCATGGTCTGCTGGGCAGGTCTTTTTTGTTGAGCGGGTCCAGTCCATGGGGCGGGTTTGGCCCGTTCAGCTAGCCCACATCCGCCTGCTGGCGCGCCCCGCGCGGGGTGCGTGTTACCCTTCTGAACGGCTTTTAGAGGCGTTTAGTTCCTTTTTAGGGAAACACTGGGTGGCGCTGCATTTTCACCCATGGGACCCACAGAAGGAGGGTCCTGGCCATCGCCACCGCTGCGACTTTAAGCTGCGGGTCTTCCATGGGGTGCGTGACAGTGCGCCACCTCCACCTCCATAGTCGGCCCACTATTGGCCGCCTATCTAGCCACTGCGATGCCACTCTCCTCTGTGGCCAGTGAGAGCCAACAACCATCACCTCTATCGGTAAAGCTTTCACGGGGCTCCGGAGATGCTCCAGTGCTTCGTTTCCATTCCCGTCTACGCCTACAGGTCTCCTGGACTGCCGCTGTAACAATATGACACTCTGTCTCGCATTTCCATCGAATTGGAAAAAAAATTACCAAAGAACTTAATGAAAACAACAAGCAGCGGAGGGTCCGGGCCTTGTTCGTTTGGCCCACACCCTCCTTGTTAAAATTATAACAAGAGAGAGGTATTTATTCATCAAATTTCAATAATGTTGAACCCCGTTAAGAACCCCCGTAGAAACCTCCCGCAAATTCAAGAACAAGGAATATAATCGGGAAAAAAACTCTTGAATTAAAGACAACCCCTACCTTGAAATTCATTGTGGACATCACAGATTGTGGTGCTTCCCCATTTTAGGGTATTGCGGAAGAAAGATAAGGTTCGCGCTCATTGTTGTTTTTCTTCCTTCGTCCTTCGTATCGATCCTATAATGGGCGTTGTCAATCCTCTATTCTCCATCGTTGGAAGGAGTGGCGTCACTTCATCAGGGGTTCCTCGCTTGATGAATTCATGCCTAAACCCCACCTTTAGATCCATTTAAATAGGAGGGGGAAAGGCGAGAAATTCCTAGAGCAAGTAACTAGTTTCATTAATTGACGTAATTAATGTCCCTCATTAATTGATGTAATTAAATTATCTCATTAATTGATGTAATTAAAGTGTCTCATTAATTACCCAAGGGGTGGTTATGCAACCATTTCATAACCATGCAATTAACACCCCATAATTAGAGGTCTAACCACCTATGTCATCCCTTCTACCACTGATCAATAGTTAGTAGGAAAAATAAAAGGAAATAAAATAACAATTTACGTTATTTTATTATTTATTTACAAGTTCCAAAAACTATCTATTTCTCCTGACCAACTAAGGTCAGTGTGAAGCTTCCCTTAAGATAATCATGGCGATGTGGATTCAACGGTGCCCTCTAATTTTTAATCTTTGTACTGGTTTAAAAGATAGAAAACAATGCCCGTGCATTTACTGAATGTACAATGTTTTTTCAGAAATTCATTCTGGGAACATCAGGCCTCGGAATCACATGCCATCAATTTTTGAAGACTCATAAATATACCAATTAATTTATAAAAAATCATAGTATTTTCAAGTCATTATGTTCTCCCCACCTTGGGGCTATAGGTCCCCGAAATCCAAACAAGGTTATGTAAACAAAGAGGGGTACTGGGCATGCATATGAGTCTCCCACTCCCATGCACTCTCCTGGAGATTACCATGCTTCCATAGAAGGTGCACCAAAGGTATTGACTACCATCAAAGGATTATCTCCTATTGATCCTCAATATCCACGGGGTACTTGGAGAAAGTTTCCCCGTCATCAATCTTCACCTCACCATGGTCGATGACGTGAGATGGGTGATGCACGTATCTCCTCATCTTGGATACATGGAAGACATCGTGCACCCTCTCCAACTGTGGTGGTTGTACCATGTGATACTCCACCTTGTCAATCCTATAAAGTATCAATAATGGTCCTATAAACCTTGGTGAGAGTTTTCCACCTCGGAAAAATCTTTGTAGTCCCAATCGTGGGGAGACTCGCAAGAATATGTGGTCCCCCTCCTGGAACTCCAGTGGTCTCTATAGCCTATCAACATAGGATTTGTTTCACCTCTGTGCAGTCTTCATCCCCTCTCGGATGAGTTGTACCTTCTTAGTGGTATCATATACCATCTCTAGGCTCACAAGTGTTGTCTCTCCTGGATCTGTCCATCAAAGGGGTGATCTGCACGGTCGTCTGTACAATGCCTCAAAATGGTCCATACCTATGGTGGAGTGATAGATATTGTTGTGCGTGAACTCTAAAAAGTTTAGGTGGTCCTCCCATCTATGACCAAAATCTTGGACACATGCATGAAAAATTGTGCTCTATGGTCTTGATGGTCCACTCGGTCTGACCATCTGTCTGCAGGTGAAAACCTGTTCTCAAGAAAATATGAGTCCTAAATTCCACCTACAATCCTTTCCACAACTGGGATGTGAAGCATGTGTCACCGTCTAAGACTATCTTCGAAGGCACATCATGAAGTCACACAATCTCCTGAACATTAAGACATCCCAATCTCTCTTCCAAACCCTTCTCTTGAATTGCAAGGAAGTGGGACAACTTGGTGATTCAGTCAATGATCACTCAGATGGTATCATTAAATTTGGAAATATGTGGTAACCCCATTACGAAATCCATAGATATACCTTCCCACTTCCACTCTGGTATCTCGAGGGGTTGGGGAAAGCCTGTTGGTACCTGGTGCTCGGCCTTCACTTGATGGCAATTGAGGCATCCAAGAACAAACTCTGCCACAGATTTCTTCATCCTTGGCCACCCGTACTGATGCTGGAGGTCCTGATACACCTTCATCACACCTGGATTTACTACCAAGGGGTTTGTATAGAACTCCATCAGCACCTCCTCCCATAGTACCACTGGTATAACTGTACGTCCTCTTATAAGGATAGAATGCACCCCACCTTTAGAATATCTATCAAGTGCATAGCCTGAGGATATCTGAGCACTTGTAGTATCGTAGATGATGTCTCTGTGTTTCACATCCATGACTCGCGGAAGGATTGGAAAGGAATCTACCATCGACTAGAGGTAGATTGTCTCTGACTAAGTGCATCAGCCACTACATTCCCCTTACCAAAAGTATATATTATTTCAAAGTCATAGTCCTAGAGGAACTCTAAACAACGTCACTATCTCAGGTTTAGATCTTTCTGTGTAAAGATATATCTGAGACTCTTGTGGTATTAGTAAATAATGAACCGCTCACCCATCAGGTAGTGTCTCCACATCTTCAGTTCGAAGACTACTACTGCCAATTCTAAGTCTTGATTCACATAATTCTGCTCATGAGGCCTCAACTGTCATGGGACATAAGCAATCACCACATTATCTTGCATTAGGATGCAATTTAGTATGGTCCCTGATGCGTCTTAGTAAACCACAAATCCAGTTCCCTCCTCTGGAAACCTCAGGATGAGAGCAATAGTAAAGCTCTACCTCAGCTATTGAAAGCTCTACTAGTATGTCTCAGACCACAGGAAGGGTTTCCCCTTCTTCATCAAGGTAGTCATAGGTGTGGCTACTATGGAGAAATCAGGTACGAACCTCCAATATTATCCTACTAATCCAAGGTAGTCCTAGGACATCTTTTGGAAAGACATCCCCCTATTTGTCCACCACCACTGGGAACTATAGACTCACCTCATCCACCATGTTGAAGGTCATGAAAGCTACTAATATATAATCGGTTGCTCCCTCCTGAGTGCAAGTCCATCTTGTGCTGCTGTATATTCCTTCTCACCAAAAAAGGAAAACAGGAATCCATCTCTGCGTGTACATCACACTATACATCTCAAGTAGTCGATCTGTACATGAACTGTTGATAGCTAGTCCATGGAAAGAATGGCATAGTAGGGATTCAATGCTGCTACTAGAATATCCCATCTGAAACTCTCTCCTCTGAGAGTAATATCACACTATCAGCATGAATGTTTTTACATTGAATCTCCTCACATATGAGTATCCAAATGAAAAGGTTGAGCTAAATGATTAGTCGGGATCTCAAAGTACCAAACTATGTCTACGACACAGAATGAATTTATAGCACCTGTGTCGATAAGAACTACTCCTAAGGTAGATAAGATACAGATTGTACCTCGTATCATATTAGGGAAGTCAAGATCATGAGCCTATACTACAATTAGTTGGTTCTATCCCCATCCACTTGCTCCTTGAGCTCATGGTAGACCACCTGTGGGTGGTGGTTGTAGTTCCTAGTGACCCCGACCACCTCCTGCTACACGTCATGCTCCCCTGCCTCATCTTCCACTTGGAAGATGCTCATGCTCCTGATGCTTCCACTACCTCGGTGGCCCCTCCACCATTTTTCGATCATCCATGTGCAAATTTGGACAGTCACGAGCTCTGTGACCCTATCCTCTACAAGAAAAATAGATCATTCCTTATTGGTGGCTCCCTCGGCATCTTGAGCCTCACACCTCTGACTCTGTGTTCCGGGGTCGCCCTTCAGAAGGTCTAGCCCACTTGGGTTTTTGCGTCATCTCTCTACTTACAACTATAGATGACTCTACTACCTGTCGTCCAGTATGGTCTCTCACTGTTGACACATGATCGACAAGGAATCTCTCCATCATCAAAGCTCACTCTTGCAGCCCACCCTGAGTTAGGATGCAGAGAGAAACTGTCATAGCTTTGATCTCTTATCGGAGCCCCTAGTAAAAGGTTCGGGCCCGAATGTAAGGGTCCCGTACCATGTCAGTGGAGTATTGGGAGATGTTAGTAAATCTCGACGAGTACTAAGCCACAGTTTGGCTTCCGCTTTGCAGATGTAGAAGCTCCTAAATATGCATAGAGCATAGTGTCACTGACATGAACTCTTCCATGAAAAGGGTCTCAAAGTTCATCCAGGTGAGGGTTTTCTCCACATTCACCTGGAGCATCATTTTCCACCATCGTCCTGTCGAGCCATGAAGAAGGCTAGCGACCAAAATTTCCATCTTCTAAATGGGTGTCTATGCTATATGGGGGTCCGTCTCACCTCGAAACTCCTGATGCCTCTGTCTCTAGAACTCATGCAACGCGCTCAGCCAGCGTGCAAGATCCATTGGTGGCATCTGCTACTCAACTGATGGTGTTTTTTTGTACACCACCCGATGTTTCCATCACTATGAGTGGTCCCTAAGTTGAAACCATGTCGCTCGGTGGGCCACTGTCACGATCTCTAATCCGAATCCTAGATAGCTATCTTCGTGGAGGTATCTTATAAGAAACAGATGTACCATGGTCAATAAGTTATACGTGGTGAGATGACTCAAGAAATATCAAGAAAACTTTTCAAAACACTAGTAATCAGTGTTCTTATATACCGAGTCAGAAAATAGAACTCAGGGTCCTAGTGTATGGATACGTTGACTGCCACACTAACAGTAAACTCCCTGTACTGAAAACCAAACTCAAGAAAATTTAACCATTGCCTCATTAAATGTAGACTCTTATTTATTCTAGTTGAACTGACCGCCCTCTGATACCACTTTGTCACGACCCATCCCACAGGGACCAGACGTGACTACCCCAAGCCCGCCTTCCTTAGGATAGGGGTTGGTGACTAGCACTTAACGTATTTTCCCGAATAGGGAATGAATTTCCTCAGAGATCAGTACACACTAAAAAAGGAAATTTAAGTAAAAAACCAACCAAATCAATGTACAACCACGAGTGTAATGTAAAACCACTAGTACAATGTTAAACTGAAAATAGTGGTATGAAATACAAGACCTAGAAACTGAAAATAATGTATACAGTAGTCGCATCTGCCCTGGAGCTCTACCTAGAGGGTAGTAGCTTTATGTTTGAATTCAAAGAAGAGGATCTCAACTGCTCTTGTCGCACCAAGCTCCACCAAGTCCTGAACATCCAAAGTCTACCTCAGAGCTTCATTAGTCTGCACCAGACACACACGTGAAGGTGAATCCCATGCAGTGGTGAGTATAACAATACCTAGTAGGGACCCAGAGAACCCTAAAGGTCTCTTAGTAATTTCCAAAGGAAAACATAACATGAAATACCACAAAGGTAATATCACAAGCATGATCTAAATCATGAAGCCTAAAGAAAAAGAGACAGCTCACTCTAATGGTATAACATCAAAGTTATTGGGATAGGGATGACTAGTCATAAATACAGATCATCCAATTCGTAGTAACTCCACTTCTGAACCATATAGGTCACTATATACAAACCCCTATTGGATGCTAGATGCTGACCCATATTGGTCACTAGTGCTGACCAGTATTGGTCACTGGTGCTAACCAGTATTGGTCACTGGTGATAACCCGTATTTGTCATTGGTGCTAACCTATATTGGTTGCAGGTGCTGGCCCGTATTGGTCATTGGTGCTGACCCGTATTGGTCACTAGTGCTGACACATATTAGTCTCTATTTCTAACCCGTATTGGTCGCTGGTACAGATGTAGGGATGATTAGTCGTACAGCTAGATCATCCCACTCTGTAGTTTCTAATGCTGACCCATATTGGATTCTCTTCCTCTTCATGTCACAAACAGCCACTGGATTCCTTCACAAAGCATGCCTGATCTCCAGAAGACTCTGATCCACAATCCATCGATCATATTTCAACTAGTACGATGTCACAAAAAATGCATACCCAAGGGAATGCCCCATCATAGGGGTCCCAACATGATAGATGATGCGTCGATCGGACGCCCAGTCTGTGAGATATGGGTATATTTGTAAAAAGGTCCTTTGTTGGATTCAAGTCAAATCCAATACATGTCACATGCCAAACACCGTATAAACTCACTTAGTGTATCACCAAATTACCGCCTTGTCACAAGGTTCCTTATTCCATAGAGGAAGCGTAATTTGGATGTCTAGTCTGTTAGTTACACCCTTTCTGGGAAACAAGGGTGATCACACCTCGTTCCAACATGGCTAGGTCGAGCCTGCTAGAATATACCAAAGGGACTGGTTCACAAAAGGGGTCCCAACACCCATGAAGGTGTGTCAAATGGACACCAAGAAAGTCTGTTATAGGTGTTTCTTTATTCGGGGGCCGGCTGGGTCTAGGCCGGTCAGACTTGGTCAGGATGGCCTGATGTAATGGGTCCCAGGGTCTACCTGACCTCGCTTAGGTTCAGCCCATTAAGGTTCGGTCTGGTTTGGTTTATGGGCCCGGGCCGCGAATGGCCTTGCTTGTCGGGTGGGGCTTGGTCCACCCGCGCTGGCCTGCTGGGTCATGGTTCCAGCTCTTCTTGTTGGGTGGGTCCGGCCTACTGGGCTGCAAGGCCAGTGCACTGGGATGGTCTGGTCCGTTCGGTCATCCCATGTCCGCCTGCTAGCGTGTCCCGCACGGGGTGCGCGGTCCCCTACGGAATGGCTCACAGAGCCGTTTTGTTTCTTTTAAGGGCTACATCGGGTGGTGCCGCCTTGTTACCCACGGGATCTGCAGGAGTCGGGTCATGACCTTCGTCATCATCTAGGATTTTCCATGTGGCATGTGATGGCGGGTCGCTTCCTCCTCTGCGGTCGGCCCACTATCGGCTGTCTGTCCGGCCACTGCGGTGCCGAACGACGCCCCTCTTCTCTGCAGCCGGTGACCATCGGCCTCCGCCTCCACCACCGATGGAGCTTCCGCAGGGCTCCATCGATGCTTCATAGCTCCGTTTCCATTACCGTCAGCGCCTACGGACCTCCCAGACTTCCACTTTCATAGCGTGACCCTCTATCTCACATTTCTGTCGAATTTGGAAAATGGTCCCCAAAGAAAGCTATGAAAACAACAAGTCGAAGAGGGTCTAGGACTTGTTCGTTTGGACCGTTCCCTCCACGTTAGAATTATAACAAGATACAGGTATTTATTCATCACATTTTAATAATGTTGAACCCCATTCAGAACCCCTACATCAACCTCCTGAAATTCAAGAATGAGGAGTAGAATCGAGGGAAAAATCATTAATTAAAGACAACCCCTACCTCGTGATTCGTTGGGGACATCATGGATGGTAGTGCTTCCATGTTCGATCATATTGTGGATGAAGGAGAAGTTTCATGTGCGTTGGCATTCATCTTCCGACGACATTCGAATCGATCCTACAACGAGCGTCGTCAATCCTCCATTCTCCGTTGGTGGAATGCATGGAGTCACTTCGTCAGGGGTTCCTCACTTGATTAAGCTATGCCAAAACCCCACCCCAAGATCCATTTAAATAGAAAGGGGAAAGGCGAGCAATGACTTGAGTAATTAATGAGGTCAATTAATTTACATAATTATTGTGCCTCAGTAATTTACGTAGTTAATGTGTCTCATTAACTGACGTAATTAAATATCTCATTAATTTTGTGAGAAGTGGTTAGGGAACCATTGTGTAACCACGCAATTAACACCCCATAATTAAAGGTCTGAACACCACCATGGTCCCCAACACTACTTCTCAATAGGTATTAGGAAATAGAAAACGAAATAAAATAAAAGTTTAAGTTAATTTATTATTTTTTTAAAAGTCACAAAAAACAATCTTTTTCTCCCAACCAACAATAGTCGAAGTGAAGCTTCCCTTAAGTGAATCCTAGCACTACAGATTCAATGGTGCCCTCATATTTTTTATCTAAGAATTGGTTCAAAAGATAGAAAATTCTACCCATGCGTTTATTGAATATACCGAAAAAAAGTTCCAGAATTCATTTCGAGCACATCGGGCCTCAGAATCACGTACCGTCAATGTTCACAGACTCGTAAAAATCCAAATTAATTTAAAAACAAATTCATGGAATTTCCAGGTCTTTACATTATTCTGGAACACATATGTATGGTTTTTATTGTTTGATGGGTGGGACATATATTTCACTCCAATTACATGGTTAATGGTTTATATATCAGAAGATAACAATAGTAAACAATTCAATGGTCATGATCTACAATAGGAAACATGTGCATCCTGATCCACTATGGGAAATAGTTGAGTCTTGATCCACTATGATGATGGTATTAGCAGTTGACCTTGAAATATAAAATGGTTATCAATATTTACCGCATATCCACACTATTGATAGATGAAATTACGGATCATGATTGGTTTATGATGATTTATCACTCTTATGGTCCTTGTTTTCTGAAATTAAAATGTTTATGACATAAATAATGATATGTTGGGTATGAACTTCATAAGTTATGAACATGATCACATATCATTATTCTTATATTATGTTTTAATATGATCATTATTAGATATATCCTTTGATTATCCTTACTATGAATTTGACCTCACCCTTTCTTATATTTCATTCCACAGGAAATGAAGAAAGGTTTAGGTAGGGTATTCCTAAGAGGGATACTATGTGAGAAGATCATTGTGGGAGATGTTGAAGATATTTCATAAAATTAAAATATTTTATATCTAATATACAAAGACTATAAGCCTTTATAGTTTTGGCATGGGTAATATTGTTATGTATTTAACATTCATCTAAATAGATGTAATATTCGTGAATGAAAAATATCGGTCTATTATATCTAGTATATGAATCATTAGCATATAGCATGTTTAATATGTTATATTTATGATATGGAAGTATGTTATGTACAGATCATGCAGTATTTAAATATGGAATTAAAATCATGTTACACTTATTATGGTGTATAAGCTAGTTTTTATGAGCAATTAAAATGTTTACATAATGTTTATTTTGAGCATCATAAACATGACACATACTAATACAACATGTTCAATTTTAATTTTGTGGCCTAAGAGAATGATTTATTTTGATAATTCTGAAATCATGATGTATATGTAATGGTGTATTTTAATTGAGAATAAAAAAACATCATATATAAATCTTCATCTGAAGTTAGAAGTGTGTTTCCTTATAAACAAGGTGATCCTAGAATTTTTTATGCATGTTATTATTGATGCATGAAATAACCAACTTACAGTTTTTGACTTTAAGTTTCCCAAATGTTAGTTCTATTTGAATGACATGTATGATATTTCCCTTGGAATTATTTGGAAATGTAGGATGTTATTTTTGGTTTCATTGATTATTGATGTCATCATTTAATTTTTTATATTCCTTTCTAAAATATTGCTTTTGGAATTATAATATGATGTTTTAAAGGCTATTAAAGAAGAACATGTTCCTTCATGAGGCCTAATCCAAGTAACCTTTATATTCCCTAACATGGAAAATTGTGTAATTATGGAGATTATGTAGCAGGATGTTTAAGATATGTATACCTACTATTTTGTAGTGTGTTGTGATTTTATTAATGGAATCACCCACCTTCCATAAAAAGGGTTAATAACTTAAATCCTGTAAAATTTGATGGATAAAGATTAAAAAGGAATTTTTATTGAATATATTTATTCATATAATTTAAATGGAATTAGATGATTTTTTATTCATTTCTAATTAAATTTTTTCTTCCATATGTTAATGGGATTGGATAATGAACATGATGATGGAGATATTTGTTTTTTTTTGAAATAATGAAGAGGTATGATAATGAGAATGTTTTTCCTTAAAGTTTATTGAAACAAGAAGTTATTCTTGAGAGTGCGTTTAATTTTTTTTGGATTTACATAGTTGAGGAATTAGATTACCTGTGGTGGTGACCTGTGATAATGAATCAGTTAATCCAAGATGGTAATAAAATAGATTATTCCATAAAGGTAAATGTTTAAGGCTTAGTGAGCACATTTTCTTATAAAGTATGGATTCCTTGTTTTAGTCCTTATAAACACTATTGACACTATTTTCTTCTTTTTCTATCTATTTTTTTTTCTATATGTGATCCATTTAATATGAAATGATGTGAACCTGGGGTGGTCATTGCAAGATGAAATATGTGTGGGCATGCTCGAGGCTATAGTGGTGGCATGAGGTGTTGGTTATGATACTGATATTTCCATTGGATTAAAAATGTGTTTTTCTATGTAGTAGAGTTGGGGATGGAACTAGGACTTATAAAAAGGGTTGAAGCTTGTCTTTTCCATTATTATTGTCCTAAAAGTAATGATTCTTGCTTGGAAATGAATATTATTGTGTAACGGATTTGTCCTGGTGTTCTTAAGTCCCTAGAAGGGACTTCTATCACATTTTTCTATATGTTTTGGTATTTATTATATTAATATAGGGGATAATTAAAATATCATGACACATAATGTTAAAAAATCTTATTTAATTGTGCAGTAATGTCTGTGTAAGACAAAGAGGATAATATCATTGCATGATGAATGGTTTCCTTGGATTTTTATTCTTATGGAAGCTCTGATGATGTTAGTGCATGTGATGATTGATGAATTTTTTTATGTTAATTTTATAACTCATGATTGTGATGAATTTCATTTGTGGTGAATGGGACATTATATCCTTTATATCTTTTGTCTGAGTGTTCCTCTATAGAATAAATATTTTTTTAACATAGTTGGAAAAAAATTTAAAACAGGTTTGTCTGGATTGTTTAATCCTCAATATTTTTTTGTAACACATTTATCTTATTAAATAGTATTTTATGTGTATTTATATTAATTTTAATTTTCTAAATATCATGGTAGAGTTTTTTTATGAATAAAAGAATTCGATGAAAGAATATTTTAAATATCTCATAGTTACCCATTAGTTAAAATTATAGTGGTGGGTGGATAAATTAAAATTATTTCCTTTAAATAAATTTAATTGGATAATTTATTTAATAGTTTTATTTGGTTTTTTAGTAATAATTTTTCTTCAAAAAATTAATATTTATGGGAACATGTTTTCCTAAATAAGAAATTATAGATTTACATGAGAGGTGAATGTATTTTAAAAATATTTTTATAAAATGTTATGGAAGTGTTATCACAAGTGTCCTGTTGAAATATTTTTATCATCATGGTTTTGAAGTTAACATGTTTCAATATGAAATGTTGGGATACATTTCAATCATGTAGGAATCTTTTGAAAGTCATGTTTTCAAATCTTTAACATCAATGACTTTATAAAATGTTGTAAATATAATATCTAAGTTTTTTAATTAATTGTTTTTCAATTATGTTAATCTAATCTATTTATGAAATGTTAGGAAATATGAGTTTTGAATATTATGAATTTAAATTTGTTTTCACGATAAATATTGATAAATAATATATTTATTTTAATTTTATGTGATTTCTAAGAGATTTTTTTGATGTTCAATAAATAATTACGTTATTTCCAATATTATGATCTATGAATTTTATATAAATCAATGTATGTAATTGTTTTTTAAGGTGTTCCCTTTGTGTCGAATTATTGTAGTTTTTTAATAGTTTTGTATTGTTTTCTATGTTTTTATGACCATTTATGTGGGATTGTTCCCTTTTAATAAGTATATACCTCAAGATATTGTTCTTAGAGTGGTTTTTGTTTTCCAAATATAGTGGGATCCTTGAGAGGTATCTCCTCAGGTGGTTAAATTATCTCCGCCATGTTTCCCCTCATCTTAACGACTTGTTTTTAATTCTCGAGGATCAAAATTGGTTGAGAGATATCTAATGTAACAGTATGGAATATTATTGACCTTCCCTTTTCTATTATACAATTTTTAGTGGTTCAAGAGAGATTTCCTAAAATCTATAAGTTTTTTAAAATGATTTTGTAATTTATAAAATAGTTCTTGAATGGTTTTATAAAATATGCGATTAATTTAAATGTTTTAAAAGTTTATTTGGAATTTAAGTTGGAATTTTTCAAAGTTATTCTAATGTTTTTTATCCTAGATGTGATAATAAATCCTTTTTTAATTAATTGTATCTATGTTTAATTGAAGAGTTAATATATTCAATAAAATATTTACCCTTATGCATTAAATTGATGTTTCATAAGGTTAATGGTGTTTTTAATAGCTTGTGTAATGGTAATAATGTTTTTATAAGGTTTTCGTAAGGGTAACCAAGCTTTTAAAGAGGCTACATAAGGGTAAGTTTGTTTTTATATAGAACTAGTAAGGGTAACATAAAATATTTAAGGGTTACATAAGGATACATCACCACTATGTATGGGTAAAGGAGATTATATATGGGTAGCTCATCGCATGCAAAAGGGGACCAAATAGGATAAGGGTGCTCACTAAGAATTATATATAGGTATACCAAGTTTTCTAATACCCACAGAAGGGTAATCCAATCCTTATATAATGGTAATTTTCAGATCCTAATGCTCACATAATGGAACCCTATCCTTTCTATAGCTCTTTTAATGGTAGGGAATGGATTTTCATAATTGTGAGAGGTAAGTAGGATTACCCTCTTGTATAATTTACCATAATTTCAGGGTAAAACCTATTTAGATCTATGAAAATATAAAACAACTTTCGTTTATGTGGTTCCATATACCTGATTGTGGGTAAGTATTTTTACTAGTTTTTTAGAAATTATTCTTCTTCAACCTGAAAAAATCTGTTTTCAATGAATTAAACACATAAAATAGTTGTTTTTGTCTTTTTACTGATTTAAACTTTATCTAATGATTTTAAAGGATTTATATTTATCACAATTAATATTTTATTTAAGTGTCATTTTCTGAAGTATACATAGAGGGGTGTGTATAAATATAAAAATTAGATTATTCTCATTATTTGAGTCTCTCTACATTCATATTGACTCTAGGAAATCCAAACCCCTCATTTTAAAATCTTTAAGCCCTCCAAAAAATAATATGAGTCTTCTACTGCATTTCCCATCATACTATAATCTTCCTCTCTCCTATATCCATATAGGTGTAGAGATTTACAAGGGAAAATAAAAACCATGAAGGGGATCCATGTTCTCTCTTATATTCTATGAATATGTGGTATTAACATGCCTTTTTATTTTTGGGTGGATGGTAAGAGTTTTCCTAATGAATAAAATTAATTGGAAATAATGAAATTGATGGGGGATGGTATATATCACATGTGATTTAGTTATTGTTTCATAATATTGCATATCCATGATTGTGTATAAGATGTTGTTGATTATGAAAATAACTTTCTACCATGAATATGCTGTTATTTGTTAAAATATAATCATGAACATCAAATCACAAGAAAAATTTTAAAGCACTTAATGATGGTAATTTTAATGTTTTTGTGTAAATAAGGAATTGTTATATTGCCCTTTGTTTGTAGAGTTTATATATTTGATTTTATGTTTAATAGATGGAAGTATGGGTGTTTTTTTGCGGAGTTTGGCTTATGGGGATATTGTGGTGATGTGTGGTTTAGAAACATGGAGTTGATATGAAAATGTTTGAGGGTTTTTGTGTTGTCATGGTAGTTACATGATAGTTAAAAAATTCTTGGAAAGTGGTGAGTTAAAATAAAATGAACATAGAATTGAATAAATGTGTTGGGGAAGGAAATAATGAATCGTAAATTAGATGATGATTTTTAATTTTGATATAATATTATGATAATGGATATGAAAATTATTATTAATTATAATGGTTAAATAAGAAATATGGAATTTATATGTGGTTTTGGATTAAACGAATTGAAAGATAAAAAAATGGGTTTTGTTATTATTAAATGTATGGGATTAATGAAATGGAGTTGATGAAATATCAATAATTCATAAAATAGAAGAACATGAATTTAAAAGTGCGGTTGTGTGGATTGTGTGTGGTGTTTGTGTGGTATGATTCATTATTTGTGGAATTAATGTTGACATTGGATAGTAGTAATATGGAGGTTGTATTTTTTGGGTGTTTTTTATCATCCCACAGGCTGGGCTTATGTGGAAATATTATATATTGTATTTTCATTTTTATTTCTATACTCACCCACCCGTATCAAACACCATGTGGTGACACCAAAATATTTTGGGTCTACTTTTTAAAATATCCAGATGGTTAGGATGATTGTATGGCTTCCCCCCATACCCATATCTCTCTTCTATGTCTGTTTGATTTGCATGGGTTGTGATAACTAGAATCCAAAACTAAACTAGTGTCTACATTTGATGATATGATGAGGTGGTTTATTTTGGGGTCAGGCATGGTAGGAGGAAGTCATGAGGTTTTTTACATTCATGTTCATGATACCATACTACTATAATTATTGGTTTCATATAGATGTGATTTTATTTCCCAGGTGTCTTTAAGAGAGATGTGATGTTTTGGGAAAGCTGTCTCCATGTGAGATGTGATGAGTTGGACTTAATATCTTTAGTTGATATATGATGTGAAGGCTGGGGTGTCTTTGAGTGAGATGTGATGTGATGTCCTTGGAGACTTTGGGTAAGATTATTATATGGAAGAGATGTGAGTTCTTGGACGTATGGCGTTTTGGTGTTAGAGAGTCACACTAATGGAAGAGTTGTGTGGGGTACATGTTTTATCTATATGATTCATCTTATTTTACATTACCATAATGAATTATTTAGTGACTGGGCCTTGGTGAGCTTCGGAACAAGTTGAACTGATATGTTCTTGTTGATTCTACTCTTGGTTTACATGGGAATTAGTATACTATTCTCAAATTTTTATGAGAGTTATTGGGTATGATCCTACTATGTTTACATGTTTTTATCAGCATAGTTATATATAAAACATTTTTCTTATTTCCAAGAGGAATTTAGGGACTAAAAAGGACATTATTATCTTGGGCATTGGGGTTATTATTGAGTTACTTTCATAGAATTTTTTTAATGTTTTACATGGATACTCTTTTTATATTTATATGACATTATATACATGATGAGATATTGTGGATTTTACCTTTTGTATGTTATGGAGTTGTTTGGTGGTTGATATCTTATCTCATGATTTTACATTTCTTTTTGTTACAGGTTATACCTCCCACATGTTTGACCTTTTATATACCCTTGGTTCTATTCAATAATCTCAGGCCTACTTTAGATGGGACTTGGGGGGTCATTGTCTCCCTTTATCCTTTACTGGCCAATGAGGGGTAAATTTGGAGATAGAGGTCATGAGAATAATTATTCAATATATCCCATTATATTCTACATTAATGACACCAATATAGACATTTCATAGATAAACAATTTCTTCATAACCAAGAGAAATATAATCAAATGAAGGGTGATCATAAATTCTTAGTAACACTTAGCATAAAATAGAAGATATCATTAAAAAAGAAGCTAATAATAACATTGAACAAATAAATAATAATAAAACACCTATAACATATAATATGATCATGTGATATACCATTGGAAAACATAACAATGTAAATAATCACATGGATGATAACAAATAATTTCATTGTAATGGAATGCATAATGTCAGACATCATAAACATACCATCAGGCATCATGAGAAGACACCATACATAAACAGGTAAGGCTTACCCAAAAAAACCAAGCTAGTTTGTCTCATGAGACATACCAATGCATCTAGGAGATATATACTTCTAGGACCCACCCATCACTAATTAAATCCAATATATTCATCATATATATATGAAATAATGAATGGTAAAATACATTTCTGATACTCCATAGTAATTAATAAACATTAACATTGATATAATAATTATACAAATTGTAAATATTACCATAATTAATAAATGAAAAATATTTTCTAGTTTAAACCATTAAATTTGACACCGTGTAGGGGTATATGATTAATTCAATACTAGAATATATAGTATAAAAAGATTAAAGGTGATATAGAATAGATCTATGAGATTGAAGACTATGAAAATGAATGAGAAAAATATAATCAAGTGAGATAGATGATGAGTGAAGTAGAACATAACCCTTATGGATAAGGCTGGGTGTGAAATATAAATTCATAAGATAATTTAGAGGGCATTTCATCAAATATAACCACAAAATAGTTAGATATTTTAGAGTTTTAGAGTATAATATTATGGAAATTAAAAAAATAATTATCAGAAAAAGTTATAAAATGGTTGTAAAAAAAACATCTCAGTCACTTTTATAAATATATTTCATTGGGTAAATATAGACAATTTAAAACCTTATTTTGAATTTAATAAAAAATATTTAAACCATGAAAATGAATAAAGTTATAAAAGGAAATTTAGAGTAGAAGATAAAAATTTAAATTAGTGGAATTAAATTAAGCTATTTATTCTTACAAAAAATTAGAATTGATTTATAAATAAAAAATAAAAAAATGAATATAAATTACTTTTTAAAACACTAAATATAAGAAGTTTAAAACTCATTAGGAAAAATGGTTATAAATTCCAAAAAATGTACTCATGTGGGAAACACAAAAAATGGGATTTTCACACTTTTGTAAAGAAATAAAAAAATAAATCAGATGGATAATGCTAAAAATTTATTTAAAAATAGTGGGTAAATAAAATTTAAGGAAATATAAAATTTTCTTTATGAATTATTTAAATAGATAAAAGAGTATTCCTGTAACTATATTAAGAATACGAGCATGGAGGGAAAATATTATAGGCTTTAAAGAAGAGATAATTCTCATTTGGTTAAATTATGATCCAAATGGAGTTGAATTGTTAATAATAATTGGAAATACTAACAAAATGGGAATAAAATATAATACAATCATAGGGTAGAATAAACCATATATAGAGGGATAAATCTCAAGAATAAATATTATAACTCAACGAAAGTAAATTATATCAACAACAACTTTTATGAATTGGGTAATGAATCAATTAAAAAGGAAAGGAAAGATCTTAAATGTAATTGAAACTCCCAATAATAAAAATTATTTAAGATATCAGTATCATATAGGTTATTATTTACACTATGTAAAATTAAATTGGTGAAGAAAAAAACATGTCTTGAGGAATTGAATTTGAGACAAATGACCTTACCATAAGTCCAAACCCTTTTTATCTGCGTCTATAACATCATAAAAAACCAAACTATGTTTATTAAATACTTGATTCAGAACCTTTTCCATGTATATTTCATTTTAATATCCATTAATTAACATATTCAATTCATTTATTTTCATGTTTTTCTCTTATTGGCCACTTGGAGTTGTTTGGTCAAATCATCCAAAACTGATTTGATGCATTTTTCACATTCAAAGGAGTTATAAAATGGTTTCATAATCCCTAAAATTATATATATATATATATATATATATATGATATTTATGATCCCAGTAGCACAAAAATTATACAATTGAACAGGTTTTCAAAATAAGATTCAAACTAATTAAGGAGTCTTTGTCGATCATTTAAGGTGGTTATTATTTACAATGATCATGTATTTTTAATATTATAAATTTAATGGTTACTTAATATTTAAATATTCTTAATAACGTCATAAATATCATATTTATTCATTTAAAACATTATTAGAACAATTCATTTAAGGTTGTGATGAAAAATGAAATATGTAATTTCTGAAGGCAGTAATCTAGTTATAACATGAGTGACATTTCCATTTTCTAATGGATGGGAGGAAGGTAGATAATGGTTATTGCAAAAAAATTATAAAATTTTATTATACTAATGACACTAATTTTATTACATTATGATTCTTATTGTAAGAGTAATTAAAATTGAAAGAACATGGTTAAAATAATTTCATCATCCTTTGATATCCTCATTTAGACCACTCCATAAGCCTTATTAGGTCGGTCTTTTTTTGAGAAAAAACCTATAGGATGTGGTAAATAGGTACGGAGATGGGTTTCTTATATAACTTTCTAGCTAATATGATTTATTTGTGAGGATATGTTGGTGGTGAAGGGATCTATTTAAAGGTGAGAGGGAGGACATATTTTTAAATATTAAAAGAGATGTAATGTTCAAGGAAAGTGGATGAAAATTGATAATTAAAGGGGAAAATAAATATTAAGGATGATAAATCCCTCATTCACCCATTTATATATGAGGTTTTGTGAAATTTTGAGACTTTATCTCTAGTTTTAATATTGCTACAACTTTTTAACCTTTGTTACAGTGATTAATTTTTTACATTGGCAACATGTTTTTATGACATTATTTGAAATTAAACTTATTGCATAATTTGAACATTATATTTATAAATATTTAATCCATTTTACTTGATTCAAATTCTAAAATTGATCAATTTATTTTCAATATAATAACACATAAGATGGAAAAATTAATTTTTATAAAAATGTATTTTTTAATCATAAATTAAAATTATTTTTATTCATTTCCATGTAAAAATAATTAAGTGATTTTTAGTTTTTTATATATATTATAAATATATTTCTATAAATTAATTATTCAAAAGTTATTAATTAATTTCATTAAAGTAAAAATAATACATAATATATAGAAAAATTAATTATTTAAAAAATAGGACTTCAAAACATCAATGGTTTTTAAACAAAATTTTTAAAATTGATTACTTATTTCCCATGAATTAATCAAATAATTTTTTTTAATAATAACATTGAAATTTATTTCAAAATTAAATTTTATAATAATTCCAAATAAATAGAACATTTTATACCTTAATAATTTTATGTTTATATTATCAAAAAATTTACTTACAATTATCATTAAGACCACCACATAGGATTTAAGGTTAATATACGAAATGGAGGCCATTCCAGGTAGTGAATTGGCTAGCATGGATCACATAGTTATTTCCAAAATCATTAACTAATCCCGTTTATTTTTTCACTCATTCCATACTTGTTGAATCTCATCTTTATATTGGTCAAGATAAAATCATATTGAAGGTAATTCCATTACATTCTTAAAAAATGAGAATCATTTGAAATAATCCTACCACAATATTTCATTGTATCTTATTTATACATCGATTTGATAATGTGGTTATTTCTATTTATATCCTCTAATTCAATATCTGCATTATAATGTTCATATTTAGAACTTAATTTTTAAAATATTTCTTAGTTCATTTTAACTCAGTGTTTTGTGAGATATGAGCTATTCAACATAGTATTAAGGGAAAAAACTTACTAAAAAGTTTGGGTTTTACATACTACCCCATTTTTATAAATTTCACCCATGTAATTTTAATTTGTATCACCGATGAAAATAGACGATGTTTCTGTTAATACAGTCAAGATTCATGATATAAAAATGTATTAAAATTATTCATAATTGTTTGTAAAGATCTTGTGAATCATAGAAATCATATCCCTTTGGAGTGTCAAACCTAGAGCGTAGTTAGGCCCTATTTTTAAGCATTCACTACAACAAAACCGATGTTTAGCGGCGGTTTATAATAAACCACCGCGAAACATTGTTTTTTTTAACACCCGACCCTTCCCCCACCCTGACCCTCCTTCCCCCGCAACCTCGGCCCCCCGCTTCCCCCACAACCCCGGCCCCCCGCGACCCCGGTGACCCCGCGACTGCGACCCCGGTGACCCCGGTGACCTCGCAACCCCGCGACCCCCAGCCCCCCGCGACCCCGGAAGCTGCACCATCTCCCCCTCTAGGTAGGGTTTTGTTTCTCCTTTAGGTTTTTTGGTTTTCCAGTAGGTAGGTTTTTAGTATATAGTTTGGTATAATCTCCACATTAGTTTACAAACTCCTGGTCTCATGATTTTAAACTGTACGACATTTTTTCTAATTGCATTCAATTAAACATCATAAAAATCATCCCTCATCACATGAGTACTTGTTTTTCTAATATAAAATGAAAGAATATTTTTCCTTTCTATGTGAACCATTACCAATATGAGATCTTCATCTATGTAATGGTATAATGTAGATTATTCCAAACTATATACTAATTGTATAGTTGAATATTTTATTTCTATGGAAAAGTGTATCTTATCTATTGGGTATTAGATATAGATCATCACCTTTTTACAATCCCATACAAGGATGAGATATTAAAATCCAAACCCCACTAAATGAGATCTTGATCAATATATAAGTCCTTTCCACATGGTTGACAAGTATATTAGATAATTAATGCACATATTCTTCACATGTGATATAAATCTATACAATGAATCATCTATAAGTATAACTACAAGTTGTATTGACTCCCATCACATTAGGATATGTAGTGATATCTAGGTACCCTCCCAGGGAACCAACTACCATATTCCTTGTCAAAATATTATAATTACTATCACCTACATATGTGGTGAATCTATGTAGTAGATTTTTAAATGGGTTATCTTATATATAGACCCATGATAAGAATAAAATTTCCATTTCTTTTTATATGATTCATATCTTTGATAGAGGGATTTTCATTTCAAGAACTATGTGTGGATTTATTCTAATTCTAATGAAATACATGGTGACGATGATATTTATTTTCATAGGCATGACCAACAATACATAGTACATGTACTACAAACATAAACATTGTGAATTTACCCATGGGAAAAAATATACATAAATTGGGATCCCAACTGAAGTTGGATATGTCTTCCCCATTGATGTACTAGTTGTTCTACCTTCCATGTCTAATTTAAGTGACGTTGAACCTCATAAACATTTTCTCAAATCTGTATGACCATAAATTTTAACCCTTTTTTCCTAATTAAAATTACATAAACTAAAAATCAAAATAGTCAGAACTATTTGTTAGGTCTAAACGCTCTTAATGAAATCATTAGAGGTGTAATGTTTCACTCCCACTAATCTGTTCCCTTTTATGGATTAGGAAAAATATTTCCTAAAATAATACTATCATAAAAATCTAATGGGGTTCACAATGTGATCCTTGATAATTTATTCTTATTCCCCATAAAAGTTTCATCTTTGAAAAAGTTATATTGGATATCCCATCCCATTTTCAACTAGAATTAGGAAATTTTAATAGTAAATTCTCCTCAATTAAAATAATACATCTTCAAATCGAATATATCACTACATTAAGTGATTTAATACACAGGAGTCTCATGTTGAATTATATCACACAAGAAACAATTTCAGTACATGGTGGAATAACATATAATGTTTTAAAATTCTTTCCGAATATTTTTTTCTCTATGATTCCAGTTCATAACTCTGATGTGTGATTCAACACTGATAAATTTCCCAAGTTGATATACTACTCTTAGGATCCCTTAAACTTGATTTAATCAATAATTTTTTCTATATTCATATAAAAATTGGCTGTGGATGTTGATTTATTTGGAGCTAACCTATTAGGATTTGGTACTGAATATCACACCTTTCCTCGAAGCATATAAAGTTATCCCTATGGGATATTTCAGTCATGGAAGATAGTTCCACCTAAACCACATAGTCAATAAATGGACTGATTGAGAAAATATCCAACCTACTACCATTAGATTCTATTTAATGATAATGGTATTAGTATTCCACTATTTTAATGTCCATTCTTCACTAGTTGGTCTCTATTTCATATTGACTCAGGCATTCATAATGTATGTTTTAAACCTTCCAAAATCATTCTATTCAATGTGATTATTGTACCCTGAAGTTTAAACATTTTAGAATCATTTTAACAGTTAAATAAATTATGAAATTATATTCTTCTGCACCTTCCAATTTGGGTATGAATCTCTTTTGGATACCCCAAATACATAACATTAGATTCTCCTTTTGTAATGTCTTATCAAAACCATGGTCCTTTTCATAGGATATTAAACTTTGTGACACAATGGTCTAAACATCATGAACATAAAATTAATGTCCCCCTCCAAGGTATTAAACGATACTAATAATCCTTAATTCACATCAGGTTGTGTTTTGGAATATCTATGAAGACTAACCAATCATTGGTTCTATGTTTTTATATATAAAAATGTTAGTAGCTACAGGTCTGAGAACCATGACCATAAAATATCTGAGTCATCCACTAAGGATATATGAATATGTTTGTCAATATTTACATCCATATCATATTTTTATTCCTCTCTTATATCGCTATATATATCACATAATTTTTTTCCAGGATACATTCCCTTAAACTCTATACATAGATTGGTCTATGAACAATGAAATTAAACATAGTGTGAATATCCATGAGATTGTTTATATGATAATTGGGATCACAATTCATGTAATTCTCTCATTTCCATTGTTTTATAATATTCGACACCCGCCTATTATATCCATGATATATGAGATTAAAAGACAATAATATTTTTTCAATACATCTGATCCTAAAATAGAATAAAAATATTTTTATTTTTTCTACATTAAAATATGTGCACAACACCTCATGGTTTTCTGTAATAATGAAATTAGGCACCAAACTCACATCATTTTATTCAACACATTTCAAAATTCCAACCACCTCACATTCGATTAAAAATGAATTTCCATAAAAATATAAAAATTGGACTAACATTCAATAATTTAAAATACTGATTGAAAGATACATAGCACTAACTATGTTAGAAAAATACAATAAGAACCTAGGGAAATATTTGAGTCCCCCCTTCTATAAATGCACATTGAAAAATATATGAAAAGTATGATAATTCAATAAAAATGGTAAATCCATAAAAAGTTTCAAGTTAAACCCCTAAAAAGTGTATCTTTCTATAAATTCGTTTTTATTCCCACTAGAACCCACATTTAATGTCTCATGAAAAATTTACGGTGAAAATAAATAATAAAAATCACATAGGGACAACCATTCAACCACAGAAAAAATAGGGATATAGTCACGAGGACACTCAAACATGGATAGTGTTAGATCACAAATTTTATACTCATGAACAACCTAAGGGTACTGTTTCCTCATTGCATGGGAAATAATTGCTTTATATATAGTAAATTCTACATGACCTCAATCTGGTTATTGTATAATAACTTTATTAGCTACAAATATGTACATGAGAGTCAGATAAATAAAATATCTCAATATAAACATGTTCCCCTACCCATGAATCCATGGTATGTTAATGATATCCCCTATCATAAAAATGATATATTTCTACATGATATATTTCACCAGAGGCTTATTCATCAATGTACTTATATTTAAAATTCTGTCCTTTAATGATTGAGAATGATATATATAGTAGTCCCTTTATCTTAACTACAAAGAGAATGATTCTTACTCTTATAGTATACATAGATAAATCTAGATATCCTATATTGTATCGACCTATAAATCTAATTTAAGTATTTAATTGATATAGTTCATTTATATGTTATTGTTGTCCACTATAATTTTCAAAAAGGATTATTTAGTTCTTATTCCGACCTAGAATATGTGTTGATTTGTTGATGTTAAATCATTTTCAATCTCGGACACCATCATAGGATTCATGAATCACTATCTTCCTTCATTATGTGTTTTTCAAGGGTCAGTGGAAGCAGTTAGGTAGTTGGAACAAATTGAGGTGATCCTCAATTATCTTAGGGAACCTGATACTTTGTGTGTGAGAATTTTTTAGAACTAGATTTATAGTTTCAGTAGAGTCTTGTGGGAGTCAGTGGTAGCTTCTTAACTTCATGAATTTATGAATTGGAATCTCATCAAGATTGATTTTTTAATGGTTATTTCCTAAGGGAATGAATGCAGAGAAATATATTGAGCTCATGATACTTTTTATTGGTGACAGATCAGTATGGGAGTATGTCAATAACCTTTTAAGGTTTGTTATATATTCTCCAAATATAGGGGTCATAAATTATGAGAAAGATCATTTCTTTGGTGATGGTCTTCACCCAGACCTTGGTACATCTCTACTTTTTTTGGGCATAACATCCATTTTGGAGGTTGTCACTAGGGACATGTGAATGGAAGCTAAATATTCTTTGAAATCGATGGTTGTTAATTCCTTAGTTTTATCAGGTATGCAAAAAATTAATAGTGGGAATTAAGAGAATCCAATGTGCAAGGAGTAGAGGCAGGATGAACCATAACATGATGAAAAGGCTCATTCTTATAAAAAGAGTTCATCCATTTGTGCTTTTAGTTTAGGGACTTTGGGTAATTTTGAGACCCATTTCTTGATATATCCTTGAATTTTTCTCTATTATGGAAATTTTTTTCATCATTTTTTGTTTTTGATGATGGGGTTATAGAAGATGTATCATGTTTGATTCCTTGTTTTTTTTGTAGGTACATTGTGATAAACATGGATAAAAGCTGGATCACATTACTGAGGAACACACCTCAGTATGTTAAGGGTTTGAATGAGTTTTTAGATTTTTCAATTTCTAATATATCCGTTGAAGGGAGAATAAAATGTCCATGTCCTAAATGTAAATTTAGTACATAGTTGAAGAGAGATGAGGTTTATAAACATTTAATACTGAAGCAATTCCCTGCTCAATATTTGTGTTGGATTTGGCATGGAGAATCGAACGTTACAGAAATATTGAGCACTGATGTTAATACGCATAATGAGGTCCCAAGTTCATCGACAATGAAAAATGAAATGAAAAACCTAATAAATTATGCATTCAGCACTGCAAGACACCACTATCAGCATCAAAACATATCAGAACAACCAGAAGAGGGTGATACAAATTGCAACCTGACAAGTGATGTTTTTGAGACTGTAACACGGGAAGATAAAGATTGTCACATATCATTGGATCCCCTTCTTGATTCTATGGAGCAAAATGTAAGAGAAAACTTCACTGAGGAATATGTGTTTCATTATTTAGTTGATGATGGAAATGAAGAGTTGTATTGTGGGTGTTTGAAATATTCAAAGCTTTCATTTTTTCTGAAGTTGTACCATATCAAATGTCTATGTGGAATTACAAATAAGGAAATGTACATGATATTGGAATTGATTCGTGATGCATTTCCTGAAGAAAAAATCTCAGAATATTTTTATGATATGAAAAAAGATGTTAACAAGCTCGGTCTGAATTATACGAAAATACATGCGTGTCCCAATGATTGTATGCTTTATTGGGGAGAGGATTCAAGTAGACAGAATTGAAAGAAATGTTCTTCTTCTATATGGCAGGAAAAGGGTGATGTTGGAAGTCTAAATGAACATAATTTCATGGAGAAAAAGAAAAGGAGCACACCTGCAAAGGTTTTACGTTACTTTCCTTTGAATCCTCGATTGAAAAGATTATTTATGTCATCGAAAACCACCGAACACATGAAGTGGAATTCTGTAGATAATAAAAATGATGGGTTAATGAGACATCCATGAGATTCCCAATCGTGGAAGACATTTGATTTATTACATCTCGATTTCTTAGCTGATCCTAGGAATGTTTGATTGGGATTGGTTACCGATGGATTCAACCCATTTGAAAATTTGAGTACCGATTATAGCATTTGTCCAGTTGTTTTGATCCCTTATAATCTACCTCCGTGGATGTGTATGCAACAAAAATCTTTTATCCTTTCGATGATTATTCCTGGAAAAAAAAATGTCTGGAAATGATATTGATATATACTTACAGCCTTTGATTGAAGAATTGCAGGAGTTATGGAGCAACGGTGTTGAGAAATTTGATGCTTCTTCTAAAAAAATGTTTAAAATGCATGCTGCTTTAATGTGGACAGATGACAGGAATTCTAAGGAAGAAGCGTTAGATTATTTCATCCAGTTCTATGATAGATGACTATTCATCTGGCTCCCTCCCCACGACATCTGATACACCAGCTGCCGAAACCCCTACAACACTCCCCCTGCACCATCTCTCACACCATCTATGGATATCCTAGTAGAGGCTGAGTCGTCGACTACCCCTTCAGGAGCCTCAGTATTGGGGCAGTGACGCGCCCCTTCCAGTTCATCCCGGACATAGTAGAGTGTCACTATCATAGGTACAAATTTTAATTAAATAAATTTATTGCATTTTGTTTATACTAATTTTTTTCTCATTGAAGATGAAAAAATGCAACGGTGGAGAAAAAAATAAAAAGTTCAGATGTTTGGAATCTGAATGGTGAGAAGATTGTTGTGCCATTTGATTCTTACGGGGTCTCTACAGATGATGTCGTGGGGTTGCTTGGTCATATTCTAGGACAGCTGGCAGCGGAGCCCATTTCCCTTCCCATTTCATATGACGATTGGAGACATATGCCTCCAAGATGGAAAAATTAAGTGTTTGATTCTCAAATCAAGATAAATTTATTACATTATGGTTTAATTGAATTTCATGTTACTAATGTGTTCAAAATGAATTTCTGTATACAGATGTTCTTCCACTTTACCGTTTCTGATGTGATAGCACGAAATTGGATGTTGAAAAATCTAGGTAAGAAGTGGAAAGATTTTAAATGGAGATTGTGGTGTGATGTCAATGATGCTTCGTTGACTGCACTACAAATGTATGAGAAGCTACCCAGTGGGGTACCGAAAGAGCACTAGAAAGTGTTTGTTGACAGGCATCGGGATCAGAAGCGGATGGTATTGAAATATATATATTATTATATTATCCTCATTTTATATTTATACATGTATATGAAAAGGAAATGGCATTCAATAAATCAGTATTAAATTTCATTTTATTTATTTCAGGATCTATCAAGACAGAATGCGCCAAACAGAGCGAAGCAAGTCATCCCGCACACTGCGGGCTCAAAAAGTTTTTCTAAAAATCGAAGTACATTGGTAATATTTTAATTAGTTTAATTATTTATAAGAAATTATTATCTGTTTAATATATTGAATTGTTGATTTATCTTTGATTAATGCAGTCACAGAGTTTAGGCCATGAAGCATCCATAACTGAACTGTGGTGGGATGTTCACAAGAAATCAGATAGATGTTTTGTTAATGAGCCTGCTAAATAATTTGGGGTATGAAGTCATTTTTTTATCATAATAACTTATTATCAATTTTTTCTGTGTTAATATATATTTATAGTTGATTTATAGGTCAAAATTAAAGAACTATGGGATGTAAATCCTGCGCATTCCTACTCTGTCTCCCAGGATGACCTAGTTGCTAAAGTCCTTGGGAAGGAGCATCCTGGGAGAGTGCGCGAGATGGGTTTGGGACCCGTGCCATCTGAGGTTTTTAGCAGGCCACCATGGATAGCTGATGCATCTAATCCTGACTTTAGTCAGCCCATACCCATAGATGCTAAGAAAGAGATTGTTTCTTTATGAAACACAGTTCACCAGCAGGGGGATCAGATATCTGCATTGCATAAAGAGTTGGCTGAACTACATCAGCAGATGAGAAGATATTCCCTCGGTGGGAGTGCATCGATTGGTGGTATGCAGGTAAATCACAGAAAATAAAAAACATTTAGTTTTCTAACTTTCATTTGTTTTAATTTTTAATATAAATATGTAACCGTATTTAATTTTCAATATAATGTTCTTATAGGTGACAACACAAAGTGGAAATGAAGGTGGAGAGGGTGACGATGCATCATCAGACCCTGAGTATTTGTACTGTTGATGTGTTGAAAAAAAGTGGAAATAGTTGGTTTGTATATGTAACATTTGTGGCCCATAGTTTCCACCACACATTTTCATGTCCTAAAATTTCCTTGATTTCTCATGTTTCTTTTTATGCATTTTATTGATTTCTGATGTTTCTTTTTATGTATTAATTTCTCAAGTGTGGTATACATAATTCCATTTAGGCATCTGTTTGAATTGGTAGTCGAGATTTTGGATGACTATGAGTTAAACCCATTGTTGATGTGTTGAACAAATTGGGTCATTTCATAGTGATCAAGGGGATAGTGTTGGGGACACTTTGGTGAGGCCCATTGTTGAAAATGTCTGATTTAGGCATCAAAAGTATCTAAACATTCTCTAGCTCTTCTAAAATTTCATGAGAATGTTCTAAATCAAGTGTGGTTCACTAAGATATAGGTGTGACTGAGGGGTGATAAATTAGCATAATTCCATGAATAGAGGCAAGAATACTTTATAAATTAAAATATAATCTCGAAGATGGATGTCGACTTGATGAAAAATTGGTATGTCTTATAAAAACATGAATTTTAAGGAAAGAACTTCTGCCAAATACTTCAATATTAGGATGGTTACAATGGACCATTTTCAACCATAACTGTTTTGATCACAGAACTATTACTGCATGACTTGAACTGCATTCCCAACACAATTTCCACTTAATCATTGTCGTTCTGGTAATTATTACCTATCATTATATCCCTGAATTATTTATATTATGATTCTTAATTCCATTTTTTGATTCATTACAAGCTATCCGGTCATGAAACTTTAATTACTGGAATTATAGAACTTTCTTCTTTACCATCCATGACTATTATTTCTACAACCACTATCCCAAAGGTTACATTTTCCATGACCTGTGTGATTCTCCCCACCATAGGATTTTAATATTCATCATTTTAATAAAAATAGGAATCTAATTCCCATGAAAAAAACTTTTTCCACCACTAAACATGGTTTCTGGATGTGATTCAACATAATTATACCATGTTCCATCACAAAAATCCATCCGTGGCATATGTTGAAGCCTCATCTGGAACTAATATTCCATCCTTGAACAACCCGTGGTTCACTTCCTACCACATAGATTTACATCATCCACTTAATAATAAATAGAAATGGTCTATTCCTAATCACATGCATTATGCAATCCTCATTCCATGTGCACACATTCAATCAACATCAATAACCACATCTTAAACTTTAACCCAGATTGATGATGTTATAAAACTCGATCATCTAACATAGTCATCCATAGAACTAGGATAACTTAGCTTTTCTACTAAAAATTCTGGTCTACATCACTCACCACAACATAGTTAATACCTAGGTAACCTCACTCAGGGAGTGATCTGTTAACACAAAATTTTTAGATCCCACAACCCTAAACCAAGTAGTTATGTGATAATACCCCTCAAGGTGTTACCTGTGATTTCATCCGTCAAACTCTCAGAGACTAGAAATTTTTTCACAAAACACCACACAACTCTCTCCACCAAACCTTAGTTAAATAGGAAATTTATATGATAATTAATACTAAATTGATGTTACATCAATGAAATGGTAACACCCATTTCATGTAATTCATAGGACCAATGACACTGTACATTCTTGGTATTTTCTAGCCTACTCAAAAAATCAAACCCAAGGGTCACGTTATCCTACATAACCATTTAACATGGATGATGACTTCTTGAGTCATACACCTTTGAAATTAAACTCACACAACTAACTAAAATAAATAAAATTAGATTGGCATGTCAGTCCCACTAATCTCAAGCATTAAAGATGCTCATAACACCTAGAAGTTTTACTTATCTCATGATCGCCTAACAACTTGGGGAATCATTCCACTATTAGAGTCCTACTCAATCCCAAAATACATAAAAAAACACATTCTATGACCAAAAACTAAAAATATGCATCCAATGATGCTTAATATCTCCAAGGATGCTAGAAAAACTAGGTTAACCCCTCACATAACACGAGGAATCAAATCTAATTATAGGTTTATTCCTAAAAGGTCACTAGAATCTCCCACCTAACCTATATTCCAACATAAAAAGATGCCAACTAAGACTCACTGGAAATATCAACATTCCTATAAAAGCTATATCCCAATGTAACTCTAAAATTATTCCCATAATAGGATTTTTTATAATAATATATTTCTAATGTGTTATTTAAGCTATTCCATCAGTTCAAATTTATTATAAGTATTAAGATTTAGTGGAATCCAGTTTGGGATGTTACAATATTATATCAATGGAGTTTTGTATTCCTAGTATTTAATATTTAGGATATTGTATACATGAGTATGAGGAATGTGTTGGAACCTTTGATGAATATCTGACTACTGTGTTAATAATACTTTCTCTAATAGAAAGTCTTATTTTCCAGAGTTTTAGATTTTTGTTCTATTTTTAAATATTAAAGTTGTATATTATTTCTCATTGAGAGAAAAACATGTCTTTTTGATGTTGTGATTTATTCTGGATATTCAGCTCTTGGTCATTGGTGGGAGGCTAGGGATGGTTTTTTCTGGTTTTATTTTTTTTCATGGAAATGGTGCAGCAGAAGAAAAGAATTATTATTTTTATTCTGGGAAGCTTTTCGCGGTGGTTTTAACTGCCGCGAAATGTATACTGGCGGCAGTTTAAACCGCTGCTAAACATAAAATAAAATTTACTTTTAGCGGCGGTTATAACCGCCACTAAATAGGAGCATCGTGGCTACCTCATTCTGCAGCGGTTCCTGTGACTTTAGCTGCAGTTTTACGGCTACTGGAATTTGAATTTATTTGCGATAGTTATAACCGCCATGAATAAAGTGATATACAGGGCTCGTAAAACCACAGCTAAATTCAGGGAAACCGCCGCGAAATGAGTAAGCGATGACGCTTTCCTGAAACCGCCGCTAAACGTAAATAACCACCGCTAATAGATTTCTGACGCCCTATTAGACGATGGTTTAAACCACCGCTAAACGCAAATAAAACCGCCTCTAAACAGAGATTCTATTGTAGTGATTGAGTGATGATTGATTAAATACTCTACCAACTATTTTCAAGGTTATTACCCTTAGGTTCATATGATATATATCCTAAAACCACATGTAGTATCTATATGAGGATGTTATTGCTAGGAATTCACACACTCTTTACTTCAAAAAAATTAAAACATTTTCTTATATTTGGATTAATACTTTGGGTTTCTGCTAATGTATTCTTGTCCTAATTTCCAATAATAATTATATCTTGGTATATAATAATATATCCTAAACCCAACATTCAAGGAAGATTTTGATCCTATAATTCAATCATAGCCCTTATCCCAAAACCACATTAATCACATACCAAAAAATATATACCTAAATCATTTAAACTATAAAAATTATATTAATACTTTTTAAAAAATATCATATATTTTTTTAAATCAAATTATTTACAAAACGTATGGTCAACTTGTCCCTTAATCATGTAATATTCCCAAAAACTCAGCAGAAACATCCAAAATACCATTAATCACTTCAAAATACAATCACATAAGTCCCCAAAAGGGGAATTTAGGCCTTTAAACTAATGAGCAACCTTCAAAATATTTACTGATGATTGAATCAAGAACTCATAAATTTTATTCAAATGATAAATTCATAAACTATATTGTTATCTAAACCATCCATTAATACCAAATATGATGCCCCTGACCCACACTCTTGGATATAGTGATAAAAAAATCCTTTTCATATTTTATTTAAAACAAAATAGTATCAAAAAAATTACCTTTCGTATTTATAATATCATCAAATAATATTGAGTCACTTAAATGACTAAGTAATTTTAAGAAAATTAAAATAATTAAACTCATATTATTCCCATTAAATACAAATTTTCCCCACAAACCCAAGTATTTGTAACGATCTAGGATTTTCATACATAAATATTACATATTTTTAGATGAATATTAAATAAATCATAAAAAAACACATGAATGTGGATCATAAAGGTTTAGTGTATTTGGAGACTCAGTACACATAGATACAATTTTAAAAATGATCTTCAACGTCTCTATGGAAGATCTTCCCACATAGTACACTTCATAGACATACACTACTGAAGAAATTTATTTTTTAACCTGTGGAAAGAAAACATAATAATGGTTGAGATCATATCATCAATAAGGGTAAACATGGAGGATGTAAATAAAATAGGATAATTGGGTTATGATAAAATTAATATAAAATTTAAAAACCACCCCTATATATCATAGATTATAAACATGAGTCATTGGATAAATATTGGCAGTTTATAAGAAATGAATCATAATGGAATCAATAAACATGGACCAAAGAAGATAAAATTAGAATATTCCATAGATTTATGGAATACACATAAACTTATACCATTGTACACTTGTATAAATAGAAATAGGTTCACTCATTAGTTAAGGACCTGAAATCATCCCCCCTATAAAATTATAATCATGTAATCCATGTCCATGCATAAAATTTGGAATATGAAATCGAGTTTACGCATGAAATATTTATCTCATGAGTTATAAATAATTAACCAATGAATTTAAGGGAGATATAGGTCCCACCCATCCTTAGTTATAACATCATCACCACCCTTGGTTATAATGTAACCATCTTCCGTAGTTATGATATCACCACCATACTTGGCTATAACATAACCACAATCACATAGTGAAAAAAATAAATAGGTGTTCCATAGGATCATAAAACATTCATAATATCAGAAAACATGAAGTTCAAAGGGTTTCATAAATATTTCATTATAGAATAACCCATGGTAATGAAACTGGTAGCATAAACATTTAATTATTTCAACATAGTATATCCCATGTAAAAGGAACAGGTTTCATAAAAAATGTATCTTCAAAATCAAAAACAATTTAGACAAAGAATAAGGTTTTTATTCTTGGATAATATCCCCAATAATGTTTAGGTATTAACAAATGAATTAATCTTATATTGGAAATTATTTTGAAAGATCACTTGGGACATTTCTTGAGGAAAATAATATTTTAACATTGAAAATAATCTTTTTAAATATAAAATTCATAAAGGATTTTGAAAATACTTTTATTTTAAAATAATGTTTGAAACATATAAATGAAGCTTTAAAACATTTATTTTTCATGACTTTGTAAAATAACATTCTTTTAGAACACATTGAAACAAATATTACTTTCACACTTTTTTAAAAAGTCAGAAGTACCTCATTAGAAAAATGATAAAAATATTCATTCAAAAAAGTTTTTTAATAATTAATATATGTGAATAAATGATTTTAAAAAATATTATTAAAATATTAAAAACATTATTTATTTTTTTAGAAAATATAGAAATACAAAAGGATTTTCTACCGGTGAGCGAAATACAGTTAGTTTTCATTATAAACGTTATTTTGGAATCTTGAGTACATAAAGGGATAAAATTAAAGTAAAACATGTATTTTCATGAAATAAAAAGTATAGAATAAAATTCATGATTTTATTTATTTATAGATCATAATATTTCATCGTCGGAATCATAAAACTAAACAATCCCAATAAACAAAAAGATTGTATCATAAAACCCATACCACTTTGGTAAATAATGAATTATAATCACCATTAAATAATAACATAAGTTAAAACATAAAATATAATTAAAATAATTATATTCATGATATAAAATTTCAATGGAACATTATATACACCACAAAAAATAAATTAGTTGTGTATATGGAATACGTCTCCCAAAATTAAAAGAGAGATAAGAAATCCTTTAACTTAAGAATTGACTTCCTTCTTACATATTCAAACATATTGTATAATAAATATAGGTTATATATATATATATATATTGTATAACCATAATCGTATGTATCATACCATATATTATTTACTGATAACATTTTATTTCCCATTTGATAACCATTAGTTGTTAAAATCATTCTTTAAAATGATAACTACTAGGCCTTTTATGTATGTTTTGGTTTGGTAGTTTTAGTCCATATATTTTATAATTCTTACATAATCAACATAATTTATAACTTTATATAAATATGATATAAATTCATTATATATGTATTTATATTAAACCAAAAAATTTAAATATATAAAATTAATTACATTTCTCTTGGAGGCGATAGGCCATACATACACATGAGAAATGTTTCAATTGTCTAGAAGGATGTAATGAACAGATGGTAAATAACTTATCACCATTTAATAGTAATTATTATTTCCTATATATCATATATATTAATTAAATTTATCCTTATTACCTTCCACAAATTTTGTAGGTGAAAAATGAATCCCACTGCTTCGTGAGGCGGTAGTTCTTCGTATACATGAGCGACATTATCATATTTCCATGGAATAAAAATTAAGAAGGTATATGTGATAAAATAATTTCATAAGTATAATTATGTAGTATAAATAATATAAATATGTTAAATCCATAATTATATATATCTATGAGAGTTTGATATGGAAAATGAATTGCATCAGCTCGTGAGGCGGTAGTCCATCGTACACATGATTGACATATTCATTTACCATTATTTTAGAAGTGGATATGGATATATATTATGTTGTAAATAAAACAAAATATCATTATATGTTAGATAAATTTTTATATTTTAATTTTTTTTAATTATAGTGGTAAGTGAATAAGTTAAAAAGAAAGAGTTTAGTGAAAACAATTACCTTTTCTTAGATCAACCTCATTTGGATCACTTATTGAGGACCTAGGGGTTATTATTTTGAGATGACTAATTGATCTAGAATGTGGATAAGGATGTTAGGGATATATTGTTTTAGGTTTTCACTAATCCAAATGCATTTATGGGGTTTAATAAGAGATGGTAGGAAGTTCCCTTTTATAATTGATCAGGAATGACATTTTTGTAAATACCCATAATTATTCAAAGAAGGGAAGTCATTATCACCCCAAGTACCTCCAAATATTTATAATTAAAATAGTTTAGGACTGATATGGTCTAGAGGAACCTCTAAAATAAAAAACACACATGTTTGAGACCTTTAATTCCTTAGAAGTTATGAATACATAATTTTACCATTTTTTTCACCATAGTAAATAGTTTTTTATTTACATACCTAAGAGATTTATGTCGTAATAATAAATAAAAAATGATTCTTACTAGATTATTTTGACGTTAATATTCAAAATTCTAAAAAAAATTATTATATAAAAATCTTATGTATCTATAAATTTATTTTAAATATGAGTGCATGTTACGTGCAAAACCCTGTTTCAACCCTAACAAAGGTAATTAAAATTAACTATTTTTATTATTCATTATGGATTGGATTTAAATAGAACTTATTACACAAGATAATTTATTATTATTCCTAATAAGTAATTTATTTTACCAGATTTTAATTCACATAATTTTTAGAATTTAATTTATAATTAAACCCACATACGGGATGAAAAAATGGTTTTCCAAGGAAATAGCCCTCAAAAGTATAAAATGTTTTATATCATAATTAATTATGAAATTGATTAAAGTGAACTGATTTTTTTAATAATTATATAAATGAACTAATTTTTATTTTAAACCACTTTATAATAATATTTAATTGTATAAATATGTTTAATGTAAATGAATTTTTTATATAAAATGAGTATATTTTTCCTATTCATCAAAAAATTAAACTTTTCAAAAAGTTATCAAGAATTCACTCTAATATAATATTTACAAGATGATTCCAAAAGTGAAGTTACTTTCTCAAAACAATTTTCTAAAATTTTAAAAATCAATTAATTTTTTTTGAAATGCAATGAAATTACTTTTTAGAAAAAATACAGTTTTTAAGTATAAAACTAGATTTATTATTATCTATTTCCAGGAAAAAACATTAGATGTAGGATAAAAAATTTGATTGAAAAATTAATATATAAATTTCATTCAAATCATTCTCCAATACTCATTATTTTAATTTATTAAAATAAAAACACTTTTTGCATATAAAAATAGTTTTCTAGAAAAACATTTAATTTATTTTCAAATGTTTTTTTATTTTTATTTCTAATGGATTGACAACCAATTAACTTATTTTATACAGGTGTAAACTATATAATTTTCATAATTTAGTTTTTACTATTCATACCAGCTAATCCAAAGGCTAGTTGATAATTGTTTTATCAAATAATAAAGTTTTAATAGTATATCGCGGTTCGTTTGAACTTAGTGTTGCATGTATCACTACCTGTCAATAAATTAAATTTAATTGAAGAAAATTTAAAAAACCTTAGGGTGATTAATTCCACCACTTAAATAAATTGTGTCCTTTAAAATTTAACTTAATATCTATAATCAAGTGTTTTACATTTTAAAATTCCTTTAAAAAAAATACAAATCATAAAAACGTTGAGAGAATATCCTCTTAAAAGGGGGGAGAGGGTAATATGAAGGTCACATAACTTGGTTTCCAAACAGTATATCCTTGCGGGGAAGTGAAAATATGAAAATGGAAGAAAAAACTAATACCTAATTTCTAATAGAGAGTGATAGAGAACATGGTCAGAAGAAATAAAATGTCCCTAAATACATAAATCTATTATGGGTGAAAATTACATTCATACATAAAAAATGAATTTAAATGTATTAAATGTTTATTTAAATAACCTTTTTTAACATTGATTAATTTTCAAGTGAATATGGACTTAATTTATTCCATTATATTTTATAATCACGATCTCATTCTTTGGTTATACTTCGATCAATTTCCATTTCATCTCTTAATGGAATAAATGAAGATGAATATTTTTTATGCCTAAAGAACTAAAATTAACTTAAAATGGATCAAAAGATCCATTGAAGAAGGATAATTCATTCCTTCAGTCTCTAGTTATCATAGAAAACAAAATTGTTATAAAAATTTATCCAATAGGTAAAACTATTCATATGATGAATTAATATATATTAATCTCTAAAACCTAATAAAAATTTGAACTTAAACCATTCCATAAATGGTTAACCTTAAGGACCCTCTTAAATTATTTTTATTTAAATAAATTCCCTAAATTACTAAAATCAACATAGAATTGACTCCCTAAATATCATAAAGTATCTCTTAATTATGAAATACCAAATATGTGAATAACTTGGTTATATACTCTCTGGAAATATGTAAATAAATTTAATTACCATAAAACCTAAATGAAAATATACATTCCACATCATTACATAAATATACCATAGATTATTGAATATATTCTATAAATACAAAATTTTGAAAACTCTATCAATGATAACATAACCATCATTTTTGTAAAATCATTAATCAGTTCCCAGGTCATCAATACTATCTAAAATACTTTATCCATATCAATCGTCTTTTTATCCAAACTAAACACCATTATCTCAGGATCGACAACATATTAAGGGTTATCTTTACCTTAATCATTTGTTTTTTATAATATCACCTTTCTATTAAATCACCATTCAATATATTCTTGAAAATTATTAATTTCAAAATTATATTAAAAAATCCATATATAATTCATGATTCATATAACATAATTCTATAGTTCCAAAACTTAAAAAATTTAATCATTCTACTTCCTATTATAACTATTAACTATGCATCATCATACTATTCATTAATGTATCCTTTATTTCAAATTTAATTTGTAGTCACATCATCCTCACTATAAAAACCTTTACCTATAAAACCTTGGTGATTATATTCATAATCCTTCCTCCTAGGACACCGATTTGCATGATTTGCATATTTTCTACATTTAAAAATTCTACCATTGACGATTCATTTGGAAACCATTAGTTTCAACCATTTTTGAATGATGAATTTTATATTACATGGAAATTTATTTCTCTATTACCATATTCTTCGCACATAAAACATCTTATAATTCATTTGAGACACTCACTGGAGTGAATTTTCCCACATTCTTGACTTATAAGAAACTGAATTTCCTTCCCATTATGGTATCCACCACCTGATCCCCCAAAAAATATAAAATTCACTTCTTTGATGAGTTTTAAATTTTTTTAAGGTGTATATTTTTAATCATATATAGTTATAACTAATTAAACATAATCACAATATCCTTCACTTTAGACATCATTATATTTGGTTTCTCATTAAAATGATGTCTATAATATTCATCATTAACCCAGTTTCTTCTAGTTCCCACCATTGACTAAAATAAAAAATCATAGTGTAACCAACACTGTTTATTGCGGAAAACTACATAATCATGAAAAATTATTAATAGGATGTCTAAATAATAACATGATATTTTCGATTTATAACACCTTAGGTTTAAGTTAGGTCCCTCCTAGATATATTATATTTTTAATACTTCATGATGGTTCTTAAAGAGTTTGTGAATTTCAAAAAAAATCCCTTGAGAGTGTCAGACTATGTGTGTATTAAGTCCCATTATAATACACCTTGGGATGATTGAATTAAATCCCAATGTTCCCTTTTGAATTTTATTACCCCTAAGTAAAGTTATGTCAAAGCCACATCAACTTATAGTGTCCAGACACTAATGTAATTACTTTTATCCCACTCACTCTATCTTTCACCAAAATTCCAAGATATTCTCTATACTTATACTTTACCTTAAATATATTCTTTTACATATACTTAAATGTTTTCTTAGATATATCATTAGGGATATCACTTGTTTTTTCATCCTGGTTTCCAAATGTTAACAAAAAAATTTCTCTGATTCCATCTACAACAACCCAAACTTTTCATACATAAACATTACCTCTTTTATATGAATATTCAATACAGATTACAAACACACACCAAAGTACTATAATGGTTTAGTGTCTTTGTAAACTAGCCACACAATCCTCTTATATCATGAAAGTTATTAAAAATGTCCCTTAAAGATCTTACCACATATAACACTTCATAGAAATACCCTACTTAAAACATTTATTCATAACATAGGGAAAAGGAAAATAATAAAGGGTGATCACAGATGATCAGTATGGCTTAAAATAGAAGATAACAATATAATATGAGTATAAGTTTATAAGAAAATGGGGATAAAATTTTGAAACCATAACCTACACATCATAGTTCATAAACATGATTCATGTAATAAATCTTGGTAGTTCATATGACATGAATCATAATGAAATAAATGAACATGATCTATAAGAACATAACATTGGAAGAAGATATATATTCATGTTCATACAAAAAATATTATAATATATTGAACATGTATAAATAGAAACAAGTTAACTCATTATGTTAATGACATAGAATCAGGTCTATAAATAACCTTATAGACTTGTAAACCAGGTCCATACAAAAACCATGAGAAAATGAAATTAGTTTCACATATAACATATTTATCTTATGAGTTTTCAATCATTACCTAATGAATTTTAGGAAGATATAGGTCCCACCCTTAGTTTTATTGTGACCACCATCCTTGGTTATAACATAACCATTGTCCTTGGTAATAACATAGCAACTTTCACATAATGAAAACCATAAATATGTGTTCTAGATGATCATAAAAAATTCATCATATCCAAAACTATAAAAATAAATGGGTTTCATAAACATTTCATCATAGCATAACCTGTGGAATATAAATTGGTTTCCTAAACATTTCAAAATTTCATTATAGGAAAACCCATAGAAAAAGGAACAAGTTTCATAAACATCATACCATTATAAAAAACCATATAGATAAATTATAATGATGGTATCTTTGAATTATATCCCTAGTAAATATTAATTAACATCAAGGTATTTATTCATATATGGAAAATTAATTTGAAAGATCAGTTTGGTAATTTCAAGTGGAAAATGACTTTTTTAATTTGAAAATAAACTATTAAAACTAATAGTTCACAAAAACAAATTAAAAATTAGTTTCTTTGAAATTAATATTTTAAAATTATAAATGAATATTTAAAGCATTTAGTGGTCATTATGTCAAAAAATATTGTTTATTTTATATATTTTAAAAAAATATTCCTCTCATATTTTCGATAAAAGTAAAAAAGAAACTCTTTTAGAAAAAAGACATGAAGATCACTTGAAAAAAAAATCATAATTAAAACATAAGTAAAAATGTATTTAAAAAATATTTTTATAATAGTAAAAACATTATTTAAAAAATATTAATAAATTATGGACATAAAATCAAAATTGATTTTTATCTAAAGAGAGAAATAAAGTCGGGTTTCCATAAAAGTATTCTTTTATAATCTTGAGTGCATAAAGGGGGGAGAATGAAAGTAAAAAAATTTTCTATCATGAAACTACCATAGTAGAATAAAATTAATTAGTTTATTGAGATATAGTTCTTAATATTTCATCATTGTAAGAATAATCATGAACAATCCTAATAAACCATGAGATTGTAACAGAAACCCCTTAGAACATTTGTAACCTCTAAATAATAAGTCCCATGAATGAATAAAATAAATTTAAAAATTTAATATCATTAAAATAAGTATATTTTGGATATAACAAGTCAAATTTAAAGTATATTAACCACAAAAAATAAACGAGTGGTGAATATGGAATATTTCTCCAGGAATTAAATGGGATATTGGAAATCTATACCTTAAGTATCGACTTCATTTATTAACATTAAAACCACTTGTATAATAAATTTAGGATTATTTTAAATATATTAAATAATAATAATATTTATCATGTAATATATTATTTTCATATACCCTTTTATCACCTGTTTATTAACCATTCTTGGTTAAAATCACTATTTCAGGTGACAAGTACTTCATCTTTTATGTATGTTTTGGTTTGTTAGTTTAAGGACTTGTACTTTGGTAATGGTAATATAATTTCTAGAATGTTATATATGACATAAATATTCTATATATTCATTATATATGTATTTATATTCATCTTTGAATTTTAGTTATAAAATTTTAATTACACCGTTCATGGAGATGGCAGGTCGTACGTACGGATGAACGTTGTTTTCATTTTCTAGACAAATGGAATGAAAAAAAGGTAAATAATATATCACCTTTATAGATTAATTATTATGTCATTTACATCACATATTTTCATTAAATTTATCATTATTAACTTCCATGTAAATCATAAGTGAAAAATGAATCACATCGCATCGCAAGGTGGTAGTATATTGTACACACGAGCGACGCTATCGTATTCCCACAGAATGGAAAGTAAAAAGGTATATGTGATATTATAATTCCAGAATTATAATTATTTCATAAATATCATATAAATATGTTAAATATATCATTATATATAGCTATGAGTTGTGGTGATGGAAAATTAATTACATTGGTTCGTTATGTGGTAGTTCTCCATAAACAAAATGGAAATTTTCTTGTCCCATTTGATGAACGAGAATATGGATATAGGTTATAAAACAAACGTAATAAAATATTATTATACATTAAATAATTTTTTATAATATTTTGATTATTAATACATGAATAAAGTTTGTAAGATAAGAAGTTAAAAAGAGGAGTCTAGTGAAGACAGTTACCTTCACTTAGAACAGCCTCCTTTAGATCACTTAATAAGGACCCTAGGGTTGGTATGTTGGGATGAAATGAAATTATAGAAAATATATAAGGACCCAGACTTATTAAATTGCTTAATATTGAATTTAGTCAAGAAATAAATTCAATTTACATTAAATATATTTTCAATATTAGAGATTTAGAGAATTGGGACATAATACATTCATAATATTGCACATTATTATAAAGTGGATACCATAAAAACAGTATTCATTTCATGAAAAATATAAAACTTTTCACATAAAACATGATTTATTTGAAAAATATTAAAACATTTAACATGGAATAATTAATTTTCTTACACATCCTTATAACCTGTGAAAATCATTTAAAAACATGGGATGAGCACAAAAATCTCAGTAAGGGATATAAAAAGAACGAAATAACACATTAGTCGACGAACACTTGTAATGTATCAAATCATTTTCAAAAGACATACTTGTCACCCATATATACTTACTTTGTGAAACATGATATTTACACAAGATCCACAAAAACATAATAATACAAATATAACCATAAAGGCATCTTGTATAATTACTTACATAATATTTTAACCCTCTTGGCTACCATATAATTTGTAACCCTCACAACTACCTTACAATTTGTGTAACCATCACAGTTACACGTGGAGTAACCATATGGCCGACCTCCAACATACACATAACCAATTAATTTGAGGGAAATATAGGTCCCACCCATCATCATAAATAATTCCCAATAACCAAAACATAGTCATAGAATATGAATAATTCCATAAAAACATTGCTTTGGAATTTCATAAAACGGAATTTTAAAAGATGATTTTAAAAGAAAATCCCCTTATAAATATCATAAAATTGAAAAGAGACTTAATATAGTAGATTGAATTGTATATATACTTTGTAAATACACCTAAATTAACATAATATAAACTTAACCCATCACACAAATAATTTTAATACAATATAAATAATGAAGTAGAAGGTTAACCCAAACAATGGAAATCGGGTTAAGAATTCCCTTAACTCGGGCTTATCTTACTTAAAAAATATTTAAACCTCACGTATAATGGTTAAAAGAGTGTATTTAATATATTAAATAAACATATCCATCTTTATAATACTTTATATGATCATTTCATTACATCATTTCACCCTTAAATTGTTAGTATTTTGTTCGTTGCACTGTTTCGGGTGAGGTCTTTACATGATTTCCATGATAGGTTCATGATGGTTATTCTTGTCGATTGGAAGTGAAACTCTAGAATTGTAATGGATTTTTATTTATGTATTTCTAGTACCATAAATTATACCATTTATCATTTTCAATTTTTACATGAGGATGATTCAGAAGTTAAAAAATTAATGATGTTCACTTAGATCATTTTAGTGGTTCTTTGATAATAATGACCTTATTTTGTTTTATAAATTAAAACCATGAGTAAAAAAGAATTAAATAACCATGTATGAGAAATAATACATATTTTATAACCTGGTTCAACCATAAAAAATGGTTTTATGACCAGTCTTGAATGAAATAAAATAAATTAAAATCACATCGTCCACGATGTCGGTAAATCGACACATCACAAACGGTGTTTAAATTCCATGAATAAGTGGGAGAGTAGAAGAAGAATGATGATGAATTTTACATGAACATGAGAACATACAGAATTTAAAATATTGTGGTGCTTTTATTCCACTTGTTTGAGATGTGTTGAGGAAAGAAGAAGAAAAGAAATAAGCTCAAAATAAAATAAGAGTTGAGAAATCCCTTTTGAAACATTGGCTGCATAACGGCGTCGCTCAAAATTTCATAAACTATTTTGATGAGAAAAAGGGGTCCCTCATAATTAATACATAAAATGATCAGTAAGGGGGATATGGAATGGGAATATCCCAATATAATACAAAGGTAATTATAATAATAACATAAAATGAAAGAAAAGAAAGAAAACAAAAGAGGATGTTTACCTCTTGATCTCTTTTACTTGAGATCCTCCTTAAGGCCTTGGGTTTTAGCCTTTTGGTGAGACTAGTAGATCTAGGATGTGGGGAAGAGCATTGGTAAAATTATTGGGCAAAACTTAGGTAAGTTTCATGGATTGAGAGGTGTGGGAGGAAGATGCAAATGAGGGTGGTATTTGTAGTAGAGGAGAGGAGGTATTTTACATTATTTTAATCATTATTATATTATTTTTGACTAATACTATGAATAGACTTAATTCATGTGACCTAAAATAGTAATAATGACATGTGAGTTCGAATCATGTGGGCTTCCATAACTTATGATATAATAATTAGTGTATTTAACTGATAATTTGAATATACGGTATTTTACAGTATTTCACTATTCATCGAAAATTCATGAATATCAGAAAAATCCCAAAAATTTACCCTTACAATTTTTTGACATGTAGAATTAAAAAATGAACTTCATTTTTTAAAAATAATTTTCAAAATATCATTAATTTAATTTTTAAATAAAATCACACTTAATTCAAAAATTAATAATTTAAAAACTCTTACTGCTTTTATATCACATTGAAAAATTAATCAAGATGTAATTATCTTAAATCCTTAATAAAATAAAATAATAATAAAATTTACTATTCCTTAGGGTCATATTACTATTCATAAGGGTATGTTAATATTCACCAAAAAAATAATTTGGTTCCGTTAGACTCCAAATAACACACCGAACACAATTGAAGATGACCATTTTTTGAAATTCTAAACATAGAAGTGGAAATTTTTATTTTTAAAGGCTAGGTATAAATATCTACTTAAAACAATGATTTATTAATTTCAATTTTTTTAAAACCATGGGGTGTTACATTATCCCCACCATCTGGAAATTGCATCCTTGTAATGTCATTTACTTATTAAACAAGTAAGGGTACATTTCTATCAAAGCATTGTTAGAATCCCATGTTGCTTCTTCTACTATGTGGTTTCTACACAAAACCATTACCTAGTGTATTGCCTTATTCTGCAATACTCATTTCCTTCTATCAAGAATCTATACTAGTTTCTCTTCATAATAAATGTTCTTTTCCAACTAAACTGCCTCTGGGCTCAAGACATGTGATTAATCTGGAACATACTTTCTCAACATAGAAACATGGAAAACAATATGTACCTGAGACAAACTCGGGGGCAAATATACTTGATATGAAACTGGTCCAACTTTATCTAGGATTTCAAAAGGACCAACAAACCAAGGGCTTAGCTTCACTTTCTTACCAAAATGCATTATAATTTTCCAAGGAGAGATTTTTAAGGAATACATGGTCACCTACCTCGAGAGAGAAGTCTTTCCTTATGTTATTTGCATAATATTTATTCCTGCTCTGAGATTCCCTCATGTACTGTTGGATCATCTTCACCTTCTTATTCAATTCCTCTTCTAATTCTGGCCCCATAAAATTTCTATCACCGACTTCATCCCAAAACGCTGGAGTCTGACACTGCTTCCCATACAATGCCTCCAAAAGGTTTCATTTGTATACTAAAATGAAATGTATTATTATAAAACAACTAAACTAAAAAAGATGATGATCCCAACTTCTCAGATAGCCTATTGAACAAGCTCGAATCATATCCTCCAATGTCTGAATCATTCGTTCTGACTACCCATCTGATTGAGGATGAAAACTAATACTAAAATTTAATTTTGTACCCAATGAAATCTGATGTTGCTTTCAAAAGTTAGAAGTGAACCTGTGATCCCAGTCAGATACAATGGAAATAGGAAATCCATGTAACCTAACAATATCTTTGAGGTACAATCGAGAAAGATAATCCAAGGACATTGTATCTCGAATAGAAAGAAAATGTGCAGATTTTTTTTGTCGATAAAAAAACCCAAATCACATTGTTACCTCGAGAAGTCAATGGTAGTTCCACCACAAATTCCATGGATTCATTCTCCCATTTCTACTCTGGCACAGGAAAAGGTTGAAGCATCCCCTTAGGTAACTTCTGCTTTTCTTTATCCTATTGACATGTCAAGAATTTCTCGGTAAAATCAACAATATCCCTTTTCATTCCATCCAACAAATAATACTCCCAAAGGTCTCTGTACATCTTATTACTGCCAAGATGAACTAAAAATGGTGAACTATGAGCTTCATACAAAAAATCCTTCTTCGATAGAGAATTACAGGGCACACACAAACCTTTTCCTAATCTTAAAACACAGTCTTTATCAAGGTTAAATTCTGGAAACATACCCATTTTAACGAATTCTACCTTTTTCTGTAGCTCATGGTCTTCCATATTTGCTTGCTTAAATCTGTCTGATAATGATTTCTACACTGAAACCTGAAACAAAATAGAGGTATTTCCTGCACCAACAACTTCTAATTAAAAATTCATCAAATCATTAATCAAGGGATCATGTTCCAAACATAACATGGTTAATGATGCATGATGTTTTCGACTCAAGGAATCTACCCTTTAATTTCTTTTCCATGATGGTAATTAATCGTGCAATACTAATCCTTTATCAATTAAAGACATCTTCTCTGCCTCATTTTTAATTCCATCTGAGTGAATATATAATTCAGACATTTATAGTCAGTATATATTTGACATTTGGCTCCGTATAAATGATTCCTCCAAATTATCAAAGCAAAAACAACATCTACCAACTCCAAATCATGTTTATAATAATTTAACTCTTGAGTTTTAAGTTTTCTTGAAGCATAATCAATTAACTGATCATTCCACATCTAAACAAAACCAAGTCTTTTCAAAGAAACATCACTGTAAATGATAAACTCACTATTTCATGAAGTCAAGGCCAAAAATAGAGCCTTCACCAATCTCTTCTTCAGTTACTCAAAACAAATATCACATTATTCTATCAATAAAAATTAACCCATTTTCATGTTAACATAGTTATCGGGCTAGATAACCGTAAAAGGTTCTTGACAAACTGTAAGAAATAACCTGCTAATCCAAGGAAACTATGAATCTCTCTTACATTTTTGGGTCTTGGACACTCATAAACCTCTTTGGTTTTGTTAGGATCAACTATTATTTCATCCTTATTTACAATGTTCCCAAGAAAAGAAATATTTTGCAACAAAAAATGACACTTGTTGAATTTTCCATACATTTTCTTTTCTTTTAAGGTTTTTAAAACAACCCTTATATGTTTTTCATGCTCTTTATTATTAGAAAATACAATAACGTCATCAATAAACACAACCAAAATCGTATCCAAGAACTCATTAAATATTCTATTCATAAGATTCATGAATATAGTAGGTGCATTAGTTAACCCAAATGACATAACAAAAAAATCATAATGCCCATATCTAGTACGAAAGGCTATTTCAGGATTTTATCCTCCTTCACCTTTAGCTGATGGTATCCGGATCTTAATTCAATCTTGAAAATTTATTGAAATCCCTGAAGCTGATCAAAAAAGTCATCGATGTGAAGTGATAGATACTTGTTTTTATTAGGGATATTATTCAAATATCTATAATCATTTGAAAGTATCATAGAACCATATTTCTTTTGAACAAAGAAAACATGAGCTCCCCAGGGTGAAGTCCTAGGACGAATGAATCCTTTACCAAGAAAATCCTGCAACTGATTTTTTAATTCTAGAAGTTCTATTTGAGCCATATGATATGGGGTTCTTGATATTGTCTTAGCATTAGGAATTAAGTCAATTGTGAATTCGACTTCTCTATCATGTATGAAATCTGGTAACTCATCAGGAAAAATATCAAGGTATTCATTTACCACAGGCACATCATCAATCTAAAATTTTCCTTTGTTTTCAAAAATATGAGAAAGATAACTTTCATTTCCATCTTTCAATATTTTCTCAGCTTCTTGATATGTTATCAATTGTATGGGTTCTTTCTTATATAAAAACTGAAACTCTTTAGGAAAAACAATTTCTTTATCTCTACAGCCAATCTTAGCATGATAAACAGAAAGCCAATCCATTTCCATAATAACATCAAACTCGACTAGGGGTAAAAAAAATAAGGTTTGCAGGTAAATTCTTTCCACATACCACAATATAAAGATTATTCTAATTCATCTTTTCTATAATATTTTCCCTTGGTGTTTTAACAACAAGTTCTGGTCTCATTTGTAGAGGTGATATTTCCAATTTACATGAAAATTTCAAAGAAATGATAGAATGTGTAGACCCTGTATCGAACAAAACATTAGCAAAATATGAGTAAACAAAGTACCTGATACAACTTCATTAGATGGACCAATATCTATTTAGGTATTCACAAAGGATCTCACTACACCTTTCTTCTTATTGTCTAACTTCTTTTCATCATTTGAATCTCTCATTGTGCATGCATTTCTATAATGACCCATCTCTCCACATTTAAAACCCTTTATAGTTTTCTTACCAGGATTAGTCTGTGGATTATTTTCATTACAATATTGGACCATATTTCCAAACATACAACATTTAAAACCATTCCCATTTTTGGTAATACATTCACCAGGGAGCTTCTTGCCTCACTTTTCACAAACTGAAAACTAGATTTTATTACCATCATATATCTTTTGTTGATTCTAAACCATCACTTTCCATTTGGTCATCTTCTTCTCCATGTTGATAAAATTCACGTGACGATCAACAAACTCCCTCTCTACCCTCTCAACACATCGAAAAAATTTCTCATAACTTTGGAATTCAAAGGAGGCCAACACCGTTGGATACCTTGGATTCAGTCCTGGGTAAAAGTGGTTGATTTCGCTATTAAGATCAAAAATAAGATTTGGAGCATTCCTCGCCAGTCGGGTGAATTTTTCTTCATACACAGCTACAAAATCCTCCTCCATTTTCTTCAATTCAATGAATTTATTCACCATCCTATTTCACAACACCTTAGGAAAATATTTTTCAATGAAAATAATTTTAAATTCATCCCACTCTAAGGCGTAAAAATCCTCTCTATCTCTGATATTTCTTACCATTGAACACCACTGATCATCTTAACCACAAAAAAGATAAATGTAAAGACATACCTTTTGATTGTTTGAACACCCCATAACATAAAATATATTTTCTTGGGCTTTAATCCATCCTTCAGCCGCTACTGTGTCAAAAGATCCATTGAAAGCAGGAGGGTGTTGTCTCATAAAATGTTACATTATTGTCATGTTCTGTTATGGTACCTCTAGTTGTTCTCTTTCATGGATTCTGCCACTATTTATTTCTTGTGTTGGATGAGACATTACTATCACAAACTGTTCGGTTCCAATCCCAACCATTGGGGGCTGCAGATTCGGAAGGATGTCATTATGTCAGTGCGCCTCCTCCTTAGCTTCCCTGTTTCTTCTATGGAAAACCATTTGGAACCAACATATCTTAGTCGAAGAAACAAGGTAATCTTTAAATGGTATATAATATCAAATTAACCATACAGGAAAAAACATTTAGGGTATTATATTAACATTATCCTAACCCCAAAATTTATCTAAACCATCCTCTAATACCAACTATACGGACTCAGCCTTATTACATTACGTAATATTGAATTTAATCAAGAAATCACTTAATTTCACATTAATGATACTTTAAATTTTAGATATTTAGATAATTGGTACATAATACATTCCTAAAATTACACATTATTACAAAGTGGATACCCTTAAAAAAGTATTCATTTCTTGAGAAATATAAAACATTTCACATAAAAAATGATTTCTATGAAAAATATTCAAACATTTAACATAGATTAAGTATTTTTATTACACATCCTTATAACCTATGAAAATCATTTAAAAACATGTGATTATCACAAATATATCAATAAGGGATATAAAAAGAAGGAAAGAAAACATTAGTGCCTGAACTTGTGTAACATATGAAATCATTTTCAATAGACAAACCAGTCACCCATATATATTTAATTTGTGAAACACGATATTTACACAAGATCCACACAAACCTAAGAAAATAAATATAACCATAAATGTATCTCGGGACATTACTTACATAATATTGTAACCCTCTTGGCTACCTTATAATTTTTAACCCTTATGGCGACCTTAAAATTTGTGTAAACATCGTAGTTACACATGGAGTAACCATACAAACAACCTACAACATACACATAAAAAATTAATTAGAGGGAAATATAGGTCCCACCATTCTTCAAAAACAATTCCCAAGAACCAAAACATAATCATAAAATATGAATAATTCCAGAAAAAACATTGCTTTGGAATTTCATAGAACAGAATTTTAAAAGAGGATTTTAAAAGAAAATCCCCTTATAAATATCATACTATTGAATATAGGATTCATAGAGTCTATGAAATATGTATATAAAATATAAATAAATGTAATAAACATAATATAAACAAAAATCATCACACAAACAATTTTATTACCACAAAAATGACGAAGTAGAAGGTTAACCCAAAGAATGGAAATCAGGTTAAGAATTTCCTTACCTCAGGCTTCCCATACTTAAAACATGTTTAAACATACTTTATAATGGTTAAAAGAGTGTTTTTAATATCTTAATGAAACATATACATATTTATAATACCTTATATTTTCATTTTATTACATCTAATCACTGTTTAATTGTTTGTATTTTGTTCCTTGCACTGTTTTGTGTGAGTTCTTTACATGGTTTCCATGATTGGTTTATGATGGATGTATTGTCAATTAGAATTGAAACTCCAAAATTGTAATGGAGTGGTATTTAGATATATCCATTTCCATAAATTATTCCATTTATCATTTTTAATTATTACATGAGGATGATTGACATGTTAAAACATTAATGATGTTCGTTTATATCATTTTAGTGGTTCTTTGATAATAACGACCCCATTTTGATTTGTAAATTAAAACCATGTGTACAAAATAATTACAGAACCATGGATGAGACATTATATTTTTGTTATAACCTGTTTCAACCATAAAAATGGTTTCATGAATATTCTTAAAGGAAATAAATGAAATTGAAATCACATCATCCTTGATGTCAATAAATCGACACATCACGGACAGTTTTTAAAATCCTTGAATAAGTGTGATAGGAGAAGAAGAATGATGATAAATTTTATATTATCATGATAAATCCATGATATATAAGATTAAAGAGCATTCATTCCCTTTGGATAAGAGGATTTGGGGAAAGAAGAAGAAAATAAATGAGCTTAAAATAAAAGAAGAGTTGAGAAATCCCTTATGAAATTTTGGCATCCTAACGGCGTCGCTCAAAATTTCATTAATTTTTTATGCGAGAAAAGGGTCCCCTCATCATTATAACATAATATGGGATGTAAGGGGGTGTATAATGGAATATTACAACATAATTCAAAGGTAATTAAGAGAATAACATAAAATGAAAGAAAAGAAAGAAAACAAAAGAGGATGTTTACCTCTTGATCTCTACTCCATTAGATCCTTTTTAAGGCCTTGGGTTTTGGCCTTTTGGTGAGACCAGGTACTCTAAGATGTGGGGACGAGACTTGGGTGGAGTATTGGGTAGAAATTAGGTAAGTTTAAAGTCTTTATTGGAGTGGGAGGAAGAGGCAAATTATGGTCGTATTTATTGTGGAGGCGAGGAAGTATTTTACATTATTATAATTTTTTAGCTCAATACTTTAAATAGTCTTAATTCATGTGACCCCAAAGAGTAATAATGGCATGTGAGTTTGAAAGATGTGAGCTTAAATCAATTATGATGTCATAAATAGTGTATTTAAATGAAAATTTGAATATATAGTATTCTACCGTATTTCACTATTCATTTAATATTCATGAATTTTAGGAAAATCCCAATAAATCACCCTTACCATTTTTTGACATGTAGATTTCAAAAATGAAGTCAATTTTTTTAAAATTATTTTCTAAATATCATTAATTTATTTTTTAAATAAAATCATACTTGATTCGAAAATTAATAATTCAAAACAATAATTGCTTTTATATCACATTAAAAAAGTAATCAAGATGTCATTATCTTAAATCCTTAAGAAAATAAAATAATAATACAATTTACTTTTCATTAGGTTCATATTACTATTCATATATACTATTCATAAGGTGATGTTACAATTCATTAAAAAACTAGTTGGTTCCATTAGACTCCAAATAACATACTAAACAAGATTGTAGATTACTATTTTTAGAAATTCCAAATATATAAATGGAAAAATTATTTTTAAATGCAAGTTATCAATATCTACATAAAAAAAATTCATGCATTTCAAATTATATTTAAAACCTCAGGGTGTTACAAAATGGAAATGGATTTTTAGGAAATATTTATCTGGGATTGGTAAATAAAAAGGGATTAAGGTGAGTGAATATGTGAGGTGAGGAAGTTCACTTTTATAATTGAGAAAGAGTGGCATTTTTTTCAACACACAAAACTATTCAATAATTTGAAGTCACTCTCAACCCAAGTACCATAAAAATTGATAATTAAGTGATTTTATGGAATATATGTTTTATCCAAACATCCATAAAAACATTTTTAAACACTTTATTCCATAGCCATTAATTTTACTTAATTTTACCATTTTAGTTTTCACCATGGTAACAAATTTTTATTTATTACCTAGGTGATTTATCCCTTAAGACTAAAAAATGAGTATTATTATATAATATAATCCCTTGGATCATAAATTTTATATCTAATTTATTAAATAAAAATACTATTTGTGTGGAAAATTAATTTTAACCCAAGTACATGTAATGAAAAAAATCTTTTTTTAACATTAACCATGATAGTTATTATTATTTTGCAATTTTTACTATTCATTTTGACTAAAAAATTAATAAAACTCGTTAAATAATATTAATTATTATTATTAAAAAAAAATTAATCCACTTTACCAAATTAAATTCATATAACGAAGAAATAACATTTTACCAAGGAAAAAGCCCTCAAAATTAAAAACAAATTATATCAAAATTCAGATTGAAATTTATAAGAATGAAATAAATTGGGGTAATAATAATATAATTGAACTATTTTTACAATTATAAAATTTTAAGATAATATTTAAATTTGTAAATAATTTAAATGGAAAGAAATGTTTTAAATAAAATAAGTTTTTTTACTCTTCATCAAATATTAAAATTTAAAAAAAAATTACCAAAATTTATCCTTAAGATAATATTTAAATTTTCATTCCAATAATTAATTTAATTTTTTAAAATAATTTTTTTCCAAAATATAGATTTTAATTTTAAAAAAAGTCTGAAAAATAAGACGAACCATATTTTTAGAAAAAATAATGTTTTGAAGGATAAAAATACAATTATTCATATCTCATTCCTAGAAAAAATATTTTATGAATTATAAAACATTTGATTAAATATTAAATAAATTTTATTAAAATTATTCTTTAATAGTGATGAAAATATTTTATTAAAATAAAAATAGTTTGTGTGCATAAAAATAGTTTTTCTGAAAAATGGTTCTTTTACATTCAAATGATTTTTTTTATAATTCATTGATAGCCAATGAATTTATTTTATAAATTTCTACATTATATAATTTTTATCATTTTGTTATTACAATTCATACTATCCTATCCAATTTTAATGAAATAACTATCATATTAAATGATAATATTTTAATAGTATATCCTAGTTCATTTGAACTCAGTGTTGCATGTAACACAAGCTTTCAAAAAATTAACTTTATTTGAATAAAATAGTTTCCTCAAATCTTGGAGTGTTAGCAGAATCCTTATTTAAAAATAAGTATTCAAAATATACTAAAAAAATTTCACACTTGAAACCCATTTAAGAATTTCATATGTAGTATTCTTCTTCTTAACCTGAAGTAATAGAAACATAATAAGTGTAAGATCAAAATATATATATGGAATAACAATAAAAAATTCATGAATAATATATCCAAGGATAACGTAAATATAAAAATAATCACAAGGAAAAAAACTAATTTCAAAATGATGTAATGAATAATTATGGACATCATAAATATATCATCAAGTCCTCATGCCACGACAACAAACATAAATAGGTAAGGTTTACACCAAATTTCTAAGAATGTTTGTATTCTGAGACTTAGAGATGCATTTAGTTGCGATAAAATTTCTTTCCCCACCCGTCACTAATTAATTATTATAATTCATCATATGATGGAAATAACAAAAAATACAACACCTAACCAACATGCCTCAGTATTCAACAAACATTTTTGTTGAAAAAACAAGTAAATGGATTTTCAATATTTCCCCACTCAATAGATAAAATAGCTTTCTTAGTAGACACCCTTAAAACTAACACTATACAAAGTAATGGGTAAATTGTTATGTAAATACTAGAAAAAATAATATAGAAATAGTGTATGTGATATAGAATATATCCATGAAATTAAATAATATAGGAATTAATGAGTGAAAAAGGTCCAGTGGGATATAAAGAGTGATAGAGAAAATAACCCTTAAAATGTGAGGTATTAACTAAAATTTTATTACAGAATTTATAGGGTTATAAAACAAAAATAACTCCAAAGGAGAAAAATATTTTAGTATTTGAGAAGAAAATAGAATTCAAATTATAAAAATAATTTTCATAATGTTTAATAACGTGGTTTTAAAAACAAACTTCTAAGTCACTTTCATAAATCCATTTCAAGGGGTGAAAAAGGGAAACTAAAAAATAATAATTTAAAAAATAAAAACATTGAAACAAAGAAAATAAATAAAGTTTTTCCATGTCATAATCTCCCCCAAGCCTTGAACATGGTCATCTAACCCCATGGGTCTCTAGTAATACCTTGGTTACCTTCCTAACACCACATAGATGATTACCCATCAAGGTCACTTATCAGACTACTAACATTCCCGATAAGCCAACGCATGTTATTTCCCTTTTCATTGTCCTCACTCACACATGCCATGAGAAATTTATCATGAGGTCACCCATAATAACACTACTCTTGGTCAATCATTCTTTTTTCGGAAGTTCTAATTAGGTAATCTCCAAAAAATGTGACTTATTGACATGGTTAATTCCATTTAGTCTTTGAATTCTCAATTTTTCAAGGATGTAACACTCCCTCCTAAAGAAAAAGCTCATCTTTAAGGACCGTGTATGTCAAACCCAGACTTTAGGATGGGTATTTGATAGAGTAACATTTTCATTACCTTACTTCCCTGATCCATGAACCTTGTCATATGAACCCATGGGACTCTTGTAATACTTTGGTTGCCTTCCTAGCACAACATAGTCTATTTACCATCAGGTTTACTTATCATACTAATGATTGTACCCATAATATGAAACACGTTATTTCAGTGTTATTTTTCATTAATTGAACACACCATGGGAATATTCCTATGAGTTCACCCTTCCTAACACTACTCCTATCCAAGAATGATTTATTTTAGAGTTATAATTAGTTATTCTCTCAAAAATAATAGTGCGCCTTTTTGACATTGGTAGTTCCATTTAGTCTTTCATGTATCAATTTTCATAAGGTGTTAAACTAACACCCCAAACTAAATTTTTCTTATTTATTTTTTATTTATTGATGTGTATTCCTATACATGAGTTCTAGATTGAAATTATACATATTTTCATAGTTTTTTATTACATTACATGGAACAAGTTTAGTAATAAGCATGAGGGAACTTTATGAGTGACCTTTAGTTTTTAACTGACTTTTTTATCATGGTCGTAACATGGTTTTTCAAATAATGTGTCCAAACCATGGGGTTCTTCTTGTGTGTCCATTAAGGGGTGCCCAGTTGACGTATATTTTGGTAAACCATGAAATATACACAATTTTTTTGAAAATTGAGTTTTAAAAAATTACCCTTCGATTTTAAAACCCCAAGAAAGGTCTCTCCATCCCCACTCACATGGTTCCCTAAGGAGGAGATCCCTTGGAGATCCCCCCTCACCTATATTTAATTTTTAAATCTTCATCCTCAATTTTATGGCGAATAATTCAAGGTAGGGATATTTATTTCTCTCATCTCCATTTTCTGTTATTTTTTCTATTTCTCTTTCTTTGTTCTCAGTTTGATGAAACCCTTGGGGTTTTAACGAGAAACCTTATCATTATTTATTTTAGGGAGTCTGGATTGGTCTATGGGTCTTGTTCTCCCATATTTTGGAGTTTTTTTTACATTTATACTTGGTTGAGGTAGGTGTTTCCATGTTTTCCTTTTTTTAGTATTACATGTATAGTTAATATTTCCAATTATATTTTCCCTTTGAAATTATACATGTTATATATATATGTGTGTTCTTTCAATATTTTCATAAAATTATATTGGTGATTTCAAGGAGTTTTTTAAAATTATAATTGTTTTCACATGAAAATTTTATTTTATTTTATGGGTTTATTGCTTGGTATTTCAACATTTAAGACATTAATGTGGATTTCAAATCAATCATGTGATGTTTTATAGTTATACATGTTTTGATGTTTATAAACATATTTGGTAACATTTTTTTTGTTATGTTTACCTTGTTTTGTTATATTTAGTGCTATCAAAGTGGGGTTATCCTTTAGTTTAAATGTTTTTCTACGATTATATGAATTCAATATAGTTTCTATAAATGGATTTTAAATTTAAATTTAGTAATTGATTAAAAAGACTCATTTGGATCCATGAAAATATATTTTTTAAGTGGTGATAGTTTTGAAGTGGTTTCTCAAAAGATGTCTCGTTCAATAGCGAACTACATATATGTGATTTGGTTGATGATGTTGCTACATATATTTTTAGTGGTATTTCATGAGGGGTTATTGAGAGGTTAGATAATGATGATTTCAAAATAATGGTTTCCCCACCTCTTGATACATAATTTATGGGGATCTTAGGAATCTTAGTGATAGGTTGATATACTATTACTATCAAGTCCTAATGAGATAGAATTGATCCCCACGGTATGGATATACCTACAGGACTTGGGGGATTTCCACCAATGATGATAGGTTAGAGTGGTTGAGAGGTTATAGACTGAGAATGAATCAATAGGTTTTCATATGGTTCCACTGGAGTACGTCTAGGTTCATCTCACAAGATGTATAAGAATTTCCAATGATTTTATGTCCTTTACTATTTATTTTTTATTGCCATTTTTTCTTTTATTGTTCTCTCACGATATATTCTATTGATTCCACATTTAAATTCTGTTTCTACTATACTTTTACCATTCACCAATGGTTCTTTTGTTTCATTATTACTATCACTTTAGAACTCTAATATTGTTATTCTTTTTAATGATTTGAATCATTTATTCATATGATGTTTTTCTTTTTGGTTAATTTCAGGTACCTTTATTGTCGATTTGGGTGGTTGGTGATATTGAGTATTTTAAAAGGATTGTTTTAAAATAGATAATTTAATAAAGGTTCTAAATGTTATTTTAAATCATTATTTTATTATAAAATTATTGTTTTTGAGAAATATCATGGTTGTTTTCTTAAATAATTAAAAACTTATTTTGCACTTGTATTTGGGAATATCATTTATGCTATGTTTTCTAGAAGGAAATTCATGGACTCTTATTGATTACATACTAGGATGTTTTCCCAACACTTTACTGATGATACTTGATAGGATTAGAACCAATTTTTTAGGTTCAAGTTATGGAATGGGATCGTTTATGGAGAGAGATAGTTTGGGTGATGGATGGAGAACATAAGGTCACATAGAGATAATGTCTGTTATTTTTAGTTTTGATTTTTTAGTGTGAATGTATCTTCTATGTTAGCCCTACATTATTTTGGTTACTGTCTTTATTCCAATATCGTTGTGTTTTTATTTTTATCTTGTATGGATTTGTATTCTACATATTTTTTATTTTATTTGTTAATATTTTCTCAACTACTTGATTTTTTCACATGGATATTTGATGTATGAAGTGGAAAAGCCACAATTTTGGGTGGAAGTTCTACATTACTTATTATTGTTTGAGAAAAACCATTCCTGTCATGTTCACTTGGATTTATTTTTCCTCTATCTTCATATCATGGGGATCAATAACACCCCTCAAGCCTTATTGTATGCTAGATTAAGTGTTTGGATTAGGGGTGGCTTGGAATGGTTCATGACAAAAAAATCCAGAGTATCATTTATTATTTTGGTGTGTACAATTGATTAGATTTAGAACTATTAGAACTTGCGAGGTGGGTATGGAAAGATTCTAGTTAACTATTACCTATTATTTTCCTTGGGTTTCCATGGTATTTTAGGTTGTAAGTATTGGATTTCGAGATTCTTTTATTTATTATTGGTTTTTTTGTTTATATTAGTGGTGATTTATGTTATATTTGTGTTTTATATGTTGTTAAGAAGAAAGAAGTACATAGTTATCCGTCATATTTTATAAAACCGTGTAGATCACGTGCATATGGTTATATGTATCCTCTCAATGATAGTTGCACAATTTATTCATGTTCTACCAAACCATGCAATCAAACCACGAATAACCACTAGACTCCTTTGTAATTTTTATATTGAGATCCCTTTGATCCAAATTTCCTTGGGTTTTGTGTATATGTTATTTGGAAATGTTTAACAAAGAGTTAAAAAGTTTATTTTTGGTATTAGTATTTATTCTGATGAAATTTTTTGATGGAAACTCGTTCTCAAAAAGGTGAATGTTAGTTTTTTAAAATTAATATAGAATATTTATAAGATTAGTATCAATAAAATTAATTTTTAATTTTTTTAAATGTTTCAAATTATTAAAATATGGATTTTTGAAATAATTTCATGTGGGAAATTAAATATTCAAACTAAAGTGTAATGTTTAAAGTAGTTTTCAAATATATATTTTTCGATTTTGAATCTAAAGAGTGATGATTTCAAATGATATGAAAAGTGGAATTTTCCAATTGTACTTATTGATTTTGATTTATTTTTATGGTTTATTATTTTTAATTGATATTTATTTCTATCTGGGTAAGATTTTTGTTTAAATTTTTATTTATTGGGTTATGTGATTTAAATTTTTATTTAGAGTATGCCTCCAAGAATAGTCTTAAGAGGTCATAAACAAATTGTACCTCAAAATTTCAATGTTTCCATTTTAGTTATAAACTCAACCAAGACTCCAATTATTGTGGTGGTGTTTTAATATTATCACTATTTTTCTATATTTTGGGGTGATAAAGGTATGAAAGAGTTTGTATAGTGACTCATAAAATTTGTGTAAGACATTAGGTTCTTGGGATCTTCTGAATATTCTTAGAGTGAGGGTTATTATAGGTTAGTTTAAAGTATCAATCATGGATCAATGTTGGGTGATCATTTGAAATCAAACTCAAGTTGAAATGACGTTATAATTCCATAATATCATGTTTATTTACTGGTTCCTTCCTAAGTAAGTTAAGGCAATGAAGGTAGTGGTGTTCAAGAGTCTCTAGTATGGCCACCAAACAATGAAGGTGTACATAGGCTATTTCAATGAGCCAATTACCTATTCTTATGAGATAGTATTTAGTCATTCAATGAAAAGTCATATGTTCTTAAGGTACTTAGTTGAAATCTTTTTTCAGATTATATTCATCTAGAATATTCTTTTTTAGGACATGGTCGATGAGGTCATTATAGTAAATTTGGTTTCTAGTGTGGAACCAACGATGGTTTGAAACCATATATATTTTATATCAAGTAAAAGTTCCCCATTTGACGGGGATTTAAAGATAAAGAAACCTATTTTGGGAGGATCTTCCTCTCTTATTGTTGTTTTCTCTAAAAAGAAACAATCCATTGTGTGATTTTATTATGGCCAATTTGGGCATTCCATGCCCTCCAACTCAAGTATTCATAGGACCTGTCACCACTATGGTCGGTTATTACCCCTTAATAAATTTTTAAAATGGAATAATCATATTGGGAATAAATACTTTACTACCATTAAATTTTTTATATTGGTTCCTCCTTTAATTGTAAGAGGCATTCCTTTCTATTCCCCTTGTTTTCTTTGATATTTTAGTTTCTATATTGCTATTAATTCTTATCTCTAGTCAGTATTTTGGGAATTCCCTACCTGGTATCTATTTTGGGAGTTAATTTATGAATCGTTTAGATTATGATATGTCTCTAGGTAGAAGTTTTAATGAATTCTTTTGGTTTTAATTCAGAATTTTTTTCATTTGGTTAACCTTAAAATTGGTTTCATCCTTTTGACCTTCACGTTAGTGAAATTCTTAAATTGTGGGGAAAAACATTGTGTGTCCATAAATATTGGTATTTTAATATATCTACTTATTTTATGGGTAATTGCTTCTAGTTTTTAGGATATTTTAAATTGTTTTGGGTGAATAGAATTTTATGTAGTCTGGAAATTATCATTCAGGCGATTCCTTCCATTTGGTAGGTATTCATTTGTGTGGTATTCATCCTTGGACTCAGTGGATTTCATAGGGAAGAAGTAAATATGGTGGAGGGGGTGGAATTTTTACACCCCATCCATTATTTATCATATTGTTTTGATTATGGATTGATTTTTATTCTTTTATTTGAGTTCAGTTTGAATTTAATCAAATATTTATTTTTTTGGACCTGTAGTATAAGGTGCAAAATTAGTACTAACCATGCAGAAACTATATGATTGACCTAGAATTTTAAATAAACCAGTTTTTCATTACCAGTGCATAGTTTTTCAAACAGTGTGGCTAAAACATGTATATCTTCTAGTTTATTTAGTAAGGGGTTCATGGCTTCACATATTTTGGAAAACTATGGGTCCAAATCATGATGCTTGCCAATTGTTTTAACAACTTGAGTTTTCTAAAAATTCCCCTCTGATTTTAATACCACAAGTACGGTCTCTCCTTCCTCATTAAATTAACACCCTAATAGGGATGTGCCTTTTAAATTCCCCCTCCATTTAATTCATTTTTTTGGATCTCCTTCCTCAATTTCATAGTGAATCCATTAAGGTAAGGCACTTTTCTTATTTCAAACACATTTCACCATTATAAACACCCTTTCTATTACCAAAGTATCTTATTAGATAAAACCTATGGTGGGGTTGTGACAAAAAAATATTGTGATTGTTTAGGTTTTATGTGATTATTGGTCCTTGAGTCTTATTATTCTTGTATTTGAGAGGTTCATTACGTTGGCACATTGTCGTGGTAGGTATTTCCATGTTTTCCATTTTACAAACATTTTTATTATGTTTAATCTTTTCAAAAATATTTTCTATTTGAAATTATATATGTTATATATCCATGGGTATGTTTGGTGGGTATTCATAAAAATAAGTTAGTGATTTAAAGGTTTTTTCCATATTGTTATTGATTTCACATGGAAAATTTATTTGTATTCAAGGGGTAGTTTCCCGAGATTTCACTATTTTTGTCTTTAATGTGGGTTTTGAATCATTCATATGATTTTTAACGATTATATATGTTTATGATACTTGTATAATTGTTTATTAATTTTGTAACATTATGTTTTCCATGTTTAATTTTCTTTAATGGAGTCAAAATGGGGTTAACACTTATTTTCATTGTATTTCTAAGATTGTATGCTTTCTAAAATGTTTTCATAAAGGTATTTCAAAGTGAGAATCAATAGTTTTTTAAAATGGATCCTTTATCTCCATGAAAATCATTTTTTATGGTTTAAGCAAGTATTAATGTGGTTTCTCAAATGATTTTTTGGTTTAATAATGAACTATATATAAATATATTTATTTATTTATTTATTTATGATATAGTTTTTGATGTGGTCACATATGTTTTTAAGGGATCACATATGGGAGTTTCAATAGGTGGTATAAGGCTGACATAATTATATACGTTATGCTACAAATTTTCCAATAATTCATGAGGATCCTATAAGACTTGGTAATAGTTTATGAAATGAATACAATGTGGTCTCGATGTGATAGACTATATCTCCCTAGAGTGGATTCAACTAGGCCTTGGGGGAGTTTAATTAGTAAGTCTAGGTTTGAGAAGTATGAATGTTATAGAATGTGAATGCATTGATATGTTAGAAAATGGTTCCACTCAAGTTCATCTAGGATAGTCCCATAAAATTTGAAAGAATTTACCATGATATATTGGTATTTACTATTTCTTTTTTACTAAACTTATTTCTTTTATAGTTCTCGCATTATATATTCAACTAGTTTAACTTTTATATTATATTTTTATCATACTTATACCATTTATTATTACATCATTTGTTTCATTATTTTATTGTAATTAGAACTATACAGTTGTTTCATGTTTTTATTAATTCAATTCATTTATTCAGTTTATGTTAAAAAAAATTAAATTTTGGGTTTCTTCAGTGTCGTTCAGGTTGGTTATTAAAACTGAGGATTTCCTTATAGGTTTTTATGCTTATACTCTACCTACTAATAACTAGTTGACCCATATTTGGTTTACAGGTTTAGGTTCAGTTATTGTATCTCTTGTGGATATAGATTTTTTATTGATATATGGATACCAAAAGTCACATAGATACCATGAAGGAATTTTTTGGTTTTTATTTTGTATCATAGATGTATCAACCATATTGGACCCCTTTTATTCTAGGTTTTATCTCTGTTCCACCTTCTTTGTGTATTTATTTTGATTTAGTAATGGATATGTATTCTCATTTAATTTCTATATTTTTTATTGTTTTCGTATCTACTTACTTTTACTATTCTTGAGTCTCTATTTTTTGGAATATTCTTATCATAATTTTTGGTGTAATTTTCATGTCCCTTCTTATTTATAGGTATAAATTATTCCAATCATGTTCGCATTGATTTCCTTGGAACGTTCCACCAATTCTTTGGGATTGGGAGATCCCCTTACCAATTGATGCAAGCTAGCTCAAGTTTGTAAATCTGTGGTGGCCTAGAATAGTTGGTGAAAAGTTAAAAATAGTAAATGTGAAGTGAATGATACAAATATATACAAGTGGAATTAAATCACTTAATTTATCCTATAATACATTAAAATTGATTTTTTTAAAAAAATTAAAAAATGGGAATGTAAATTACTTTGAAAAACTATGAAAACATGAAGATAAAGCCTCATTAAGAAAAATGATTTTAAAATAGAGAAAAAATAAATCTTATTGTAAATGTTAATAATGAGATTCTTCTCACAATCTTACAAAGAAATAAAAAAATATCCTTGCGCAAAATGTTAAAAAACCTTTATAAAATTTGTAAATAAACTCATATGAAACCAAACAATTACATTAATAAATTGTTAAAGTTTAGAGAATAAAATGATAATAATAATATAATGTATATGGATATTGGGGGAAATATTTCAGGCCATAAAGAAGAGACAATGATGAGTCCACATACAATAAACAATTTGTTTAAATTGTAGAAAAAAGGGAGGTTAATTTTAAAAAATAATTTTAAACACCATAAAATAAAAAGGTAATAAAATATAATATAATCTTAGGGTGGAATAGACTAAACATAGAAGGATGATGTTCGAGAATAAATATTGTACCTCGAAGAATGGAAATTAAGTTAACAACAACCCTTACACCGTGGGTAATGAATCAAAAGAAAGGGAATAAGTAAAACATGAATGGAAGTGAAACTCAAAAAAATAAAAACTGATTTAATAAATAACAATTTAATATGGAAGTATTTACACCTTATCGAAGTAAATTTGTTTATAATAATAAATATGTCGAGATGAATAGAAATTGAGACAATGAAACCTTGCCTTAAGTCCAAAACCACTTGGTCCATGTGTCTAACCACTTAAAAAATAAAATAAAATTTATTAGAAAATTTATTAAGAACATTTTTCATATACATTTAATTTTTTAATTCCAATTTATTATAATATGTTATTCATTTATATTAGGGTTTTTTCTCACTTCAACTACTTTTATTTTTCAATAAATTCCACCAAAAATGCTTTGGAATAATGAATGTGGCCAAACGAGTTATAAAATAGTTCATAGTCTATAGAATTTTATAAATATATTTTCTATATCATTATAATATAAAAAATTATGCAGTTCAATGTGATTACGATACTAGATTTAAATTATAAAAAGTGTCTCGGTATATTCATTTTAGGTGGTTATTATTTACATTGACCATTTATTGTTATTATTATTTATATAATTCATAATTTTTATTTCTATAATATTAATTATTTAATAATTATAATATTTATTCATTAAATCCAATTTTATATTTGTACATGTAAGGTGGTGGTGAAAAATGAAAAATGTTTCACATTGAAACGGTAATCCAACTATAACAGAGGAGGAATTTTCATTTTTAAATGGTTTAGAAGAAGATAAGTGATGGATATTCCATCAATATAATAACATTTTATAGTAATTATCATAATTATTTCATTATATTAGGATGGGTATAATATATTTTTAGGAGGTGGAAGAATAAATAAACATGAAAAAACTCGATTAAAATAATTACCTCTTCCTTTAGTAACCTCTTCTAGACCACTCCTAAAGCATTCATAGATTATTATTTTGGTGATTCTAAAACATTAAAGACATGGAAAACATGTATGGGGAGTGTTTTGGTATATTTTTATCAATATTATATACTTTAGGGGTGAGGATAATTTGGGTTGTGATAGGGTCCTTTCATAGCCGAGAGAGGTGGTATTTTGGGAAATATAAATTTCTTCATATTAATAGAGATTCCATATTCAAGTAAAGTGGATAAAAAATTTATAATTATAGGTGAAACCAAAATTTATGTTTGATAAATTCTCTTATACACCCATTTGGAGTTGATTTTTTTTGTGATATTTTGAGACATTACCTCTTGATTTAACATTTTTTCCTCATTTTAACATTTACTGTGGTGACTAAATTCCACCATGGTAACTTATTTTTATGACCAAAAATGAAATTGAACATATTAAATAAATTGTGAATGTTGATTAAAAATATGAAATTCAATTTACTTGATTAAATTTCTAAATGTCATAAAAATTAATTTTAATATAATAACACAAAATGGGGGAAATAATTTCGAGAAAAACAGATTTTCATAAGAATAAATTAAATTTATTCTTATTCCTAGCGACATAAAAATAATTATATGAGTTTTATTTTTTATATATGTAATATCAATAACCTTCAATAAATTTAACAATAAAAATGATTAATTTAGTTTATTATGATAAAAATACATAATATATAAAAGAATACACTTCTTTAAAAAAAATAGCTATTTTAAACATCAATTGATTTTACTCCTAGTTTTTAAAATTGATTACATATTTATTACTAATTAATAAACACAATTGTATAAGATATTACAATTTAAATTTATTTTAATGTTATGTTTTATAAAAATTCCAAATAATTATACAGAATGTTAGATTAAAAATTATATTTTTATATTATCCTATCTTATACAAAAAAACCATTATGTTTTTTATAGAATATAAGGGTAATATAAGAAATTTTGGTCATCACAGGTGTTCATTTGGATAGAATGGATCTCATAATAATTTATATAAGCTGGAAATTCTTTTGTAGAAGACTTTTCTTAAGTCATTCTTTTTAAATATCAACTTGGGTTTGGTCTAGAGGAAATCCTAGTGATATTATTTTATCTCCAAGATCAAAAAACAATCCTTATAATAATGAATCCTAGTAATCAATTCCACTTCATATAATTTCTATATATAATTATTAATATATTTTTATTTATTTATACTTCTTATTCAAAAACTACATTATTACTATAATATTTAGTACTTATATTTTTTCAAATATTGGAGGTCATTTAAGTTCAGTTTTGTGTGTTATACATGATATTCAACATTGTATAAATGGAAAAGAAATACTAAAATCCTAGGGAGTTACACATGGTGATTAATCATTCACTATGATTTATGTGATATTATTATTTTATCCAACCATTGAGGTTAAGCGGTGGTGGTGACTCATCCACCCCAAAATGGGATGTGATGTGATGGTGTTATACAATCTATCCAAAGAAGGTGTGATGGTGATTTGTTACCTATATGGAGGAGGCGTGATAGTGATATTTCATTCTCTAAGAGGATGTATGACATTGATATGTCATCTATCTAGTTGAGGTGTGACATTGATATGTCATTCACCTGGGGGATATCTGGTGGTGATGTGTCCTTCACCTATTAGATATATGGAAATGGTGTGTCATTTTACTATAATATATGCAATATATAGGTATCACTCACCTATAGGATGTATGTGGTGGTTCATTTATCACTATTGGGTTATTAATATGGTGATAACTCTCTCACACTAATTATGAGATGAGGAATAATGGTTTATTCACTCTGGAGGTGTGTTTAGACTATTGATGTATCATCCCATTCCTAAACTTCCTAAAGCATGTATGGTCATTAATTTACCTAGATTCTATGTAGTACATGGTTTAATGTGTATATCTAATTCTTGTTTTATCTTTTTTTTCATTTTGTGCATGAACTTATATATTATGTATTTCGTTAGGGACACCATTGTTGGTGTCCAATAGGTTTGTAATCACACAATTCATATTAATATCAGTATGCATGCGAACATTATAGTTTATAGAATGGGTAAGGGAAGGGTCCCATGATCAATTGATGAGATGGATGGTTATAGTAGGATATGCTATCGTGCAAGGACATAAACTATGTTTTTCAGTAATATCTATATTTTTTGTTATTTTTTGGATATCTTTTATATGATTCAACTATACATGATCCTCATTTGATGTATACTCATGTGACATTAATGTATTTTATTTTCGTTATAGTATGTGATCTTTATTTTTTATGGTTTTATTATTGATACAATTTCTTTATAATGATTTTCTATCATGTTAATTTTTTATGGTTATTTCATTAGTTTTTTCTTAGGATCATCTATGAAGGTTCTCGGTGTAGTAGAAGTGTGCAAGGTGTGATAAGGTAATTAAAATTTCATTTAATTTCAATTTCAAAGAAACCCAATAGAGGATCTTAGACATTTAGTTTATAATTATTTTATTAATATTGAATGAAATTAATTTCCTCTTCTTAGGTTTCTTTCTTCATAGTCTATTTTATTCATCTAAAATGAAACTTTTGGATATCCTTTGTAGTGCTTGTGAGGTTCCGAAGGTAAAATCCATCTTGTGGTGATCCAAATGTGCGCCTAATGATCTCTAAGAAACATTAATTAATATTTGGGATCCCACATGGAAAATTGAGTTCCTTTCATTGTTGTTTCTCCATCTCTCATTCTTCGTACATGAAGAATTATCTCTTGCATTCTCTTTCTTGAGAGGGAGATAGATGGAGTAGTCGAAATAGAATTCATCATGTGTGATAATTCTATCTTTTTTTATTTCCTACATAATAGCCATAATGGGCTATTTATTAAGGTAGGATTTAAATTAGAATATTAATTAATTTCATGTTGACCCTTAAACAATATTAAAACCTTTAATAAACCCCATTCCAAAAAATAATATTATAATTATTATTTTTCAACATGCGCCATCTTTCACAAATGATAAAAAACATTTACTATCTTGTAAATAATTATTTATCACTGGACGTACTCTTGGTATATTTAAACTCCTCAAATTATATTTAACACACAAATAAATTTTTTATACATTAATAAATATTTCATTCACATACCTTCAAATAAATATTTATTAAATATTCAATAAAATATGTAAATATATTTTTAATAACATGTTGGAGAATAAATATTTATTTAATTAATGTGAAAAAATAAATTGAATATAATTATTCTTTCATCATCATAATAATATTTATTCCATTAATTAAATTCAAATAAAATTTATTCAAGAAAAATATAAATACTAAGTGTGTGACCCTCTAGGATTAATTCTCATTGGCATTAGGTGGGCTTGCCTAAAGTCCAAGATTAATGTCTTACAACGGGTCAAGGCACCCAAGAGAAATAACATAATGTCATAATGTCAAAAAAACACATATGAATTCTCATTGTGTAATATAATCCATTTTTTCGTAATATCTCATCAAGTAGGTTCTATGATGATGTCATTAACCTATAGTCTCAATACATGTTTCTTTGATTATCTGAAATAAACACGTCGATACCCCATTGAAACAGAATTTAGGTGATAGTTATATTCCAATCAAAGGGATGAGATATCATGTAACACCCTAACAATTATTTAATAAAAACATTGTATTCAATAATATATGAAACATGCAACATAAATATTAAACAACCCATGAAATACATTTCTTTAAATTTAATCTCTCTGATTTCTTGTGGCACATGCAACCCCGAGCCTAACTAAACTATAATATAATATATTGTTACCACCATGAAATTAAATTGGAGGGTGAGGATAAAAATAAATAAATTATTAAAATTATATTTATCTATTTATTGGAATTAAAATAAGAATCATTTAAATGACAATGAAATGTTTGTAAAAATGTATTTTTTAAGATGATTTAGTCGCACTTTGCACACCTAATATAAAATTAATTTATACCAAATTTAGAAAATTAATGTAAAAAATAAACAACATTATTTGAAATTACAATATTATAATTATCTAAGGGTTAATTTTATGGATTTATAATAATTTTTTCACTTTTTGAGGAATAGTGAAAAATACTAAACATTAATTGAAAACTGCCTTTTCGTTCAAATTATTTATAAAGATAAAATATATTTTAAATTGGTATTAAAGTAAAAGTATTAAAATTATATATCTATTAATATAATATTGGTTATTTATATCATTTTCGTAATGAATATTGATATAAAGTCCTTGTAAAATTTTGAATATTTTCTCTTTAAAAACTCGCATTATCATCGCGTCTTGGATATTAATTTTAAATTAATTTTTCCAATAATTTAAATGTAATTAAGAAAAATTTATTCAATATTTTGAATCATATTAATTTATAATATATAATAAGGTTAAATTTATTTTTGACCAAAATGTATAGTGAAAATAACAAAAATAATTAATCACGGTTAAGGTAAAAATATATTTACTAGGGGATTAAACTAAAATAATAAGGGTTAAAATGACCTAAAAACTTGTATAATATCTATTTTATTAACATATTTATACCCTATAATGTCTAAGTATTTTTAATACTCTATGTTTTACCATTTTTCATTTGAAAAACGTGGGTACACCTTTTTCTTTTCAATGATTACAAATGTACCACTCAGCTAACATATAAAAGGCCACCTCCTACCCTATCATCTTAACACATTAATAACCTTTGGCTTATCCAATATAATATCAAAACACTTCCAAAATTTCTTCCTATTATCCTATAATCCTTATTATTTGTTTAAATCCAACCTAGGAAGGATTTTGGTGTAATGTTATAGAGGTTACTTGTGGAAGAGGTAACTTTATTCAAAGAGTGTCTTTATTTTATTTCATCCTTCAAATTATTAAATTTTTATTAAAACATATGTATATTATAACCTCACTATCTTACATATAATGAGATGTTTTTACGTTAATGTAATGATCAAAACCCATCTCCACTTCCATAAAATGGGCTACATAATCAACATTCATGTGCATGATGAACTACCATCTCATGAACTGATGTGATTTTTTTCATTTAACACCTCTCAATGTTTGTTATGATCACATATATAAAGTATATATATCATATTTATAACATAATTATACTGATTTATTTGTTATATAATAGATACCTTTTTTACATTCCATTCATTTGGAGATATGTAAATATTGCTCATGTGTACGACAGACTACCGTCTCACGGAGTGATCTGATTCATTTTTGAATAATGCTTTACATGAAAGTTAAAAAATATAAATTAAATGATTATATGTGATATAAATGAAATAATAATGATATTAATGGTGTATTTTTTCATTATTTAAATATAATATACCATCTCTCTCTTACCTTTTCACTCACATAAAGACGATAACATCATTCCTGTATGTGTGGGCCACTGTCTTCATGAAGCAATCTGGCTTTATTTTCCTCACCAAAAAACATATATTCTATAGGGAACTTGCCCGATTATCCACATAAAATGTTATTTCGGGACGATTGCCACTGGCCATAGGCACACCTCCACTTACGATAAAGGTTGGTGACTAGCAACGAGGGTGTAAAGTCGTGATAGTGGGGAGACTATACCCTATGGTTGTAAACTAATAATGGTATATATAGATATAACTATTGAAGAAGATAACAATAGATTCAATCCAGAACCCTCCCATAGAAGTATCACATCCAATTTCATACAATAGGAGAAACAATATATAAATAGAAGAAGTATAAATTGAACAAACAAACAAAACATACAATTTATAGATACTAAATAGAACATGAATCCAATAAAAGTCATACATATCTATAAGAAGGATTGTTCAGACCTTGGATGACCTCAGTATATATATATATATAGTAGCATGCTGATATAGAAATAAAGAAAAAGGACAATTCTTTATAAGGAAGAACCTTAATGTCCCTCTCCATCCATCCCATTCTAAATAGCCCAAAACTTTGGTTTGGCTGTAGATCCCAAACATTTACCTGAAGAATGGGTCATAAAATCTACATACATCCTAAAGGGATCATGTATGGTCTGATAATGATTCTTAGTAGGTCACCACCAACAAGTTCCTATCTTTCATTTGATATTATGCAGGTGCATGAAGAAAATAATTTGTAATGAAATGCATGAAATTTAAAATAAATAAAATATTCCATGGTGCTCAATAGTCACCAAGAGGTTATCACCTACTTCGGCCATTGCTGGAATAACAGAGGAGTTGATAATCCTTATCCCATGGTCCAAGGCATCCCCTGATGTAATATAGTCCTAGGTGAACCCTCATGTACCACCTCCAAATGTCACCTAGCACCCTATTCCATTAACCACATAGCCGACCACATAAATTCACTCACTATCCTAGAATTCTATCCCTTGGACCCCTTCTCAAAAGAACCCATCATCTTGAAAAATGATTCCAAGAGATACAGTGATATCTGTACTCAAATAGTAACAATCATTGGCTCAAAATTTGACATCCTAAGGAAGGGTGATTCCCATCATCCAAACTGAACACTGCCCAATGGCCTCAATTATGGTGAGCCTCATCCTGCAACCTAAACCCTTAATAATGTCCTACAATGGATCATTATGATCCCTATAGCCTTCTTGGAAATCACCCCAAATTATTCACCTCAGCTACAGAACCGGGGGACTCTACCCAAATGAGTGGTCAATACCACCTCATACATCTGAGTCAACCTATGTGTACAAGACTCGAAATAGAAAATTGGACAATAAAGGTGAGAGAAAATTGCCATTTAGAACCTAACACAAATCAATCAACACCTCATGCCTCTATGACCACGTCACTCAAATATAATGGTCAAAAAAATCCAAATCAAACAGAACTTTTCTCTAACCTGATGTCATTTCCAACTCAATCTGATGACTGAGTCACTCATCATGTGATTGAAATTACTCATTTAATCTAAGCCTCTACCAACACGATGATTAAGTATCCTCAATCAAGATGGCTAATTCCATATCAGTCCTCAGGTAGATACTTTCATGTTCCATTGGAACAAGGTAATGGATCAAAATCAATTCATATATATATATATATATATAATTCAATTCAACCTAATTTAATTGAACCACCCATACTAAAATAACCAATTAAATTTAAATGAAACAAAACAATTAAATATAAAGAACACACCATGACCAAACTTCACATGTTCCAGAGCCTCAAGTATGGATCAAACCATTATAGTCTCATGAAAACATGCCCAAACTCATCTCACAATGTTAAATTTAATTAATTAAAAAGAAAATTTAAATTACAAGGGTCTCGCTCGGTCAATAAAATTGCACGCTCAAAGAGAAACCCAAGAATATCTCATAGAAACACAAAGGAAGGTAAACACAACCTACCTCATTATCAAAGACATAGGCACACCCGATTTTAGCCTCTATATCTAACTAATTTTAGAGAAATCATCATTTTGGATGAATGCCCTAAAAATAGGGAAAAATGACCCACACAAATTTAGCTATCCATGATGTTAAGTAAAAGGAAAATAGAATCAATATAGAGAAGGGACTTATTGATATGAACTTGATTCCCCAAATGGATTGAATAACATAGGTTGGATGAACGGGTATCTCAAATCCAAGGGGAGGAGGAAAAAGTGGGTTTCTTTTTGCGGTGCATGACCCACATAGGATAAAATAAGTGAAGGATGAGATAAAAATTAGTTTATAGAGTGAAGGGAAAAAGTTAATTTCACAAATTTAATGAGATTCAGGGTTAGATCACATGGTTTTCCAAACCACGTGGCTCCTTCTTCTTAGGGTCCAAGCCACACATAGTTAGCCTAAGGAGTTAGGGCTATCTATTCGAAAACTGTATGTGCTATAGTGTGATAGTACTTCCAAATGGAACTAATCATGAATCTTGTGAATGGTTTCTAAAACTATGTTCCCAATATATAGATTCCCTATGTTAAAAACTATAGAGGTATCATACTGTCGTGCTCCTCATCCTGCATGGTTTTGAATCCATTATCAGGGAAGAAACAAGTTTTCATAACTTCTACTAGCAGGACACACAGTTTAATCTAATCTTGCACCTCAGCTTGGACTTCTCCAAAATGATGCCTTTAGGCCTATGGCACACCTAAAACCCAAATGAACACCTGATACATTTTCCCAACCTCTAAACCCTTCTAAAAAACAAGATTTTTTTTTGAAAAACTCAAAAATCATGTTCTTATGACCAATAAAAGAGTTGATATATCCACCAAACTCCAAAAATTGAAAATGGGAGAGTATTTTAACCCACTCCAAAAAAACTAGGAAGTTACAATCACCCAACATTAACATACATCATCCCTTATTTATAAAACATAAAAATGATATGGTACCAAAAATACCCTTTTCATTAAAATTAACCTGAACTACCCTAGACAATAAGGTAAAATTCAACATCCGGTAGTGGATCCCCACCTTTGGAGCAACCTAACCTGGTCACATCCTGACCAAAATATCAAATCCAAAAAGTGGCCCATAAGCCATTAATGGACTCAAAAGTCCTCTTATGACACCTCATCACTCCTACACCTCCTTAGGTGATCCTATCTTATACCTAACACCCATAAAAATTATTCCCCACATCAATTCTCCCCACATTCACATTCCATACATGGAACCTATGAGGTCCTTAATCTTAATAGATGCTGAAAATAGATCTTGGTGCCTCACACCTCAATCACGCACCTCACACATAATTATTTCTAGATGCCTATGCACCTCACGTAGCCTGCATCTCCTCGATGCCCCAATGTCAACACTCCTTAATAATCCGGGTGTCATGAAACTCATATATAATGCACTCATAACAATGAATTTAAATTAACCAGTGTCTAGTTAGTCCTTACCCTAATATTTTACACCACATTTATCCAAAACAAAAATTCCTATACAAATACTATTGGAAAAAAATGGAACCACTTCCATGCATAAACTCGCCAGCCTATTCTGACACTAGTAGCTCCACGACATGCATATGGCCTGAAGCCCGACTACCTGAATCATGAACTCCATATGGTGTTGTTCTATCCTCTATCCACTAAACCCACTATTAGGTCTCACTATATCTACGATATCCTCTATATTTAGATGAACCCAGGACACAATCACCCAGTACTTCTCCCAATCCAATCTCAGAACCCTACTTCTACCCTAATCCATGGCGGCTAGTTGTCTGATAAGGATTTCTACAAAACCTCTTGAGAGGGATGACTTGTACACATTATTTTCACTCCTTTGGAGGCCACTCACACAAAGTTCATACATTTCTAGGATTCCCACACTAAAAACACACCATCAAAAATCCACTCTGAGGTGCTCTACTTGTGTATTTGGCCTAACATCCCTATTGAAACTCATCTTAACCTTTATTTCTTCAATATGTAGCATCTCCACTAAAATCAAAGGATGCCATCACCCAACTCTAGTATGACATATCCATCAAGTTTCCCTTGTTGATGAGTTCCTAGTTCACCACCTCTGATAATTAGACCAACCTAAAGATGTTTACCTACACCTGAATGGTGTGCCATAAACCATCCTCAAACCACCCTCCCCCAAGGTATCGTCTCTCACCAGGTTGGGTGTAAAGTTATACAATTTAGTGAATGTTTTTTCATTTTCCATGATGGAAATTTCACCCAGATAGAGGTTCAATAACTCCATATCCATTTCTTCCCCAACCTCTCTAGGAAGAATATTTTGACAAACCTAGACTCAAAGAACTTCCAGGATAGTCCCTCATGTCTTACTTTCTGAACTTACATGTCCCACTAGTGCTTTTGTGGTCCTCTTATAATGTACATCTCCATATTCACCCTCCTCCCTAAAGGCTTCTCCCTGATGGTAGAAGATCATTTGTATATCCTCGATCCAGTTCTCAACTTCAGGTGGACCACCTCACACTGAAATAGTTGCTTTTTTAGAATGGAACTCCCATGTTATATACTCCATAGAAGGATCCTCTCCCCGATCACCCTTATCGATATCATTAGTAACATGTACTAAGATCTCTCTGAGATTCTTGGCAAGCCACGACCCAAAATCTTTCAAGTATGGAACCTGACCCGTATGCACTATAACATGTACATACAACTTCACCTTTGGCTCATGATCTACCTGACCCTCAGGGGTCTCAACCTGGTCATGCTCCTATGGAACCACAGTACGACCCTCCTATTGCTCTATCCAAATTCATCTATATATAAACCTACTGAATACCATTACATGGTCATACTACCCAATAACATATATATATATATATATATATATATATATCATCGATAGGGAAATAAGTAACTATTAGTGTAACCCCACCTCCCTTACCCTTCCCCATTTCAATTGTGTCACAAGACATCCTAGCCTCTTGTTCTACTTACCTGCCCATATCATATCTAAGTATCAAGTATACCCTGAACCATGCATGTCCTAATGAACCATGTCACCTCAAACCGATGACCTTGTCACCCAACTTACTGATCAACATCACCCCGTATCATCATACCTTCCTTCTCCTATAAGACCAAGGACCATAAATATACACATAAAAAGAAGTTTAGATCATGTAACATGCATATAAATATCACATCATGCTTTTTTCCTAATCAAAAACATAAAAATGAATAAAAAATACTCCTTGTTGTACCAAGACAAGGATCCAAAGTTACTCTATGCCATACATAGAAAAGGATCACAAATCATGTGTAATTAAACACAAGAATTAACACTATAAGTTCACCACTTTAGGTGGAAATAGTATCAACTATAAAGGAGAAAAACATAATAATAATTCCCACCCTTGTAATCTTTGTCATTCCCCCATTCATGGGGCTTCAGGCACCCAAACATAAGCAATAACCCCAGTTCCAACAATATCCTAATATTTGACCTACCATAACCAAAATAGTATGACCAGAATAAAAGAAAATTATTTGGTACCATTAGTATTCAGTTTAATTCCCCCATTAATTCCTAGTAAGGAACTAATCTAATGCCATTTGTAGTGACCTAACCTGATTAGCCAATCGAAAAATGCTTTCAGGGTCGGTGAAACTGGCCTTAGGCATTCCTCCCCTTATTCCGATGGATAGCTACTAACAGTGAGGGTGTAATGGAGTGAATGTGGGGAGACTATAGCCTCTAGTGGTAAAATAATAATGGTCTATATAGATATAACAACATAAAGAGAGACCAATAGACTCAAACCAGTACCCTCCCATGGAGTAATCACAATAGATTTCATAAAATAGTGAATGAAATTTATAAACCACAGTAACAGAAATAGAAAAAACCAAACAAACAACCCATTTATAGATATTAAAGAGAAAATCCATCCAATACATGTTATACATATCAATAAGAAGTAAAGGTTCTTAGATGGATGACATCAGTATATACATATATAGTATCATGATGAGATAGAAAGAAATCAAAAGGAAAACTCTAGATGAGTTAGGAACCTCATGGTCCCTCAACATCCATATGATGCTAAAAACTAAAAATTATTGTCTACTTCTGGAGCCCAAAACCTTTACATGAACAAGGAATCATGAAATCTACATGTGTCTTAAAGGGATTATGTAGGGTGTGATAATGAGTCCCAGTAGGTGACCACCAACTTGTTCTTACCAATCATTTTATTAAGTAGGTGTATGCAGAAAATAATAAATAAGTCAATGCATAAAATTTAAAGTAAACACAATATTTCCTGGTGCTCAATATCAACTAAGAAGCTATCACCTTCTTCGACCATTGCCAGAATAACTGATGAGGAGAGGATCCTTATCCCATTGCCCAAATAATCCCATGATGTATTGTTATACCTCGGGTTCCAACACCAAATATAACCTAACACCCCATTCCATCAACCATGTATCCAAAGTCATGAAGGAATGCCCTATCCAAGAATCCAGTCACTCAGAACCTTGGTCGAAAGCATTCGTTGGATCAACGAGTAATTGTCTAATGTATAACAATATATGTCCTCAAATAGTAATCATAATCCTCTCAATAGACAATGTCCCAAGGAACCACTATTCTCATACTAAAAAATAAACATAGCCAAATGGCCTCGAGCATGGTAGGCCTCAGCCCCCAACCCATAGCCTCAACACTATCCTTCATTGGCTCCTCACCAAACTCATGGATTTCTATGTAAAGTACCCATTTACTTTCACATCAGCCACACTACCAGGGGCCTCTACCCATTTGATTGGTCAATATCACCTAAAATATATGATTCAATTTGTGCGCACACGACTCTATGTTGTGAATTGTCTTCTACGGGAGAGAAATAATTACCAATTAGAACCTAAGACACATCGACCAGAAAATCGGGCCCTAGGGACTATGTCAATCGAATATAATGGTCAAAAACATACAAATCACACTAAACTTTCCCATAACCTACCAGAATCAACATCTCAATCTGATGGCTGAGGAACCCATCTTGTGACTATCATCACCCATATAATCTAGGCCATATCTGACTTGGCGATTACATCACCTCAATCCTGATAGTCAATTCCATCTAAATCCTTAGGAAAATTATATCACATTCTATTGGAACCATATAATAAATCATAATAAATTAATATATATATATATATATATATATATAATTAAATTCAATATAATTGAATTGAAAAACTCATACTGAAAAAACCAATTCTATTTAATAGAAACAAAATAATTAAATATAAAGACCACATTCATCCTCACTACCCAAGGTCTAGATCCTCTCGTACAGCTCAAACCATTTTAATCCCATGGTATCATTCCCAAAGGCATATCACAATGTTCAATTTAATTAATTAAAATTAACCATTAAATTACAAGGGTCTCTCTCGGCCAACACAAGACACGTTCAAAGAGGCATCCCAAAAACTCTCAAGAAAACATAGATAAAGGTAAGAACCACCTACCTCATAGTCAAATATGTATGCATGTGAGATCATCGCCTCTAAATCCTTGAAATTTGGATGAAATCATCATTTTAGATGAACTCTTTTAAAGTAGGGGAAAATAACCAGCATGGATTTAGGGGTCGGTTAGGTAATGGAAAAGAAAAATATAAGCAATAGATAGAATAACCTTACATAGATGGATTTGACACCAAAAATGGATTAAAGAATAGAGGTCGGATAGGGGGTATCTAAAATCCAAGGGGTGGGGAAAAGGATGGATCCTCCTTGCATTTTGTGACCCACAAAATAGAAAATAGGAGTAGGGGAGAGAAAATAGGTTTAAAGAGGAAAGGAAGAAAAGGTAAATCCAAGCCTTTAATCAACCACAAAGTTAGATTGCACAATTTTTAAAACTCTATAGAAACCATGAGGCACCTATTTATTGGGATCCAAGCCATACATGGTTATTCCACATATTTAGAACTAACTGTGAGCAAACTGTGCATACTATACTATGATAATACTTCCCAAAGGGCATTAATCATGCAGTTGGCACACAGTTTCAAAAACTATGTGAAAACCATGTGGATTCTTGATGCTAAAAATTATAGAGGTCCTAAAAACATATGCGCCTCACCATGAATACTTTTTCAAGCCATGTTCATGGAAATAAGGGTGGCATAGATTCTATAGGAGGATGCACAGTTTCATCTAATTATGTGCCTCGACCTACACTACTCCAAAATCGAGTCTTCAGGCCTCCAACACACTTGAAACCCATATCAACACCCAATAAATTTCCAAAACCTATGAAACCATCTAAAAAAGGTTATGGGTTAATTTAAAACTCAAAAAAAAGTTCTGATAACTGAGAATGGAGTTGGCATACCAACCAAACTCCAAAAATTCAAAAAGTGTGAGGATTTCAACCCACACTGAAAACCCAAGACATAACATATGATATATATATATATAATTATATTTAATAAAATAATATGATATTATAACCATTAATTAAATATAAATTATTATTTACCTCCATTCCATAATGATTGTTGAAATATGGAAACGTTACCCACATGTACCTATGAGCTTCAGCCTCCACGATTGTATCATTTTTCATTTCACAAAACCATATTTCATGATTGGTATTAAAATTATAATTGACAATTAAATATAATAATTATTTCATTATAATAATTCTAATTATTATGTGACTATATGATATTCTCATCAACTGGGACTTCCATAACAAAGTACGCATAAGAAAACAAGGGAATTAACCCCCAACACAACGGAAATTGGGAATATTATTAATCAAAGGGTGAAAAGATGATATAAAAGGATCATAAATGGTATTATAAAAATTAATTTGGTTATGGAATAAGTTAATAACATTTTTAAATCCACTATATAGTCGATTAAAGAACATTCAACCAAAAGAAGAATGAGGTAAGGGATTTCTTATCTCTATTTACATTCATTATGATAAACTTCTACTTAATTGATTATGTCATGATAACATTATGTGTCTAATTATATTTTATTATTTTCTATTCTATTTCAACTTGTTTTATCTGGATTTGTATTTGAATGATATAATTAATTTATTTATTAATTCACACTTCAATAATATAATCTTTTTAAGGCACTTCATCGCATTTTCTCTTCATTAAGGAATATTGTAATCTTATGCACCTAATTTCTATTATATTGTGAATATACTTCCATTTACTTGTAATACCATGAATCCATTATTGTTGATGGTATTTTACATTTCTGTTTGAATTATTTTATCCATTTATATTTTACATAAAATTTACCAAATGGTATTGAATTTAATAACTCAATTTATTTTATTTTGGTTATATTACTTCTTTGTCATATATAATATTCTAAGATTATATATGTAATTAATTTTAATTATATTATGTTGTTTCATCACTTGTTTTGTGAGGATTAGTATTTTTTATACATAATATATTCATTGATTAATTCCCAATTCAATGTTATAACAATTATAAGGGTTTATTTCGTAGTATCATTCTAATGGAGATTGTGTATTCTTGGATTTTAGTTGAAAAATATTATTTGACCATTTAATAATAAAAACATTTAATTTTATTCTCCCCTAGTTATACACTTTATTTCCAAGTAATGGTATCATTTTTACACTCTTTGGTACTTAAATATTTGGGTATTTTTTTTAAAAAAAATCTATCTTCATTTATCTCTTCAGTAAGAAATCTATTTTCTTTGAAAACCATGTTCTTAAAGAGAATTGAAAAATATGTTTAATTTTAATCAAAATTATTTATTAAATAAATTTTTACCCATTTTTTATTTTTTAATAATTTTTTTAAAATGAATCATCATGTCCTTTTCAAAAAAATTATAGTTTATCTTTTACCTAACAAGTTAAAGGAATATCTTTTTAACTTGTACGACATGAAGAGAATTTATAGCAATCATGACCACTAAAATTTTTTAAGTCTTGTTTTATATGTTTGAAAAAAATTCAAATAAAATTTTTTTCAAAATATTTTGTGAAGTTTTAGTTTTAGAAGGTGACTTTAAAAATGAAAATGATTTTATCCTCAAGGATTTTTTAAAGAATACATTGTTGTTTTTATATTCATCAATGATAACAAACTTTTATACAAACTCGAATTGGTCAATTTTTTATTGATATCATCCTTATAATTCCTCTAAATGGCTTATGATCATTTCTACCATGTAAGTATTGACATTATCTTACTTGATTTATTTTTTTAGTTATAACATTCCATTGAATTATTCACAATCCTATGGAAAATATATTTCCTCTACATATCCATATTATTTTTCTTGAATATTTTTATTTGATAAACCATATATCATTTCTACATAGAGTTTTCTAGATTAAATGTTATTAATTTATCTAGGTAAATATTGATAAACCTATATTTCTTACTTAATATGGACATTTGATGAATGAAAAATTTCTCAGTAATTAAATTGATTATTCAATATATGATGAATGTGTTGGCCATTTAGATATGTGTGGGACCCATTTATATATGGCCCCTCAATGCATAGGTAGTCTAATAAGAAGAATTAACTCGCTAGAATAAAATTAGTTGGCTAAACCTAATGGGTTTGTACCTAGTAGTTTTTAACTATCTTGAGCATAGATCTTAACAGTATAGGTATCATGTTCTTAAGACATTTCATCTAATAATTAAGAATTTACTTTATTAAGAATTTAGTTATTATTATCAATGTTATTTTTACAATGATATTATCTCTGGATTCATTTCATTTTCCATTTATTTATTTAATGGCATGCATTTTTTGTTACTTATCTCACCATATTGATGATTTATAATATTATCATGATATTCAAGTTATTTAAATGGAATGAATGTTCATTTATTTACAATTCCATATTTATTATTCTTTATTAATTCATGATAGATTCTATTGTACTTAACCCTTACTAATCATTTGATACCACCCTTACTTTTTTTCCATTATCTATAATCCATAATGTGTAATATGTTTGATATCCAAGGATATGTTAGTGTGAATAATGTTATTATAAAAAAATATGATTTAATTTGTTTATACCAATGTAATATATGAATCATGTAGGAATCTAGTTTACCAAGACTACTAAAATATTCGGTCCTCTGGGAGTCTATTACTTGTATCTTATACCAATATAACAAATCATACACTCTCTCAGGGTTAAACATCAACATCATTCATTATTTCATGCTAATATTTTTTTGAGTACCCTGCATTAATTTTATTATATTTAGACTTTTATGTGTATTTAAATTTGATATAAATAATCAGTCCATTGATTAATCCCCCCTTCAATGATATAATCTTTGTAAGGCACTTCATCTCAATATCCATTCATTGAGGCATATTGAAATGTTATGCACCAAATTTCTTTTATGTGGTGTATAAACTTACATTTTAAATTTGATATCATGATTACTTAATAATTCATGGTATTTTATGTTCCAGTTTGAATTGATTCATCCAAAGGGATTTAACTTTTACTAAGTGGTAAAGAACTTCATAACTAAATTTATTTTTATAGGGCTATATTACTTCTTCAACATCTTTGAAAATATATTATTCTATGAATAATAAATTTTTATTGTCATATGTTTTATTTCCACTTGTTTTATGTTTATTTTAAATTGATAAACATAATAAATTCATTGATTAATTCTCACTTCAATGTTATGATCGTTTTAAGGGTTTATTTTTAATCGAGATTCTCTATTTTTTAATTTTTGTTAAAGGATATTATTTGATCATTATCAAATAAGACCATTTAATTTTATTCTCTTATAGTTATTCATTATATTTTCAAATATTATGACCATTTTTCAGTATTTGGAAAATTTTTGATAATTTTTTTAATAAAATCCTACATCGTTTCTATCTTTGATTAGAAATTTGTTTTCATCCAAAAAAATGTTTAAAAAAATGTTTTCAAAAATGATTTAAACATTTTAAAAATTATTTATTAACGTAATTTTTAACAATTTTCACTTTTTTAAAAAAGGAATCCTCATTACATTTAAGAAAAATACTATTTTTATTTTACCAAAAAAGTTAAAGGAATCATTGTTTTACCATGTATGGAATGTACAGAATTTTCAGTAGTCATGACCACTCAAATTATTTAATGATTATTTTATAATATTAAAAAGTTATTTTCAAATAAAATTATTTTCAATATGTTTTTTTTTTAAATTTTAATTTTAAAAGTTTATGTAAGAATGAAAAGGTTATTTCAGTCAATATTTTTTTAAATGTATTTTTATAGTATTTCTATTCATCAATGGAAAAACCCTTTTTATTACTCTAATTGGTATATTTTGTATTGATAAAATCCTAATTCTTCCTTTTGATTGTTTATGTTCATTTTGAATAAGGAAAGTATTGAAATGCACTTCCATGATTCATTTTTATATTAATTAACATTATCTAGAATTATTCACTTCCTTAAGGATATTATATTTCCCCTAAATATCCAGACTATATATCAAGAATATGTTTATTTATTAAACCATATTACATTTCCATATATAGTTTTCTACATTGAAATTTATTTATTTATCGATAGAAATTTTGATGAATCAGTATTACATATTCAATATGGATATTTTATTTTAAGTCACATTTCTCAGGATTTAAATAGATTATTCCATAGATTAGGAAGTATTTTCAAATTCATATATTGTTGTGGGCCAGTTATAGAAATATCCTTGATGCGTTGGTAGTCTCCTAAGGCGAATCAGTAAACTAGAATAAAATCAGTTATCCAAACTTGATGGGTTTGTACCCCGTATTTTTATACTATATTGAATATAGATCATGCTGGTAGAGGTATCATATGCCTGAGACATGGAATCCAATAATTAAGAATTTTTTTTAATAATTTAGAAATTATTACCCATGATATTTTCACAATGATATTATCTCTCGATGAATTTCATTCTCAGTTTATTGACTAAATGGAATTTCTTTTTATTTATTTACCTTGAAATATTGATGAATCCTTATCTTATCATGATAGAAATGTTATTTAAAAGGAATTTTTGTTCAGTTATTTACATATACATATTGGTTATTATTTATTTATTCACGATAGCTTCCATTTTACTGAACCCTTACTAATAATTTTAGATAACCCTTATTTTATTTCCATTCTCAATAATACATGAAGTGAACTATGTTTGATAAACTAGGATATGCTTGATGGAATAATTTTATTCTAAAAAAAGGTTGAAATTTTTGTATTCAAATTTAATGTAAGACCCATACAGTTCTATAGTTTATCAGGACATATAAACAATTCAGTCCTTCGGGATACAATTCCATATATTTTATGCTAATGTAATAATGTAGACACCGACTTCGAGAAACTTGGGTTGAGTTATCTACATTTGGTATCGGTTCAAATTTAGGGTATACATTGGGAACAGAATTAAGAAAACATAAATTAAGGATAATTACCCTATGAATGAATTTGAGGATATTTATAGATGAATATCATAATATCTTTGTAAGGTATTTATTATGTGATTTTTCCTAGAAATACATCCATGTCTAGATACTCCAAGTGGATGTGGTTCTAGGAATCATGTACCAAGGGATAATAACCCCAAAAAGGGTGAACTATGATTGAATTGATCATCACCTAATTTAAAAAAATGGGACTTACTATATGATTAAATTGAAACTCCCAAGGGATTTCCTTAGGATAATTCACATTTTATTTAAAAAACATTATGATGGATTTGAATCAAGTGTCTCAATGGAATGATAAAATTCATTATGTGTAAAATAAGGGAATAAAGAAAAAATGACTTGTTAAAATGAAGAGTCAAATGGAGAAAATAAATCTCACCCTATGAATCCATTTATAGTTCATTATCTTAAATGCGGAGAACCTGAGAATTATCTGAGTTAATTCCCTCTTCATTATGTTATCCCTTAGATTATGGAATGAATTGTGTTGATATAAATTGGATGAAGTATTTATGTATTGGTATTCAAGAATAAAATTACAGAAGTATTTTACCAATGTTATTTTGGTGATAATAATTAGGAAATATCTATGTTTTTTGTTAAATTTTATAATTAAATACCCTGGAACACCGTGAGAGGGGAGGGGTGAATCAGGGTGTCAATTTTTTCTTTTTAAAGTTATGGATCTTTTTCCCTCGTTGGTAGGAGATTTTTAAATATATCAAACAAATGAAAGCAGGGTGATGACACAACACTTTTACTTGGTTCACCCCAAAGGGATACGTCCAAGGGGAACGCGCCGATAGTGTGTCAGTCATACCTAAATCCACTAATATTTAAAAGTTTAAATGTTACAAGATTTAGTCACAGACACTCTATGGAAGACAAACTACTTTTACAAAGGTTAAGAGATAGCTCACTGCATCCCTCAGATCACTTCCCTCAACTCTCTCTAGCTCACTGCCTTGAGAGAATTCAGACTCAGTTTATCAACATGAAGGTGGCTTCAGTAGATTTTCATTGAAGTCTTTTCCTCTGTTCAGCATGACACATAGTTTTCATCAAAGTCCTGAATTGGTGCACATAAAACCACTAATCCACAGAACCAGATATTCAAAAACCTCTCAAAATCTAAAGACAATGCTTGTGCACAATACCTGAACTTGCCCGCAATATTTGGGATTTGTCATGATAGATGACTTTCGTGCAACCCATACTTTTCACGAAACCCTTATCATTCGTGTAATTTCAACTAAGGGTTCAATTGGTCTTTTTTGGCTAAATTAACACCTTTCACGTAAGATTAAATATCTTTAATTATTTCATGTGCAAATCGTTCGTGCAGCTGAGCAACCAGATTTTTAAATGGAAAATTATTAAATATTATATGGGTGGAGACGCATATTTATAGGCCTTGATGACCCTGAGTGCAATTTTACAATGCATCTTTGTCAGTGCGTGTAAGATTCTTCAGGAGCACGCAAAACCCCTTTTGACATCTCATTGGGCGCGTAATATTTTTTTTTATGAAACCTCATCTTTTAAGTGCATTTATGTCTTGCGCGCACTTTTTGTTGTTTCAATATATTGATGCACTAATCACAAAATAAGACTTTCACTCAAGTTTCCAAACACCCTTCAATATTTTGTGAAACTACCTTTTCCAAACACACATTTCTCCAATTTCCAATTTTCATGCCCAAAAATTTGGAAGACACTGGGAAACGATGCCACCTATAATATTGTTGTCTGCTTGAACTATATGGTCCCTTTCATGGAAAATATTCTAAACTTTCAATTAGGATTTACAACAAACACAAACTGTACTCAATTACTTACATATAACAGTCATGGTTCCAACAATAATAATATAAGTTCTCATTATCTTAAGAGTTATGAATTCTATAATGGGTTTATAAGTATAAGGTTGATCATACATTTAAAATTCTAGAAACCCCTTTTGAAAATTTATATGGTAGGAATGTTACATGAATAAGGGTATTTTTAGAGAAATGTAATGTAATACAAGACATTGGTTGAATATATATATTTTAGTGAGACGGTTATTTGAGGAATAATTCCCTTACATTTTATAGACACAATTTTAAAGGTATTGATAACCTTTAGGGTTAATATGGTCATTAATGAAATTTTAATAATATTAAAATATTATTATTATTCCTTATGTAAAAAAATTGTATTGAAAACCTTCTTAAGAGTTTTTTTAAAGATTAATTTTATTTCAAGTATGTCCATAATGTTTTTTGGGAACATTATTTGAATTATATTTTTATAAAAAGGACATCTCGGATGTCGGGTGATAACCCATAACATCTAGAAAGGTTGTTGTGCTTGTACCCATGACGGAAGGATGATAAGGGTTTTAACATTACACTAGATTATGTGATATCCTAGTAAATATTTCATCAATTAAAATATTTGACTAATAAATATTAATGATGGACCAATAATATTACTATTGAGGTTTATAGATTAATATATTATATTGGATAATTTGTGCTAACCATATTGGTTTTGTAAAATAGTTTGGGATAGACGGAAAGGATTGTCACTCTTTTATGTAACTTTTGATCCATTAAAAGTGAATTTTATTTATTCAGGCATAAAAAATTCATTTTTTATATTTCTCAAAGTCACTGATGAAATGGAAATTGATTAGGGAACAACCAAAGGATGATATTATGCTTATGAAATGGAATGGAATCAAGTAAAATTTATCAATAAAATTAATCAACTTTAAGAAAATAATATTTAAGTAAAATTTTATCCCATTACCATCATTCTAGATGATATCAATGACCTTTTTCCCACTTATTTGGTTTATGGTTTTTTGTTGTTGATTTTCACAAGTTCATTCACTTTTTTGTGATCAATGTTCTCAGCCACCCTCCATAATTATTTGTACATTATATTTTTCTTCCATGTCCAAATATTCACATCCTCCCTATGTTATCCTACATGAAATCCTATAAATGATTTATTCCATATGACCTTTTATAGTTCCCTTTCTCTCTTATTAAGATGATGTTTTATAAACTCTTTTTATGATTTGGGTTTTCAATAAAAATAATTTTAAAATATAAAACACATATTTACCGGGATCATTTTTAAATTTTTAGAAAACAATTTATTTAAGGTGGGGAGAATTTAATATGTGACAGGAAACACTATGCTTAAAAACCCATGAAATACATTTCTCTAAATTTAATCACTTGGATAGCTTGTGGAACATGAAATCCCATGCCGAAATTAATTATAATATATTATACCATTATAACCTAGTCATTAAATTAGTGGGTAAGGAGAGTGATAAATAAATTATTAAAATTATAGTAATCTATTGATTGGAAATAAGATAATAATCATTTAAAAAAAATGTTTTCTAAAAAACGTTATTTTTTCTAAAAGATGATTTAGTCGTGCTTTACACAAATTATTTAAAATTATTTTTTACCACTATTAGAAAATTTACATAAAAATATAATTAAATTATAAATTAATAATATTAAAGTAATCTTAGGGTTATTCTTTCGTATTTTTTTGAAGTGTTATTTTTTTATCAATAGTGAAAATTGCATAATTTTAATTGAAAATTACATTTTTGTTTAAATTAATTATAAAGTTAAATCATATTTTAAATTGTTTTTAAAGGTAAATTAAATAAATTATATATCTATTAATACAATTTATTTCATTGAGATCATTTTCATATTTAATTTTGGTATAAAAACGTAGTAAGATTTTGAACATTTTCTCTTTAAAAGCATGCTTTATCATCACGTTTGTATGATTAATTTTAAATTAAATATTTTCACTCATGTAAATAGAATTTTAAAACATTGATTTTATATTTGGAATCAGAATATTTTATATTATATAATAAGTTAAACTTAACTTCTTACCAAAATTAATAGTAAAAACATTAAAAAAATTATTTACTACGGTTATGGTAAAAATAGATTTACCATGGGATGAACTTAAAAAGATAAGGGTTAAAATGATGTAAAAACATGTCTAAAATATATTATATGGCCATATGTAGAAAATATCATGTATAAATTTTTATAATAATACATTATTTACCCTTTTTATGTTAAAAATGTTGGAACTCCTTTTTATTTTAAAAATTCACATGTGTGCCAGTCACCTCACTTATAGAAGTCCACCCCTATAAACTATTATTATTACCTTAAAAACATTTTGTTTTAGCCAATACCTACTCAAATAAAATTCCAAATTCTATCCTCTCATCCTAAAAGCCTTATTCTTTGGTATAAATCCCATCTATGATGGTTTTTGGTTAAATCCTAAGTAGGTTACCAAAGGAAGAGGCAGTGTTCGTTAATGAGCATCTTAGTTTTATTTCTTTTTCCACCTCTTAAAATTACTTTTAAAACATGATGATATAAAAACAAAATTATATTTCATATACTAATATTTTTTTATTATAATTCAATTATCCAAAATTATCTACAATTCCATTAAATGGATTACAAAATAATCATTCCTATGTGCGGTCGACTACCGCCTTGCGAACCGATGTCACTCGTTTGTCTATTAAAACCTCTCACAGTTGAGTATGATTATGGATATAAAAAATATATATAATATTTAGAAAATTATTATACCTATATATTCCTTATTTCATATGTTCATTTTTTTACTTTCCATTCTATAGGAGACATTATAACATCGCATGTTTGTATGGATGACTACCGCCTATGGAATCAATTTGATTCGTTTTTCAATAATGCTTTACATAGAAGGTATCATGTATAAAGTTAAATAAAATATATATAATATAAATTAAAAAATTATGATATTAATTATATATTTATAAATATTTAAAGATAATACATATTTTTATTTATAACATTTTCACTCAATTAATAATGATAACATTGTGGGTGCATGTGTGGACTACCTCCTTTACAAAGAGATGTGACTCTCTATTCATCACCACACCACATGAATGATATATATATAAGTATATTTAAGGAAATAATATTATTTTATGATCAATTTTTAAAGATAATCTATTACTTTACTCCTTTACATAATGATCATTAAAAAATGGAAATGTTACTCATGCGTACGTACAACCCACCACCTCCATGATCATAACACGTTTCATTTATCAAAACCAATATTCATGATTGGTATTAAAATTATAATTTACCTAAAAATATAATTATTATTTCATTATTATTAATAAAATGATGTAACTATATAATATTTACAAGAACCAAAACTTTCATAACATAGAATGAATGAGAAAACAAGACAATTAACACACTGGGCAAGGAAAATAATAAAAGATTATTAACGAAAATTAGATATGCTGTTACAAAAGGATCATATATGATATTATAAAGATTAATATTCTTTTAGATTAATTTAATTACATGTTTTAAGACACTATACATGAGGTTAAGGCATGTTCAACCAAAAGAATTCATGAGGTAAGTGATTTCTGAACTCAATTTCCATTCATTGTCTTGAACTTCTACTTCATAGATTGTGCCATTATAATATTATGTGTTTAATGAACTTTGATTATTATATGTGTTATTTCCACTTGTTTTATTTGGATTTAAATTTTATACACATAATCAATTCACTTATTAATCCCCACATCAATGATATAATCTCTGTAACGGACTTCGTCTCATTTTACTTCATTGAGTCATATTTTTTATGTTATATACCTAATTTATTTTATATGATGTATATACTATCCTCATACATGTAATATCATAATTCCTTAATAATCCATGGTATTATATGTTTTAATTTTAATTATTCAATCAAATTTTATTTAACTTAGAATTCACCAAGTTGTAAATAATATCATAACTCAATTTTTTTCAATTGGGTTATATTAATTAATCATCATATTAGATATTCTAAGATTATGTTTATAATTACATTGGATTATGTTGTGATTTACTTACAATTTTTTATGTACATTTATAGTTGATACAAAAAATCAATTCATATATTAACTCTAAATTAATCATAATGATTATTTTAAGGGTTTATTTCATAATCTCATTCTAATCGAGAATATTTATTTTTGAATTTTTGTGGAAGTAAATATTTTGATTAGTGTATAACAAAACCATTTTACTTTATTATCATTTTTATTGATGATATTTTCAAGTATTAGTACTATTTTTCACTCTTTGGTAGTTAAAATATTTGAGAAAATGATTTTAAAAAATCTGACATCATTTCTCTCTTCGGTTAAAAATATGATTTCATCCAAAATCATGTTATCAAACTATTTTTAACCATTTAAAAATAATTATTTATATACATTTTTATACATTTTTTCTTACAAATATTAAATGGAATCACTGCATCATTTTAAAAAAAATTCTTATTTGGATTTTACTAAAAAAATGAAAGGAATATTTATTTTAACGTATATGATATGAACGAATTTTCTAGACGTCATGAACAATAAAATATTTTAAAGATTATTTTATAATATTAAAATAAAATTGTTTTCATAATATTTTTTGAAATTTTTATTTTAAAAAGGCTATTTTCAAAATAAAACGGATATTTTCCCCAATAATGTTTTTAAAAATCTCTCTATGATAATTATATTCATCAATAAAAACATCCCATTATTCTCACTCCATTGGGTATATATTGTATTTATGTCATCCTAATTCTTCCTCTGCATTTTTTATGATCATTTGAACCCAAGAAAGTATTTACACTCAATTTTTTCATATTTTTGGTCATTAATTATCCCTTGAATTACTCAATTTCCTATAGAAATTATATTTCATCTAAATATACATATTATTTAAATTGATGTATTTTATGATTAAATGATATATCATTTATATATACAGTGTTCCACATTGAATGTTATTTTTGGGGGGGAAATTTTTATAAATACGTATTGCTGAATCAATATGGATATTTTATTGTAAGGGAAATTGGTCATGAATTAAATAAAATATTCAATATAAGGGAAAGTATTTGGACATGAAGATACAAGAAAGGCCTAGTTATAGATATCCCTACAATACATTAATAGTATAGTGAATAAAATTAGTAAGCTAGAATAAAATATTTTGTCCAAACATGATGGGTTTGTACCAAGTAATTGTAAACTATCTTGAGGACAATACATGATAGTATTAGCATCATGTTACTAAGACACGACATCCAATTATTAATAAATTCATTCATTAAAAATATAGTTAATATTATCCATGATATTTTAAAAATAACATTATCTCTAGGTTCAATTCATTCTCATATTATTGATTAAGAAGAAATTGTTTTTAGTTATTTACCTTACGATATTGATGACAACATATCTTATCATGATATTTATTTAATTTAAATGAAATGTGTGTTCAATTATTTATTTTTTCATATTTATTATTATTTATTGATTCATGATATCTTTCTGTATACTTAACCCATAATGACCATTTGATCTCACCGTTATTTTTTTCCTTTCTCAAGTATAAATGAAGTGTATTATGTTTGATATTAAAGGATATTATAGAATGAATAATGTTATTCTTGGGAAAAATATTTTAATTTGTTTATTCAAATGTAATATGGGACTCAAGTATGTATGTAGTTTACCAAGACTACTAAAATTTTTAGTACTTTGAGATGATATTCCTTGAATCTTAAGACAATGTATTAAAGTAGACACTAGCTCTAGGATACTAGTGTGGGGTTCACTACATATCGACTCCCATAAATATAAAAGGTACTAATCCTTGCTCATCTTATCCATTAATGACATGTAAATTGTGAGGCACCCAATGATCCCTATGTCCCACATACATATGGTGTGAAAATTATTGTCTGTAAATATAAGTGCATGAGTCATGGAAAGAACAAATTATATTCCTAAATTCAAAGGACCATTACAATTGCTCGCAGATAGGAATATCTGATGACAAAAAAAACATATGGAATTCCTACTAGCGGGTCTATTCTCATAATCTCCCATCTTGGAGATTACAAAATACGAACATCCTAATAAGAATCCTCATCCACTTATGAGTACTTTCAACTAATGGTCAACATAAAATGAGTCCCATTATAGTATTTTATCTAACAATAGAACTATTTTAGGAATATTTTCACAGCACTTCAAGGTTCTCATCATAGAGGGGAACTGTTATGACCTCCTCAATGAGGAAAATACTCTAGGACATAATTACATTAAATACATGTAGAATAATGAAAAATAATTAATAAGATGTTTAATTAATATTAGATACATATAATATACATGTTATCAAAGTAAAATCAGTTGGTTCTATGACACCAACTCAAAAAAACTCCCATTTGGACTAGAGGCAACGTCCTAAAAATTTTAACACAATATACCTCACATGTTAATCAAGATTCTACCATGTCAATGATTTAATTAAGGGTTCCATTACATTGTATTCCACAGAAATAATTCTAACTTCAACCTCACCAGTTTGAGAAAAGTCCCCCATTAGATGATACTTCCAATGTATATGCTTCATCCATTGATGTGACCATGTCTTCATTTCGAGAGGCACTATTGTAGTATTATCATAACAGTGTGTGATTGAATATTTATTACTGGGTACCAAACCAAGATCATAGATAATTATTCATGTCAATAGTACATCCTTAGCTACATTAGAACCTTCCATATACTCAGAATCCCCTATAGAATACGTGACTATAGCCTAAAATGATCTTTTCTAGCTCAGAAAACCTCCATTCACGGTGAATATGTATCCATTTTATGACATTATGTCATTTATATCTATTTGGAATCTACAATCCATATATCCTATAATTATTAATTCCCCATCTCCTCTATAAGCCAAGAACATACCCTTAGTATTCCATAGATACATAAAGATAGTATCAACTTCCATCCAATGGTGGTCACTTAGATCATCTTGATATATTACTACCACACTCAATGTATATGAAACCTTTATCCATTTACATACCATATCATACATAACTAACCCAATCAATGATAAAAATGGTATCCTTTCCATTATGTTTTTCTTTTCATGTGTATGAAGAAAAAAATTCGTGGAAAGATAAATTCTATATGAAATTGTCAACAATCCCATCTTAGATTGTTCTATACAAAATATATTTAGTATATTGACAATATATTTACCTTGACATAGCTGAGAAGTCTCTTGGATATGTCATGATGGATATTTATCTTAATAATGTTTATTTCCTCACCTTTTTCTTTCAAGGAAAAGAATTTATTCAACCAAGACATAAAAAACTATAAGACTGGTATTTCATTTCTGATAAGTAATATGTCATAAAAATATACTACTATGAAAATGAACACACCCCCACTAAACTGTCTATAGATATAGGGATATAATTTCTTATTTATGAAACAAAAATCAATTATGGAATCATCAGTAATAATTTCCCATGACCTTGATGCTTACTTTAATCCATAAATGGATTTTTAAAACTTTTATGCCTTATTGGAATCCTTTAGAGTAACAAAACCTTCACGTTGTGTCATATATATGTCTTCATGAAAGTTCCCATTATGGAATGTAGTTTTTAAATCCATTTTCCAGATCTTATAATCTTGGAAATTTGGAATGGGAGGTAGAATTTTAATGGATTTCATCATTGATATTGGTAAAAAGGTTTTATCGCAGTCGACACCTTATTTCTATTTAAAACCTTTTGAAAATAGTCCCATGTATAGTTTCATCTAGAATACCCATTTTCAAAACATGATATTTACTTCTATTGTAGGTTCTACCAAATTTTAGACTTTGTTTGTGCACTGGAATCCATTTCATAATTCCTAGATTCTTTCTACTCAGAATCATCTGTGGAAATTACTACTTCCTTGTAGGTTAGGGGACCATTATTATCATCGAATAATGATTCACCATAATCAATGTCTATAAAACCATTATTCTCTAGTTCTCTAACCTCTCTTGTAATCCTATGTATTACTTGTGTCTCTAGAATAGTTTCTTCTTCCATAGGGATTTGTGGAAATTGTTCTTGTACCAACTCTTATGTTACATGATCCTCAAGTTCATTGAAATCAATTTCTCTCCCACTATATATTTTTTATATTTTCTTCCTCTCAAGTAATATGGAGTTTCATTTGACTATGGCCTTTTTTATGAGGGGTCTTATAGGTAATATCCCCTTGTTTTTATAGGATTTCCTATAAAGGAGCACTTTGTGCCTCGGGGTGTAAGTTTGTGACCTAAAGAGGCCTTAATAAATATTTTGATTCCCCAAATATGTAAATTCAATAACAAGTTTTTTATTCCACTCCCAAATTTATATATAATACCATTTATCTATTTATTTTTTACTTCGTTTAATATATGTGTCGTTTCTTTTAACATATATCCCCAAAATGATAATGGAAGACTCGCATGTCTCATCATCGATCTCAACATGTCTAAAAAGGTTCAGTTCTTCCTTTCAATTATAATATTCCATTGAGGTGAATAAGGAGGGGTGAGTTAACAAAAAATCCCAAACTCCCATAAATAATCAATGAATTCTTGATTGAGATATTCTACACCATGGTCTGAGTAGAGTTTATTATTTTTATTACCAAGAAAGTTCTCAAAATTATTCTTGTATTCAATAAATTTTTCAAAGGAATATTACTTTTACCTCATAAAGTAGACATATCCATATCAACTAAAAGAATCATTAAATTTTATGAAGTGTAAGTAGTCACACCATCCTTCAACATGAAAAGCTCCACACACACATGTATGAAATAATTCAATAATCTCTTTGGCCCTTTAACATTTCCCACTAAATGGGGATTTGGTCATTTTTCCTTGTAAACAAGCATGACATACACTAAGTATTTTTAGTTCAAAATAATCTAAATATCCATATTGATGTAATTTAGACAATAAATTTTCATTTACATAACCCAACTAGTGATTCCAAATTGGGTTGTGGTATGTGTCTTGTGAGGTTGTTTCATAACTAATTTTCATTACTTGGTTTGTGAATGAAAACACATAAAAACATTATTTAAATATTCCTTACAATAAATAATTATATCATTATAAAAGAATCTAATTTTATTTCTAAATTTGAAAATAAAACCATTTATATTTAGTCAGGATATTGATATAATGTTTTTGGTTAAAGATGGAACACAATAAAAACATTCTAAGAACAAGATCAATCTAGTTGGAAATATGTGGTGGAATTACTCCATAGATACATCATCAATTTTACCTCCATTAGTCTCTATTATATCTACCTCCCTTGTTCAATTATTTTGAATCTACTTGGTTTCTTGTTTTGATTAAATATATGGGCACCACAAACCGTTGGTATAGGTCTATACCAACGGTTTTCCCAAAAACCATTGGTATAGACCTATTGTCACGGCTTACTTGCCAACGGTCCTCCAAACCGTTGGTATAGGCTATACCAACGGTTTGAGGGCCTATACCAACGGTTCCAAACCGTTGGTATAGGGTATTTTTCTAGTAGTGAAATTTAATAAAATATTGTATAAAATCTATAGGAGTGATGCAAGAATGAGATTAGTGCCCAGTTATTTAGGGATTTAAGACTCCAGAACAAATAGCCACACTATGTAGCATGTGATCTTAAATACATGATGTCCATCTGGGGAACCCTCCACAAGATTATTTTGAAATATCACTTCAGAAATATCAAGGTGGTCCTATCTAACTCTCTCTTAATATAATCCATGGAGACACTTAAGAATTCTATACACATCTATGTTTTAATGTTACTTCCAAATCTCACTAGACATGGATGAAAGCATCAAACATGGAATTTTGATCATGTTTTCAAATGTTTCTTAGAGACTAGGAATGCTTCATCACTCACCTACATGGAAGGTAGATCAAGAGGTGAGGATTCTAGCATGTATGATTTCTGTTCATGGTGAAAAACAACCTGAAGGAAACTATACAATTTTTGTAGGTTACTTCCCATTATAACTTGTTCTTTCTCTAATATGGATCGTAAGGATAGTTTCTATGAAATGTCTTCCATTTTTCTAAAATTTAAAGTATAAAATTATTAGTACAATACTTGATTAGAAATTAAGTTGGATAAAGTAAATTAATTATTTTTATTAAATCTCCCACTATTTTATGAAGTCACTATAGCCCTCACCATTGAACTCAGAATATCTTATTTCCAAGATGTTCTATTTGAAAGGATCTATATTACCCTATTAATATCCCTAATAAGGGTTTGTCATGATATTTAAAGGTATTTTATTAGTTAAGTCATTTTAAAATGAAGGATTATAGCTCTTGGATTCATCGAGTGGACTCCTCAATCCTAAAATCCTAACTTGGATTTCCTCAACACTTTCCTCCAAATTACACCAAGTCTAGAAAGTGTTACCCCTCTTGATGTGAAATGGTTAATTCAACCCAATACCTTTATAATAACTCCCCTTATAAAAATAATTTTCCCAACAACGGTTTGTTAAACAATCAACTCTATTGGTTTCATTCCTAATCAAGTAATGGAAGGCCAATTATGACTTAATATTTATTTGAGTGATTTTACTTTATTATGCATAAGTTTTATCTTTTGTATCCTTTACATTTATTTTTAATATTGAGTGGATTTTACATAATTAATTAACCATGTTGGATAAAAAATTTATGCATATTCCATTTATTTAAATTCAATCCTTTAATATTAATTTATTTATTTATGTTATTGTGGTATTGCATACATTAAATAAAAAATTCATAGACAGAAATAAATAAATAAATTAAATGAGCAATCATGATCATATCATAGGGTTTATTTAATTTGAGGACATTAAATCAACCTATTACCTAGGGGAATAACTCCATTTATTGGTCATGGAATACATTACAACATTCCACCTATACACCTATGTATCACTGAGTTGGAATCTTCATGATTCTATATTGAAACAAATACACATGCCTTGGGATTCTCCATTAATTACATTTATATATAACTCATGAATAGGTGAGGGGAACCAAAGGATTGGTTAAAGGGGATTTCATCAATAAACATAGAAACACAGGTCTTTCATAATAATAGAGGGAGGGATGACTCATAAGCCATAAATTAATTTAATAATAATTAATTGAAAACCCATACAATATGTTAAATTAAATAAACGTCTACACATGCATAGGACTTGTTCATGCTCATGTTTAGTCATAAATGCCAAGAATATAAAAAATTAACTAGATGGAATTAATTTTTTTATTAATTATTTAATATTAATATGGACACACTTTCATTAGTTAGTTAATGATTTAATTAAATCTCTTCCATCTTAATGATCTTCTGAACATATTTGGAGACAACCATTATTTATGGGATTCATGGAAAATTAATTGTATAATAATTAATGATATATTTATTATAATAAATTAAGTGAGCATTTACAATTCTATGAAATCACTATTAAATTTTCCGACACATATTCGTGTATCAATCAATACAATAAGGGTTTAAGGATATAATTTTTATTTTATATAAATTTATAATTATTTCCTTTAATGGTAGACAACATGGAATGTATAGACCATATTCACACTCTGTATCTCAATTTTCATGTATCCGGGGTACACACTTTGGTCTACAACCTATACCTCAGTTGGATTACAAGGCATATATAAACCATCTACACACCATGTGGTTCATTTCTTGTCTATTTGGGATGCATGAATGGATCAATGGCATGTGTTTTGGACTTGGAAATTGATGAGATACATATCATGTACACCTCACACATGTCGAGTATATCATAAATTCATTAGGATTTCATCCTCACATGGTTTGATCGTTTATAATGTCCACATGGATTGTGTGATTCACATCACTAACCCATGTAGACTAAATTGTGTGTACACTGATACATGTTGTGCAATCTAACAACCCATGTTTTAGCCTAGCCAAGACTACATGTGGTGCGCAATAAATGATCTGTATGTAGTAACTTCATGGTGCATAATGCATCCATATGTGTATCTACATGGAGTTCACTATGCAACATGACATGTATATCTGAGTTCACTCCATGTAACCATATCGTACTGGAAAAAAATTTAGTAGTTACTGATGGAATCTCCAATCATTCCTCATTTGTTATTAGACCTTTAAGAAAATAAACAACTTAATATATATTATTAATATTTATAATAATGTTAATTCAAATAGTATTAAATAATGAATAACATGAAATAAAAATCCAACAATATTTGTGCATAAATCAATAAGAAAATAAATAATTATAAATTTAAAAATTAATGCTCTAATATCTCTTTAAGGTTTTGGATGCAGCAGAAGCATGAAGAAGGTAATGGGATAATTACATTATTTTATAATTTCAACTAATCGAAACCCCAATTGAGGATTTATCATGTTATGTTTATAACAAATTTATTTATAATGGAAGAAATAAACTACCTCATCTAGGATTTCCTTCTTCATGGCTGGTGTTGATAGTCTGAAAATACCCTTTTAGATGTCCATCATTATGTTTGTGAGGATCCAAGCGTATAATCCCTATATTAGTGATCCATATGTCCTACTAATGGTCTTTAAGAAATTCTACTTGATTTATGGGTGCTAGTTAGGAGAATCAAATGTCTTTTTTTGATCTTTCTTGATCACATTTTCTTTAGTCCAAAATAAATTTATCTTGTGTTCTCATTGTTGAGAGGGAGAATGATGGATGAGTCAAAAGATAATTCATTGTGCACAACAATTCTATCTTTTTAATTGGCTACAAAATAAACATAACGGGATATATATGGATAGAGGTCATTAGGTTAGAATATTATTTAATTTCATGTCAAACCTTAAACAATATTAATATCGATAATAAATTAAATTGCGTAAAATAATAATATAATTATTATTTTTTGGATTTTTCCATCTTGCACAAATGATAAATAATATCTACTGGTTTTTAAATAATTACTTACCAATGGACATGACCTTGGTTTAATTTAAATCCTTAATATTTATTTAATACCCAAATAAATATTTTATTCAAAAACAAATATTCCATTCACATAGTGGAGAATAAATATTTAATAAATACTCAATAAAATAAATTAATATAATTTTATTCCCATGCAAGATTAAGAATATTTATTTAATTTATGAGATATATATAACATTAAAAAATTATACCAAGATCATGAGAGAAATATTTATTCCATTAATTAAATTCAAATATAATGTAATTAAGATCAACAAAATCACTGAGTGTATCGCCCTCTATGATTATTTCCCATTGGAATTATGTGATCTTGCCTAAAGACCAAGATTACTATCTAGAAATTGTTGATGGAACTGAAGGGAATGAACATAATGTCACAAAATCAAGAATCACATAATAATTCCAATAATTTAATATAATTACATTTTCATAATATCTCATCATGAAGGGTACATGATGGTGTATCAACCTACACGTGTGACACATCGTTCTTTAAATATCTAAAATAAACACATTGATACATCATGGTTTTGGAATTGAGCCAATGGTTATATTCTAATCAAATGTCTGAGATATCAACTCCTATAAATATGGAAGGGACAATTAGTTCCTCAACTTATATATTAATGATTCATCATTTTTTACACTCCCAATGTACCCTATTTTCCACCAATATATGGAATGATGGTTTTTTTTAGTAAATAGAATCGTGCAAGTCATGACATGCACTATTGATAATCTTAAAGGATAAGGACCATTACACACACTCATAGATCAGAGTTTCTAATGACACCAAAACCTACAGAATTCCTACAGGAGGATCTGTTCACCTAATCCCCCATCTTGGAGATTACCATGTGAGAACTTCATGAGAATAATCCTCATCCTCTTATGACTACACACACCTGAATGTCTATATACTATGTGTCCCATTATAGTATGTTATAAAAATGTAAAACTATACCAATAATATTGTCATATAACTTCATGGTTCTCATCATAGTGGGGAAATTTTATGACCTTATCAATGAAAAAAATAATATAAGGTATTATTATATTAAATTCATGCATAAACTTTAACATTATGTAATAATATGCCTAACTAATATTCAATACATCAAATATACATGTAATCAAAGTAAAATCAGTTGGTTCTAGGAAACTGACTCCAAAAATATGAACCAAAGGATATAGCCTCCCCATATGGTGAGCATTAGTCGTCACTACTATTTGGCACCCTCTAAGGTTCAAGGAGATGTACCTAAGGTAATGTGGTCTCTCTGGTATAGTTACAATTTTGGAAGTCGAGGTTGAGAACTTAAAAAATGGTATAAGAACCTTATTCTGATTTTACTTACTAGTTAGTCATGGTAGATGAAGATAAAATGTTTTTGGAACTAGGGATGGGACTTATATATGATAGTATCAAACTAATTGATAGGGAATGTTCAATTTACCAATGATAGAATAGTAATTTGGTTTCATAGTGTTATGAATATGGGATTTTCAAGGAATATAGTGTGTGATTTACAGTATATTTATTTTATATTTCTTGAGGTGGTATAATGCATGTGTTCAAGAATCATATTTGGCATGTAGTAATGACATGAAATTTTTATGCTCATTTTTTTATTGTCATTATAATTATGATATATGGTACAATTATTTAATTTTTTAATAATAACTCATATGTTTCTTTCTTATATAACTTATCAGTTTCCCTCTACAGGATCAACCCATGATTACTAGGTTTTACTTCTAAAATATAATGACTGGTAATGTAATATAATTATTGGTTATACCTAACCTGAGTGTAGGTTGTTTAATAAAGATTCTACCTATGATTATTGAACCCCAATATCATAGGCTTTGTATTAATAGAGTTATACATATAGTTTTGTATTATATTTTTCCATAATGTTTGGTATCAATATTTATGATATCCATCCTATAAAATCTATATTTCTTACTATAGAAATATTCCACTATGATGTCCTCCCACTGAGTAATAGGTGGGTGGGGATGAGCATGATCTATTGGTAGTGGTTTTTTAGCCTCCTATAGTATTTTTACCCTCTGTTGATCATGAATTAGAGGGAAACTACTTAAGGTTTTACAATCTCTAATACATGGGGCCCTGAGGGCTAGGTCATCCATATCAGACATGAACACCAAGTTTTAACTACAGCATCCACCACATTCTATGGGAGAGGGTGGACTATAGGCCACTATGTTTTTTATTGAGTCTATATAGGTCATTTATTTCTAGATCAAGACATCCGCATAGAAGAGGGTGAAACACACTACCTATATGCTTCATGGGCCATTTAAGAGAAAGTGGGATGTCCTTGTTCAAGATGACTAGTATATGGTCCTGACATGGAATAATTTCTTTTCTAATTTTTTTGATAAATATTTCCCTCAGACTCTAAGGGAATACAAGGATAGAAATTTAATAGATCTTATTCCTAGAGGTATATCGGTTATAAACAATGAAGATAGTTTTAATGTTGTATTATATTATATTCTCATGTTGGGGATAATGAGATTACAGGTTTTAGGCATTTTTAGGATGGTCTTATGAATTTTATTCGACCACGGGTAAATATTTTTCACTTGACATGATTTATAAGGTTATTAATAAGACCCTCATAATGGATAGGATCATAATCAAGGGTAGGTCATTGGGGTAGGATGTTTCTTCTTCTAGGGTCTTAAAGGGGTCATTGGGTAGTGTGAAGTGGAGGTTCGATTATTATCTACAAGTCGGTAGTTGATAGGCTATTAAGGGTATGGGTTTGTCCCATCCTTCAATAGGAAGGGATTCTGTTTGATGTTACCAGTGTGGGAAGTGATGAACCTTTTGAAATGAATTTGATAGTCTAATCAAGGAGTGTTATTCTTGTGTGGAGTTCAAAAACTTACATCAATTTTATTGTAATGAACCACAATCAACTAGTCGGTTTTGTTATGGATAGAATTCTGGAACAAGAATAGGGTTAGGAGCACCACAATGGTCTGGTAGTTTTGGTTCCTTTATTCATTAAATCTAGGGAGGCGAAAATGGTTCCATGGGATAGATAAAGTAGTTCCAGCAAATAGATTCACCTAAAGGGATTTAGGTAATGAGACCACATGGTCGGGACATATTTCAGCTTCAGACCATTGACCAGACTCAAACCGATCATGGTGGGGGACCCTTTCTTATTTGACATATGATTCGGTGGCATCCACCCTAGAATATACATTATTTGATACCAAAGTTCCTCACTCCATTATATGTATATAGTATGGTAGAAATATAGGGTTGGTGATATAGTATTATTATGGGGTTATGTCTGTTAATATTCCCTTGGGGGTATAACCCAACGGTATTCTAAGATGTCTTGGAAAAAGGGTGGTGACACCTTCAATCAAGTTTTACATGTTTGTTGATGAATCATTCATTATGAGTAATATGATGATGGTACTTTTTTAACCCTTATATGTTATTATTTAGTTGTGACTAATCCACCCTTGGAATAGATGGGATGTGATGAATTCATATCATCTACCTAGAGGAGGTGTGATAGGTATATTTCATCCACCCTGAGGATATGTGATGGTGATATATCATCGGCCTATAAGAGGGGTTATAGTGATATGTATGCCACCTAGAGGATCTGTGATATTTATTTTTCATGCACATGGAGGAAGTGCGATAGTGATATGTTATTCTCATGGGGAATATGTGGTTGTGATATGTCATTCAACTATAGGATATGAAGAATCCAATATAATTTTTAAGTGTTTTATTTATTATCAACATTGACTTAATATCATTTTAACCAATTGAGAATAACTTTGAGATGTTTTTTAATGTTTAACAGATTATTTTGAGTGGTTAGTGATGACTTGAAAAGAGTTTAATAATTTATGAGTCTACTTGAAAATGTTCAATATGTTATAGATTTTGGGTATTTAAAAAGGCATTGGAATACCTAAAAGTCATATAATGTATATGTAAGAGTAATCCAAATGAGTATACTGAGAATTCAGAATGTGTAAGAGTAAACATGGGATTTCCTAAAAGTAATTTCTAGAGTTTTCTTGATACATATGTAACTTCTTTAATTTATAAAACTCATATACTTTTGTGTGAAGGTTTTTCTTCACATTTAGATATGCCTTAATTCTCACTAGAGTAGATAAGGCTCTTAATGAAAATAAATAAGAGAAAAAATATCATATATAAATGTTTCTAGTTTATAAAATTCCAATCATTGGATAAGATATCATCATATAATATTTTGTGAGATTTATGGTAATTTAAATTCTAATTTTTTAAAAAAAATACAATTTCAAAAACCAATGGAAGATGATTAATTTGTGATTCCTGATGAATAATTGAGAAATTGATATTAAAACTATGGAGAAGAAGACCACATTTTATAGAAGTTTGATTATGAGATATCATTAAAGGAGATTCTTGAGAATTAAGATATAGCCACAACATATGAAGAAGGGAAACATCATAAAGGGAAATCATAAAACTTTACAAATAATAAAATATGATTGATATTTAATCCCTCAGATCATAGAATAATTTGATTCTATGAAATAGGGAGATTAATAAGGACACACCGTAGTAGAGACCCTGATGGTTGTGAAATGTGAAGACGATAAGGGACACATCGTAGTAGGTACCATGTTGGGATTACAAATACCTTATGATAAATACTTAAACTCATTATTTATATGGTATTATATTTCAAAATGTTATTATATACCATTATGATCACATGAATTTTAAAATTACCACAAATATCATATTGGTTTTGGGGTAGAATTTTTTCAAGACTCGTAGAATATTAAATTGCTATATAATTAATTAGGGGTTTTATGATACTTAAGGAGAATATCATGATATCAAATTTTAAGGAGTTTTCTATATTCAAAATATGGAAAATATATTCATATGGTTTGTTAAATAAAATAGTTAATTGATTAATAATAATAATGAAGAAACTAATATTGTTCCTAGTTGATCTTGTAATGTATTGGCCCGGGTGCCACTATAATTGGTGCCCCAAGCTAGATCACCACATAACCTCAAGTGTTCCTCCCTGGTTGATAGAGGCAGATGACTAGAATCTATGGTATATATATGTATAATAGGGAGACTACACCAGCTTATTGGACTGATAAAATAGTGGAAAATAATACCAAGAAAATAAAAAATATATATAAACAGAAATAATAATAACATACATAAAGATCCAACAATAGCCCAAGTGAAACATGACACCACAATGAAATGTATAGTCTACATGTCTGGTAGTCATATAGTAAAACCTAAAATGCCAATTTATGATAAACCACAAATTTAGACCCTAGTCCAAACCCAGTCCTAAAATCCCATGCCCCAACCCATTATCCCATGCATAAAAAAAGTGGCAGGCCCATATCCTGAACCTATACATGAAACAAGTATCATCTTCTCGGGTACCTAAGTGCTCTGGCATCCCAAGTATGGTTTGAGTACATCTTAGTAGGCCACCGCCAATGGTGTACAGTGAAATAACATGTCTATCGATAATTCATGTCGGTGGTCCAAAAATAAAAGTCTAAAAAATAAACATAACCAAGTTTTTCATAACCAACATTATCTAATTAACATCATTTGCCCTTGGTTTCCAAATAACACCTGAGACAATCAAACCTACTTAAAAACATGACGGTCTTATAAATAATATTCCAATTTGTTCATAGGTAAACATTCAAGGAGAATCAGTCCACATCTCTAACTGGGATTCATAATCCCATGTCTGGCCATCCAAAGCATGATTTGAAATTCCATGTACATCATCTCATACCATGATAAGGAATGCCAGGTCCATAAACATGGAATCAGTAGAATCAGTCCATCCTCTGAAACTATAGTGCATTGGGGTTCTTGGATCATTATTCTAGCCCACCCAAGGAAGATGAGAATCATTCCAACATCTCACCAACCATATATTATATCAGTGGTGTCTAGACCAACAGTCTAGCACCTAATCCAAGGGTGATGAATTCCATGTCCAAATTCTTACACCATTGTGATATAAATCAATTCTATATTTATACCATCATTTATCAATATTAAAAACCAATAAACATAAAATCTTTCACTAAGGTCCTAATTAACCTTTAAAACGGAAACATGTCTTAATAAAGACCAACACCTATTTAATTTCCATAAAATACCAAAAATCAAACATTCACGTTATACATTTATAATCCTCCCCTTAATACATGGGTCTTACCTTAAATAAAACCAAAAATGTACTAAGGCCTTAATTTCCACAAAGACCATTAAAATAGTCCTCAAGTAAATTTTACAAAAAATGGTGACCACATACACCCATTTCAAATCAACATTCAAAACCAATTTAAAATCCTACTTTAAAAACACCTTGAGGTTATCACCTCATTTTAAAAGCACAATCCACAGTAAACATTATTTCCATTCATTGAAAATCACAACCAGATCAATATATGAAACAGAACATTTAAAACCTTCTTTGGTATATAACAAAATATTACAAAAAAGACATTTCAATTTAACCTTTTTATTTAATAACACTTCCTTCCATACTTTGATAATTATCCCATTTACCAATAATAAAAGTAAATTACAATTACAACTTTTTCACCCTCATAATATCTCTATTTCATTGTTTATAATTTCTTTTCCATACTTTCAATGGATTGATTTACCCTATGGGTAGACCTAGGCCTAGTATCAAATCATCAACATAACCAACAAGTCTATGAAGGGTCACAAACATCAATTTAGGCCCCTATATAATTTTCTTTGTCAAGGACACAAAAACATTGAAAGGGAAAAAATTGAAAAACCACATAAACATATAAAACATGAATAGGTTCATAAAATTATTACAAAACTCCTACCTCATGCTCGTAGACAACCACTCATCTGAACACGACCCTTGTTTTGAACTAAAATGTCCTAAAAACCATGGATAGGAACACCCTAGAAAAAGAGTTCATGATATTATGAAAGATAGGACACAACCAACAAGTCCTCTTCCATATATTGGATGTAAACAGAGTCGAAGAATTACCTGAAGCTTTGATTTGCAGCAAAAAATACTCCAAATTCCCATGAATCAGGGGAGAAACATCAATGTAGGAGGGGAGAGCTCTTGGTTTTCACCCTAGGATGTTGGTTGATGAATAGGGAGGAAATTTTGGGCAGAAAATTTTAATGTTGAGAGGTAAAAAAAATAAATCCCACTTTTAATGAGATAAATGGTTTGGAAACATGGTTTTCCAAACTGTTCACTAACCATGTGGTTCCCTTTGTCCAAGAGGAAACTGAGCTACATGGTTTTCCTGGCCACCCCCATGGTTTCCCTAATTGTGTGGTTATCATGACATCACCACTATCCAAGGGGAGATAAAGCTATATGGTCTTCTATACAACCCATATGGTTTTTTAACTATGTACCCCCTTCTTCAGGTTGTATGGTTAGTGGGAACTTTTACTACTAACTGTGTGCTAACAATTCTCTCAAGATATATTGGACTCTTTTCCATAATTTCCATGCCTCAAACCCCTAGTACACCCCCAAGAGATTACCTAGTCATGGGAAACAATACATTAACCCATTTAGGAGAAGTTTATCAATAATTAAACCCAAAAAAATCTTCTAACACTAGGACCATACAACCACCCTACCTTATAACATCTCATCCTAGATGAATGCTTTCAAACATTACGAAACCCCCAAGGAAAAAGTGTCATGCCACTATGCAAGCAGAACCACTTCCTTATCCCATGTTTCCTCTTTAACATATACATTCCATCACAATATTCAGATCAAAGGCATAGTCCTACCTTGTAAACCCTCTCATTACGTTTCTAAACACAATTAGGATGCTCCTCCAAGGATGAATTGACCTCAATATCATCATTACCAACGCCAAACACGTGATAAAAATATATCTTACACCAATCAAACTACCACAAAAGGAGATAATTAAGAAATTAAATACACCACACAGGGAGAGACAATCAATACACCTCTAGTTTAATTCTCCCCACAATCTCAAATATCCTAGAACACATGGCATCACTCAAAGGAATATATGATTTTCCAACCACATCCACCAACCAATGTTAGTCCACAAATTGAGGACCAATAGAATCATTCCATATCTAAACATCTAAAACACAACCAAATCAAAACCTTCTTCTTAATCACTCAACCAATCAAACCCTGATCCAATACCCATTTTCAAAACTGAATCACCAAGATGGTGCACACTCGAGATCATCCAACCTAAAATGTCTATCATGAGATCTACCAATAACTCTTCTCAATATGTTTCTCCCCAATATATTCTTGATCTCAAGACCACCAACATATAGTGTTTATAATATCCTCCATCAGAAAATACCACATGAAGCTCAAACTCAAGATTCCACAATATACCTAGCATGTTTCCCACCTCACTATTCCCAAACAAACCTAAAAACATAATCCAATATTGGAATACATACTTACACTAAAAATATAATATAAATTTATGCATACTACCCATAATCCATCGATGAGACAAGAACAAACTAATTTTTTTATTAAGTGTACATTTCTATTCATTAAGTTCATCCTATATTTCAAAAATGTAAATCCAGATGTGGTTTTCAACAAGCCACATCCACTCTATTCACTAACCATTATTAGAAAATTCCCATCCAACTCATCCTAGAAACACCCAACTCCCACATTCGACATCTTACCACCTTAACTAGACATAATACCTTCTAACTTAAGTCATACTAATAAAATCGAAACACCCCGATCCGAGTCTATCCCTAACATCTGATGAAATTCCACCATCAATGAAACCACTTCTCCCCAAACCATCCTCATGCTCTATTACACCCACTGATACATCTCCAACCAAAACACCTTATATTTCTTTTAGAACCACCCCAAGCTCAATTCCAATGCTCGGATAGATTAACCACCACATATAAGGCCAACCAAGCCTTCCTCATGGAATCCAAACATATACCATATTGTTTTAATATTGGCATCTTGATTCCACCACATCCAACCTATGATTTTCTCCACACATCTATGAATAATATATTTCTTCTTGTCTTAAGAGCCTCATTTTCACTACATTACCTAATCACTTCCAACCACCACAACTCATTTCCCATCACTATAGATCCCATAAAGTGGATGTGTCCAACTCTCCCTCACTTGAGTGATAAAAATAAATGTTAACAATCATATTATAGAAAATCATATTTTTACATGTATTGATTTTGGACACTGTATTGATTATTTTCAAGACTAGGCACTGAGAGGATTTTGATTCTAAGGCAAGGTGTTCCTAGGATAAATGTTTGAAATGTATTCAATATATTAAATAGATAAGGCATGAAGTTTTCTTGAAAAAGTGTAATAACTTCTAAATGGAGACCTAAATCATAAATATGAGGGTGGCATTGATCTCAGAACATGGGTTTTTCCTTTGGCATGACATAACATTTTTTAGCACAAGGCATTTGTGAAAAATTCATCGCGAGCGTAAAATGAATAAAATAATTAAATAAATTATTTCACTTTATTTTTTGGAACAATGACCTATGTATGTGGTTATGGTGGATTCATAGTTTTATCCCCTAAAACATAGATATCCATCGAATTGTTTGAGATACATCAAAGGATATTCCATAATTGAATGATATCTGAATCATCGTTTGACGATCAGTGCACAACAAGATTAAAGGTTCTAACCAAAGACAATGACGCAACTTCTTTATTTTTCTCTGATTGATCCAAAATGAGGTAAGATGTTGTTTTTATTGGATTTATCCCCATTTTATGATTCCTACAATGAACAAAAATTAATTAACTAAAAAATTGATTCATGGATCATGTGTATTGCGGGTGCAGGTTATATTTATCCTAGAATTTGGGGAATTTATTTGTGATTATTTATTTATATCTTCCTTTATCATTATATTGGTAAAAAATCATGGACAATAAAAACATTAGATGAGGTGCATTACTCATGTTTGTGATTTTTATTTTCTTCACCATTTCTTCATTCATCGGGGGAAAATCTCGTTGCCGACAGTTCGAAAAATACTGAGAAATCGAACATTGCACACCTATTTCTTTGTGCAATGATTTGATATTGTAGATCTCGGCTTGATATGAAACAGTGATTGTGAAACGATTGAAGTGGTAGCAGATCAAATGGATTTGGGATACCCAATTTATGTTCTTCGATGTAAGATTATCGATTGACATGCACAACCATTTTTTTGAACAAATTCAAAGGATATATCCCAGTGTTTGATGACAGAAAGGACAACCGACCACATAATTGAATATTCTAAGATATTGGGTGGCCCAATTGGTTATTTGGAGGCATGGGAGAAAATTAATAATAAAGATTTATATTTCTAGAAAATTTTGTATCAAAAGGCATGTACTGTAGAGCTACACACAATGTGGGTCCCTCATAGTGGTTGATAGGGTTTTAGGATAAAGATAAGTGTCACAAGGAATGTGACCCCATCACACTATGTGTGACCCTTTTCCAGTTGGATCATTGTGTACGATGGAGGGTACAGACAAATGGCCAGGAGTACATAGTCATTGACACACCCTGTACTACAACACAGATAGTGCTAGGTCAGGTGCACATGGTAGGAATCGTATACTTGGACACAAGAAGAAGTAAATGATCATGGGATTTCCATGTACTTTTACATGAAAATGGGAATGTTCCATTTACATGGGAAAGATCTAGTGCCAATGGGACACACTGTGTACTACTAGTACAAGTTGTGTACTCATTAAGAGATGGATTTTAGACCTTTTCCTCTTCATCTTGGTCATTTTTTGTTAAGGTTATTTCCCTATATTCATTCCTCAATTTTTAGTATTGAATCACATCCTACTCATAGGATAGTGATCAACTTAGTGGGACTTCATTGACAGATTTGTCTAAATACTTCTTTGAGGCTTGGAGTGTGATCCTCTGTTATCTTCTTTCCCTTGGTGGAGTTCTTGGTATCATCATGACCAACCATATGAAGGATCTAATCATCTACATAGAGGGTTATTCTATATTGAGTTGTTGGTATACCCCATGTCTTGGGTGTGATCCTCATCTATTTATTGTATCTCTTCAGAATTCCAATGTATACATCCTATGTTGAGACCCGACATGCACAACCTCTCTGATGGATGTCGTCATGAATATCTAACTCATGGAATGTGTTCTCTTGGATGAGTTCTATATGGAAACTTCAAGTTGGAATCCTAATCTAGTATTATGGTTGGGAATTTAGCACGATACAATGATTTTTGATAATTATATCTAGATATTATTTTTATGTGTTGTAGACAAATACCTATATAGATCTGAATATTATTCTTTTTTTTATAAGCTTTGTGGTTTTAGGGTTTCATTTTGGGTATTGTTATACTCACCCCTATAGAGGTTTTTCCCACACATGTCATGTCTTGTGAAGATTATTGATGTTTTTGTGGATTCCTAGAGGGATCAGGACTAGAAGGTGCTTAGTGATACAGAATGATTGAGGATTTTTTATGTGGTTATATTTATAACAATCCTCATCAATAATTTTATGTTGGAATTGTTTTCTGACTCATTGTGGTGGTCTTGTATTTTTCCTTTTTAACATTACATTACTTTATTTAGTACTCAGGTTTGGGTTTTAGATGAATTCATGCATGGTTTATCGATTTCTTTACATTTCAGAATTATATGTTCTTGGATATGGGTATTTGTGTATAAGTACTTTGGGATAATGCCTCCCATGTTCATTATATGCCTACTTGGTGCTATTTTCCTTCCCCTAACCAATTAGAGGTGATCCTGGGGATTCACATCATAGGCCCCATTAGGATAGGTCATGACAGAGTGGTATTAGATCTAGTCAGTTCTACCTTAGGAAAAGAGTCTAAGAGATGGGTTTGAGGCAATGGTGTTTAGTGTTTTAAGTTTGGATTTCAGGCCAGGGACTCTAATATTTTTGTGCTGGTCGATGTATCCATACACCAGGAATATGATCACCTATATTCTTTCCTGATACATGAGAAAACTAGTGGTAGGAAATTAATTCTATATGTATCATATAGGAATGGGTTGTTGTTTCCATTTCCTTGGTTCATCTCTCTAGATATACTTATTAACTATGTTGCATCCAATTTATTTTAGGATGACTCTGCGATGTATGCCAGCAAGGATTTAGCATCAATATAATGATGATTATCCCCTAATAGATAAATGGAAAAGTTCTACATGTGTTATCTCTAGGTGGTGTACTAGTTATGCCACCTCCTATTGAGAAATAGATGGTACCGACAGTACCAAAAAATGACGTGCATAGGATGAGTGCAGTTCACATGTTTCAATAATATCAACCCCTCAGGTTCTAAGTGGATCCCAACCCACTGGTGGATGGGGAATTTCATGAGTAAGTAACCTAATTTTTTTGACTTGTCATGACACAAGAAGATCAGATGATTGTTCTGGTAGTGAGCCTTATCTATGACTCTATAGGGTGATGGTGGGGTTTAGTGACCCAGTTGTTCAATAAGGAAACTCTTGCATGGTTAGTGACCAAGTTCCTATTTAGAGAGATGTTATGTCCATATATAATGAGGGTTCTATGTGTTTATGAGCTTATAAATCTCTAGTAAGGTATTAATAAAATAGATGATTATTCATCTAGGTTCATTAACCTATATAGGTACTCATTGGATATGGTTCATGATTAGTTACTTCCAGCTCAGAACTTTGAGAGAGGACATTATAGGGACATCCAAGATAGTGTTATACCTCTATAAAATCCTAACTATGTCAGGATTTTAGAGATAGATTTAGTGGTTGAGAGTTTTCTGGCTGTGAAAACATTGATAGTGGCTGCTAGCAGTGGGAACACAGGAGTAGAGACTTCAGAAGTAGGGTGCCAACACTGGTATTAAGGACATATAAGTGTGAGAAATTATATGACAGGGTCATTGGATATGGGTTCTATGATTCATGTATCACAATATGGGTCCATTCAACCTAGGGAGAGGTGGTGCTACTCATATGATGGAAAGGGACATCTTGTATGAGATTATCTGACATGAAGCATAAATAACAATGAAACAGTGGATGGGACATTGAGGTAGAGGGATTGGTAGGATAACATAGGTTCATAGGGAAACATATTTTGAGTAGAGCTAGGAGAGAAGATGGAGGGGGTAGATTCTTTGACTTATTACCACCATCGCCCACAGGTGGTCCACTCCATGATCAAGGAGTTGGAGGAAAGGGGTGGGGGTAGTTTTAAGTGGTTGAGGCTTATGACCCAGAGGCTCCAAGGATGATAATAGGTATGATATATGTCATTTTTACTTTATATGTAGTACTGATAGACAGATATTCTTGTCATTACTTTATATCCAAATATCTAGTTCGATACATGGAGATTTTTTTTTGAGTCCTTAGCTCAACCCTTGTGCTTATAGACTATTACTAGAGATGACTCAGTGATCACACACTTGTGATGACAGTGTGACCTAACACTTAGAGGTCAGAGTTTCTATAGGGATCTCTTTGTAGTAGTGATGAGGCATTATGACTTCATCTTAGGTATGGAGTGTCTATCTACAATTCATGACCATATTGACTGTTTCAAGAAGAGGATGTGGTATGTCTACAGTAATGAGATTAGGTTTTCCTTTATTAGTGAAAAGGAAATATATTTAGCATATAATGAAATCATTCATAAGAGGGAACAAATTATTACTCATTAGTTGACTAGAATGACCCTTGGCGTAGTGAAAGTTATGAATTTCCAGTACCCTATAGTGGTTTCAGAGTATGGGGACATCATGTTCCAAGACTACCTCCCCAGCAAGAGATATATTTATACATTGATCTACACCCTGATATGACCATGATATATTCATCAGCACATCGGATGTCTCTCACAAAACATTGCGATATGATGGTGTAGTTGGATGACTTGAATATGAAGGGATTTGTTAGACCCATTGTTTCACCCTAGGAAGACCATGTTTTATTCACAAAGAATGGGGATGGGATCTTGCGGTTGTGAGTGTATTACCATCTCATAAATCAGGTGACTATAAGTAACTAGTATCTACTAGAGAGGATAATGACTTATTTGATTATTTGACAGGGGTATGATGGTTCTCAAAGATTTACCTCAGATCAGGCTATCACCAGTTGCGAGTATGGGATGAGGATATACCGAAAATGGCATTTAGATTTCACTATGCTAACTATTAGTACTTGGTGATACCCTTTTTCATGACTATTTCCTTATAAATGTTCAAGGGTATCATTCACCATATCATTCATTCCTTCCTAGATTGGTTCATGGTAGTATTTATTGAAGATATCTCAGTGTACTCAGCTTCCATGGATGAGCATGTGTGATACTTTAAGATGGTTCTAGAAGTACATCAAGAGCATCGGCTTTATAGGAAGCACTCAAAGCTCCAATTCTAGATTCAGTAGGTCTACATTTTGGGTTATGTTACCTCAACTGATGGTGTGGAAGTGGACCCAATGAATGTTGAGGAAGTGTTAACTTGGGAGCCACCAAATAGCGTGATGGAGGTGCGTAGCTTCTAATGTTTGGTGGGATATTACCTGAGATTTATATGTGAATTCTCCAAGATATCATCACCCATGATAGATTTGACCATAAAGGGTCATCCTTTCATGTGAAAATATAGGTTCCAATAGGATTTTTAGGATATTTGGTAGACATTTATGAGTGCTCCCATATTGTGATTTCCAAAAGATAATGTTGAGTACGTAGTGTTTTGTGATGCATTGGTAGATAGTGATTGCCTATGCTTCACACTAGTTGAGAGCACAAGATCAAAACTATGTAACCCATTATCTTATGTTAGCAGTGGTAGTATTCTCACTAAAGATGTAGTGATACTACCTGATAGGTGAGCGTTTTATTTTCTATTCTAACCATAAGAGTCTAGAATATAACTTTTCCTAAAAGGATTTTAACACGAGATAGAGGTGATGGATAGAGTTCCTCTAGGATTTTGACATTAGGATTTTCTGTAATCCTAGTAAGGGGAACATCGTAGCAGATTATGCTAACAGGATATCTTGTTCATAGTTTTTTGATGAGTCATACGAGTAGTTGGCCTCATTGAAGATATCATTTTTAGATAGGGATGGATCATCTTACCTCCAAATGATGGTAGTCACCCCATATCTTTTACAGTTAGTTAGGGAGGCACACCTTAGGGAAGCTGACTCTAAGACTCTACATGCTTAGATATCCACTGGACATCCTCCTGATGAATTTTTTGAAGTAGAGGAGTATATTGTTCTTTTAATAGGATGCACAATGGAACCAGTGATTTTGCAAGAGGAGTTTTTGAGAGAGTTTCATAAATATCTAATAAAGGTACATCCAGGTGTGGCCAAGATGTACAAGGTCCCTCGACATCAATTTTGGTGTTCAACGATGAGGAAGGGAGTTGCAGAGTTTGTCTCTCGATGCTTTACTAATCAACAAGTGACAGTAGAGAACCATGTTCTAGAAATTTTATCTCCACCACTTGAGGTTAGATTGTGGAAGAGGGATATAATATACAGATATTTCATGACAGGGTTACCACATACATCAATGGGGAGTGATACCATCTGGTAGATAAATGAATATTTCACCAAGTCGGCCCACGTCCTAGCTATCTGGGAGAAAATTTTAGTATAGAGGTTTAGAGGTATATATTTTTATGAGGTAGTTCAAATACAAGGAGTTCCCTTGAAGACTATTTCTAAATTTTATTCTCACTCCACATCTCAGTTATGGAAAGGATTGCTAGAGGCTTTTGGGACTCAGCCTTGTTTGAGCATGAATTTTCACCTCTAGGCAGGTGATTAGATAGAGCGGACCATTTAGGTTACAGAGGAAATGATTTTAGAATTCATGATGGAATTTTTCCATAGTTTTAAGTATCACCTACCTTTTGTAGAGTCATTTTACAACAACAGTTACCATTCATCCATCGGTATGGAACCACTCGAGGCTTTTTATAAGCATCCCTACAAGTCACCACTTTGTTTGACAATCCCGGAAGAGTAAACACTGATGGGACTAAAGTAGGGGTGAGACACTATTGAAAATTTTCAGATTATCCAGGAGTGTATGAGGACTTCATAGAGAAATTATAAGTCTTATCTAGACAAATGATAGAGGACTTTGGAGTTTTAGGATGGATACAGTGTGTTCTTACGTGATTCAACTAGATGTAGATTGTGAATATTTTTATGGGGAAGAAAGTTAAATCCAAGATTCATTGAATCTTTCAAGATAATGCATAGAGTTAGAGAGGTGGTGTACATATTACCTCCATCTTCATACTAAAATTGGTTACATGACATATTCTATGTGTCACAACTAAGGAGGTACATGCATGACGCATCACACTTCATCATCTAGGGTGAGCCGGACCTTCAGAATGGAGCTACTTTTTCTGAGTACCCAGTGGAGATCAAGGATCAGTCGTAGAGGATCCTTCAGGGGTGATAAATTCCTTTAGTGTATGTATGATGGCAGAACATGAATCTTCTTGTGGGAACTAAGGAGGAGGAGTCTCAGATGTGTTCTTAGTACCCACATATCCTTGTGTACCCACTTGTTTTGGATTTTTGGGATGTAATGCCCCAATATTGGGAGAATATAGTGACTTGTATTCTTCCATGTATTATTTATATATGTTGTATGGATTGATTTTGAGACTAGGCGCTAGGAAAATGTGTGATTCCAAGGCTTCATGTTTCTGGAATAAATGTTTGAAATATATTAAATAAACTAAATAGAACATGAACATAGTTTTCCTAAAAATTTCGAGTAACATATAAATGGAGGCCTTTATTATAAATTTATGGGAATCATGGAGCTTAGAATGTGGGTTTGACCATAGGTGCTATAAGACTTTTTTCTGTCTGGGGCGATTGTGGAAAAATCCTCACAGGCATAAAATGAATAAAATAATTAAATAAATCATTTTATTTTATTCATTGACATATATACCTAAACACATATATAATTATATGTTTATGGTGGATTTTTATGTTAAACTACTAAAACTTATAGATCCAAAGAACTTTTGGAGAGCCATTGGTGTAGAATCAATTGGATAACGACAGTCAAATCATTATTTGATGATCAGTGCACACTGATATTCAAGTATCTCACCAATAATAATGATACAACTTAGTTATTAATTAGAGACCTATCCAAATCGAGTTAGGATGTTTATTTTCATTTATATATCCTAATTTTATGATTCCAATAATGAAAATGAATAAATCGAATAATTAATTTATTTGAGGATCGTGTGTACTGCGGGTGCGGGTGAGATTTATCCAAGAATTGGGGGAATTGTTTTGTGATTAATATTTTTTTCTTCATTCAGCATTATAATGGAATCAAATTGAGGAAAACATGGATTTTTTTTTGGGATTGTACCTTATTTTTTTTTATTTTGCTTTTCTTACACATTTCCTCATTCATCATGGGAAAAAATTGAGGCCCTTGATTTGAAAAATACCAGGAAATTGAATGTTGAACACTAGTTTCATGGTGAAAGGATTCAATATCATAGATCAGGGATTATTATTACATGTTGATAGTGTGATGATGGAAGAAGAAGTTGATCAAACAGATTTGGGATACCTGATTTGTGTTCTTTTTCATGTGTAGATTGATAGATGTGTGAGGTTATTTTTTCCAAACCAATTAAAAGGCTGGATCTTATTGTTTAATGATAATAAGGATATCTGACCATAGAATCATGTTTTATAATAAGTTGGATGGAAGTATTATTGGCCAAAGGTGTAGGAGTAGACAGAGAATCTAGATATATATTTATGAAAAATTCTAAAACACACTACATAGAATACAGAGTTACATGACATATAATGCTGAGCCACATGAAATATGATACCCTCATAATGGAAGCTAGGGTTTTGGGATGAATTTTAGTATCACATGGAATGTGAACCCTTTCCAGTTGTCTCAGAATTTTCCAAGGAGGGTACATGGACATGTCGAAGAGTACACAATCATGGACACACTGTATAATACCACGCAGGCATGTCTAGACTAGGTGTACATGGGTAGAGCTGTGTACAATGACATGGGATGAAGTACATGGGCCTGGGAATTATATTTAAATTTACATGGAAACAATCATTGGCCATTTACACTAGAAGGACCCATTTAAAAAGGTACATATTGTGTACTACTATTAAAAATTGTGCACTCTTTTTAAGTTGCCTTGGATCTCTTATCCTCTTAATCTAGGACATGTTTTGTTAGGCTATGTTCGTTATATCCATTCCCTAAGGGTTATTAAGGAATTTCATCAAACATAGAGGATATTGATCCCTTCTGCAAGGCTTCCTGGATAGTGTTGTCAGAATCCTTCCATGAGGCCATGAGTGAGATCCTCTGTCATTTTCTTAACCTATGTAGAGTTCTTGTCATCATTAGGACTGACACTATGTGTGAACTGATCCTCTACTTAATGGGTTATTCTATATTGAGTTGTTGGTATACCACATGTATTTGGGTATGATCCACATATTTATATCATATTTGTTCAGACATCCAGCATATATTTTCTATGAAGAGACACAATGAGAACATCCTCTCAGACAAACACAAACAGTATTATCTGACTCGTTGAGTGCATTCTCTTGAACGAGTGCTGTGAGAAAACATCAAGTAGGAATCCTATGATGGAATTACAATTGTGAATTTACCTTGAGACTATTTCTCTTTGTTGAGTATATCAGGGTCTTCTTTTTATATGTTCTATAGACATATACCTGTATAGAGATAATTGTTATTCATGTTATTTTATGCTTTGTGGTTTAATGGTTTCCTACTAGGTATCATTATACACAATAATACATGTTCTTCTCTCACCCATGTCGTGTATTATGAAGAATATAGCTCTTTTGAAATATTCCTATAATGTCATGGACTGGGTAGTTCCTTGGGAGTTGGAAAGACTGAGGTGTGTTCCTGTGGTTATCTTGGCATCTATCCCCATCTATATTTTTAAGTTGGACATATTTTCAAACTCCTTGTGGTAGTATTGTATTTGTACAAATTTAATCTCAATTACTTGTTATCATACACTGGTTGTGGGTTTTATAAGTATGCATACATTGTTAATCCTTATTTTTTTACATTTTAGTAATTTATGGGTTTGGAGATGTGTGTGTGTATACATGTTCTTTTGGTTCAGCCCCCCGTGTTAGTGATATGTCTACACTAAACTAGTCTCCAACCCCTAGACTATTGGAGGAAGGCATGGTGAGTCATGGTATGACCCCATTAGGGATGTTCGTGAGTACTTGGATTCCATGAATAACACCTTTATCATTTTTTGATATTAAACCCACCACAAAAATCTAACTCAGAGATGGTCGGTGGTGCACCTCCCACTATATTTCTTCACTTACATTTATCAATGGGAAAAAATTCAAGAATAAACTTCATTTAACTAAAATAAAACATTTATGTAACCTACATCATACCCAATTCTCTCTCAGTGTACTCAATATAATTTTAAAATTTTGGGCATGATATCCATTAATATAAGAGTAAACTAAGATTGTTTTGATGAATATCACCACAATATGTCCCTTTTTATTTCAATTCTCACTAAAGGGACACATAAAACACATTTAATAGCACTAAGCCTCACTATTGACATGTTCCTAATCATTTACCAGCCTCCATGATTCAAGAGGGATTCATTAACCAAAACTCACCACTACCTCACAACTCTATACCAAGCAGTCATGAACTTAACATTCTCTAGGGAACTACTGTGACCACACTTCTCAAGGTATTATACCATGACTCAAAGAATTTACATGGAAACATAAATTCTCTATTTTATTGATTCAAAAAACAAAACTTCCCATGTATAACCATTTATCATTGCCCTAATTTCACCTAAAATTATAGGAAATTTCTCCCGAACTACCTAACAACTAATGAAAATTACATCACACTTCTCCAACACATGCCTATCATCCTTTCCTCACTTGAAAACTAAGGTTGTTTGATTTCTCATGACCCTTCCCTAATCCTGAATCAAGTTCCCATGAATTTTACATCACTAGTGAAAGGCCCAAGTTCCCAACCACATAACTAACCATGCCTCATAGTCTGTTAACCTCTTCAAAATCATGGAATATTAGATATTCCAATCCAAAAACTCAACATTTTCACACATAAGGTCCAAGCACATGACTACCCATCACCCTAGCTGTCACTCCCATATTATAAGTGTCTATTAATGATCTAGTAACTAGTGAATTGTCACGTCTATCCAAATACACCATCGATAACCATATTAAACAATAACAATATAATAGGGTAAGAAATATGAATGATTCTTCCCTTCAAAACCATCCTGGAATCTAACCACAAGAATTAAAGGTTCTTCCTTAATAAAATGAACCAAAACATGAACAATCCATTTAAAAAAACTAAATGGAACCTATTGTGCATTGAATCCACCTCTTAAACAAATACTCATGCTCAAAATTCAAAATAACCTTCAACATTGTGCTTACTTCCATTGGGGTTACCCTCGATTACCTAAAATCATCTACTTGTAACTACAACCCGAATCACATTTCCAATACCACTGGGCTCACAACTAGACCAATAGGCCAAACCCATACTATAAAACACTCTCAGAGTGCCACTTCCAAAAATCCAAAATGTATAACTATGTCTCATGAACCCAAATCCTCCAACAATATGATCGACCTGTCCCACGGGTCACTCGTGACGGTCACAAGGAACAAACTCCCTGAACTAGAGTTTCATTGAGATGGACACTAGGATCTCTTACTGATCCAGACACATCAAACCTCCCACAAATCACTACTCATGGTTCACACTCCAACCTCTATTCTAGAACACACTACATCTAACCTAGAAAAGAAGCATTTACTCTAAGTCGCACACCAATGACACTCACTAACATACATCGACACTCCAATACAAACACTAACTTTAGGGTCTAAAACATAACTTCCAAGGTCTCAACTCACATGGGTTACCACATCCACAATACCCCATGATATCTCAAAGCCTCATGGTCATATCCATACTAAAGGAACAAAATTAAATGACCTATTATCCACTACAACCAAACAAAATAAGTCCTCATTATCCATGACCAAGGGTCTCAATAGAAGGGTACCCACAAAACCCAAACCACCCATATGCAGGTTCAGATACATAACACAAGGGAAACTCATTTCATATTCCCTAAAGGTTCTTTAATTTCTCATTTCTCTTTTTCTCAGTATTTGACTTTTCAAAATTCATGGATTCAAGTTTCAAAACCTTTCATAATATATAAATTTCAAAGTTATTAGATTTATTACAATTCATTTATAAATACCTATTACATAGAGGTTTCCTGAAAATTTGGTCAAGTAATGTTCCACCATTAACTTATTTATACCAAATATGAATGTTTGTAGACACATTAAACAGAAAAACATATAAATCATTTATAAAAATATGTAGATATGATTGGCCAGTAGACAGAAACCATAGATAGTGAAATTAAACTACCATCATACTGAACCCTAATAAATTATCAATCACAGGAAGTGTATGGATGACCTATAAATCCTATGTTCCAAATATGATGCATGAACAAACACCCACTTTTTCCATATTGATCCAAGAGATAAAAACCTCACAAACCAGTAGCATCACATTGAAGTGAACAACTAGAGGTTGAAAATAATCCAATGATAAAAGTGAAAATAAAGAAGATCAACTCCCCACCCCAGTCAACTCATTTTTCCCCATGCATTGGGATGTAGGCAACCAGGAATGAGATCATTAACATGCCCTGATATGATCCTAGTCACATTTCTACCATTCCCAAAATATTAAAAAAATCAACCAATTTTGATAAAAATTTGTAATGTTGTAGCCCTAGTTCTTCTATAACTAGTGCATCAATCCGGATCACCACATGACCTCAGGTGGAACATGATATCAGAATGAATGTATAATCTTAATTTAGGAATTCATATAACAAAACATCAAATATCAAACTATGGAAAAATAGAAAATTCATTCTTGAGTCCAAATATGGTCCTGAACATCCATAATTTAACCCATTAACCCACGCCTGAATCAAGAGATAGGTCTTTATCTTGAACCTGTACTTTAAACAAATAGAATCTTTTTAGGTAACCAAGTGTCATGGTGGCTCGTACTGGGTGTGATAGAACTCAATAGGCCACCACCAATGGTGTCTATGGAAATAACCAATCTATTAATAGTGCATACAAAAGTCCCATAATAAATGAATAAACAAAAATAATAATCGTGTTTTCATAAATGAAATTATTTAATCAACATCATTGTCCCTCGGGTTCTAAATAACACTTATACTATTCAAACATTCTTTTTCTTGTTCTGTTTGTTTGAACAATATAAAAAAGGGGTCACAGGTGTACATTCAAAGAGCATCATTCCAAGTATCCAATCAAGATTTTGGACACCATTTTTGAACATCTCAATCATAATGGGGAATTCCATTTTTTTCATCCCAAACCAAGAAAATGAATGTAATTTCCATACCCTTTGAGTTAAGAGCATCATCCCATCCTCAAGCACTATGGTGTGCCGTAGCTCCTAGAGAATCAATGTGGCCCACCCAGGGGAGAGGAGCATCAGTCCAACATCCCACCAACCATATATTATATAAGTGGTGGCTATAGAATCAGTCCAACACCTAATACATGGACAAGAATTGTCATATGCAATATCCTAAACCATTACTTAATAAATCTATTTCATAATTATCCCATAATTTATCAATATTAAAACTGTTAATCATCTAATCATTTACCAAGGTCCCCATAGTCCTTTAAAACTAAAACATGTCTCAATAAAGCCTAACCCCTTTTCACATGTCATAAAATAACAAAAAATAAACATTCGTATTAAAATTTTCAAATCCTCCCCTTGAAACATGGGTCTTCCCTTTCATAAATCCAACTATACCTTATGGCCTTCATTTACATGGAAACCATGAATTATGACGACATTTTCACTAAAATGGGTAACCACACACACTCATTTCAAATCAATAAATGAAACCCATTATAAAGCCTCCTTTAAAAACACCTTGAGTTCATCACCTAATTTTAAAGAAAAATACACTATAAAATATTATTTACATTCATTAAAATCACAAAAGGATAAAGATCAAAAAACACCATTTAAACCATTTAAAACCCACTTTGGATTATAAAAAATTCATAGAAAATAAAACATTTTAATTTAAAATATTTATGTCATAAAACTTCTTCCCATACTATAATAATTATCCCTATTACCCATATTACTAGTTAATTATAATTAAAACCTTTTCACCCATATAATATATCCATTTCATGGTTTGCAATTTCATTTCACTAGTGTCATGGGATAGGAGTATCCCATGGGTATACCTAGTACCAATATCAAATCATAAATGGATCTGATGGGTCTATGAAGGTTTACACACAAAATTTAGGCCCCTATTTACTTATCTTGGTAATGTACGCAAAAATATATTAATGCATAAAATTTGTATAACCAAATACACATATAAAACATCAAGACAATGCAAAAATGATTATAGACCACCTACCTCATGCTCATAGACAACCACTCATCCAAACACAGCAAATGATTCGAACTAAAATGGACTCAAACACTATGAAAAATAACACACAGTAAAAATGGTTTAGGAGCATCAAAAATATAGAAGACAACCAACAAAACTGCTTCTAAAAAATTAAAGGAAACCGAGTTGATGGTTTACCTAGGGCATTTTTTTGAATCAAATGTCACTCCAAATGCCTAAGAATTGAGGGAGAAACATCCATGGAGGAGGGGAGAGCTATTTTTTTACCCTGGGATACTAGGGGTTGAATTGGGGAATTTAGGGAATAATAATTTATGGTAGGGAGAGAAAATGGTAAAATTACACATTTAATGGGGCGCACGGTTTGACTACACATTTTTCTATACAATGAGGTTCCATCTGTGCTAGAGGAAACTCTGCCACATGGTTTTCTCGGACACCCACATGGTTTTAAAAATATTTTTATGGTCATGATCTTTCCATTTTATAAGGGGAGGTCAAGCTACATGGTCTCCTGGGCTACCTCATATGGTTTTCCTAACCGTGCACCCTCTTTTGCAGGCTTCACGGTTATGGTGAACGGTTAATGCTAACAATGTTATAACATTTATCTCAACATAGATTGACCCATTTCCCAGTTTTTCATGCCTTGAACCCCAAGGACACTCCCAAGACCTTCTATACTCATGGTAATCCTTCTATTAACACATTTATGATGAGTTTAGAAAACATTTAAAATGAAAACGAAAACTGTCAAACATTGGGATGTTTAAAATATATTGAATCAAAGAGAAAGATAAATTAATATACTGAGGAGAATTTTATTTCTATTGATAATATACATTAAGTAAATTAAAATAATAAGAGGAATGTGTATTTTTAGATAGAATGTAAATGGGTAGAGATTTGATACAATATTGTATTGAATATGTAGGTCTTCAAAGATTGGGAAACTGATAATAAGTAGTTGAAGAAGAAAAAGAATAATAAATAGAGGTAGGTAAACCAATAAATTTTATTGTTACATGATTTTCTATGTCAGGTTTAGAAGAGGTCTTATGTGCATAAAATGCATCTGATATTAATATTTTACTCTAATTCATTAAATATGAAGAAAAATATGCAGTATGGTGATGTTGTGACATCATAAATTTCATCTAAATAGTTTTTTCACTGTGTTAGAGGATTTCTATTATCAACTAGTGGGAACTAGTATAAACACTATTGGGAGAAAAAATATTGAGAAATGGTATTGGGTTAAGGATGAAACATTCCCATTCCACTTATAAACTCAATAGAATTTAGCGTAAAAATATGTGTCACCGGATTTTCCTAAAAAAATAAGGATGTAGTCAGCTACATCATGGGTGAACCTTATAAAAATATTGTGTGCCTTATATTTATTTACATTTATATTTAATTTAGAAAAATTTGCGATATATTATCTGAGTGGATCCTACACTAATAAGTCACAGAGGCTCATTTCTAAAATGAAATTATAAAAAGTACCACTAATTTAACTCCCCTTCCTAATGATATAATATATCCTGGGAAAATCATTTTGTATCAGTGTAATCCTTGTTCCCTTTGAAAGATCCATATTTTTTTTGGTAGTGGACAATTTTAATTCTATTAATACTGGATATCTTCCAACATTCAATTTTATGAATTTTCATTTTTAAAAGAATAAAATTATTCTTTATTTTCTCTCACATGACCTAGAAGTGGTTGATGTTGATACTATAGTATTTACACCGATGGAGAAATATTCACCAATTTATTTTTATAATAATAGGATCCTATAAACTGATGTAAATGAAAAAAATATATTCTTATGTCTTTATCTATCAAATTATATACAGTGGTTATACGGATTAAAACTACCAGAAATATTTTTGAAAAACTTGAAAACCTTTTTCAAGGGAAAGTGAAAGTAAAGGAACAAAATATATAGATATAGAGATTTAATTTTGAATATGGGAGTATAGATAATAAATAATCACTTTATGATTACTTCAAAAGGGTAAAATAATTAGTAAGAAACAGAATTGGTTTTGGGGATTCATTGTACGATTCAAAAAAAATCAAGAAATTTATCATAAACTTTTCAAAAATGTTTGATGTTAATTTTTTTCACATGAAGATTTAGATGATTAATCTCTTTATTAATTTCATAATATACATGTTTCTTATGAGATCGGAAAATATCAAGTTTTTTAGAAGATGATGAAGTATGATATTGAAGTTGAATTTATAAGAAATTTTAAAATCAAGTAAGAGGGACATGATAAATATATATAATATAGAGATGAATAATAAAATGATGGGGAGTATAAGAATATTATGGATCATATCTCAAAGAACTATATAAAAGGAAAATTTTAGGCATAAAGGAAAAGTATTGCTGAAATGTTTTAGCTATGGTGGAATTTGATATTTTTCAATTAATTTTCTAAGGAAGAATGGTGTTGAGTATAGATATAATGAATAAGGTGAATGGAATCAGAGAAATAAAGGGAGTAAAATTTAAAAGGAATTAATAAAACCCATTTAGAGTAATAAGAATTTTCCATGAAGGAAAATATGTAGTATTTTGAGTAAATAATAGGATTGATACTCCACCTTAAGTGGTTAATCAGAAGAATAAACTACTAAAATGTTAAGTAACTTCATGTATCAAGTTGGAAAAATGAAGTGACCATAAGTAGTGATGGGGAAGAAGGTGAATAGAGATACATAGATCATATTTCAAATGTAACACCCTGAAAATTATAAGTGAGTAAACTTTTATTCAATAGTGTGTTTGACACGAAACAACAAAAATAGAAAGGAATATAAACTCTCAAGAATTTATGATATATTTAGTATTGTATATAAAATTAATATATTGTATATCTCACAATTCATGCAACACTCAGTTATCTTTTATTTCAAGCTACAATGTGTTTCTTCGATGACTTTCATTACATGCAGGACTGAGTTTTACCAAATGATAATATATTATTAAAACATTATTATTTAATATATTAAGATATAACATAGACATTAAATTATTGGTTATGAATACTATTATGTAACTTATTAAAATATTTTGTTTATACAAATATAAGATGAATTCATAGGTTACCAATTAATTAGAAATGAATATATAATCTAATTGAAGACAAAGGAAATGTTTTTATGCTCGAAATGGTGTTTTATTATAACAAATTAAATTAATTAAAATTAGTGAGTGATTTTAATTTAATATATATATTATTTATTCAGAAAATAATTTTTGAAATTTATCCAATATATTTTATAATCATAAGATAATAACAAACACAATATTTCTCATAAAAATCAATGTTTTTAAAGTCACTTTTACATCCTTTTTAATAGAAAACCTATTTTAAATTTTTTTTCAATATTTTATAAATATAATATGAAAAAAACTTCTTTTTTGGAATTTTAACATAAAAATTAGGTTAGCATGAATTATTGGTAATTTTCAATGAAGTCTCTTTTTTGATGAATAGAGAAAAATACAGAATTTTATTTCAAAGTTTATTTTAATCTATTTTATTTATACTGTTAAATTATATTGTAAATTATTTTTAAAAAATTTATAGAAATTATATTTAAATTAATCCAATTTATTTTATTGGAATCAATTTCACTTTGAAATTAGATATAAAAACATAGAAAACTTTTGAACATTTTTACCTCAAAAACTCACATTGTCGTCCCATCTATGGGATTAATTTTAAATTATTTTTTTCCAAATATATTATTGGAATTTGTAAAAATTGATTCAATATTTTGGATAAAAATAATTTATAATTTATAATATATTATATTAAGTTTTTTTCTAAAAATATTGGTGAAAGTGATTAAATTTAGTTATAACGTTTAAGAGAAAAATTATCTTAACAAAGGATGAAACATTAAGTGTAACAGGAAAAACAACCTCAAAAAATGTATAAAATCCATTTTATGGACATATATAGACCCTATCATCTATTGGATATAATTGGTTTGATTATTTGAGATACTTTACATAGTAAAAATGTGGTTGGAATTCCCTTTTCAGAAATTTACAAGAATGCCACTCCTCCTCCACTATAAAAAGGCACTCACCCCTACCACTTATTCCCACCTCTGAATACCTTTGGATCACCCAAAATATTCCCAAATAATCTCTAAACATCCATAATAAAATCCAATAATCCTAAATTTGGTAATAAATAAATCCAAGGAAGTCCTTTTGTGAAAAACTAAAGGAGTTACCCGAAAAAGAGGTAACCTTCTTCAATGATCACTTTAGTTTTATTTCTTTCTCATCTCGTTCAATTATTCATCTTCCATGATTATATAATAAAAAAATTATCTGAAATATAATATGAATTATTAATGTTATGGTTTCTAATTACACATATAGAGACTTCTGTCTAACGGTTAATGGACTTACTGTTTTTGTGCATGATGAACTACTGCCTCACAAAATGATGTCATTCGTTTTTTCATTACCACCTCTCATGATTGGGAATTATGATGTAAAATATATTAATATATTAGATATTATGTATTTATTATGTATTTAATTTTATTTAATTTTTATTCCACACATACCTTTATTCTTTTCATTTTTTTTAAATATGATAACATCGTTTGTGGATGTGTGGACTACCACCTCCTTAAAGCGATGGGATTCGTTCAAACTATTCATGGAACATATAAATGATGGTTTTAAAAAAACATGTTACATATAGGAAATATATTTGATAATAGAATTATAATATACGTATATATCATTTATTATCTATTATTTTCATATAGTAAAGAAATGAAAGTAGTGATCATGCATATGTACGACCTACAGTCTCCATGAACGGTGCATTTAATTTTCTATCCCCAAATATTATGAATTATTCTAAATACATATGTACTTAATATATAATTACATCATGTTTTTAAAAAAATTATTCTGAAATCATGGTAGACTTAAGTAGAACAGAAATATTATGTCAAAACATACTTGAAAAACTAGGCAATGAACACCTAAAATAGTGAAAATAATGAAAGATTAATAACAAAAGAGTGATATGATATTATAATAAGATCATATATGATATAAAAAAATTTAATAAGGTACTAAAAAACTTAATACCATGATTTAAACCACTATATATGTTTTTTAAAGGCGTCCACTATAAATGAAACACAAGGTAAGGGGTTTTCATCTCAACTTTTACATCTATGAGATAAATGTCACATTCACCAATTTATTTTTTTATGTGGTGTGTATACTGAATATTTTTATATATTATTTCCCAAATTATTTTATCTTCATGGTATTTTTTGTTTCAATTTGTATTAAAACTTCTAATGGGTATTGAATTAAAAGTTATAAATTGGTAATTAATTTCAAAACCCAATTCAGTGTTATACTACTTCCTCATTGTTGTTAATAATATAAGATTATGTTTTGTAATAATATTTTAATATATATTAATGTAACTCCACTTATTTTATTTAAATTTACATTTTACACACATAATCTACTCATTTATTGATTATCACATCAATTTTAAGTACTTTTCAAGGGTATACTTCACAATCTCATTCAGTTCAGGATTGTTTACACATGAATGTAAATCAAATGACATTATTGGGTAATTGTTTAATAAATCATTTAATTTTATTCTCCTATGGTTATTCATGACCTTTACTAAGTAATATTTACATTTTACACTCATTTCTACTAAAAAACATTAGAATTTTTTTTTAAGAAAACCAGACTTCAATTATATCTTTAGTTAGAGAATCTATTTTCTTCTAAAACCCATGTTTTATAAAGAGGTATTTGACAAAAAATTATCCGTTTCAAAATTACTTTTAAATACATTTTACGATTTTTTTTCTTTTAATTTTTTTAAAGGAATATTATTGTCTCCTTCGGGACAAGGTTTGTTTCTAACCATTTTACAATGAAAAGGAATATTCTTTTTAACCTGTACAATATGTACATATTTACCTATCATTATTACATAGAATATTCCTTTGAAATTTTAAAAGGTTGACTTTTAAAAAAATATTGTTTATAAAAGTGATTTTCAAATAAATGTTTTTTCAAATGGTTTTTCAAAACAAAATGATATTTTCCTCAAGAATTATTTTAATGTTCTCCTTATATTTCATCAATTAAAAAAACTTATACTTACTCCAATGGGTATATGTTATATTTTTAACATCCTTATTATTCATATGGATGCTTTTTGATTTATTTTTTCAAGGATATTATTGATATTCACTTCCTTGATTCTGTTTTTAGTCCCCTTGGAATATTCAATTTCTAGTGATTATTAAACATTGGGTTTCCCTAAAATATCCATATCATTTATCATGGATTTGATTATTTCCAAAACCATGTACCATTTTTACATATGGTTTTCACTTGAAAAATATTTTAATAATTGGGAAAATATTTATAAATCAGTATCTTCTACTCCATATGGATATTTGATAAGGCACGTTATTAAACCGATTATTTGATATATGAGGAATGATTTGGACATGTATGACAAGGGTTGACCCAGTTATAGATAGTCCCTTGATGCATTGGTAGTGTCATAGGAGGACTCAACTGGCTAGCCTTAGAAAGGTTTTTACCCAATATATTAAACTAACTTGTGAAAGGTTTTGATAATAAAAGTACCATGTACCTAGGAAACATGGCATCTAATAATTAAGCATTTCACTCATTCAAAATCAGTTACTATTTATACATGATATTTTTCTTTGACATATCTATGGATAAATTTAATTTTTATTTTATTGATTAAACAGAAAATGTTTTCAGATTCTTACCTTGATCTATTAATAATTCTTTATCCACTTATTTCAAATGGAATTTTTTTCAGTTTTTTACCTTTCCATGTTTTTTATCCACTTCCTTTCCATTTAATTGATTAAATGGAATGTGCCTTCAGTTATTTCCCTTTCCATATAGTTTATTCACTTACTTATACATTTATTGATTACATGAAATGTGTCTTCAGTTATTACCTTTCCATATTGACTATTCTAATTGATTCATTATTTCTTCAACTATAATTTAACCTTACTCAGCATCAGAGTACACCCTTATTATGTTTCTATTCCCCAGGATTCCCTGAAGTGTTCTATGAAATATATTCAAGAAAAACTACATGTAATTAAGTTATTATCCTCAAAAATAAAAAATATATGTATTAATTTTTATAATAATTTGTAATACAAGACTCATGTATGTATCTATTTTATAAAGACTACTAAACTATTTGGTCCTTTGAGACACAATTTACCAGTATATTATAAAAATTTAATGGTAATAAACATCATATCTGGGATTTTTAGGGTTGGGTTTCTATAGTTGGTATCATAGAAAGTATACTAGTTACCATGGAAATTAGATTTAGAAAACTTATTTTAGGGAACATAACCATAAAGTATAATTTCGAGATAATTATATAACATCATAAAATTTTGGTAAGGTGGAGATTATTTATGTCTCCTTAGAAATAAATCTTTTTCTAGATACTACAAGTGGACGTGGATCTTGAACAGATGTACCTAGGGATACAAACTCTGAAATTGTGTGTCAAGCCTGACTTAAGTGTAACCTGGTATATGAAAATGGGCCTTACTGTGCACCTGGTTTGACACTATAGAGGGATATTCTTATGAAAATTCAAATTTTCATTACGAACCATTATGAGTAATTTTAATAGATAATGACAATGAATAGACTTGGTTAAAACTGAGGTGTATTAGGTTGAAAATAATGTATCAAGATTTAGACATCCTAAAAATGATTATATGGTTTTGCTAATATGATAATTGATTCTCACACTATGGTTTTTGGTTTTAGGAAATGACTACTTCAAATGGATAAACCCTAGACCAAGGAAGGACCTAGGTGTAAAAATATGGATGAAGAATTTATGTATTGGGGTTTTATTGAAAACCTTAGTTAAATGGTTATTTAATGATTAAATGTTATATATGTTAGTCATATTTATTTTGGAAATTATATTACTATAGTTTTAGAAAATGACAAAATGGATGTTGGGTGGAAACCCATCATGTTCAGAATGTCTGGGGGACTTGAACCAATGACTGAAGGATGATAAGGGTTTAACGCCAACCACTAATCTATTCAATGTCATGGTTAATATGTAATTAATTTTAGTTACAAATTGGATGAATATATATTAATATAGAATTTGTAGTGTTAATTTTTAGGTTTATATATTTATCTATTAACCAAATTAGCTTCAGATAATACATAGAGAGAAATGGACAGACATTTCACTCTTTTATAGACTTTAGGATCTGTTAAATGTTCATTTTATTACATTAGGCACCAAAGTTAATTTTTGGATATCCATTTATTATGTTAATGGATAATTTAAAATTTGACCAATTCACAAACAAATGATGAAAAAATTTTTTATAGAAATATGTAAAGTAAGAATATTTCCTTATATTCTTAGTTAATAAAAAAATTACTCAACAATAGGAAAATGATCAAAAAAATGTGTCATGATACCTTTATTTTTGCTGAACCAATGTTCTTATAAATCATCACAAATTTATGACTTTTAGACATCAAATTTCTGTTAATAATTTTTTGGTTTGTGATTGATTACCTAGATAAATTCCTATAAATATGTATTCATTCACTATAAGTATATATTTTCACTTTCCTCTAATGTTCTCCTACGTATAAACATAGTTATATGTTATTCCATGTGACTTTTGTATTTCACATTCTCTCTTTTCTAGAGGATTTTTAACAAACCCTTCAAACGATGTGGGATTTAAAAATAGGAAATATCAACCAATATACCATCAATATCAAGTTTAAATTTCTAGTAAGAAAAATATTTAATGTGGTGAAATGTAACAACCTGAAAATTCTAAGAGAGTAAACTTTTATTTGATAGTGTGTATAACACACAACACAGAACATAGAAAAGAAGATAACCTCTAAAGTAGTTATAATATATTTAATATTTTAAATATTATTAATATATTATATATCTTGAAATTCACACAACACTGATTTAGCTTTCTATTCACGCAACAACAATTTTTTTCGATGACTTGCATTACAAAGAAACTGAGTTTTACCGAACAAAAATATATTATTAAAAAATTATTATTTAATATAGTATGATATAGCATATCCATTAAATTAGTGTTTATGAGTAATATAAACTAAATTATGAAATTATATTTTTTACAAAAATATAATATGAATTAATAGGATACCAATTAAATAGTAATGAATATAAAATCCAATTGAATATAAAGGAAATGTTTTCCTGCTCAAAAGGGTTTTTTGTTCTAATAAATTAAATTAATAAAAATAAATTTATAATATTAATTTAATATATATAATATATATTTAATCAAATATTTTTGAAATTCATCCTACTTATTTGATAATCAGAAGATAAGAACAAACACAATATTTCTTATTAAAATAAATATTTATTTTAAAGGCACTTTTTTGACATTTTAATGGAAAACCTATTTTAAACCCAATTTTTTAAACTTTTATAAATTTAATAAAAAAAATTAATTTTTTAATATGAAACATAAATATTATGTTCATGTGATTTTTTGGAAATTTTATGTGATGTCTCATTTTTTTTATGAATAGTGAAAAATACTGAATTTAATCTCAAAATTTCTTTTTCGATTATTGTATTTATAAAGTTAAATTATAATTTTAATTTGTATAAAATTAAATTTATATAAATTATTTATCAATAAATATAATTTAGGTTATTGGAATAAATTTCACTTTGAAATTGGATATAAAAACATAGTAATCATTTGAATATTTCTACTTTAAAAACTCACATTATTGTCAAGTCTGTGGGATTAATTTTATATTAATTTATACCAAATATATTATTGGGATTTTGAAAGATTGATTCCATATATGGAATCATAATAATTTATAATTTATAATAAGTAAAACTTATTTTTTTACCAAAAATATTTGTGAATGTGATTACAATTAATTACACTGATTAAAAGAAACATTAGCTTCACAAAAGACTAAACCTTAAATGTAAGATTCAAAATTACCTAAAAACATATTAAACATACTTTTTATGGATATATTTCTACCATATAATATATTTTATCTAAATTTCTTCATTATTTTATCCACTTTACATGGGAAAAACGTGGGTGGAATTCCTTCCTTAGAAATTTACATGAATACAACTCCATCTCTACTATAAAAATGGAATCACCCCTCCCACTAATTCACACCATTAAGGACCTTTTCATGACCCAAAATAATCTCCAATAATCTCACAAAATCTCTCATGTCATCCTAGATTCATCACTTTGGTATAAAAGAGGTCGAAGGAAGTCCTTTTGTGAAAAACAAAAGGAGTTTCTCGAAAAAAAATGTAACCTTCTTCAATGATCACCTTAGTGTTATTTCTTTCTCCACTAATTAATTTGTCATTTTTGAAATATTATAAAATAAATCCAGTATCCTAAATATACTGGGATTTTTTTATTTTATGTATCTAACCAAAAATTACACACACTTTCATCTAATGGGTAACGAACTTACCATCTATGTGTATGGTTATCTATTGCCCTGCAAAACAATGACGTTAGTTTTTTCATTTACCAGCTCTCATGTTTGGGAAATATGATGGAAATTATATTTTTATATGATATATATGATATTTATAATTTAGTTATACTTATTTATTTTTTATATAATGCATACCCTTATGCTTTCCATTTTTTGTAAATATGACAACATCATTTGTGGATATGTGGACTAACACCTCATCAAAGAAATGTGATTTGTTCACACTATACATGGAATGTATAAAGGATGGTTTTAATAAAAATATGTGACATATATGAAATATAAATGATACTATAATTATAATATACATATATATTATTTATATTTAATTATTTTAACACATCAAAGAAATGATAGTAGCATTCATGCAAACATATGGCATACCGTCTCCATGAACGGTGCATTTCAATTCTGATCTCCAAATATTATGGATAGTTATAAATACATATATATTTAATATATATTATAATTAAGTATTTTTTTAATTATATATATTATTATATCATGACCTACTTGATAGGAACAAAAATAAAATGCCAAAACATACTTGAAAAACAAGGCAGTTGACACCCAAAATGGTCAAAATAATGAATGATTACTAACAAACTAGTAATAATATATTTATATAAGATAATATATGATATAAAATATATAAATATAGTTATTAAATATATCAATATCATTATTTAAACACTATTTAAGAGTTTATACGATGTTCACCATAAAGGAAATGCATGGTATGGTACTTTTATCTTACTTTTTAGATATGTGAGATAAATGTCACATTCACAAATTTATTATTTTTTGTGTAGTGTATAATTACCATTTGGATATATTATATCACGAATTATTTTTCCCCATTTTTTTAGTTTCATTTTTTATCAATTCTTCTAAAGTTATTTGAATTTAAAGTTACCAAGTGGTAAATAATTTCAAAACTTAATTCCTTTTCATTGAGATATATTAAATCCTCATTGTCGTTAATATTCTATGATTACACGTGTAATAACTTTTTACTATATATATATGTATATTATTTCCACTTATTTTATGATTATTCACATTTTACACAAATAATATATTTATTTATTGATTTATCCATCAATGTTATGGTTTTTTCATGGGTTTACGTCACAGTCTCATTATGTGTGGGATTGTTTAAAATTAAATTTTCATCAGAAGAAGTTTATTGAATAATTTATTAAAAAATACAATAATTTTATTATTCTATGGTTATTCCTAACCTTTCCCAGGTAATAGTACCATTTTCTACTCGTTGGAACTCAAAATATTTTAGAAAATGTATTTAAGAAAACCCGACATCATTTATCTCTTTGATCAGAGAATATTTTTTCTGATAAACCCCAATATTTCTAAATAGGTTTTAAAAAAAATTAACCTTTCAAAAATTATTTATTAAATAAATTTTTACACTTTTTATATTTTACAATTTTATTAAGGAATCTTACTGTCTATTTTTAGACAAGTCACTTTTCTTGCATTTTTAGCATGAAAAAGGAAAATTCCTTTTTTTTCTTCTACATCATGTTCTGTTTTACCCATCATCATTCCATTAATTATTATTTTAAAATGATAAAATTTTAATTTTTGAAGAAAATTTTAATTTTAAAAGTGATTTTCAAATATATTTTGTTCATATTTTTTTCTGAAGAAAGTGATATTTTCCACAAGAATAATTTTGAAGTTCCTATTTTATTTATTCAATGACTACAATCCTTATTCTTATTCCAATGGGTATATGTAATAATTATACCATCCTTATTTTTTCTATGGATGGTTTTTATTTATTTGGCCTAGGATAGTATTTAAATTCACTTCCTTGATTCCTTTTTTAGTCCCCTTAAAATATCAAATTTCAAGTGATCATTGAACATTGAGTTTTCCTTAAATACAAATTTCCCTTATCATTGATTTGATTATTTCCTAAACTATATACCATTTTTACTGATAGTGTGTACATGCTAGTTATTATATTAACTATGAAAATATTGATAAATTTGTATATTCTACTATGTGCAGGTATTTGGTAAGGTGTATTTTTTAAATAAATTATTCGATTGGTTTGAAATAGGTGGGGTCTAGTTATAGATAGACCCTCGATGAATCAACAATATCATGGGATGAGTCAGTTGTCTAGCCTTAGATGGGGTTTTACCCAGTATTTCAAACCATCTTTCTAAAGGTCTTGATGGTAAAGGTACGATGTACCTAGGAAACATGTCATCAAATTATTTTGAATTTCCATCATTCAGACTTAGTTAATATTTATACATTATATTTTTTTAAACATATCAATGGACTTAATTTATTTTATTTATATTGATTAAATGGAATGTGTTTTTAGTTTCATACCTTTCCATATTGATTATACCTTGTCCAGTTATTTTAAATGTCATGTGTTTTCATTTATTTACCATGAAATATTGTTTATTGTAACTTCATGACCTTGGGTCCACTTAACCCAAGAGTAGAGCTAGTAGATCACATGTCCTCAAGCGTGCATCCCTATAAGCCTAAGCCTATTGACTATTTGCATGGGTGTAATTTTGGAATGGTGGGGAGACTATTCCCTCTTATTAGAGTGTCACAAGAGATACAACAGATAACAATCAACAATGAAAGCATAATATAAACCATCAGAATCAATAAATTGAAGAAGCATAAACAAACACATGAATAAATAAGCAGTAAAAGATATAAAATGAACAACTATATACAATTACTAAAAGCATCAAAGGTAGTGGCAATACATGGATTCATGGAATTTTGATAAACAAAAAGGGGAATAAGGGAACAGTGGAACGAGTATAAAGTCATGCTATAAAAAAGTACAAAACAAACAAAAGATGCTCCCCTAGAATCCTGAGAGAATTCTTAGCCCACTTCTCCCAAGCTTAATCTTGGTAAGCATATCAACATATGGTAGCAGAGACCTTTCCCATATCAAAACCTATAGACATATAATATTATTGATTTCCAAATTTATCCCATGTAGGGTGTGAGAAATAAATCTCATTAGCATGAAAACAATGGTGTTTATGTGTAATCCAAGTAGTTCTCACAACTAAGGAGTGTGCAGGTATAAGTATAGAAGTAAAAAAAGATTAAATAAATAAGTATCCCACTCAGGTTCTGACGGGACACCTGGGGGATCTTCCTACTTCAGCTCAAAGTTATAATTGAATTCATAATAGTCATTATATATATATATAGTAGTAATATATATATAGTATAGTTATATATATATTCAACCAAAATGAACCAAGTGCGTGCATACATAAGTAGACATATACCTGGAACACTAATGCTGGATGGACTGAGGCATAACTCAGGTATCCATGACTAGTCTAACGAGCCTATAAGCTCAATCAATAGGGTACATTACTTACATCCCCAGAAGAGTGTGAGACACCATGAGAAAACACTCAAAATGGTGGGTGGGCCACCATGGAAACACTCAAATCTTGGAATGTGGCGCATAAATCCCCACACCTTTATAGTAACACTCGTGTAAGATTTTATGCTCAACACCCAATGTAAGGGAGTGTGATATTTCCATGTTCAAAAGGTCCCCTACCAACATTTCACAACCCCTATAGTGGAACATTATAATTACAAATGGCATGGGCAATTTCCTCCCATCTATCATGTTTACTAATCTGTTCTATATAAATATGGCTTATTCATCTTTATAACATAACACATGAGGCAATACCTCTCATATTATTCTTTAGTCAAGATCAATTCCTTTCAAAACATTTCAATTCATACTAAACATATTTAATGGCATGGTCTTACCACACTTCATAGACAATTTCCATTAATTAAACCAATTATTTTAAATAAGGGAACCTATCATACATTATCCAATCCCACTTATTAGACCATTTAATTCATTAAGGCGTGGAAATAAATTCATAAGGCTCAAGGGGTCACATAGATGGTGACATGGGAAAAAAGACAATTATATACTTGGGGAACTCCAACTACAAGACGTCCAGACACCTAAAAGGTGCTTTGGGTTCTATCTAATACTCATGTCTCAAGGTAAATTACATTTAAATTCTAAATTGGAAGATAATTAGGTGTTCCTGGTAATTAATAATTTGACTATTAAAAGTAAAAATAAGTTTAAAACCCCATGGGGAGTCCATAAACATGGTATACATCCTCTAAATCACTATGAAATGATCAATAAGTGTATATCATGGTTCAATGGCCAAATTGATAAGAAGAACTCAATATAAAGTGGATGCTAAAAAAATCTAGGATAAGGCACAATGACATAATTACAATACATCAAAACTAAAAGGGAAAAGGATGTGACAACCTACCTTAAGGCTGTACATGACTCATTTCTTAATATCGGTCTTAGATTCAGAGAAGGATGGAAGAGATCGGAGAAACAGTCCAATGCCCTAAAAATAAGAAAAATGATCTTGCACCTAAATAGTTCAATGGATTCAAAGGAAAACTAAAATAGTAATATTAAACTAGAGGATATTACCGAGATGGATCCAACACTTACAATAGATTGATAAAAGGACACCAGAGGTGAGAGTTTCTTCCATGCCTATTTGAGGACCATGGGAGCCCAAAAAGAGAATAAGGGGCTTAAACAACCACTAGAAAAACCAGGGAGAAGTGGAAAAAGGATTATGTTTAAGAGGATGAAACATAGTAAATTCACCCCCAAATAAGGGGGCACACGATTTAGGTACATGGTTGGAAAACCATGTGCAGACCATTCAGAACCCCACTTTCAAAAAACCTACAATTTACGCATGACCATGCGCCATGGGTCGCATGGTAGTGAACAACCCGTTCTACCTACAGGTTCTCCAGTCAGAAACCATATGGTTTTAGAAAAACTATGTGGTCAAGGATACATAATTAAAATGAATCAATCATCCCAATTCATTATCCCATTTATTGGATCTCAGGCTCCGAACAAGCCCCCGACACTTTTCGGATCTTCCTTAGGCCAAAATAAACATTTACCAAGATTAAACAAAGGATTTAAATTAAAAAACAAATGATCGGTACCTTCATGAAAATATGGGTCCTTACAACCTCCCATCCTTAAATATACTCATCCTCACGTTGTACTTCTGAGGGTAAAGTGGTATTGTTAGAAATGAGTTTCGACCACTGAGATCATATATCAGATTCTCATTCCTAGGTCCTAGCATGTACTTTTATGTGCTATCATTGCACATGTACAACAGGAACTGGCCTATCTAGGAGTGTCTCCATCCTCTAATTCACTATAAAAATAAGATACTACTAGAATGAAGCATAAATATACATATCAATCTCATCAGGGTGGAAGATATGTGAAGGGGATATATAATATCATGGAAGATGAGATACATGGAAGTCATCATCCATAGACTGGTATCTATGAAGAAGTGACAATTGGTAATCCACTGGTTTGATCTATTTCACAACCTCAAAGGGTCCAAAAAAACTCGGTGAGAGCTTACCCTAACTTCAAACACATATATTCCCCATCCTGGGTGAGAATCGCAAGAAACCATAATCTCTAACCCTGATCTCAAGATTTCTCTAATGTTGGTTGGCATAAGAATTCTGTCTAGACTAAGCTATAAACATGCACTTTCTGATTAGCTAGACCTACTATTTAGTCTCCTACATGAGACTTGGTCCAAGAATAGCATCCTCCCCTACCTATGGCCAACACATATGGGTGTAGAAAGGCCTACCATATAAGGTATCATAATGATTCATCTCTATGGTATCCTAAATGTTGTTATTATAAGTGAACTCAATGAGGGGAATATTTTTATCCCAAGAACCACCAATGTCAAGGAAATATGAATGGATCATGTAATCAAGAACCTGGATAGTATTCTCTATCTATCTACCGGTCTGTGGGTGATAGGTTTTTCCGAGAAGCACCTTGGTGCCCAATACCTTATACAACCTCAACCAGAACCAGGACGTGAAACAAGAATTCTATCAGAAATGATAGATTGAGGAACTCCATGAAGAAGTAAAACCTCACTAACATATATCCTTCCCAGATCATCTACCGTGATGTTATATCACATATGTAAGAATTGTGTGACCGTCATCCAGCGATCAATGACAACCCATACTACATCATTAACATGGGGTGATCTGGTTAGACTAGTTATGAAATCTATCAAAACATCATCCCATTTCCACTCAGGAATGGCCAATGGATGTAGAAGACTATTTAGATGTTGATGTTCCACCTTCACCTACTAACAGGTGGAACATTGAGTGATGAAATTTTCAATATATGGTTTTATACTAAGCCACCAATATTTGTGTCAAATATGCTTATAAATTTTGGTGACACGGAGCTAATCTACCCATACTGAGGCATGAAATTCAAAAATAAACTCCTCTCAGATATCTATTTGGACCGATACATGCTCATGGAACAATAATGTATCATCCCCATCCATAGTCCATCCTGATGATGTATCATCATCTAAAACACTTTCCATTAAGACAAGACCTTAAGGATTATATAGTTGTCTCTTCATTACCAATTCCAGGATAATATAAGTCATAGCTAAGGCCAAGAGGATTGTCTAACCATGATCCTCCTAAACTTCGATGTGAATTTCTGATAACATGGCCATAATCTTATATTCACCACTTGATTCTTGAACATCTTATTTCTAAGTCTTCTAACAAAGAGAATCAGCCATAGAATTTACCTTACAAAGCATGAAAGCATACTCAAAATCAAATAGTTATTGGTACTTGACACACCTGAACTACGTGAGATTAATATCCTAAATATGTAAATATTTACTTGATTATTTTTTGATATGTGAATACTAAAATATTATCTCCATCTAGATAGTCTCTCCAACAACATAAGGCATTCACAACAGTAGTGAACTTTGGGTCATTTGTTGGGTAATTCTTCTCCTAATGCCTTATTAGATGAGACTCGTATGCAACAAATCTCTTATCCTGCATCATAACAGCTCCATGAAAAATAACCTATGAATCACAATATATGGTATATCTCCTTCCTAGCTCTAGAATAATTAGTATTGGTGCTGAAATCAAATGACCCTTAAGCTTTTGAAAGGCTTCTTTATAAGCTTCTGGCCATACGAATTACACACTCTTCTTTTTCAAGACCGTAAGTAATGTTGTAAGGCATGAGAAATCTGGGAGGAAGTTTCTATTGTATATTTAAATTCCCAAGAAACACTATATTTCAATTATGTTATTGGGATATTCTCAAGAAACTAGAGCTATCAAATTATATAGTACTACTAAAACTCCCAAATTTGTGATAATGTTACCCAATAAGTTGAATTTTTTAATCTATAAGTGGAATTTTCTGAGCATAGCATAGATCATATGCTCTCTTAGTGTATTCAGAATGATCTAAATATGGGTTGAATGTTCTTTTTTGGATCATGAATACAAAATGATATCATCAAAAAAGACTACTGAAAATGAATCTAGATATGGGTGGAACACCTGATTCATAAGATCCATAATGATTGTAGGTACATTCGTGAGTCTGAATGACATAACGAGGTAATCATATAGACCATACCTATTACTAAAGGATTTGAAAGGTATGTTAGATGACATGATAAGTGCTTGTTGATATCATAACCTCAAATATATCTTTGGGAACACTCTCTCTCCATGGAGCTGATCAAAGAGGTTGTCTATTCTTGGTAGTGGATACCAATTCTTTATAGTGATCTAGTTTAAATGACTATAATCTACACAGAGCCTATTAGTACTACATGAAATCTTTAAAAAGGGGACCAATGATCCCCAAAGAGGAGTGTTGGGGTGTATAAAGCCTTTAGCCTCCAGATCCTCCAATTGCTTCTTGAGTTCCATAAGCTCTTTAGGTTCCATCATATATGGAGTAATGGTCATTGGTTCATCTTTTAGAACTAAATAAATTGTAAACTCTACCTATCATAATAAAGGTAGTCCAAAGCAGTTTTCAAGAAATATGTCCCCAAAATAATCCACTACAAGAGGAGAAATAGTGGGTTTCAACCCCTAATCATCTAAGTAAGTACTGGAAATTTGAGCTATAACATTGCCCAACCTCTGCTGCTTAGGACCAGATCTACTCACACTAAAAAACCATTCTTAGTTATGCACATTCCTAATACCCTCTAGTAATGTAAACATCACCCTCTGATTATAGTTGTCAATATGGGGTAGATAGGAAACTAACTAGTCCATCTTGATTATTACATCAAATATCATCATGTCGATGAAATATAGATTACACAAAAATATATTTACCTATCTCAAGGGGGAAATACTTACTATAGTGAACACCCTCTTATCAGATACCCAACGAGATATCTAGCATCATAATTCCATGATAGTGTTCAATATCGAGACCCAATCATCCCATTATAGTCTCAAATATGAAATAGTGAGACATGAATGTGTCAAATAAAGAAGTCATTAAAGTGGAGGCTACTTGAATAGTACCTCAAACTGTGGAGGGCCTATCACTCTACTACTATGGAATTGGCTACACTGCATGAAAATTGTATGTACCATGGAACTGAGTCACTAACTAACTACCCAGAGCAATATCTCTCTGCTGACACTAAGAATCATAAGTTTGATTGCCTCTTCCTCGACTGCCACCTTGACCAGATTGATCAGTTGTATTCCATCAGCCTTCCTGTCATCATTCTACATGCTCATCCCCTGATTAAAAAGATGGTGTAGATCCCTTCTCTCTAGGAACTAGAGGAAAAACCCTTAAAAATTGTTGTATATGCCCCATCCTTCCACATCCTTTTCACTCAACTGGATCCCATAGACACTAAGGCATCATGTGTCAAAGCTTCACACACAGATAAAAGATAAAAAAAGATATCTTCACAAGGATTCAGAATGCTTCCACCTCTGTGAGAATCCTTGAAACGTGTAATTCACCTAGAAGATGAACCAATGGAATCACTTGGTGCAGAAATAACTTGACTCTTACCCTCAGCAACACTCAAACTCCTCTATGCAATAAGGGCTTCGTTGATGATTTCTAAAATGGTCTTCATCCTGAACATGTTGACCTGTGATCGGATGTTGTAAACCAACTCATCCCTGAATCGCCTGGTAGTCATCGGATCACCACTCTCTTTAGTAGGAGATAATTTTTTATGCTTCATGAAATAGGAAGAGTATTACATAAATAATATGATCCCCTACTTTAGGTTTAGGAATTTTTTAGATTAGTTACACCTCAGAGTCTGGGGAAAGAATTAGTCGTATAAGATGATCTAAAAATCTTCCCAGGCCATATATCTCTATCGATCTTCTTGGGTGATTATGTCCCACCACCTCATGGCTGAATCAAATAGCATATAAACATCTAGTTTAGCCCTCATCTACAGTGGTGCCTCAAAATTATTGAATATTGAAAATATAGACTCAATCCAAGAATCGGTAGCATGAGCTCCACTATCCCCCCAAAAACATGGAAGGATGTTGTTGTTAGAATTCAAAAGTCAACTCATCCATACTCATGTAAGGTCAAACTGCAACTGGCATTGAATCTATCATACATAAGAATCCCTCTCGGAATTGGGTGTCAACTCCCATATCTGGATCTAGAAGAGGATCCATAGGATTCCCTATAGGAGGAATCACTAGTGACTCACAGATCACCACCTTAGGAACATGGTCATCACTATCTTTAGGGAGTGTGACATGAGGATTTCATGGTGGCATAATTCTATAACGCAAAAAAACTCCCCAGAAGATATATAATAATGTAAAATTATTAAAGATAAGAAAAATAATATAGGTATAAATCTTTCCCAAATAAAATTCCATGCCTCACTTCCAACTTCAAAATCCAGGACTATGTGGTATAAGGACACATATAAATGACATAAGAACGTAAGAGAAACCACACTAACCACTACTAAGGTTGGATTCAATTCTATTTCTTTGTTCTATATACACAAATATATATATATATATATATAAGATAGTTTTTCTCACTTTATAAATCATATTAATTTGAATTTATTATTTTTAAATTATTTATATCATATAAAATTGGTTGAATAAGATGGTTTACCTTTTTCAAATCCGTAAGGGCCCAAAATAATTATGAACCAAAACATCACAACCACTTGAAATACACCATAACTCATTCTTACTCATGTTACTAAGGGTCCATAGCTCAACGTTCCAAAATTAAATGCATGTGGTGAATGCTTTATCCTATCTATGAAAACACTATTATGTTAGGGAAAATACGTTATGCATCAGTCATTTTTTCCAATACCTACAAGAAGTGTAAGAAAAATTCAACATATATCATGGCACTAATAATACACAAAAAATAAATACATGCTGAAATTTGATTTGGCATGAAAAAATGCATGGAATATCAATCAAATTAGGCCTATGATGATGCATGTTCAAATTATAAGCCATCATTTCTTTAGGCAATCATAAAATAATATCATTTTAATCATATCAATAAAAATAACATTATGAATCAATTCTGTCCCTAAACGGTGACGTCATATCAACCATAACAGTCAAAATAATAATAACAAGTTCTCATCCAAGGTTATTTGGGTTTCCCCCATACATGGGTTTGTTATATCCATGAATGGGGTCAAATTCGAAATCTATAAACTCCTAGTCTCCTGTATAATTCCCAAACAAAAATGTAATGTCCTGAACCTAGTTACCCAGAGTCGGTGCATTATTACATAACATTGTCATGATCACAAGGGATCATGTCCCTAAATATCGATCAGTTTAGTAACCTTGGAAGTACTAGATAGAAACATAAGTTTTACCTTACATCATGAGATAAAAACAACAACAACAATTTGTCCCCTTTGAACACACTTATATCACTTATCCTATCTATGCAGGTCAACCATAAAATACTTCTTCACATCCTAGGAAAAATAAAACCTAGAAAGGAGTGAGCTCACATGCTAAATAAGGAAAAAAATATAGTGGAAGATATCTTAAATAAGCATAAACATTTTTGGCAATGTATAAGACTGAAAAATAAGCCTTTCAAACATAAAACTCAGTATAATATGGAAAATTTAAATCATATAATTCCATTTACTTATTCACATGTATATTCAACTAGTCAAATAATCACATGCAATATCAATATCCAATTTCATAATGATGGAATGCATAATGCCAGACTACATAACCACATAGTCAAGGCCCCATGCCAAGACTACCAATAAGATTTTGTCAAGGCCTTGTGCCAAGACACTTGTTTGTCTCATGATACCTATCGATGAATCATGGATCTATAGTTGGATCCACCCATCACTTACTATGTCCAATTCATTCCTCATACGAAAAGGTTGAAACATAACATAAACATTCTTATTAAAACCAGCAAATGAAATGATAATATTTTAACAATAAACCACAAATGGTATAAAAATAACACATACACAATAAAACATATCACAAAACCTTTAATACAATATGGAAGATTGTATCATAATAAATTTACTTCAAATAAATTTAAAATCTCTCAAAGGATGTTGACATAGATGAAATCAAAACTATTTGAGAGAAATTTAGTTTTCTATTTTGAAATCATTTAAAAGTCATATAATTATAAAATAAAACATTTATTTTGAAAATATTCTTATATGATTTTAAGTGAAGCTTAGATGATGTTATAATGGTGGAAAATAACTGCATTCTCCATATAAGTTAAGAAAACATTCATTCGTCAATTTTGTCGAGAACGTCATAAAGAACCTTTTTTAGAAAACTTCATAAAGATTCCTTTATAAAATTTTTATAAAAAGTCAAAAAATGGTATAAATTACATTAAACCATAGTCTATGAATTATTTAAAATGTTTTTAAATACATTTTTTAGAAACAAGGATGTAGATGATAAAAACGTCCCAGTAGATACTCACATATAAACAACATTGCATAATGATGAGATTATAGAATTAACCATTACCTTGTAATATTTATAGATTGAGGGTATATTAACCTCATGTATAATAGTTAAATAATTGTTATTATGTTATACGAGAACCATATACATAAATATGATATCATATATGATCTTTTAATATTGCTTAATAATATTTTAGTAGTATCATCATTTCAGGTGTTAACTGGTTCATTTTCATTTATATGTCTGGTTACATAAGTCATGTTTTTTATGGATAAGATGTATTTGATTCATATCCAGAATGATATTAAGTTCTTGAAAATTATTTTATAATCAAAAAATGAAATTTATTCTTGAATGTTTACGGTGGGGAATGAATCTCATCGCGTTCGTGGAGACGGTTATCTGTATGTACGCACGAGAAATAATACCATTATATTGATGGTGAAATAGTATGTAATAGGATGTTATATAATATATATAGAATCCTTAACATGTTATATTTATTATTTTAATCAGTTATAGTCAATATTATACCCATCAAAATAATGAAGTCTTTGAATAATAAACTACACCACGACGTGGAGATGGTAAGCCGTACGTACACACATATGGGGAATTTTTATTCATAGGATGGATAGAATCATGAATACGGTTATACCATCTTTATAATAACATCACAGTTTAAATAAGTTACTTGAGTTATTATTTTGGTATGGTAATAACAAAGAAAGAGGAAGTGGAAGAAGAAAAGAACCTAAAAGAGGTGGTGAAATAATTACCTCTTCTTCGGGTGCTTCCTTTTGATTTGATCAAAAGGGATCCATACGTTGTTTTTATGATAAATGGAAGGAAACTAGGATTATTTCAGGGTAGTTGATAGGATATTTGGTCTGGGTTTGGCTGAGCCAAATGGATTTGAAGGTGTTATTTTTAGAGAAGGTGAAGTGACCTTTCATAAGAGAGGTGAGGGTCACTTTAAGAAAATCTTGAAATGTTATTTTATAATAAAATCATTTACAGTTTCTAATGGCTGCAAAAGGATTTATTTAGAGGATAAGTATGGGATTGGTCCAAAATCTTTCATCCAATAGTTTTTATATAGGTTTAGGTCACCATATTAACCTTATCTTTTAGATTTAACTCTTAGTTAAATAGTTTTACACTTACCATGTCTCCTTGTATTTTTATATTATATGGTTAATAAAATTGCTATAAACTGCCTAGAAAACCCCAAGTGGTTAATTATTGATATATATAACCTTATCAATTTCCTTTGGAAGAACCTTAGATTTTTATAAATATTATATCAATTAATAATATAATATTTGTTTTAAATACTCGTTTATGTCAATTTTGACAGTATTTAGTATTTGATTTTTGTTAAAATCCTAACAACTTGATTACTTTGAAAAAAATCATTTAATCAACCCTAAAATATCATATTAACCTATAAAATTCGTTTAATTTATCAATAGTCTCAATTTATATTTATTTGGATATTTATAATATCAATTATTTTAATTATTCATTAATAAGGTAATTACTGCATCATAATTGTGTCATAAATAAATTTAATTATTTAATGTCTAAAATTTATAAACAAAATACAATTTTAGAGGAAATATTTTTATCTTTCTAATTAATATTTATAGACTAATTTATCTTATGTGTAACCCTATATGTAAAATGTTTTAGTTATGAAAATTTGAATTTAACACTTTTAACTCTTCTTTAAATAAAATAATAATAAATGTCCTAATCTAATCCAAGTGAAAAAAAGGATCATATTTTATTCCTATGGTTGATATTCTGAATCCAATAAATGATTTCCATTTTGAAAATTAAAATTTACAAAGTTTCAAAATGTGTGTATTACTATTCATAATGGCTAGTTTTATTGGTCGTAGTGTGCTAGAACTCGAAAATGCGTACATCACAAGCTATTGTATTATTCAAAAGGAAACGTACTGTGGAAGCTCTTCGTGTTAAATTCTCCCCTCCTTTAAATAATTTCACCTTAAAAATTTCTAGAATACTACTACATAAAAAGATTCGAGTGGTTCTTCATCATAAGTTCCCCAGGTTCCCACGTTGCATCTTCTATCTTATGGTTTCTCCAAATAAATTTTACCAGACGAGTCATTCGGTCTCTCAACCCTTTTTCTCTATTATCAAGAATCTTGAAAGGCTCTTCGCAATAAGACAGATCAGGTTCCAGATCTATTTCTTCATAGGTGAGTATATCTGTTGCGTCAGACATGTATTTTCTTAGTAGTGACACATGGAACACATCATGAACTTTGGAGAGACTTGGTGTCAATGCCAAATGATAAGCTAGAACTCCAATTCGTTCAAGAATTTCAAAAGGTCTGATGTACCTAGGACTCAATTTACCCTTTTTACCGAAATATATAACACCCTTCCTTGGAGATACCTTCAAGAAAACATTATCACCTACTTGGAATTCCAAATCCTTCCTTCGGTTATCAGCATAACACTTTTGACTACATTGATCTTCTTTGGTATGGGTTTGGATAATCTTCACCATTTACATTGTTTCCTCAACAAGTACCAGGACTACGAGTTTTCTTTCACCAACATCATCCCAACAAGTTGGTGTGAGACATCTCTTTCTATATAACTTGTCATATGGTGTCATCTGAATACTTGAATGGAAGCTGTTATTATAAGAAAACTCTACCAAAGGTAAATATTGATCCCACATACCATTAAAGTCAAGGGAACAAGATATCAACATGTATTCTATGGTTTAAATTTTCCATTATGATTTTCCATCAGATTGATGGTGGTAGGCAGTGCTCAAACGAAGTTCAGTATCCCAGGCCTTCTGATGACTTTTCCATAATCTTGATGTAAAACGGGGATCATGATTAGAAACAATCGATATGGGTACTCCATGAGGTCTTAAAACTTCATTAATATATATTCACGCTAAACGTTCAAGTGTTAAATCTTCTCTTATAGCAAGAAAATGTGATAACTTGGTAATAAGATCAACAATGACCCATATTGCATCATTCTTTCTAGCATTCTTTAGTAGCCCCAAGAAAACTTCCACCATAATATCATCCCATTTCCACTCGGGTATGGAAAGAGGTTGCATGACTCCTCTAGGATGTTTTATTACAGACTTAACCTATTGACAAGCCATACATCTTGACACATAATCAGCAATCTCCCTCTTCATGTTGTCCCACCAAAAAATTTCCTTCAAATCTCTATACATCTTACTGCTACTATGGTGTATATAGAAATTGAAGCTATGAGTATCATCCAACAATTCCCTTTTTAGATCAAGTATATCTAGAACAAAAAGTATCTTCCCAAATTTCAAAATTCCATCTTCATATACGATGTCAATCAATCTCCCATCATTCACAGCTTTAATTTTCTTTTGAAACTCATCATCATTAGTCTGAGAACTTTGTACACTTTCTAGTAAAGTTGGTTTGGAAACCATTTGAAAAAAGTATTGATGTTTGACCTTCCATGATTATTACCATATTAATTTTTACTAGATCCATGAACATAAGATCTCTTTCAACTCTCATCTTGTTCAAAACACCATGATCCTTTCTTCTCAAAGCAGCATCCACCTTATTTCCCTTCCTCGGGTGGTAGTGTATAGTGTAATCATAATCCTTGAGTAGTTCGATACTTCTCCATTTCCTCATGTTGAGTTATTTTTGTGAGAAAATATACTACAAACTCTTCTAATCGGTATATGCCTCACAATTTTCAAAATAGAGATAGTTTCTCCATATCTTCAAAGAAAATATTACAGCTGCTAACTCAAGATCATGAGTGGGATAGTTTTGTTCATGATTTTTTAGCTGTCACGATGCATAGGCAATAACCCTATCATTCTGCATAAGGACACAACCAAGTCCTTTCTTTGATGCATCAATATAAATAAAAAAACCCATCAAAGAATCAATCAATCTTACTCATTGGGTTACGTATATAATTTGTTGCATGCCTTGCTAACCTTGTAAAGTTAGCCTCATACTTTGTGACATTCTCATCCTCCTTTTTCAGCAGACTCAGAAATTTCCTTTCCATATCCACTCGATGGTCATGAGGAAAGTATTTTTCTAAGCAAATATCTTTAAACTCCCTCAATTCCATATTTGATATTTATTTATCATCTTTTTTATTTTGAATTAATGACCACCATTGATCTGCATCTCCCGTGAGGCGATAAACTGATATGACGACTTTTTCCCTTTCTCTACTCCACAAAGCATGAAATATTTTCTATAAGGAACTTATCCATTGCTCAACTAAAAATGTATTTGTAGTCCCATTGAATGTTGGTGGTTTTTGCATCATGAAGCGGTCTAACATTGATCCTCCGCATTATGGATCAGGGTGATCCATAAGGGTAAGGTTATTATTCATAACCTAAGTGAGTTGTCCTAATATGGTGATAAGATGATTAGCACCAGTTGCATCACCAGCACCACTATAATTATCTTTAGTAGGAGGGAAATCCCCACAGGTATTACATGCATTGATAAGGTTTCCATTCCTTCCACTATGTGACACTTCTAAAAAATGGCATACACTAGATTAGTTTATGAATCACAATACAAAATTCCAAACTTGTAAAACAGTTAACATAAATAGAACAGTTTGTTGATATAATCCATAATCATAAAAATGTTTTCTTCTATGAGGTATTTACTCATAAATCCTTCATATGTTTTTGTAAAGAAAATGTGTATTATCCTAAGCATATGCCCCAGGAGTGTCGTAACCAAGAGTGCAGCAAGACCCATTGTAGTGTACTAGGATACCCCAGGTCATGCCTGAAACTCCTTATCAGAGTTTTCAATCCTAGGAACATTTTTGTTAGAGGATCCTATACTTTATCATATCTAGACAGGGATATATTTCTGGGAAAATACAAAAAAATCTCTACAGTACCGTAATTCTAGGAATTTTTTCTACACTACTCATCAAAGTCTATCTTACGGTAATGTTCTCTAATCAGAGTTTTTCTAAATGTAGTTCCCAAGAATTGTACTAAAATTTCTCTGATACCAAATGTAATGTCTCGACCCTAGTTTCCTGAAGTTAGTGAATTATTACATAACATTGGCATGATCACAAGGGATCATGTCCCAAAAGACCGATCAGTTTAGTAGCCTTGGAAGTACTAGATTCAAACATAAGTTTTACATTACACCACAAGATAAAAACAAAAAAAAACATTTTTCCCCTATGAACACACTTATATCTCATAGCCTATCCCTACAGGTCAACCATAAAATACATATTCACATCTTGGGAAAATAGAACATAGATAGTGGTGATATTAGATGCTTAGTAAGGATAACAATATTGCAGAAACTTTCATAAATAAGCATAAACATTTAAGGAAATGCATAAGACTAAAACATAAGACTTTTAAACATAAAATTCAGCCTAATATGAAAAATATAAATCAAATAATTTCATTTACCTATTCACATGGATATTCTACTAGTCGAATAATCACATGCACTATCAATAGCCAATTTCATAATGATGGAATGAATAATGTCAGACTTTATAACCACATAGTCAAGGCCTCATTCCAAGACAAAAAATAAGATTTTTTCAAGGACTTATTCTAAGACACCAGTTTGTATCATGAGGCCTACCAATGCATCTAGGATCTATAACCACCTCCACCCGTCACTTACTAAGTCCAATGCATTCCTCAAACGAAAAGGATGAAACAGAACATAAACATTCGTATTAAAACTAGCATATGAAATGTTAATACTTTAACCATAAACCATGAATGGTATAAAAATAACACATCACCTATCAAACAAATCACAAACACTTTTCATACAATATGAAAGACTGTATCATAATAAATCAACATCAAAAAAGTGTAAAATTCATCAATAGATGTTAACATAGATGAAATCAAAGCTATTTGAGAGAAATATTTATTTCTATTTTGAAATCATTTAAAAGTAAAATAATAATAAAATAAAACATTTATTTTTAAAATATTCTTATAATCATGTAAGGGAAGCTTCGAAGATGTTATAATGGTTGAAAACATCCACATTCACCATATAAGTTAAAAAATCATTCCTTCCATAATTTGGTCGAAAAGGTCGTAAAGGACCTGGTTTGGGAAACAAAAGAATTATTCATTTATAAAAATTTAATAAAAAGTTAAAATGGGTATAAATTAATTCAATTCATATTATAGGAAATAGTAAAAATAATTAAATATATTATTAAGAAACACGAATATGAATGATAAAAAGGTCCCAGTAGATACTCTCGTATAAACAACCTCGGATATAGAAGAGATTTTAGAATTAACCCTTACCTTGTAATTTTCCTTGATCGAGAGTACATTTACCTCTTGTATAATATTTAAATCATTGTTATTAAATTATAAAATAACCACATACATAAATATGATATCATATATGATCTTCTAATATTGTTTAATAATATTTTAGTAGTATCATCATTTCGAGTGTTAACTAATTTGTTTTCCTTTATATGTTTTGTTATGTAAGAAATGTTTGTAATGAATAATTTGTATTTAATTCATATACAGAATGATATTAAGTTCTTAAACATTATTTTTAATCATAATATGAAATTTATTCTTGCATTATTACGATGGAGAAAGAATCTCATCGCGTTCATGGAGACAGTAATCTGTACGTACGCACCAGTAATGATACCATTCTATTGATAGTGAAATCATATGTAATTTTATGGTATATCATATATAAAGAAACCTTAACATGTTATATTTATTATTTATATCAGTTATACTCATTATTATACCCATCCAAATAGTGAACTGTTTGAATAATAAACTACACCACGATGTGGAGACAGTAAGCCGTACGTATGCACGTATGGTGGATTTTTTAGTCATAGGATGGATAGAGTAATTAATATGGTTGTATCATATTTTTAATAACATCATAGTATGAATAAGTTACTGGAGTTATTATTTTGGTATGTGAATAACAAAGAAAGAGGAAGTGGAAGAAGAAAATAACTTGAAAGAGGTGGTGAAATAATTATCTCTTCTTCGGGTGCATCCTTTTGATTTGATCAAAAGGGCTCCTTAGGATAGCTATAAGATCAATGTAAGGCCTATAGGATTATTTTATGGTAGTTGGGAGGATATTTGGTTAGGGTTTGGCCGATCCAAATGGCTTTGGAGATGTGATTTTGAGATCAGGGGAAGTTCCCTTTTATAAGAAAGGTGAGGGTAACTTTAGAAAATTCTTGAAATTTTATTTTATAATAAAATATTTTTTGGTTTATAATGGCTCAAAAAGATTTTATTTAGAGTATAAGGTTGTTATGGGTCGAAAATATCTCAACCAATAGGTTTTAGACAGGTTTAGGTCACCATATTAACCGTATCTTTTAGATTTAACTCTGTGAAATAGTTTGACATTTACCATGTCTCATTGTATTTTTATATTATATGGTTAATAAACTTACTATAAAGTTCCAATTCAACCCCAATTGGTTAACTATTGACATATATAACCTTATCAAATCCCTTTGTTCAATCCATATATTTTTAGGAATATTATATCAATTAATAATATAATATTTGTTTTAAAAACTCCTTTATGTCAATTTTGACACTATTTGGTATTAGATTTTTGTTAAAGTCCTAAAAACTTTATTACTTAGAAAAAATTATTTAATCAACCATAACATGTCATATTAACCAATAGAATTCATGTAATTCATCAAAAGTATCAATTTATATTTATTTATATATTTATAATATAAATTATTTTAATCGTTCATTAATAAGGTAATTACTGCATCATCATTATGTCATAAATAAATTTCATTATTTAATATCTAAAAATTATAAATAAAATACCATTATGTAAGAAATATATTTATATTTATAATAAATATTTATAGTCGAATTTATCTTATGTGTATCCATATATGAAAAATGTTTTACTTATGAAAATTTGAATTTAACACTTTTAACTCTTCTTTAAATAAAATAATGATAAATTTTCTAATCTGATCAAAGTGGAAAAAAAGGATCATATTTTATTTCTAAGGTTGATTTTAGCAGAAATAAACTTATCTAATATAATTAGGACATGTGTTAGCATAATAATAAAATCATTTTTACCTTTAATTACCCTATTTTCTTTTAACCGTGGTAAATAAAATTCAAAAGTTATTATTCCCCAAAAATTATTTTCATTTTACTGAACCACATTTTACTTACTGATATCAATTTTGTCTCTCAGATTTTGGAAATTCAATTTACAGATGTGGTAAAATTACGTTTTATGCCAATTTGCTAATGTGCCTAGAAGGTGGGTAACAGATGGTAAAAAGTTCAATAAAATTTTATATATCTAATTTTATTATAAAATGACTCCAATTAATTAAATTGAAGTAATATAGGTATTATCTATCTATTTTTAATTAAAATAAATTTAAATAAAATAAATAATTTTTAAATAAAAATTCAACTTCAAACAATAATGCATTGTTTTTCACTATTCATCAAAATTTGAATGTTTTCATAAAAATACCAAAAATTCACCCTAAGATAATTTTGATATTCCGAATCCAAAAATGAATTCCATTTTGAAAAATAAAATTTATAATGTTTCAAAAGGTGGGTATTACTATTCATAACCTCTAGTTTGATTGGTTGTTGTGTGCTTAAACTCAAAGTTGCATACAACACAAGCTTTTGTATTATTCAAAGGGAAACATACTATAGAAGCTTGGGGTGTTACATTCTCCCCTCCATCAAATAATATCGTCCACAAAATTTATAGAATTATACTGCATAAAAATATTTAGGTGGTTCTTCATCATAAGTTCCTCAGGTTCCCATGTTGCCTCTTCTATCTTATGGTTTCTCCAAAGAACTTTTATCAGATGAGCCATCCAGTTTCTTAGCACTTGTTCTCTGGTATCAAGAATCTTGACAGGATCTTCACAATAACACAAATCAGGTTCCAGTTCTATTCCTTTATAGGTGAGTACATGTGTTGGGTCAGGCATGTATTTTCTTAACTGTGATACATTGAACACATCATGAACATTAGAGATACTTGGTGGCATTTCCTAATGATAAGCTATAAATCCAACTCGTTAAAGAAATTTAGAAAGGTCTGATATACATAGGACTCAATTTACCCTTCTTACCGAAACGTATATCACACATCCATGTAGATACCTTCAAGAAAACATGATCACCTACTTGAAATTACAAATCCTTCATTTATCGGCATAGCACTTTTTCCTATGTCGAGCTACTTTGATGTGTGTTTGGATAATCTTCACCTATTCCATTGTTTCTTCAACAATTTCTAGGCCTATGAGTTTTCATTCACCAACATCATCCCAACAAGTTGGTGTGCAACATCTATTTCTATATAACGCTTCATATGGTTCCATATGAATACTTGACTCGTAGCTATTATTATAAAAAAATTCTACCAGAGGTAAATATTGATCCAACATACCTTGAATGTCATGTGAGCAAGATCTCAACATGACTTCTAAGGTTTTAATTTTCCATTCTGCTTGTCAATTAGTTTGATGGTGGTAGGCAGTGCTCAAATGAAGTTTAGTATCTAGGGCCTTCTAAATACTTCTAGAATCTTTATGTAAAACGGGGATCACGATCCGAAAAAATCGATATGGGTACTCCATGAAGTCTTAAAAATTCATTAATATATAGTTTTGCTAAATGTTCAAGTGGTAAATATTCTCTTATATCAAGAAAATGTGTTGACCTGGTAAGAAAATCAATAATGAAACATATTGCATCATTCCTTCTAGGAGTCTTTGGTATCCCCATTACAAAGTCGATCGTAATATCATCCCATTTCCACTTAGGAATGGGAACAGGTTGCATGACTCCTCTAGGATGTTGTCTTCTAGACTTAATTTGTTGAAAAACCATACATCTTGAAACATAATCTACAATCTCCCTCTTAATTTTGTCCCACCAAAAATGATCCTTCAAATATCTATACATCTGAGTGCTACCATTGTGTATAGAGAAATTGGACCTATGAGCATCATCCATCAATTCCCTTTTTAGATCAGGTATATCAGTAACACCAAGTCTATTTCCAAATTTCAAAATTCTATCTTCATATACAAAGTCAATCAATCTCCCATCATTCCCAGCTTTAATTTTCTTTTGAAACTCTGCATCATCAGTCTGAGAACTTTATATCCTTTCTAGTAAAGATGGTTTGGCAACCATTTGAAAAATTATTGATGTTTCAACTTCCATGATTTTTCCCATATCTATTTTTACTAGATACAAGAATATAGGATCCCTTTAAACTCTCATATTTTTCAAAACTCCATGATCCTTTCTTCTCAAATACTCTTCTACCTTATTTTCCTTCCCCAGGTGGTAGTGTATAGTGCAATCATAATTCTTGAGTAGTTCGTTCCATTTCTGTTGCCTCATGTTGAGTTATTTTTTGGATAGAATATACTACAAACTCTTGTGATTGGTATATATCTCTCAATTTCCACAATAGAGATTGTTTTTTCATATATTAAAAGCAAATATTATAGCTGGTAACTCAATATCAGGTGTGGGATAGTTTTGTTCAGGATTTTTTAGCTGTCGTGATCCAAAGAAAATAACCCTATCATTCTGAAAAAGGACAGAACCAAGTCATTTCTTTGATCCATCACTATAAATAACAAACCCATCAAAGAATCCATCAATCTTACTCCTTGGGTAACGTATTTAATTTGTAGCATTCCATGGTAACTTGTAAAGTTAGACTCATACTTTGCGACATTCTCATCCTCCTTTTTCCTCAAACTCAGAAATTGCCTTTCCATATCCACTCGATGGTCATGAGGAAAGTAGTTTTCTAATAAAATCTCATTAAACTCCCTCCATTCCAAATTTTATTCTTCTTTATCCTCCTTTTTATTTTGATTCAATGAACACCATTGATCTGCATCTCCCGTGAGGCGATAAACTAATATGAAAACTTTTTCTCATTCCCTACTCCCAAAAGCATGAAATGTTTTCTCTAAGAAACTTATTCGTTTCACAGCTACCAATGCACTTGTAGTCTCATTTAATGTTTCTGGTTATTTCCTCATGAAGCGGTCTAACATTGATCCTCCACATTGTGGATCAGGGTGCTCCATACGGGTAAGGTTATTATTCATAAACTGAGTGATCTATCCTAGTATGGTGATAAGATGATCAGAACCAGTTTCATCACCAACTCCACTATAATTATCTTGAGTAGTAGGTAAATCCCTACATGGATTACGTGGGTTGATATAGTTTCTATTCCTTCCTCAATGTGACATTTTAAAAAAATAGCATACACTAGATTACTTTATGAATTGCAATACGTAATCACAAACATGTAAAACACATAACATATATTGAACCGTTTATGGATATAACACATAATAATAAAATGGTTTCTTTGAGGAGGTATATACTCATAAATCCTTCATAATGGTTTATAAAGAAAATGTGAATTATCCTAAACATATCCCTCAAGAGTGTCGTAACCAAGAGTGCAGAAAAGCTCGTTGTTGTGTACCAGGATACCCCGGGTCAAGCCTAAAACTCCTTGTCAGAGTTTTCACTCCTAGGTACATGTAAAAACCCATGTTTCCATGGTATGTTTCCCTTTTAATAATTAAATAGCTTGCATTGTACGTAACTTCGAGATTCAAACACACCGCGACCAATCAAACTAGCTATTAAGAATAATAATACACACTTTTTGAAAATTTATAAATTTTATCTTTAAAAATGGAAATCATTTTTGGTTTCAGAATATCCAAATTACCTTAGGGTGAATTTTTGGTATTTTTCTAAAAAAATTCAATTTTTGATAAATAGTGAAAAACACTGTGTTATTGGTTAAAACCGAATTTTTTATTTAAATAATTTTTTATTTTATTTAAATTTATTTTAGGTAAAAATAGATACATAATACCTATATATATTCAATTTAATTCATTGTATTCATTTTATAATAATTTTATATATATAAAAATTTTATTGAACTTTTTACAGTCTTTTACTCACCTCCTAGGAGAACTTGCAAATTTGAATAAAACATAATTTTACCACTTCTATGAGTTGAATTTCAAAAATCTGTGACATACGGATAATATTAGTAAGTAAAATTTGGTTCAATAAGGTAAAAATAATTTTTTTTTCAATAGTGAATTTTGACTTTTATTTATCACGGTTAAAAGTAAATAGGGTAATTAAGGGTAAAAATGATATCATAATTACCCTAACACATGTCCTAATTCTACTGGATATGTATAATTTGAATGAAAACAAACTTAGGAATAAAATATTATCCTCTTGGGTCCACTTGGATTAGATTAGGACATTTATTATTATTTTATTTAAAGAAGAGTTAAAAAGGTTAAATTGAAAGTTTAATAACTAAACCATTTTTAATATAGGGTTACACAAAATATAAATTCAACTATAAATATTCATTAGATAGATAAAAATATTTTATATATAATGATACTTTATTTATAATTTTTAGACATTAAATAATTTAATTTATTTATGACATAATAATGATGCTGTAATTACCTTATTAAATGAAGATTAAAATAATTGATATTATAAAAATCCAAATAAATGTAATTTGATACTTTTTATGAATTAAAATAATTTTCTAGGTTAATATGACATTTTAAGGTTTATTAAATAATTTTTTTCTAAGTAATCATGATTTTATGTTTTTCACAAAAATCAAATACTAAATAGTGTCAAAACTGACATAATTGAGTTTTTAAAATAAGTACTATATTATTAATGGATACAATATTCCTAAAAATATAAAGATAGGCCAAAGGAATTAAATAAGGTTATATATATTAATAATTAAACACTGGGTGTTTTCTTGGAAGTATATAGTAAGTTTATTAACCATATAATATAAAAAATAAAAAGAGACATGGTAAATGACAAACTATTTAACTAAGAGTTAAATCTAAATGATAAGGTTAATATGGTAACCTAAACCTGTATAAAACTTATTGGTTGAGTTTTTTTTGACCCTTTCCCACCTTATAATCTAAATAAATAATTTTGGAACCATTACAAACCGAAAATTATTTTATTATAAAATAATATTTCAAACTTTTCCTAAAGTGACCCTCACCTCTCTTATAAAAAGGCACTTTTCCTTCTCTTAATTTCACACCTCCAAAGCCATATGGCTCAGCCAACACATACAAAAATATCCTCAGAACTTTCCTCTATTCATCCTTTAGTCATTCCTTTGTTCATAAATCCAACCTATAGAGCCTTTTTGATAAAATCAAAAGGAAGAACCCGAAGAAGAGGTAAATATTTTATCACCTCTTTCAAGATATTTTCTTCTTCCACTTCCTCTTTATTTGTTGTTTACAATCTAAAATAAAACCTCCAGTATCTTCTATATACTATAATGTTGTTATAAAAATGGTAAAACCATTTTCATTATTCTATCCACCATATGAATGAAAAAGTCACCATACGTGCGTACGTACGGCTTACCGTCTCCACGTCGTGGTGTAGTTTTTCATTTAAACACTTCATTCTATGGATAGTATAATAATGATGTGTAATTGATGTAAATAATAAATATAACATGTTAATTATTCTTTATATATGATATAACATTCAATTATATATGATTTAACCTTCAATTGAATGATATTGTTGCTCGTACGTAAGTACGGATTATCGTCTCCATGAACGTGATGAGATTCATTCCCCAAAGCAATCATTTAAGAATAATTTTCATTTTATGATTAAAAATAATGTATAAGAACTTAATATAATTCTTTATATGAATAAAATACATCCTATCCATAACAAACCCGGCTTACATAACAAAACATATAAAGGAAAACAAATCAGTTAACACCCAAAATGAAGATAATACTAAAATATTATTAACAAAGTAATATTAGAAGATCATATATGATATCATATTTACTTATATGGTTTTTTTATAATTTAATAAAAATTATTTAACTATTATATAGGAGGTTAACATACCCTCTACCAAGGAAAGGTACAAGGTAAGGGTTAATTTCAAAATATATTTATTATACGAGGTTGTTTTTACGTAAGTATCTACTGGAACTCATTATCATCCACATCTGTGTTTTCTTTAAAATGTAATTCAAGACATTTTTAATATTTACTATACTATGGCTTAAAGTCATTTATACCCTTATTTGACCATTTATGTTTTGAAAGGAATCTTTATGTCATTTTCCAAACACTGTACTTTATGACCTTTTTGACAAAATTAAGGTAAAAATGTCTTTTTTTAACTTATACAGCGGGTGTGGCTATTTTCCGCCGTTATATCATCATCAAAGCTTCCCATACAAAATTATAATAATAATTTCAAAATAAATGTTTTATTTTATAATTATATGACTTTTAAATGATCTCAAAATTGAATGAGATATTTCTCTAAAAAAGTTTTGATTTCATCTATGTCAACATCCTTTGATGGATTTTAAGCTTGTTTGAAGTTGAATTATTATGATACAAAACTTCCATATTGTATTGACGTTTATGTGATATTTTTGACTGTAGATGTGTTATTTTTACACCAATCATGGTTTATGGATAAAGTATTGACATTTCGTATGCTAGTTTTAATATGAATGTTTAGGTTATGTTTAAACATTTTCATATGAGGAATGCACTAGACTTAGTAAGTGACGGGTGGATCCCACTATAACTCCTCGATGCATAGATAGGTCTCGTGAGACAAACTAGTTTCTGGGAACATGGCCTTGACAAAATTTTATTTGTAGTCTTGGCACAAGGCCTTGATATGTGGTTATGAAGTCTAGCATTATGCATTCCATCATTATAAAAGTGGTTATTGATATTGCATGTGATTATTCAACTAGTAGAATATACATGTGAATATGTAAATGTAATTATCTGATTTTATCTTTTCCATATCATGCTGATGATTAAGTTTAAAAGGATTTTGTTTTAGTCTTATACATTTCCTTAAATTTTTATGCTTATTTATGAAAGTTTCTGCTATATTGTTATCTTTATTAAGCATCTAAGCTGACCCCTTTCTATGTTTTATTTTTTCCAGGATGTGAAGAAGTATTTAATGGCTGACCTGCAGGAATAGGCTAAGGATATAAATGTGTTCCAAAGGTGACAAAATTTTGTTGATGTTTTTATTTCATGATGTAATGTAAAACTTATGAATGTATCTAGTACTTCTAAGGCTACTAAACTGATCGGTCCTTTGGGGAATGATTCTTCGTATCATGCCAATGTTATGTAATAATGCATCGACTCGGGGTAACTGGGGTCATGGCATTACAGTTGGTATCAAAGGAAGTTTAGTACAAACCTTGGAAGCTAGATTTAGAAAAACTCAGATTAGAGAACATTTCCCTAAGATAGACTTTAAGGATTAGTATAGAATAACTTCCTAGAATTTTGGTATTGTAGATATTTTTTGAGTTTTCCAAGAAATAAATCCATGTCTGGGTACGAGAAGGTAGAGGCCGCTCTGGCATAGATGTACCTAGGGGTAAAACCTGAAAACATCGCTTTGAGCTAGACTCAAACGGAAACTGGTGCACGACAACAGGTCTTGCTTCACACTTGGTTACGACACTCTCGGGGGATACGCTTTGGATAATTCTCATTTTATTTAAAAATCATTATGAAGGGTTTATGGGTATATATTTTCTCAAAGAAAACATTTTTATGATTATGTATTATATCCATAAACAATTCAATTTATGATAAGTTTTTTACAAGATTTGAATTATGTATTGTGATTCATAAACTGATCTGGTGTATGCCATTGTTTAGAAATGGTGCATAGTGGAAGGAATGGAAACTGAATCAATGCACATAATCCATTAAGGGATTTCCCTCTTACACAAGATAATTATAGTTGAGCTGGTGAAGAAACTGGTGCTGATCAGCTTATCACCATACTGGGAAAACTCACTCATGTTATGAATAATAAATTTACCAGTATTGAACACCCTAATCCACAATGTGGAGGATCAATGTTAGACCACTTCATGAGGAAACAACCACCAAACTTAAATGGGAGTAAAATCCATTAGTAGCTAAGAAATGGATAAATTCCTTAGAGAAAATATTTTGTGCTTTAGGGAGTAGCAAAAGAGAAAAGGTTTTCATGGAAGTTTCTCACCTCACGGGAGATGCATATCAATGGTGGTCATTAATCCAAAACAAAAGGAAGATGAAGAAGTATTGAACATGGAATGGAGGGAGTTTAAAGATATTTTATTGGGAAAATACTCTCCTCATGACCATCGAGCAGATATGGAAATACAATTTATGATTCTGTGGAAAAAAAGGATGAGAATGTCACAAGGCATGAGGCTAACTTTACAAGGTTAGCAAGGCATGTAAAAGATTATTTGTGTAACCGAAGGAGTAATATTTATTGATTTTTTGATGGGTTAAAACCATTTCTCATCCGAGCACTAGTCTCACAGTCCTTCTCATCGTACGATGATTTTTTCTCACGTGCTATCTAGACCGAAAAGGAATTCTCTAAGTCTTACGACTTTAAAGAAAATAAAGAGAAAAAGAGATCTATTTAACACTCATGAAATGGAAATAATGGGAAGAAGGAAAATTTTGAATATCCATCCTATGGTAAATTTGGGAAGAAACACCCTGGTACTTGCCTGAAGGGAATGAGAGTCTATTACAAGTGTGGTGAAGAAGGGCACCAAGCTCATGATTTCAGGGGGAATAAAGAGGCTGTCAATGTTGAATGATACAATTTTAGAAAAATGGGGCATTATGAAAATTAATTTCCTAAGTACAAAGGGGACTTACCTCAGAAAGGCCAAGGGATCAAGGAAAAGATTATGCGATCACTACTACTGAGGTTGAAGCTCCGAAAGATGTGGTGGTAGGTAATTTAATGGTTTCCTCAAGTTTAGCCAATGCTTTATTTGATTCGGAATCATTGAATTGTTTCATATCTTCCCAGTTTTCTAAGAAAATTAGATATTTTCAATTTGACTTAACAAGGGAGCTGTCAGTCAAAACACCTTAAGGAAGTATCATCGCAATAAAGTTTTTGGAATCAGTTCCCATTAGGGCATATAAATGTTCTTTATCTGCTGATCTCATATTCAGACCCATGATTGAATTTGATATAATCCTTGGTATGTATTTTCTTTTAGACCATGATGCAAAAATATATTTTAAGAAGAAGTAGGATACAATTATTAATGATGATAAGAAGTACTTTATCTTTAGAGTAGAAATGTCACCACCTGATTCTTATCTTGATCCACCCCCAGTAGATCTACTAAATTTAATTATTCGATAGGAAGAAAATGAAATTACTATGGGTGAGGAAAAGAATGTTCGAATAGAATACGTACCTATTGTGCAAGAATATTTTGATGTGTTTCCAAAAGATTTACTTGGACATCCTCTAGAAAGAGAAATTGAATTTTCTATTTATTTAATTCCTGGTTCAAGGCCCATATTAAAGACCCCTTATAGAATGGACAATGTTTAATTAGTGGAACTAAATAAACAACTTTATGAATTTTGTAATAAGATATTTATTTTACCTAGTGTTTCTCCATGGGGAGCCCCTGTCCATTTTGTTAAGAAGAAAGATGGATCTATGTGGTTGTGCATTGACTATAGGGAGATCAATTCTATAACAATAAAGAACAAGTATCCCCTATCTCACATTGATGATTTATTCAACCAAATTCATTGAACCCGATATTTTTCAAAGATTAAACTTTGATTTGGCTATCATCAATTACATGTGAAGACAGAAGACATTCCGAAAACTGTCTTTTGAAATAGGTACAGGCATTACGAGTTTATAGTAATTCCTTTTGGATTGAATAATTCACCCTCTGTTTTCATGGATCTAATGAATAGAGTTTTCAAGGAATATCTTGATGACTTTGTAGTTGTGTTTATTTATGATATCTAGGTATACTCCAAAATCTATGAAGATCATGAAAATCACTTGAACATTATTTTAAAGACTCTTAGAATAAATGAATTATATGGGAAGTTTAGCAGGTGTGAATTCTGGATTCAATAGATTTCTTGTCTTGGCCATATTGTCTCTAAGGATGAAATATTTGTTGATCATTCAAAGACCAAGGCAATCCAAGAATGGCCAGCACCGACGAATATAACAGAGGTACGCATTTTTATTGGTTTAGCAAGTTATTATCGACGCTTCGTCCAGAATGTTTCCTGGTTGGCTAACCCATTAACGAAACTCACATGTAAAGGGGTTAAATTTTTTTGGACAAAGGACTGTGAAGAATGTTTTGAAGAAATTAAGAGAATATTAGTAAATTATCCTATCTTGACTCTACAATCAGGGAACGATTGGTTTTTTATATATAGTGATGCTTCAAAGAAATTACTTGGTTGTGTCCTTATGCAGAATGATAGAGTTATTTCCTCTGCATCATGACATATAAGAATTCATGAACAAAACTATCCCACTCATGATCTTGAGTTAGCAGCTATAATCTTTACTCTGAAAATATGGAGACACTATCTCCATGGTAAAAAATGTGAGATTTATACTGATCACAAGAGTTTAAAGTATATTTTCTCACAAAAAGAACTCAACATGAGGCAAAGGTGATGGCTTGAAATACTCAAGGATTATGATTGCACTATACACTACCAACCGGGGAAGGAAAATAAGGGGGAAGATGATTTGAGCAGAAAGTATCAAGGAGTTTTGAACACGATGAGAGTTGAAAATGATCTGATAGACATTGATCTACTAAAGATGGATATGGGAATAACCATGGATGTTGAAACACCAATACGTTGTCAAAATGGTTTCCAAACCATCATTACTTGAAAGGATAAAGAGTTCTCAGATTGATGATGAGGAGTTTCAAAATAAGATTAAAGATGTGAATGATGGGAGATTGAGTGACTTCATATATGAAGATGGGATTTTGAAATTTGGGAAGAGACTTTGTGTTCCCGATATACCGGATATAAAAATTCAATTATTGGATGATTCTCATAGCTCCAATTTCTCTATACACCCTGGTAGCACTAACATGTATAGAGATTTGAAGTAACCTTTTTGGTGGGACAACATAGAGAGGGAGATTATTTATTTTGTTTCAAGATATATGGTCTGTCAACAAGTGAATTCTAGAAGGCAACAACCTAGAAGAGTCATGAAACCTCTTCCCATACTTGAGTGGAAATGTGATAATATTACGATGGACTCTATCAGGGGGCTACCAAAGACTCCTAGAAGGAATGATACAATATGGGTCATTTTTGATCATCTTACCAAGTCAACACATTTTCTTACTAAAAGAGAAGATTTACCACTTGAACGTATGGAAAGACTATATATTAATGAAGTTTTAAGACTTCATGGAGTACCCCTATCGATTGTTTCTGATTGTGATCCCCATTTTACATCGAGATTCTGAAAAAGTCTTCAGAAATACCTGGATACTAAACTTCGTTTGAGCACTGCCTACTACCCTCAAACCGATGGACAATTAGAACAGACTATTCAACCCATAGAAGACAATTTGAGATCCTACTCACTTGACTTTCAAGGTACGTGGGATTAATATTTACCTATGGTAGATTTTTTCGAAAACAATAGCTTCCATTGAAGTATTCAGATGGCACCATATAAAGCATTATATGGCAAGAGATGTCACACACCAACATGTTGGGCTGATGTTGGTGAAAGAAAACTCGTAGGCCCAGAACTTGTTGAGGAAACAATGGAAAAGGTGAAGGTTATCCAAACCCACATCAAAGCAGTCCAAAGTAGACAAAAGAGCTATGATGATAAAAGAAGGAAGGATTTGTAATTTCAAGTAGGAGACCATGTTTTCTTAATGGTATCACCATGGAAGGGTTTTATACATTTCGTTAAGATGGGAAAATTGAGTCTCAAGTACATCGGACCTTTCAAAATTCTAGAACGAATTGGAGTTGTAGCGTATTGTTTGGAAATGCCTCCAAGTCTCTCCAAAGTTCACCATGTATTCTATGTATCACTATAGAGAAAATACATTCCTGACCCAACACATGTACTCACCTATGAGGAAATTGAACTGGAACCTAATCTATCATATTATGAAGAGCCTATAAAAATTCTTGATACTAGAGAACAAGTGTTGATAAACCAAAAAAAATTCTGGTGAAAGTTCTATCGAGAAACCATAAGATGGAAGAGGCAACAAGGGAACCCGAAGAACTTATGATGAAGAATCACCCGAACCTTTTTATGCAGTAATATTCTAGAAATTTCAAGGATGAAATTATTTTAAGGAGGGTATAATGTAACACACCAAGATTTCATGGTACGTTTCCCTTTGAATAATGCAATAGCTTTCATTGTACACAACTTCAATATTTTAACACACCGTGACCAATCAAACTAGATGTTATGAATAGTAATGCCCACTTCCTGAAATTTTATAAATTTTAACATTCAAAATTAACTTCATTTTTGGTTTCAAAATATCGAAATTATTTTAGAATGAATTTTTGGTATTTTTTTGAAATCTTTCATTTTTTATGAACAATTAAAAACACTATGTTATTGGTTAAAAAAGAATTTTTTATTTGAATAATTTTTTTATTTTATTTAAATTTATTTTAGATAAAAATTGATACATAATACCCAAATAATTGAAATATAATTCATTAGAGTCATTTTATAATAATTTTAGAAATATAAAAATTTAATTGAACTTTTTACAGTCCTTTACCCTCCTCCTTGGAGCATTTGCAAATTTACATAAAACATAATTTTACCGCTTATATGAGTTGAATTTTAAAAATTTGAGAGACATGGTTAATATCATTAAGTAAAATGTGGTTCAATAAGATGAAAACAATTTTAGGTGAGTAGTAACTTTGGACTTTTATTTACCACGGTTAAAAGTATATATGGTAATTAAGGGTAAGAATGATATCATAATTACCCTTACACATGTCCTAATTCTATTGGATAAGTATAATTATACCAAAAATAACCTTAGGAATAAAATATGGTCCTATTTGGTCCACTTGTAATAGATTAGGACATTTATTATTATTTTATTTAAAGAAGAGTAAAAAGAGTTAAATTCAAAGTTGAATAACTAAACCATTTTTATTATAGGGTTAGAAACAATATAAATTTGACTATAAATATTAATTATAAATATAAATAGATTTAATACATAATTTAATTTTATTTATAATTTTTAGAAATTAAATAATTTAGTTTATATATGACACAATGATGATGCAGTAATTACCTTTTTAAAGAGAGATTAAAATAATTGATATTATAAATATCCAAATAATTGTAATTTGAGACTTTTGATGAATTATATTAAATTTTTTGGTTAATATGAAATTTTAGGGTTGATTAAATAATTTTTATTCGAAGTAATCATGATGTTATGTTTTTCAAAAAAATCAAATACTAAATAGTGTCAAAATTGACATAATTGAGTTTTTTAAACAAATACTATATTATTAATGGATATAATATTCCTAAAAATATATGGTTTGGAAAAAAGACATATATAAGGTTCTACATATTAATAATTAACCACTTGGGGTTATCTTGTAAGTTTATAGTAAGTTTATTAACAATATAATATAACAAATACAAAGAGACATGGTAAATGAAAAACTATTTAACTAAGAGTTAAATCTAAACAATAAGGTTAATATGGTGACCTAAACCTGTCTAAAACCTATTGGTTGAGAGTTTTTAGACCCATACCCACATTATCATCCAAATAAATCATTTTTGATCCATTAGAAACTGAAAATTATTTTATTATAAAATAATATTTCAATATTTTCTTGAAGTGACCCTCACCTCTCTTATAAAAGGTCACTTCCCCTTCCCTTAATTTCACACCCCCAAATCCTTTTCTCTCAGCCAAACCCTGCCCAAATTTCCTCTAAAATTTATTATATTAATCCTAGAGGCCTTCCTTTGGTCAGGAATCCAACCTAAGGATCCTTTTGATCAAATCAAAAGGAAGAACCCGAAGAAGAGGTAAATATTTCATCACCTCTTTAAAGTTATTTTATTCATCCACTTCCTTTTCCTTTATTATTTACATTCTAAAATACTAAATCCAGTATATTCTATATAATGTGCTGTTTTTATAAAAATATTACAACCATATTCATTATTTTATCCATCATATGAATGAAAAATTCATCATACGTGCGTACGTACAGCTTACCGTCTCCATGTCGTGGTATAGTTTGTTATTTAAACACTTCATTATTTGGATGGGTATAATAATGAGGTATAATTGATGTAAATAATAAATATAAAATGTTAATGATTTTTTATATGTGACATAAAATTAAATTATATACTATTTCACCTTCAATTGAATGATATTGGTGCTCGTGCATACGTACGGATTACAGTCTCCACGAACACGATGAGATTAATTCCCCATCGTAATCATTCAAGAATTAATTACATTTAATGATTAAAAATAATTTTTAAAAACATAATATAATTTTTATATGAATAAAATACATCCTATCCATAACAAACACGTCTTACTCAGCAAAACATATAAAGGAAAACGAATCAGTTAACACCCAAAACGATGATAATACTAAAATATTATTAACAAAGTAATATTAGAAGATCATATCTGATATCATATTTACTTATATGGTTCATTTATAATTTATTAACAATTATTTAACTATTATTCTTGAGGTTAACGTACCCTCGACCAAGGAAAACTACAAGGTAAGGGTTAATTTCACAATCTCTTTATTATCCAAGGTTGTTTTTACATATCTACTTGGACCTCTTTATCATCCTCACCTGTGTTTTCCTTAAAATGTAACTCAAAACATTTTTACTATTTACTATACTATGGGTTAAATCCACTTATACACTTATTTTACCATATATATTTTGAAAGGAATCATTCTGTCGTTTTCAGAACAAGGTACTTTATGACCATTTCGACAAAATTAAGGTAAGAATGTATTTTTTAACTTATACGGGGGGTGTGGCTATTTTATGGCATTATATCATCATCAAAGCTTCCCATAAAATCTTATAATAATATTTTCAAAATAAATGTTATCTTTTATAACTATATGACTTTTAATTTATTTTAAAATAGGAAGAGACATTTCTCTAAAAAAGTTTTGATTTCATCAATGTCAACATCCTTTGAGGTATTTTAAGCTTATTTGAAGTTGACTTATTATGATACAAAACATCCATATTGTATTGAAGGTTATGTTATATTTTTTACTATGGATTTTTTTTACACCATTCATGGTTTATTGATAAACTATTGAAATTTGGTATGCCAGTTTTAATATGAATGTTTATGTTATGTTTAAATCTTTTCATATGCGGAATGCATTGGACTTAGTAAGTGATGGGTGGAGCCCGCTATAGCTACTCGATGCATCGGTAGGTCTCACTAGACAAACTAGTGTCTTGGAACAAGGCCTTGAAAAAATCTTATTTTTAGTCTTGGCACAAGGCCTGGACTATGTGGTTATTAAGTATGGCATTATGCATTCCATCATTATGAAAGTAGCTATTGACATTTCATGTGATTATTAGACTAGTAGAATATACATATGAAGAATTAAATGGAATTATTTGATTTTATATTTTCCATATAATGCTGATGTATATGTTAAAAAGGATTTTCTTTTAGTCTTAAACACTGCCTTAAATGTTTATGCTTATTTATGAAATTTTCTACTATATTTTTATCCTCACTGAGCATCTGAGCTCACCCCTTTCTATGTTTTATTTTTCCCCCGATGTGAAGAAGTATTTTATAGTTGACCTATAGAGATAGGCTAAGGATATAAGTGTGTTCAAAAGGGTACAAAATATTTTTTTTTGTTTTTATTTATTGAATTAATGTAAAACTTATAAATGTATCTAGTACTTCCAATGATACTAAACTGATCGGTCTTTCAGGACATTATTCATTGTATCATGCCAATGTTATGTAATAATTCACCAACTCTGGGTAACTATGGTTGGGGAATTATAGTACATCTGTGCTAGAGACGCCTCTACCTACTCGTATCCAGACATGGATGTATTTCTTGGAAAATACACAAAATCTCTACCCTACCAAAATTCTAGGAATTTTTTTCTATACTACTCATCAACGTCTATCTTATGGTAATGTTCCCTTATCCTAGTTTTTCTAACACTAGTTCCAAAGGTATGTACTAAACTTCCTCTAACACCAAATGTAATTCCCCGACCCTAGTTACCCAGATTTGGTGAATTATTACATAACATTGGCATCATTATAAGGGATCAAGTCCCGAAAGACTGATCAGTTTAGTAGCCATGGAAGTACTAGATACATACAGTAGTTTTACATTACATCATGAGATAAAAACAACAGCATTTTTTCCCTTAGAACACACTTATATCCCTTAGCCTATCCCTATAGGTCAACTATAAAATACTTCTTCACATCCTGGGAAAAATAAAAAATAGAAAGGGGTGAGCTCTGATGTATAGTTAGGATAACAATATAACGAAAACTTTCATAAATAAGAATAAACATTTAAGAAAATGTATAATACTAAAACATAAGACTTTTAAACATATATTTTATCATAATATGGAAAATATAAATCAAATAATGTAATTTACATATTCACATGGATATTCTACTAGTTGAATAATCACATGCAATATCAATAGCCAATTTCATAATGATGGAATGAATAATTTCAGACTTCATAACCACATAGTCAAGGCCTCGTGCCAAGACAACAAGTAAGATTTTGTCAAGGACTTATGTCATGACACTAGTTTGTATCGTGAGACCTACTGATGCCTCAAATAGATATATCAGACTCCACCTGTCACTTAATAAGTCCAATTAATTCCTCATACAAAAAGGTCGAAACATAACATAAACATTCATATTAAAACTAGCATATGAAATGTTAATACTGTAACCATAAACCATCAATGGTATAAAAATAACACATCCACAGCCAAAAATATCACAAAACCATTAATACAATATGGAATATTTTATCATAATAATTCAACTTCAAACAAGTGTAAAATCCATCATAGGATGTTGACATAGATAAAATCAAAACTATTTGAGAGAAATATCTCTTTCTATTTGGAAATTATTTGAAAGTCACATAATAATAGAATAAAAAATTTATTTTGAAAATATTCTTAAAATATTGTAAGGGATGTTTTTAAGATTTTATAATGGAGGAAAATAACCGCATTCTCCATATAAGTTAAAAAATGTTCCTTCCATAATTTTGTCGAAAAGGTCATAAAGGACCTTGTTTGGAAAATGACAGAATGATTCCTTTATAAAAAATTTATAAAAATTCAAAAGAGGGTATAAATGAAATTAATACCTAGTATAGGAAATAGTAAAAAAAATAAATATATTTTTAAGAAACATGAATGTGGATGATAAAAAGGTCCTAGTAGATACTCACGTATAAACAACCTCGGATAATGAAGAGATCGTAAAATTAACCCTTACCTGTAATTTTCCTTAATATATGGTACATTAACCTCCTATATAATAGTTAAATAATTTTTATTAAATTATATAATAACCACATACATAAATATTATATCATATATGATCTTCTAATATTACTTAATAATACTTCAGTAGTATCATCGTTTCAGGTGTTAACTGATTTATTTTCCACTATATGTTTTGTTATGTAAGTAATTTTTGTAATGGATAAGATATATTTAATTCATATACAAAATTATATTAAGTTCTTAAACATTATTTTTAATCATAAAATAAAATTTATTCTTGAATGGTTAGGATGGAGAATTAATCTCATCATGTTCGTGGATACGGTAATATGTATGTACGCACAAGCGACGAAACCATTCTATTGATGGTGAAATAATATGTAATTGGATGGTATATCATATATAATGAATCCATAACATGTTATATTTATTATTTACATCATTTATACTCATTATTATACCCATATAAATAATGAAGTGTTTGAAAAATAAACTACACCACAACAGGGAGACGGTGAGTTGTACCTACACACATATGGTGACATTTTCATTCATAGGATGGATAGAATAATGAATATGGTCATATAATATTTATAATAACATCTCAGTATGAATAAGGTACTGGATTTATTATTTTTTTATGTGAATAAAAAAGAAATAGGAAGTGGAAGAAGAAAAGAACTTGAAATAGGTGGTGAAATAATTGCCTCTTCTTTGGGTGCTTCCTTTTGATTTGACCAAAACGGATCTTTAGGTTGGATTTATGGTCAATGAAATGCCTCTAGGATTATTTGAGGGTAGTTGGGAGGATAATTGGGTAGGGTTCTGCCGATCCAAATGGCTTTGGAGGTGTGATTTTGAGATAAGGGGAAGTGCCCTTTTATAAGAGAGGTGAGGGTCACTTTAGGAAATGCTTGAAATATTATTTTATAAAGAAATAATTTTCGGTTTATAATGGATAAAAAGGATATATTTATTGGATAAGGTAGGGATGGGTTGAAAATAACTCAAAAAATGGGTTTTATACTAGTTTAGTCCACCATATTATCCCTATCTTTTAGATTTAACACTTGATAAATAGTTTGACATCTACCATGTCTCCTTTATTTTTATATTATATGGTTAATAAACTTACTATAAACTACCAATAGAAAACCAAATGGTTCATTATTGATATATCTGACCTTATCAAAGTCCCTTGGATGGTCCTTATATTTTGAAGAATAATATATCAATTAATAATATAGTATTTGTTTTAAAAACTCATTTATGTCAATTTTGACACTATTTAGTATTTCATTTGTGTTAAAGTCCTAAAAATTTGATTAATTTGAAAAAAATATTTAATCAACCCTAGAAAGTTATATTAACCTATAAAATTTGTTTAATTCATCAAAAGTCTCAATTTACATTTATTTGGATATTTATAATATCAATTATTTTAATCATTCATTAAAAAAGTAATTACTGCATCATCATTGGGTCATAAATAAATAAAATTATTTAATCTCTATAAATTATAAATAAAATACCATTATTTAGGAAATATATTTATCTTTATAATGAATATTTATAGTATAATTTATCTTATGTTTAACCCTATATGAAAAATGTTTTAGTTGTGAAAATTTGAATTTAACACTTTTAACTCTTCTTTAAATAAAATAATAATAAATGTACTAATCTAATCCAAGTGGACCAAATGGATCATATTTTATTCCTAATGTTTATTTTGGCTAAAATAAACTTATCTAATAGAATTAGGACATGTGTTAGGGTAATTATAATATCATTTTTATCTCTAATTACCCTATTTACTTTTAACCGTGGTAAATACAAGTCAAAAGTTACTATTCACAAAAAAAAATTATTTTCATCTTATTGAACCAGATTTTACTTATTGATATCAATCATGTCTCTCATATTTTTGAAATTAAATTTACAGAAATGTTAAAATTACGTTTTATGCAAATTTGCTAGTGTGCCTAGAAGGTGGGTAACGGACGGTAAAAAGTTCAACAAAATTTAATGTATCTAATTTTATTATAAAAAGACTCAACTGAATTATATTTAACTAATATAGGTATTATGTATCTATTTTGACTTAAAATAAATTTAAATAAAATAAATAATTATTTAAATAAAAATTCTGTTTTAAAAAATAAAGGAGTGTTTTCACTATTCATCAAAAAAGGAAAGTTTTCATAAAAATACGAAAAATTCAATATAAGCTAATTTTGATATTCCAAATCCAAAAATGATGTCCATTTGGAAAAATAAAATTTATAAAGTTTCAAAAATTTGTTATTACTATCCATAAAGGCTAGTTTGATTGGTCGTGGTTTGCTTGAACTCGTAGTTGCATACAACACAAGCTATGGTAATATTCAAAGGCAAACATACTGTGAAATCTTCGAGTGTTACAAACACTACTAGAAATTCGGTCTATAGCCACAGTTTAAAACTGTGGCTATATGTCCTCAAGTCGTGGCTATAGGTAATATCCACAGTTTCAGGAACCGTGGCTATGTTTGGCATGACTATAGGCCTTGACCTATAGCCATGGTTTCCAACCCCAGCTATAGCCCTACAGCCACAGTTCAAACTGTGGCTCTAGACTTATAGCCATGGTTCAAACCGGGTCTATACACCTAAAGCCACGGTTTGAAACCATGACAGTAGCTTAAGGCACACAGGTCTATAGCCACTATTTCAAATTGTGTCTATAGGGTTATAGCCACGGTTTGAAACTGTGGCTATAGGGTTTTCCATATCATAAAAAACACCCCTCAGATACTCAACAGACCCACCCCCACCACAACAGACCCTGGACACCCCCCCCCCCCCACTGGACAGACCCTGGACACCGCCCCAGACCCTGGACACCCCCCATACAGACCCCCCCCCCAACCCTGGACAGACCCCCCAAACATTGACAGACCCCCCAGAACCTGGACACCTCACCTAGACAGACTCCCCCAGACCATGGACACCCCCATGACAAACCCTGGACACTCCCCTAGGATAGCCCCCAGGGCCTTGGACACCCCCCCCCCCCCGGACAGACCCTGGACACCCCCCAGACCCTGGACCCCCCCCCCCCCCCCAGACCCTGGACACCCCCTGGACAGACCCCCCCAAGACCCTGGACACCCCCTCCCGCCCCAGGACAAACCATGGACAACCCCCCAAGACCCTGGACACCCCCCCCCCAAAAAAACCCCCCAGACCCTGGACAGACCCCCCTAGGATAGATCCTAGACACCCCTCCCCCAGACCCTGGACACCCCCCTCCCTCCAGAACCCCCCCCCCCACCCCCTACAACACCCCATACCCAATGGAAATCCCCCCACCACCACCACTCCCCCTAGACCCCCCCCCCCCCGGACATACCATGGACACCCCCCCCCAGACCCTGGACACCCCCCAGACCCTGGACCCCCCTCCCTAAGATACATCCTAGACACCCCCCCCCCCATACCCTGAACACCCCCTCCCTCCCTCCTGGACCACCCACACCCTACAACACCCCTTCCCACATGAAAATCCCTCCCTCCACTCCCCCATGCCCCCCCCCCCCCACACACACACACACACTCGCTCCCCACTGCACACCCCCCTGCCCTGCACCCCCCCCCCACCCCCAGCACCCCTCCCTCCTGGACACCCTCCCACCCCCTGCAGCACCCCTTCCCCCATGAAAATCCAAGGGGGCCATATTGGAAACCTCTCACTCAAGTTTTCTAACTAAAATTGGTAATTACACAAATAGAATACCACATGGAAGGATATCCCGAATATAGGTAAATAGTAAATATCATAGAAATTGTAATTTTAATAAAGTATTACTAGGAAGGAATACATCTTCCAATATGGTAGTGATCCATACATCCATTTACAAATGGAAAGATAACAAAAATTTGATTGAGAATGAAATTTAAAAAAATTTATGGTATAAAGAAACAAAATGGAGATCAAGCCTTAGAGGATCAAAGTGAATACATGTAAGAAGAGAAGGATTGAGTTGAGGATAGGTAGAGTTATAAAAAAGAAGTTAGAGCTGGAAGGGTAATTTTCACTATTGGGAAGAGGAGTGAAGATCTCTTTTCAAGAGTTTTCTAAACCTATTTGTTTATATCTAATTTGGTCACCCAACTATTGATGTTTCCTACTACCTTACAGACCCCCTACAAACCACCATACCCCCTCCCCCCTGCACCCTCCCCCTGCCAGTTTTCCCTCCCCCACTACCCCCGTGCACTCCCTACCCTGCAGACACCTTTGCAGACCACCACCCCCTCCCCCTACACCCTCCCCATGCCAGTTTTCCCTCCCCCTGCCAATTTTACCTCCCCCCACCGCCCCCTTGCACCCCCTGCCCTGCAGACCTCCCTACAGACCACCACCCTCTCCCCCCTTGCATCCCACCTACACCCACCCCTTCCCACCTGCCCTACAGACCCCCCTGAAGACCCCCCCCCCCCACAAGCCCCCCCCCCCCCCCTCTGCCCTTCACCCTCCCCCTACTAGTTTTCCCTCTCCCCACTACCCCCTTGGATCCCCTTCCCTACAGACCCCCTGCAGACCACCACCACCCATGCACCCTCCCCCTGCCAGTTTTCCCTCCCCCTAGCAGTTTTCCCTCACCCCACTACCCCCATAAACCCCCTTCCCTACAGACCACCATACAGACCACCACCCTCTCCCCCTTTGCATCCCACATATACCCTCCCCCTCCTACTTTCCCTACAAACCCCCTTACAAACCAACCCACCTACACTGCAGACCTCCCCACTCCCCCTAGCCCCTCTACCCACCCCTCCCCCTGCCCTGCTGACCTCCCCCTGCCCCCTACCCCCTACCCCCTCCACATTCCCCCTATCCTCCCCTTCCAGTCCCCCCCCCCCACCCCATTCTAGTTGATTCCCAATGATACTCATCCTCTATATGTTGATGGAGAATGAATTCATCTTAGTTTCGTCAATTTTTTTTCTGAAACTTTACTTCTAGACCATTGTGTTAGACTACACTAGGATGGTCATGATCCTTGTCTCACATGCCAAATTTTTTAAGGAAATCAACATTTCACCACAAGAGTTATGATGATGGAACATTTCATTGAAATGGGAGGATGGGAGTTTAAAACATAACTTTATGGTTTTCATTTCCCAGTTCGTATTTCTCTTATATAATTAACACATGCCCATGAATCTTGTTCTTGATTCCATCTCCATGTGTAAATCAGTTAATAATGTCACTTGATTCTTTTTCAAGGTGACAACCTAATGATCAAAGTTTACCATAATTTCAATTACATTGTTTATTTAGACAACCCCATAAATGTCTTTCTCATTTCCAAAAGTGAGGGAATCTTATGCTTTCAACATATAAGTAAATGATGGATCTTCAGTTATGATCTGGGCAAGAAGGCTGTTATATCTTCTTATGTCAAGACATATAGACATCATAGGCTCATAATCTGATGAATACTATTCTCACCACCTAAATAATCCTAACTTCATCACCAAAGTCATCACAGTCTAGTCACCAGAGGTATTTTAGGCTCATCACCTAAGTAATTCTATGTTCATCTCAAGAGGAAGGATGGAATTATGATGCATTAAGAAAGGTAAATAATCCTAATCTTATCACATGAAAAATATTATACTTTTCAAATATGAAAAGGTAGGGTCCTATTATGTTCATCATAGAATTTTAGTCATCATTTTCGGTCTAGTGGGGACTAGTCCCCCTATGCTCATCACATAATGCTGGCCATGATTTAAATTCCAGAGGGGATTAATCCACTTATACTCCTCACATAAGACAAGTAATGGTTTAATGACTAGTGGCAACCACTATGAGGTTTAGAGTACTCTTAGAAGAAGATCGTGAATCAGATATACTGCCTCAAAAGTGGTTGATGTGATGGTGATGATTTTGGGATGTTGTGAATGAACCTTAAAGAGTTGTATTGTGTATCCTGTTTGAATAGGAATAAAAACCCTCATAGTATAATTTAAAAAATTTATGTTCGTATGATTGGATCATCTATATTGTTTAACATCATACGGTAAAGATTGTTTTGTTGTGAAATAAGTGACAATATGTGATATATTAGGGCTACGCATTAGTGTTTCCAAGTCTTGTTCAACGTGGTATGTGACTCAAGTGTAGGAAGATTGTGGGGTGCAGACCTAGAATGACACCCACTTGGAGGTATGGATCATCCATATCTCTCTATAATTTATGGATTTTACCTGTTTGGGGACTTTAGTGGCCCATGTGGTCAAGGATGAAATCTATATTCCTATAAACAAACATTTCAGATATCAAAATATTGCAACTAGCATGAATAGATAAGATAATAATTATAAGGACTCTATAGAATGGTTTTACACCTTGTATTACCTGAGAGTATCACATTATTGTATGTCTATAGGAAAAAATCTTGAGTAAAACAATAAATCAATTATAGAAACAAGTTTTTAAAACAATCAGGCAATTATAGAATTCATATTAAAGGTTTAGGCAGAGAGACCTACCTCGACCTCAAGACGCATTTCTTTTAACGACGACAACTCAAATCTTCTTTTTTTTCACTTTCATACATATGCATCTTCACATATATATAAGGAAACCTAGCCCCTATGTACATATTTTCATGGCCAAATATGCACAAGGGGGTCCTTAGATATATGTTCCTACTTGCATATAACCCTTTACACTTACACATGTATGCATTTTTCATATTTATACATAAGCACACCTAGCCCCAATATATATATTCATACTGCCATGAGTGAATATATATAAAGGGGAACTTATATATGTATATGTCTACCTATGCATACACATGTAATCCTTTGTCAACGGTGAATCGAATCCACCTCAACGAAATCCAAAACACACTACAAAAATATAAGGAACCCAAAAATCAAAAAATCCCAAATTAAAATTCGCCCAAAGAATAAAAATGGACTAAACCTTGCATAAGTATAGAAATTTTTTTACAATTTGAATATTGGTCATGAATTATTTATTTTAAATAGTAGAAACAATCACCATTTCAAACTCTCTTGATATTTGAAGTAAATATGTGAAGAATTAGACGGTGTAAGAATTATAAGCAAGAAAATAAGTGTATATGAGAAAATAATAGTGTCATTGAAAAATTAAAAATTGGAAATAGACACTGAATAACAAACCAAACTACTGAATTGAATCTGAGCATAAATGGGCTCCAAAACAAAAAAATTTGAAATCATCATCGAGCAAATATTGAACATTTTCCCTACAATATAAATTATTAGTACAACTGAAAATTGATATATTCAAGATAACTTCTAACCAATTTTATTACATAGATTAACATGATCAGCATAAACTCACAATTAAATGCTATTAAGAAGTTACAAAATGCATCATCGACCAAGAAGTTGTGACAAGATAAAAATAGTACCTTTGCAAGTGAAAAGATAGCAGCGATATGAGCATCCTTGACCATAAAAGTGTATCTAAAACTCTTACGATTTCATATTACCTTTTCAATGCAATTTACTAAATTTTTATTTTCCATAAATTCTAGGTGATGAAAACCATAATATTTCAATTTCATAGGGTCTCTTAATCCACCTTGATCTTTTCATCACAACTCTGTCTAGTTATCCAAATAAATTATAACATTAAAAAATTCTAGATGTTTTTAAACTATCATTTAGTTCAAAATTTTCATTCATTGGTTTATAGAAAATATGTCTTTAACAACAAACCATTAGTTCTTGTTTAGCACATTCAAAATCCATCACATTAACCAAATTTGATAATGAAATAATAAATTTCTTCAATATTTTCATTTCCTTCCATGTTGGAAAAAATGGTTACAAAATCCACTATGATTCTATTGATAGAGTTTATACAATGTATGCAATTAAAGCGTATACTATATGAAATAGAAGTGATTTAATGATAGTCATTGGAGATTAATATTGCATATGACAATGTGTTAGATAATAGAAGACCATATTAAGTATATGTCTTATAATAAAGTATTCATAATAAGAATTTTTAAGATATGTATATGTAAAATTAAGTGTCTATGTTGTTCATTGAAACATAGACATGTTAAACATTGCACACATAGTATATGCATAAAAATTATAGCCATAGTGAATCGATACATATTGCAGGATCAGAAATTAAATATATGTCATAGGGGATACTAATTTTTATGTTTGTTTCAATAATATTCAATAGGAAGCAGGATAGTGAGATCGGAATGAATGATAAAGTGGGTAGAGAAAATTATGGGATAAGGATGGGAAGCGATCATTGGGGATGAACATAGGGGCGTGCGAATGAGATGTAGAGTACATAAATGATAATTTGACAACAAGGAGTGACCGCAACAATATCTGAACTAAAAATGGCCGAGACCACGAGGTGGGATGTCTATTGTGATTGGAGGAGGTGGAATAGAAATTTCAAACACTATCCATCGACGAGGGTGGTCAGGGAGGCTAGGGTTTTCATGAGAAAAAATGAAGTTTGAGACAGAAATCGGGAGTAGCGATGAAATGTGATGTCATCTGAATAATTCGTGGAAGGCTTAAAGCGTTGGAGGCCGGACGCGATCAAGGGTCGATGGTTGAGGGCTGAAGGAATCTGGAGGTGATCAAAATGGACTGCGATTGGGGTAGGGTTTCATGAGAGGGACGGTGGTCAGGGATGGAAGAGATGGATGCAAAATAGTCGGATTCAGAGTTGGAGGTGGAGGTGGAGGCTGGACAGAGGATGGGAGGGGGAATGAAGGGAGAGGGGTGTAGAACATGCAGAGAAGGGGATGGTGACCACAGGGAGGGAATGGTGAGATGGGTTTGGGGGAGGAGAGTTGGGTGTGTGGGAAAGGACTTTGGGAGGGGGTTCGGGGCGTTTGAGGGAGATAGATACAAATAAGGGTGAATTTTTGTGGATCGAACACATTGAGGAATGGGGGACACTCTTCAATATAAATAATCGAAATTCAAGTTTTTCCAAAATTGGTCTTGTTGCATGGTTAGGCTGTATAGTTAGGTAAATCATGCACTAATTGTGTGGTTTCAAGTTGACACCCATAGTGGAATCACACAGTTTGGATGTATGGTTACTCCACACTAAATTCCAACAATGCAGGTAACCCTTATGAACGAAATGATCCGCACACTTTTTTGGAAAGTACTGCCTGGTTTAGAGAATCAAGTTCCCACCATGTAAAACCACTTTATCAAAACTAAAACACCACTCTCATGGTTTCCATAGAGTTACTACCAACAATAAGAAAACTAAGAAACATAAAAAAAATACAAATTTATAAATCTAAGTAATTTTTTACAAAATATCATGATAAATAAAAATAGTTTAATATAAATAAATACATTGACATGAGGTGTTATAATCTTCCCACTATGACACTTTCTTCCCTAGAAACGTATCTAGTGGAAGTGGAATTACTAAAATAAATTCCTCAATAATACCTTACAAAAGAGGTTGGTTGGGTGTCGAATAGAAAAGATATGGTATTAAATAAGAAAATCATAACATATAACCAAACTCTCTAAATTTATTAGTTAAGTACACAAGATCGTGTGAAAGTCCCCAAGAAAAATTTAGTAACAATTATGAATGGAGAAACCTAAGGGGATAGAAATTTGGCCAAGTTCTCCTAATTTTTTTTAATTATTATAAAATGGCATAAAATATGATACACACACCTCAAATAAATAAATCTTCATGAAGGACAATATCCACCAAAAACCTAGAAAACTCATAGTCATCCAAGAAACCAATCTAAAACAACACAAAGAGAACACAATTCAAAAGAACATCATATTCACAATATGAGAACCATCCTAAGGATTTTCTAAAAGAAATATAATAAACAAAACAACACAATGCTTAGTACAAAAAATATAGGATTTAGATGTTTTGTCACTACACCCAACTGGTAAACTGGGGCCTTCTACCCTGAACATCGCCCCATAGTGAACCAACAAACAAAAATAATCACATGTCCTTTCCATCAATTTTCCATGGTTGAGTCAATTCAATTTAATTAAATACATTATTAATTGTATAATTAACAAATTTCATGTTCAAAATTCCCTATATATTCTGAAGAAAAATTTTACTTTTTTAACAAATATTTTCATTTAAAAATAATCACCCATTTAATTTTATTATTTATAGATTAAAAATAATTTATTTATCATTTTATGAAAAACAATTCTCAAAATACACTGGGAGAATCAAATACTTTGAGTAAGAGACTTTATTTAAATCCACCATCGCTTTTCATAATCAAAAGTCAAATCTTAAAAAATCAAAGTAATCAATTAAAAATAAATTTAAAATAATATATGAAATTAATATTTCATTTGTAAGAAAACCATTATGGTACCATCTATATTTAATCACATTATCTAATGGTAAATTACCCAATACCAGAATTTCTAATATAGAAATGAAGGAGTGGATAGTCATAGAGAAATTACTAGAATAAAAATCCAGAAAATAAATGATTAGATCCATAATAGAAGAGGATCCGTCACTCTCTAAAAATGAGATAGAAGGGAATGGTAGATTTGATAATAGGATAATATTAACATACTAGAGGAAGAATAATTGCATCTTCTAACACTTTTCTCAGAGAAGAGTACAAGAAAAAGGATCCAAATTACCTCTAGGGAACCTCCAATGGCCAATGGATTTGATTTAGGTCAAACGGGTGGAGTTTGGACTATAAAATATTGGTTTAATATTTAATGTTAATAAAAAAAAAACAAAACACAACTCAAAATAGCACGACGTATAAATATTGGCAAATATCTAGACAATGATGACTAAAGGACACCCCCCATAGTCAATCTCAACTCAATAAGCCTCCAAAATCTGTCGAAACAAATATACCTAGATCCTATTTACCTAGTGTATTTATATGGTGTATTCCAGATTACCACACCCAATCTACACCGAAAATGGTCAAGACAATACAAACACTTACATGCCATAACTATCCTCCAAGACACAACCATGCCATAATTGGTAGAGGAAACAAAACTCCCTACACAACATCAAAATCATCCACACTACTTCTAGATGTAGCACATCATATCCCTTATCATTCGTGATATTACACCCAATAGAACTATTTTATTACTCTTAAAACACTAAAAAATCCCAAATAATACCCAAACACATAGTGATAAAAAAATGGTCAAAAAATAACTAATATATATTAATGGTATGTTAGAATCTATCCACAAGCAAAAATGTTCTATCCAAAGAAATACTATCATGACGACTCCATTTCGAAGAGTTGAGGCCAATTATCTCTCAAAAGTCACCCATGCTCCCAATTATTATTTATATACAAACTATACTCTAGTGACATTTCAACACAGGGTAGGGGCTTCCCCAGAAGAACCATTATCTAAAAAAAATATGAACTGGGTGTTTAGTCATGGAAAAATCATGTTTAACTTCATGGTCCTCTTGGTTCATGACATGGGATGGGTCTGAAAGATACCTTATAAGCTAAGATACCGAAAAAATATTTTGAATAGATGAAGACTGATGAGGAAATTCCAATCATTAAACCTAGTTTCCAATCAACTCACCAACCTTGAACTACCCCACATATCTTAGTAAAAGCTTTCCCTATTTTCCATGTCGTCAAAGACCCAACTAAGTTGAAACATCCAAAAAAACTAGTGAAAAAAAGTACACTCTTATGGGATTCAATGATAATCAACATTGTATTTACATTGTCTCTATTTTATTACCTTTTTTTTGGAAATTCAACTAAATATTTGATGTCATCTCATGTACCAAATTAGGCCCAACTAAGGAAGACTCAACAATCTCAAAAAAACACAATGTATATTTATATGTACTAAAATAAAATCCCTAAAGGGCTTCAATCTTGATAGATGGATGTTAATAATTGTTATAGGAAATATCATCAAGTCTCAAGTACCTATCCATAGATCTACCAATTTGATGAATACATGTATATAGAATGTATTACAAGATTAATAAAGCTCATTCTATCTACAAATCAGTATGTGCATGATATTATATACTCAATCGAACTAGGTATCGAATCACTTATTATGTACCCCTCCAAGATGTGAACTAAAATATATATCCCTATCTAACCCTATATAAAATGGAAAACTATGAAATCTAATGACCACCTATACATAAAGACATATCAAGACCTCAATTGTGATTTTTTCATTAATTAGGATAAAGTGAACCGATTTTGGTATCCAATCGATCACTACCCATATCACATTATTCCCTATATCGGTACAAGTAAATCCAATCATGAAATCCATTGAAATATCATTCTAGTTCAAATCAGTATAGGACAGCGATGAAAAAAATTAAATCATTAGTGTTCTTATCTTTTAATTTTTTCCATGTATAACAATGAGAACAAAAATTATCAATTTATAATCTCATACATGAACATAAAAATCATAATTTAATGTCATAGCACATATTATAAGTTCCATGATAAACCACCCACTATGAATCATATAAAAACCATAATATATCTTTTCTTATCAGGAAAGGTGAAACATACATGTTCAAGAATCCTAAAATATCCTCATAAGAGAATGAAAACTCTCCAAGGGTCTCCCCGCCATAAAGGGATACCATAATAAAAAAGAAATACATCACCAAGGTGATTATCATAAATAATTATCCCAATAACATATATTATCAATTTCACACTTTCTAGAATAAAATCCAACTCATCCACCTAAAATAACAAAAGAATGGATGAAAATGGGGCTATCATATTCCACTATTCTTAGGATTATTTCACATGTTGGTTTATAATTTTCCCCCTCAATCCATCAGCAATGACATTCCACTTACCAAGGGTGTAGGAAATTTCAGAATCAACATAATGAAAGAACTCCAGAAAATGTCTCTATCATAGAGTCACATAATTTTTTGAGAATATATATATCTCATGAGTTTTTGATTGATATAAATGGTTGAACTTATGATTAAATTGTAATGCATAAACTATTGATATCATGCATCACACCTACGAGTTCAAAATCATAAGTAGGGTTGTTATTTTCAAGTGGCTTTAGTTGTTCGAAATTGTAGTCCACAAAGTGATCTCCCTATATGATAATGTATCCCAAACCAAACCAAGATGAATAAAAAATTCCACATTACCAATCCCATCATCTTAAAGAGTATCCCCTACTATAGATGTAAAAATATTTTTCAACTCATCTAAATAATCATAACACATAGAATACTATAATAGGTTTTGCCCATTTATAATGAGATTGGAAACTAGAGAACTCTAATTTGAGAAATCCTTTATGAATCAGCGGTATTACCCCTCTAATCCCTAGTAGGAGAAAATGTTGAAGATATTTTGTGGTTGTATTCACATCTTAATAAACTATAGAATCTCAATATCATCCAAATTAACATGTCTTTGGACCTCATGTACCATGAAGTTAACTTTCCAATTCCCTAAATTACACTTTCAGAGATTGAAATGATGGCGTTGATCTCTCAAAATTTTCAGAACTGGACCCTTATTACTAGCATGATCCTCTTTGGTTTGACCGAAAACTATGATGTCATCCAAAAATAAAACGTTTAATAAATTGATATAATTGTGTAATATCATGTTCATAAACCCCATAAAATCTACCAGATTATTAGTTAGACCAAAATTAATAACTTGATATTCAAAATGGATATACATAATATGGATCATGGTCTTTGGGATATTGAATTCATTGATTCTAGACTAGTGGTAACCAGACTGAAGAAAAATCTTATAGATATTATGCACCATGTAAATTGATCAATCAAATCATCAATATAAGGAAACATACAAAAGTTGTTTTCTGTGAATCAATTGAGTTTTTGGTGATAAACAAAAAGGGTGAGTGTTTTATCCACTTTGCTCACAAAATGAACAAACACCAACCAATGGGACACCATTAGAGAATAAAATGTTTATTCAAAAAATCATTCAACTATGTTTTTTCCACTTTATATTAGTTTGTGACTTATGATAATATGGAATATAAATAGTCTACATAACTATCACTTATTGAATATATGAATCTGACACCCTTACAAGTGGATAATCATAAACGTTAGATGGAAACACATCAGGATACATAAAAACTATAGGAGGAAGCTCAATTATTATTTATTTTCATTATAGATCAAAATAAGATAGAAATATCACACTAGACAGCTCCAGAAAAGGTTGCCAGTCTATTCTAGACATCAAGTCCCACTCTCCCTGAATGACATAACACTCCCCTCAGTCATAGTGAAGGATAGCCACCAAAATTATTAGTCAATCCAAAATTTATGAGAAATATTTTAATCCATACTATGAATGGAATCTAGAGGATTCATTAAAAATAATAGAATCTCCTCAGTGAGATCTATCACTGAGAAAGAAAAGATGCATGATGGGAATAAGAGAACTATATCTATTTTTATTCTACGGGGTGTATAAATATCCATCATATGATACATAATCACCGATGGAAGGTTTTAAAAATTCAAGATACGAGTCGATATGAATGAATTAATTTCATCAGTATCAAATATAGTAGTAGCTAAAGAGGGAGTTATAGTGATTGTACATCTCAAACTCAAGTGACCCCGATTAGCTGTGTCTCGAGAGTCTTCCACTATGTTAAGAAGATTCATAAAATATGTTAGTGGTTAGAAACTATATGTTCATGAGAATCATATTTCAAATAATTAAATTTAGGCACTGATATTCTCAAGGAAATATATGGGGAAACAAGTACATGACATAACAAATGCATATAGTCTAATAAATGACATGATCCATAGATCATAAGTGCCTCTATATAAACCTTATCTGAATTTCTATGCATTCCATATTGAATTAAAATTAAAGGGACTTTTATTCACCCTATTAGGGGTCTAAATGATCCATAAAATTGTAATCCACTATCATAATCATCATGTTTTCTCTATCATTTGATAGATCCAACAGTACTGCAACTATGAGTTGGAGTAAATTTCATCCCCCCTGACATACTATCCTGGCCATGCTTATCCATTAACGCATTATACACCATGTTATCATAATATTTTAGATTCATCATAAAATATTGTGATAAATAATCATATTTAATAATCATGTTGAATAATTGGTTTGTTAGCATACATTTTACACTATTTATTAGAAAAAAACATGTTTGGTAAAGTGTTTTTTATATAGAGTCATCATTTTATCACCTTGTTGAAGGTTAATAATATCCATAGACTTTATCAGAACCACATTCACTGGATAGAAAATCCTAATAAGGAGGCCTATGAAGTTAATCGTCTCAATTCCATTATATTTCTTTCATGTAACAATTAAATCTCACCACTTCATAATAGATCATTCAGGAATGAAGGAAGCACATTTCACATATATTGAATTATGAATTTCCATGTACTTCAGAAGAAAATCAATATATTTGTACCAATCCATTACCTATTGAGTATCATTCAACCCTCAGAAAGATGGTGATTTTTTCCAATGACACTCTTGATAATGATCTCTAGTTTCATCCCCTCGACTGTCCTCTGCGAGATCCTATATGGGAATAGTAATGGCTAAATTTATTAAAGCATTGACATCACACACTACAATCTCAAATAGATTATAATCAACTGAATGGTTATCTTACTAAGGTTTATTAATAAGTCCATCCTAAGACCTATTCAAACAACTTTTTAACATCCTAGAACTATATAAAATCAATAGGAAACACCAAAAATAAAAAAATGTTAAAAAGATCATCAAATCAGTCATGAGAAACAAGAACAAAAATTCAATCAATAGAATTCAAAATTAATTGAATCACTCTTACATTCCCACTAAATCACTCTTACACTTCCTAAGATCCTTCACTACCAAAAGATCATTGATCACTACTACATGAAAGTGGGAAAGAAAAATAGATAAAAGGTTGAGCCTTATATGGAAACCAGAATAGAAAGTCATTTGTGAAAATAAGGTGTAAGAATCATGTGGGATGAAAAAGAAAACATTTATAAAACATAAAATCCCATCAACATTCTAGCTGGGCAACATTTGAAAAACGCAAGGAAACAAGAGAAATAAAATCAATTTAAAAACCTTTTATCAATGCCCAGAACCAATAGAGAATGATAATTCGGATCGGCCTGGGCACTCTTGTTCAAAAATTTCCCTAAACTCTGAAGCTCAGCATTGAAATCCCTTTCAAATTTCCTGAAAATTTCACATATTCATGAGAAACCAACCATACGGTCAAGGAAAAAACAAAAATTCCAATCAACTTACAGGATAGAATCTGTGACCATTTGGTCTCTAGAGGAACGGTGAGGGAGGAGGAACATAGAGGGAGAAATAGTATTCACGATGGGAGAGGGTCGAGGGTGGGAGGAAAAATTTGAGCATGATGGTGGGGAGGCTGTCGTGAAACACCGATGGCCAGGAAGTGTATCAACAATGTTAGGGAGAAGCAAGTGGAGAGAAGGTCCAAGTCGAGGGTTCGAGGAGTCGTAAACAGTGGGTAGGAGGAGCTTGTAGATCAGAGGAGGAGATAATCATAGAGAGTGTTGTAGAGAGCATCGTGGAGAGCATCATGTACAGTGGGGAGGAGGATCTCATGGATCGGGGGAGGAGAGGAGATCGTCGTGGACTGGGGAGGAGGAGCCCAATAGATAGTCAAAAAAATCATAGCTACAAATTTTTTTAATCCATGGCTATAAATTATGATATAGACACAGTTTTAATAGAACTGTGGGTATAAACTAAGATATAGACATGGAATAATATAATCTGGATATAGATCTATGGCTATAGCCATATTTTCTAGTAGTGAAGAAAAGGAAAAGGAAAACGAAGACTCTAATACCAATTTGTAACGTCCTGAACAGTGGTACACTTAACTTGGGCCCCAAGTCGGTGGGTCACATGGACTCAAGAATCCCTCCTCGTACATGAAAGGATGTTGACTAGCCGTAAGGGTGTAAAGGTGGTATGGTTGGGAGATTATACCCTCTTACCAGAGTGGCACATTGGATAAAATATATAAAAATACACAACAGATGCATAATATAAAGAATCAGAATTAGTAAACTATGGAAGCGTAAAAAACAACTGAATAAATAGGTAGAGGTATATAAAAACTGAAAAAATGTATAAAATTACCAAAATCCTCAAAGGATGTTTTAATAGATAGATGAATGGCATGCTGATATAAAAAATGGAAATATTGGAATAGGAATACAAGAATGCTATACAAAGAGTACAAAAGAATAAAACTAGATCCACTAGCATCTCGAGCGAATTCTCGGTCTTCTTCTCCTAAGCTCTAACTAGGTAAACATATCAAAATATCATAGTAGGGTCCTTTCCCTTATCAAAACATATAGATAGATAATATTTTCAGATACAAAAGTCATCTTGAGGAGTGTGTGTGAAATAAATCTCAGTAGGCCACCACCAACTATGTCTATTTGTAATTTACGTAGTTCTTATAACTAAAAATTGTGCAGGTATAAGCATAAAAGTAAAATAAGGCTAAAATAAATAACCAACCTACTCAGGTTCCTATTGGACACCTAGAGGGTCTACATGCTCTAGATCATGGCTAGAACATAAGTATAAATAGTTAATATATTTATATAGTAGAAGTATATATATAGTATAATTATATATATTTATATATATTTAATAGACCTATATGAACCAATTACATACCGACTTAAGTGGACATATGCATGGAATACTAGTGATGGATGGACCAGGGTGTAACTTAGGCATCCATGACTATTCTAACAAGCATATACGCTCAAGTAAAATGGTAAATTCTCTATATCCAAACAAGAGTGTTAGACACCATGAAACAATACTCGAGATGGCAGGTGATCAACCATTGAAACACTCTAATCATGGAACATGGAATGTAAATCCCAACTCCCATATAATATAACAGATATGAGACATCATTTTCATCACCTGATGTAATGTAGTATAATATTGCCATGCTCAATAACCCTCTTTCCATTATGTCACAACCTCTATAAAGGCGCATTATAATTATAACGAGCATGGTCCATTACATCCCGGACATCATGTTAACAAATGTTTTATATATAAATAAGTAATATTCATCTTTTATAACATAAATCAAGAGGAAATACCTCTCATATTTTACTTTAGTCAAGATCAATTCCATTCAAAACACTACAATTCATCGTAAGAATAATTAAGGACATGGCCTTACCACACTTCATAATCCATTTCCTTTCATTAAAACAATTCATTTAAATAAGGGAAACCATCATCCATTATCATGTCCCTTTTATTAAACCATTTAATTCGTTAAGACATGGAAATAAATTCATAAGGATCTAGGGTTCACTTCGGACACTACTACAAAAACGGGCTTTATCAGTGCTCAAAACGGGCTTTAACATTGCTAAAAAAGTGTTGTAAATCTCATCAATGATAAATGTGGGGGGGTCCACATTATCAGTGATAAAAAGGCGCTGATAATGGATACCTTTATCAGCACTAAAAAAATGCTAATAAAGGATCCCTTTATTCGTACTAAAAAAGGGATGATAAATTCCTTGCCTACTATAATATAAAATTCTACAGCAGCACACCCAAACAAGACCTACAAAAAAATCAGCATATCAACAAGTATACCCATACAAAATTAATACATAATTTATAAGGTAATTTTAGCAAGTATACTCATACAACAAGTATACCCATACACCATTAACACATAATTCATAAGTTAGTTAAATACATAAAAAATTCAATTGAGAATTCAAGGGGTTGGGGGATGTTCAGGGGTTTCAGGTGGCTATCCAAGGGGGATAGGGGATGTCCAGGGGTGGGGGTGTCCGGGGGGATAGGGCTATCCAAGGGGGTGGGGTGGTGTCTAGGGGTGGTGGGGGCTATCCATTAGGGTGGGGTTGTCTAGGGGGTGGGGGTGTCTAAGTGGTGGGGTGGTGTCGAGGAGGGGTGGGGGCGTCCAGGGGTGGGGGGACATCCAAGGGGATGGTGGGGTGTCTAGGGGTGGGGGAGGGGCAGTCCATGGGGGTGGAGTGGTGTCTAGGGGTGTGGGGGGAGGTCAAGGGGGGTGGTGGGGCTATCTAAGGGGGGTGGGGTGGTTTCTAGGGGTGGGGGTGGCTGTCTAAGGGGGTGGGGGTGTCCATGTGGTGGGGTAGTGTCTAGGAGGGGTGGGGTGTCATCCAGGGGGGTTGGTGGGTGTCCAGGGGGTGGGGGTGTCCAAGGGGTGTGGGGGGGTTGCCCAGGGTGTGGGGGGATGTCTATGGGGTGTCCCGAGGGTTGGGTGGTGTCCTGGGGGTTGGGGGGCTTTCTAGGGGGTTGGGGTGTCCAGAGGGTGGGGTGTATAGGGGGTGGGGTGTTATACAGAGGGGTGGGGTGGGGCTATCCAAGGGGATTGGGGTGGTGTCCAGGGGGTGGCGGTGGTCTAGGGGGTTGGTGGGGCTGTCTAAGGGGGTGGGTGGTGTCTCGGGGGTGGGGGTGGCTGTCCAAGGGGTGGGGGTGTCTAGGGAGTGGGGTTGTCTAGGTAGTGGGGTAGTGTCTAGGAGGGGTGGGGGTGTCGTCCAGGGGGTGGTGGGTGTCCAGGGGGTGGGGTTGTCTAGGTGGGTTGTCCATGGGGGTGTCTAGGGGTTGGGGTGGTGTCTAGGGGGTTGGGGGCTTTCCAGGGGGTGGGGGTGTCTAGAGGGGTAGGGGTGTCTAGGGGGTGGCTGGTGTCAAGGGGGGTGAGGGCGGTCCAGGGGGTTGGTGGGACAGTCCAAGGGGGTGGGTGGTGTCCAGGGGGTTGGGGTGGATGTCTAAAGGGGTGGGGGTGTCTAGGTGGTGGGGTGGTGTCTAGGAGGGGTGGGGTTGCCGTCCAGGGGGTTGGTGGGTGTCCAGGGGGTGGGGGTGACCAGGGGGTGGGGTGGTATCTAGGGGGTTTGGGGGGATTTCCAGGGGTGGGGGTGTCCAGAGGGGTGGAGGTGTCCAGAGGTTTGGGTGGTGTCCAGGGGGTGGGGGTAGTCTAGGGGTGGTGGGGTTGTCCATGGGGGGTGGGGTGGTGTCCAGGTGAGTCCAAGTGGTGGGGTGGTGCCTAGGAGGGGTGGGGGCGTCCAGGGGTGGGGGTATCCAGGGGGCTAGGGGCGTCCAGGGGATTGGGGGTGTCCATTTTAAACAAAAGGGAGACACTTTGAGTGATACTGGCCATTATTTTCCTCAGATTGAGGTGAGGTTGACATGTACATTTCAAAAATAACCCATGGATCGTTCCCCTAAAGTATCAACACAATCCGAAAGCATTTGGTAGGATTTCTGTATGTTAGTTGTTGTTTTCACAACAAATTTTGTCTGTTTTAAACAAAATAGTTACTTTGAGTGATATCAGCCACACCGTGCCTCAGATTGAGGCGGGGTTGACTCGTACATGTTAAAAATGACCCATAGATCGTTCCCCTAAATTAACAACACAATCTGAATGCCTTTGATAAGATTTCTGTATGTCAGTTGTTGTTTTTACTTAAAATTGTGTCCATTTTAAACAATAAAGAGACACTTTGAGTGATACCGGACACATCATGCCTCGGATTGATGATGGGTTGACTCTTACATGTCACAAATGACCCATGGATAGTTCCCCTAAAGTATCAACAAAATCATAATGCGTTTGGTCATATTTTCGTAAGTTAGTTGTTGTTTTCACTTAAAATTTTGTCCATTTTAAACAAAAGAGATACACTTTGAGTGATACCGAACACACCGTGCCTCATATTGAGGTAGGGTTGACTCATACACATCAAAAATTACCCAAGGATCATTACCCTAGAGTATCAACACATTCCAAATGCGTTTGGCTGGATTTTCGTCTGTCAGTTGGTTTTTTCACTTAAAATTCTGTCCATTTTAAACAAAAGATAGACTTTGAGTGATACCTACCACAATGTTCCTCATATTGAGGTGGGTTTGACTCGTACACATCCCAAATAACCCATGGATAATTCCCTTAGAGTACAAACACAATCCGAATGTGTTTGGTTGGATTTCTATACGTCAGTTGTTGTTTTCACTTAAAATTCTGTCCATTTTAAACAAAAGAGAGACACTTTGAGTGATAACAGCCACATTGTGCCTCAGATTGAGGAAGGGTTGACTCATACACATCAGAAATTACCCATGTATAGTTCCCCTAAAGTTTCAACACAATATTAATGCATTTAGTCAGATTTTCATACGTCAGTTGTTGTTTTCACCTAAAATATTTGTCCATTTTAAACAAAAGAGTGACACTCTAAGTGATACCTGACACACTGTGACTCGTATTGAGGTAGTATTGACTCATAAACATAAAACATGACTCATGGATCATTCACATAAAGTATCAACACAATAAAAATGCGTTTTTTCATATTTCCATAGGTCAGTCGTTGTTTTCACTTAAAATCTTGTCCATTTTAAACAAAAGCGAGACACTATGAGTGATACCGAACACACTGTACCTCATATTGAAGAATAGTTGACTCTTAAATTTCCAAAACGACCCATGGATTATTCCCCTAAAGTATAAACACAATCCAAATGCGTTTGGTCATATTTCAGTATGCCAGTTGTGGTTTTTACTTAAAATTCATTCCATTTTAAACAAAAGAGAGACTTTGAGTGATACCAGCTACACTATGCTTCATATTGAAGATAAGTTGACTCGTACATGTCACAAATGACCCATGGATCATTCCTCTAAAGTATCAACATAATCCTAATCCATTTTTTTGGATTTCCGTATGTCAGTTGTTGTTTTCACTTAAAATTATGTCCATATTAAACAAAAGAGAGACACTTTGAGTGATATCGGACACACCGTGCCTTGGATTGAGGAGGAATGGACTCATACACATAAAAATGACCCAGGGATCATTCCCCTAATGTATCAACACAATACGAATGCTTTTTTTTATTTCCATATGTCAGTTTTTGTTTTCACTAAAAATTCTGTCCATTTTAAACAAAAGAGAGACTTTGATTGATACTGGCCACACCATGCCTTGGATTGTGGTGGGGTTGACTCTTACATGTCACAAATGACCCATGTATCATTCCCCTAAAGTATCATCATAATATGAATGCATTTGGTCAGATTTATGTAGGTCAGTTGTTGTTTTCATTTAAAATTCTGTCCATTTAAAACAAAAGAGAGACACTATAGGTGATACCAGCCACACCATGCCTCGAATTGAGGTGGGGTTGATTTGTACACATCAAAAATGACCAATTTATCTTTCCCATAAAGTATCAACACAATCCTAATGCGTTTGGTATAATTTTCGTATGTAATTTGTTGTTTTCACATAAAATTCTATTCGTTTTAAACAAAAGAGAGCCTTTGAGTGATACCAGCCACACAGTGCCTCAGATTGAGGTGGGGTTGACTCGTACACATCACAAATGACCCATGTATTGTTCCCCTAAAGTATAAACACAATCCAAATCCATTTGGTCGAATATGAAGGTATTTTGGAGATTTTATTGGTTTTTCATATCCAAATCCCAAAGAAAATTGGTTCATCATTCTTGCATGTTGCTGGTGCATTTCATCTGTTAAAATGGAAAAATGACTCATTGGAGAAAGGATGTTTTTATAACAATTACATTTTTCCAAAAATCATTTACATACAATAATTTTTCATCTTTAGATCCCCTTAACCCCTCTCAAAAATGACCACCAGTTGTAAACGTCCCCAAGTCAAATCTTCATGTTATTTGTGTACAATATTCCATCAAGTATGTGGACCACTCGTTTCTGAAAAAATCTATACCGTCTTGTGAAAATGAGTCTTTTCGACAGACATAGTAATACTGTAAAATATAAAAATAAATAATTAATAAATAATTTAAATGAAATAGTAGTTGTTTTTGAAAATATATCTTTAGGGATGCTTGTTTGTTGATGAAAAATGATCTCTTTCATAAATTCACAAACATAATAATCGCAATCAATATCATTTGTTTGTTTTGGAGACTGAAAAAAAATTGATCATTTAGAGAATAAGTAACTTTTGTTGTTATGTGTTTGGATGATGAGATTTTATTATATATACCCTGATATTTGTCCAGACGTAGTACATGCTCGCCTCTTTATGCTTAGCCCCTGTCCTCATTCCTTTTTTAGATGATAATGATACACCGCCCTATCATAATAGAATCCTCAGTAAAAGATAATATAAATTATATTACTTGATGTTTAGACCTAAAATGCAGGATGTGGTGTCTTACAGATTCACAAACTCTATCATGTGTGGTCGGTTTATTGGATATCCTTTCATTGAATCCGAAAAATAAATCTTTGGATTATCCAAGCTCCCCACAATTAGCAGGCAATGTTGCCTAAAAATAAAAAAAGGAATAAGTAATAAATGAATTGAAAATATAATTGATATGCTTTAATTTTAGATTTTTAATCCTGCATGGTTGGTATTAGGAAGAGTCTTTCATCCGTACTCTTGATTTCAAATGTTTTCAGCAAGTCGTTCACTATTTCATCCTTTTTTATGGCTCTACTTTCATTAGTTGTGTTTATGTGGTATCAGGACTAACGAGTCTTAATTTTAGCTCATGGGAAAATTCCTTCAAGTGTTTTTCATATATACGTCTTTGAATAATATAAAGTTCATTTAGTCATAATTTACACATTATATCCGCTTTTAGAAAATCAATTCATGAAAACATACCTCATAAATAAATTTACAACTATAATGCCTAGCCAACCGTATTTAGGGATCTCATTTGCATTTTTAGCAGCAAATAAATCTTGAATTTCCTCTTCATATATATTATTTTCAAAAATAATTATATGACTACTACCACCTCTTAGCTTCGTATCCACATGAGTCTTCAATGCTAGTAAATGTGGATAGAGAATAGGTGGTGTTATTGTGCTTTCAATAGCTCTTTGGGATCAGTTGGTCGATCCTTTAGATTCTTTTGAGCCGATGTTTCTTGTCACCCCCTTCCCTTTCTCCATCTATAATAACATTCATTGGTTCGGACCCCTTTTCATTAATTGTTAAAGGTTTAGCTCGAAAAAATGGAAATAAATACCTCTTTTTTCACATGTACTCTTACAAGTTGTGATGGCCATGCAATGAATGTACCAATAGCCTTTTTGACCATATGAATATCATCATCATCGAGTCTAATAGGTAGCTCTACATTTGGAACATGAGCAACAGTAATGGTCACTTTCAAATGATCTTTCGGAAGTGGTCTATTATGGAGCTTGTCCTCTGGGATGTTGAACACTGTAGCCCTCTCTACAAGGTGATAGGTGGGTGTTGACAGATATAAATCACAGTCATTATCACCCTGTAGAAGATCAGAACAAGAAAACTATCAGTGTTTTTATAATTCACATTTTATGGGAACAATTATTAGAATATTGATTACCATAGCTAAGACAGTTCTTTGAGGGGAATGGCTCACCTCAAAGCTGGTGGGGGTGGGGCAGGATATTCATGTGCTGGTTGTTCCAGATTTGTGTCTTCTCCTTGCTTCCCACCCATAAAAGTTTCTAGAAACTCTCCCTTCCATTGAAATCATTCTTCAAGAGTTTCTAGTCTTTCTCTCATTTGTTTCATTTTTTCATCTCTATCATCCATTTCTTTTGTCTCATAATATACTCAAGGTGTCACCCCAAACCCCACACCTCTGACATGACCGTATTGTTCTGTCTGCTTCAATGTCATCGATAATAGGTCTGTATCCGCTACAGGAGTAGCTGATTCTTGTGACTATCGGATATAAGAAAATAACTAATTATTTTTACGTATTATAAATTTAAACCAAATATATTTATCGTGTCATACTTACAAATATTTCCCACACTTTATTTGTGTTTTCATCTACTAGCTTCCCATCCTTATTCACACATGCCTCCTTCCATAGCACATGATGTGGGATAGAAGTGTCTTTGGTTTTAGACTCATCAATCTACATATAAATATAGAAAGATAATTATGATGTTGTTTCTTGGAACCTAAAAATATTTCTGTATATTTAAAATACATACCATTTTCTGTTCTAGTGAAGCATACCCCATCCTTGCTTTACGATAGGGGTATGTTGGTTTTGATGCACGTTCCTTATTTTCAGTACTGAGTTGTTGTTTCATAAATGAAATATTGACAATCAAAGTAATGAATACATGTATCCTCAAACAATGTATTTTTATCCACAATGTACCTGAAGCTTCTCATCCCCACGGTGGCCAAAAAATACAACCCATGCTTCTTAGGATATCAGGTGAGCATAGACAAGGGGTGGGTGCATGTTTATTTTACCTTTGGAATCATTCAGGTGACATTCTGTTAAAATAGTGCGAAAACCTGAATGACACCTGCCTTCAAGCCTTAGTACATAATTCTTGTGTGAATAATCTACTATAAATGTACTCTGCAAGAGATTGAGAAGATTAATACACTATTTCATTATTTTATTTGCTAGTAAATTAATGAAATAATATCATAATGTTACCGTAATTTCTTCCCAGATCATAGCCTTTAGCCCGGACACAACATGGTGCCATGAATCTATGTCAATCAGCACATGTTTTCAAGTGAAAATTCTAATGTAACTACTAAACATATCCTTATTTGGATTCACATGTTGGCCTCAGTCATTCCATCCAACATCCAATTTGATGCATTTGCATTTCGCCTTAATAAATTTGGCTAACACCATCAAACTACGACGAACCTGTCTTTTCTGTGACGTTTGTCCTTCATCCCTGACCATTTCATCGATATCAACATCATCTATATGTTCATATGAAATTATAGAAATTCCATGTGCTGATGGTTGTTGGACGTCAACACTAGGAGCAACAATAGGTTCAGAAACGTGTTGTTGCTATGCACTGTGACCAGCCACAGCAGTCGCAGTAGCAGCAGTAGCAACAGCTTGAGAGACTTGTTCAGCCTCGAGGTTAGGAGCACTCGAACGTGGAGAAGTCATTATCTACAAAAGTGATTGCACAGTTAATTAAGATTACATAAATTCAGTATTGATAAGATAATAATACGAGATAACAAGATCTATATTACAAACAAAATTTAACCTATTTATTGAACTCCCTTTCTTTTTTTCAAAGGCTGAAGGGATTTGAAACCTCTATTGATTATCCAAAACCCTTCATTTTGGTCTCCACAAACTTATAAAACATCATCTACATTGGGACCGTTGCGAAATGATTTCAACGTACCACTAAAAGGATCATCCTCAACTGAATTTTCATTGGACCCTTCATTAGTTTTGGACGACAATAGAACAATTGACCACTTTCAGTTTTCAGGATCTGGAACATAAAATACTTGTACCGCTTGTGATTCCATTATAAATTGTTCATCACTGTACCCTTCTTTACTAAAATGAACATTCACAAATACCAATTCATCTATTTTAACACCACTATTGTTATCAACCCATTTGAATTTAATAATCGGCAATTGTAATTTCGGATAATCCAACTCCCATATTTGTTTGATAATTCCAAAGTATGACATATTTTCATAAATTGGATTTTTGTCCTTACTACCAGAAACATGCATCGCTTCAGCCACAAGTGTAACTTAACTATTTTTCATGGTACTATCTTCATCATGTTCATCTGTATAGATTTTATAACCATTAATTACATAACCATTGTAAGATAATACATACACACTTGGTCCGGTGTCTAGCCATCAAAGTTGTTTTGAAATTGAATTTGTATTTTCATCTAACTGCTTAAAAATATGGTCTTGAAACCATCCTATAAACTGGTGATTATGTATATTTGATATCCAATTTTTGGCCCTTGATGGATTCAACTACCTAAGAATTTCTTTATGGGTTTCAATATATAGAGAAACCTCCCAACTGTTATAAAAAACATAAAGGTGGGCCTTCTCACAATATATAATATTGATTTTCACAAAATTTCTTCCATAAATTCCCTCACCTTCAATGTGTCCAGTGTGACGAGATTTCAGGAGAACAATGCTTTCCACATCAGATAGGTATTCGACACGGAATTCAATGGATTCCTCAATAGTATATCACTCCAATATACAACCCTATGGCCGACTTCAATTTTTGACACACTGATTCAAAATCTTCATATAATATTCAATGGGGTACATCCATCTATAGTTCACAGTACCACAAAGTCGAATCTCTCTCACCAAGTGAAGAAACAAATAAACCATCATATCAAATAATGTTGGCAGGAATAACATTTATAATTCACATAATATTATGACAATCACTCTTTCCCTAGATGGAAATTTCGCCGGGTCTAAAACATTGATACATATAACTTTTAAAGAGAAACAAATTTTGGTTAACATATGACGAACAGTCCTGGGAAAAATGCAACATAATGCTATAGGAATTAAATCTTTCATCAAAACATGGAAGTCATGTGATTTCAAACCTTTTAACTTCAAATCATTCATTGACACAATGTTCTTAATATTTTATGAATACCCCTTTTGAACCTTTACATCATTGAATAAGTTGTAAAACTGATACCTCCTCTCCCTGGAAAGAGTGTATGCAACTGGAGGAAGAAACATTCAATTTTCACCCTTCATTGGAGCCAACTCTTCTCATATTCCCATGTAAACCATGTCCAACATTGCTTGAATTCCATCCATGGTTATTCCAAGTTCATTTAGCAATGATCTGATAACACAATCACATACATTTTTTTCCACATGCATCACATCAAGAAAATATCTGACATATAAACAATTCCAATATGGTAATTCAAAAAAAATTGATCACTTTTTGCAACATATTTTTTTAAGGTTTTTCAAAAATGGTTTACCAAAAACAGTGTTCACGTCTTTTGCTTTTTCAAATAGTTGATCACATGTTAGTGGAGACGGTGTTGTGCATTGTTCTGAACTTCAATTGAATGATGTCATCCATGATCGGTACTTATGTCAATGAGGTAGAAATCTAAGATGTCCTAGAAACACAGTTTTCAATGAATGTTTCAACCTAATTGATTCTGTATCTTCTTCGCACATGGGACACCCTTGAGTTCCTTTAAAGCTATAGCCTGACAAAATTCCATAAGTAGGGAAATAATTTATCATCCCAAACAATATTGTTCTCAACGTGAATTATTCACTTTTATATGAATCATACAACATAACACATGAATCCCACAATAACTTCAAATACTCGATCAAAGGAGACAAATAAATATCAATATCTTTACCTAGTTGATTTGGTCCTGATATAAGCATAGATAACATGATAAATTTCCCCTTCATGCATAACTAGGGTAGAAAGTTATAATTTACCAACATAATAGGACATGTACTGTGATTGATGGTTTGAAAACCAATAGGATTCACTCCATCTGTAGATAACTCAAGACAAAGGTTTCTCATCTCTTTTCCAAATTCAGGATACTTATGATCAATTATCGTCCATTGAGGAGATTCGGTCGGGTGACGTAATTTCTCATCATTATTTCTTTTATCTACATGCCACGACAATTGTCTTTCAGTTTCTTCACTTCTATATAGACGCCTAAATCTTCGAATGATTAGAAAGTACCGTAAAAATTTTGTAGGATTGGATTCATCTTTCTTGTATTAAGAAGCACCACACTTTGGGCATTCTGTAAGTGATCTTTTCTTCTTGAGAAACAGTATACAGTCTTTTGGAAAGGCATGCATTCTTTCAGAAATCCTACCCATCGATGTAACATTCGTTTAGCTTCATATGTCCGGTTTTGGAGCTCATTATCTTCCAGGAGCATGTCATTCAAGAGAGAAAGTAGTTCCGTAAAACTGACATCACTCCATCTGTTGCCTACTTTCAATATATACAACATCATTACAGCTGAAAATGCTATATATTTAGTGCAACCAGTATACAATGGCGTCTTTGGACAACTCTTTAACTTCTCAAACAATTTTGGGCAATCAAAGAGTTCATCTTCAACTATCCTTTTCATTTCCTCAATACGATCTTCATCATCATTGACATCTATAATCACATCCTACATATGGTATTCTTTATTATCCATATTTGTATTCATATCTGATGATCCATAAAAAAACGTTTTATCCCACCCAGTAGCTACATTCTCTTTTTATCCGTGTTTATTCCAACATTTATAACTCCGATCTATTTTGTGACATATCAAATGTTCTTCCCACTCATCTAGAGTAATTAGTCTAGAATAACAACAACATAAACATAGACAAATGATTTGAGAAGAATCATTTGTATGATCCTTTACAAACTTGACGAACTCTTTCATTCTGTTCTCATACTCTATTATCAAACTATTAGAATCCATTCAATCTTTATTCATATCCATCTTATTTGAATCTCAAAGATTAGTATTTATGATTCAAATAAACAAAAAAATACTTCCAAATATATTATAATGGAACCAATTCCTTATAAAAATATATATTAATAGAGTCTAACCATTTCCAACAATGATTTGGAAATCAACAGAACTAGGATAGACCCCCCCCCCCCATCAAAATCAACACACTTTCCAACCCCTTACTAATAGTTCTAGCACCCACCACCCTTGTAGAAAAAAATTAAACATACTTTTAACCACCCATACCAGACACCTCATTCATAATAAAATAATCACATTAAACAGCCTAAAACTAGTGATCAAACTCAAATAAAATGAAAACAAAGATACAATTTTGATGAGAAAACTAATATAGTGGATACATTTCAAAACACAAAGGGGTTCGTAGGGGAAACAAATAACCTAGGTTTATCCAAAATTACTATGGAATATCATAGGTTTTTTTTACCCAAATTAACATAAGAAATAGAAAATTAAGGTTAGTGAACATAAATTCTATCATGAACATCTAAAGAATTTTCCATAACTCTCCCTCACTAACATGGGGCTCTACTAATTCCTACCATATACCTAGAAAATAATTAAAAAATTAGGAAAAATAGTTTTTTGTGCCTATTTTTAATAGTACTACAAAAAAGTATAATGAACATAGATCGTACCTCCAAACACTCCCAGATCCTCCTAGTAAAAAGACTCTAGTGACTACAACTATCTGTGATTCTAACCACTAACTTCCCAATATAACAGTGGTCTACTTGGGGATAGTATTAGTAGAATCAAACCAAAGTTCCATCCACCTCATGCTGCTCCCCGATCTCCACCATCACTTTAGTGCTGTACATACCTCTTTTCTACTGTTCCTTCCTCTGTCTAGGCTATTCATCGACTGCCTCTCTAGTTGTAGCATGAATGTTAAGAAAATGCATTTTTATATTTCTATACCCCTCACAATAATATTAAATTCTTTGGAATAATGGGATATCCTTGAGGTACCTATGAATGACAGTTCCTCTTGAGATGAGACTTGCATCACACACCTACTTTGGGTGGGTGCTGCTAACCCTACATCCCAGAAGATCACTACCTTAAAAGGTTATGATATCAAATAAAACCATAGGAATAATCATAGAACATGAATATAGCCATCCAAATATTATTATTACATGTTGAATTCCCCCAAACCACTAGAGGTCGATCTATGAATTGATCAACATTAATTAATGTATTTAATAAAAAGAGTTGAAATACAATCCAACCAAGTGAAAGACATTTAAAATCTCCTGAGAATAAATTCACCCCCATCATGTAATTGGGTTCTCCATAGTGTAGGTGTAATTAACCAAAATCACTTGGCCTGACACACCAAGGGCAGTTCTTTACTAGAGCAGTCTCCATTCAAAATAAAAATCTGGATACCCATAATAGGTATCAGGGAAGAATCACTATCTACCCAATGAAGTGCATGGTGTCTCCCCATTTTCAAAAAAAAACTTCTAAACTAGCACCTAGGAATAGATGGTCATAGAGGTTCACTATGTTGACACCACCCTTAAATTATCCTTGACATAAAAAAAGATGTGTGGAATTTACCATTGATCAAAGTCCAGAAACATCCCATAATCCTAAAAAGAATTAACCACCTGAATACAACTACTCACATGTTCCTACCACTATCTAAACCCAAAGTCCTATTCCAAAGAATACCATTCACCTTTCCATGGATGTGCTACTTTTATCTCCTCATCTTCTGTGGCCCTATTTCATGAAGACTGGAGGCCACTCCATGAATCTTGGTTTAATAATAAATGAACCTAAATGACATATAGGCTCCACTATGAACCATCTCAAGGAGAGATTCAATTTAGAACACTATAACTTCAATAAGACACTAATCATCTCTGGTATATGGGTTGATTCATAAACCATATCCTTACCAATAGTTAACCATAAGTCTCCCTAATGAATAATTCTAGAATTCCTCGACATTAACAAGGAAGAAAAGTATTCCTCTTTCACACATCACATAAAACCATGCTCACCAACTAAGGGAAATATAACTTAACATCCATAGGGCTGGATACAATTTCTATATTTGAGGGGTCCTAATCACTATCATAAATAGAACCTTCCCCATAAACACAATCACCAGCACATCATGACACCCACAAAGTGTAACCAATTAATAATGAGGAGGGTACTATCAAAACTCTTATTTTTCATGAAGGGGTTTAGAAAAAGACCACTTTTCCCAGTATAGATAAACCCATCATAAGGATGAGGAAAAAAACTCAACATTAATAGAATATTCATGTATAACAAGGTATAGCTTGAGGTTGCATGAGAATATCAAACCCTCATACATATGACACTTTGTGGAAAATAAATTCTCATTCCAAACATAATAAGGACCCATGGGGAATTATAAAAAAGTCATACATTAGTTCAAATCATCTGCTAACCAAGTATAAGAATCCACTGCATGTGTTATTTCATGACATAGATTGTTAGAAATCTATGTTAGTTAGAATCTAATCCAAGGGTGGTGATTATGGGGATGAATCCAAACATTAACAAAATGAAAACTACTCTCACAAAACCAATCCACAAAAAATAAACCTAAAAGTAGAAATGGGAGACTTACCTAGAGTAGATCTCACCTATGATAGAGGGAGAGAAGAAGCATCGAGTGGTAAAGGAGCCTTCTGCACTATGTCGGGAGGGGAAGGCACGACCATGAAGGGGAGGTGCACAAGAGGAGCTGCCACCATTGAGAAATGGAGGAGTAGGGTTTGTGGGGAGTCCAGCGGAGAGGAGGAATTAGGGTTTGCGGGGAAGGGGATCCACGAAAGGGGATCGATGGGGAGGAGAAGGAGTAGGGATAGCGGTGGAGCTCCGGCAAAGAGAAGATCGCGGGAGGGGGGGAGTTGTCGCAGGGGTACAGCACCGCGAGGGCTTGAGCGTGCGTTAAACAGAAGATATTGTGTACCGGATTTTATAAAATATGGGACTATGGTTTTATGAGTGCTAAAATTTTAGCGCTGATAAAGGAATCCTTTATCAGCACTTTTTTAGCACTGATAAATTCATTCTTTATCAGCGCTTTTTTAGCACTTATAAATCGTACTCTTTATAAGCGCTAAGAAAAAAGAGCTAATAAATAATGCCTTTATAAGTGCTAAAATTTTAACGCTCATAAAGGGTTCCTTTATCAGCGCTTTTTTCTTAGCACCGATGAAAGGTTGTGCTTCCCTTTCCAGTTTTTGTAGTAGTGGGAGGTGAAATTCGAATCAAGGAAATTTTCTACTTGGGAAACTCCAAATAAAAGAGTTCCAAACACCTATGAGGTGCTTTGGGTTCCATTTAATACTCATGTATCATGTTTCATTAAATTTAAGGCTAATACAAAAGTGAATTATGTGTTCCGATCAATTAATCATTTGACCATTAAGGGGATACCTAACTTGGAATACCCATGGGGTGTCCGTAAACATAGTAGACATCATCAGTATAACTAAGAAATTTTTAATAGTAGTATATCAAGGTGAAATGTTCAAACTGATATGATGAACTCAATATAAAGGGAATTCATGGAAAAAAATTTTGCGTGACAAAATGGAATTGTTACAAAGAATCAAAACTCAAAGGTAAAATGAAGTGACCACCTACCTTAAGGACTTAGAAGACTCATCGCTCGATATCAGCCTCATTTTCAAAGAAGGTTGGAAGATATCTGAGAAATAGTCCAATTCCCTAAAAATAGGGAAAATGATCCTACACCTAAATAGCATAATGGATTTGATGTAAAACTAAAATAAGAGGGGAGATAGTATATGATCTTACCGAGGTAGATCCAAAACTTCCAACAGATTGAGAAATAGACACTGTAGGGGAGTTTTGCTTCCATGCCTAGTTGAAGGCAATTGGAGATCAAATGGAGAAGAAGGAGATGAGGTAGATACTATATAAACAAGGTATAAGATGAAATATGTTTATGTTTAAGTGGTGGGAATAGTAAATTAACCCCAAAATATGCGGGTGCATGGTTTATGTGCACGCTTTTCGAACCATGCACAAACCATGAGAAAACCCACTGTCTAAAAACCTACATTTTTTGCATAGTTGTGTACCTTAGGTTTCATGGTTATAGACAACATGTCTGGCATAAAGTTTCCCCGGTCTACAACTGCACATTTTCAGAAAAACTGTGCAGCCTGGGATACTGGGTCAAAACTAATTGTGTGGCCCAGTTAATTAACCCATTTCCCCAAACTTTGGGCTTTGAACAAGCCCTTGTCACTCCTTAGACCTTACATAGGTTGTTTTACACATTTACCGATATTATAATAACTATTAAAATTGAAAAACAAATGATATATACCATCGTGGAAAGACAGGTCATTACATTTATCCACTTCCTTCTTAGTTTATTTATAACATGGCATGTGTCTTCAGTTATTTAACTTTCCATATTGTTTACAAACTTCCTTCCTAGTTTATTTACCATATGACATGGGACATTTGTTATTAAAATTCCATATTGACTATTCTCATGGATTAATTATTGCTCCTATTGTACGTTACCCTTGCTAACCCTCTAAGCTCACCCTTATTATTTTTCCTTTCCCCAGGATTCCCTAAAGTGTACTAAGAAATATATGGAAGGATATTCTAGATGGTAAAATGTTATTATCCCCAAAAATAAAAGCAATATGTTTTAATTTGTGTATTGATTTTTAATATAAAATTGAATATTTTCTGGGGTCGATTCACTTCATAAAAGGATAAAATTGAATATTTTCTAGAATAAAATGAAAAAATAAAGATAGAAATTAGGTTTTTTAAGAATTAATATGAAAATATAAATGATCAAAAATAATATATTGTCAAATAGGGAGATGGTTACATTGAATAACTTGAATAACTCTAGCTAAAGTTTGTTGAACAAAACAAAATAGTGAAATATTTTGATGAAAATTTTATTTTAGAAGAAGTGGAGTTATGTAAGACATAGTCAATGTTGATTTAAGTTTATTTTTTTGAGAAAAATTAGTGAATATTCATATAAAGTTATGTAATTTAAAGATAAATCATCTCAAAATGTTAAGAAAGTTATCCTGGGAAAGAAGGTATAAACTGAACCTATTTCTTCGAAGATTACTAAATTAGTTTCATTTGATGGTATATAATGGAAAAAATTGGAAATATTAGTTTGATAAAAAACATGAAATTATCAATCTGGTATCAAGAGGTTTTGGAGACAAATCTATGGGGGAAGTCTCTTCAAGTCATGGAGAATCATAGTATATAGTAGGGAAAGAAAAATGGTTTTCTAGATAAAAACATTATTAATATGGAAGATCAAGATTCAAACGTTAGTTATGGTGAGTTGGAATCCTGGGAAAAATCATATTCATGTTGGTATAGTATTTCACTACCTTGTAGTATGTGTGAATCAAGGGTCAAAACACTTATAAGAAAGTAAGGACCTAGGAGAAGTTGAGAGGCAAGAATGTTGGGAAAGGAATTTCATTAATTATGACTACCAAAAATAAATTTCAATGTCTTGAGATTTTGTTTTTTAAAATATGACATGTAAGGTCATTATTCTAAATATTTTATGATTACCCTTTTCAATAATTTTAATTACACAAAAAATAGAAAGTTATCTCAAAAAATAAAGAAAAGTGAATTATTATTGATGTTTCCTTGACATCTAACAAGAAATGAAATCCATGGATACTATTTAGTATCCTTTATTCTAGAATTATAGGTGATATAAAAATCTTAAATAAAATTTAATAGAATTTTGTAGGTGTAACAACATTTCAAAATGATATAACCTTAAAATTTAAAGGATTTGGTACGAGTACAGTTGAAGCTCAAAAAGTGAAATCTAAATATTTTTTATTTATTGATAGTATTAAACATAAATAATTGGGTGTATGAAAATATATGATTATGGTAATGAATTTACCTTCAATTTAAACTCATACATCATCAGGTTCTTAAATTATGGAATAGTTATAATCAAGGGAGAAAAAATAAGAATTATTGTATTCTATTTTTTTTTCAAGAAACCCATATTACCTGAGATCCAAGGATGAAAACAGTTTTGGAAACCAGAGACATATCCATATTAGTCAATAAAGTTTGAGTAAAATCTCAAATAAATATGTGGTGAGATACCTACCCCAATTAAAGAGAGAAGGAGATTTTATCTATGAAATATATCAAACAGAAATAAGGTTCATGGAACTCAAAAAAGAGTGTAAAATTTTCCCACTAGGCCACTTGAATCAATTCATTATATTTTATGTGGTCCTTTGAGACATCAATCCATAGGTGTGGATATTTAATTTATTCCATTAATTGATGACTTCACCTAATGAAAAATTTAATTTATATGTTAACATCTTTCAAATGACAGTTTTGGGAAGAGATTATATTATATATCAAGATGTTAAGAACTGATAATGGAAGTGAGTTCACTAATAATTCTTTTAAATACTATTTTAAAAAGTGTTAGATTAAAAAATAGTATATTTATCCTTATAATCTTTATATAAATGGGGTTTTAGAAAGAAATAATAAAATCCTGGTTGAAATGGGAATAATTGTGCTTACTGACCACAAACGTTCAAAATTATTCTAGGGGGGAGAAGTATGAGAATCTGTAATATTCAAAACAAATTTTTACTAAGACCTTAATCAAACATTAATTATTATAAAATTTGGTATAAAAAGAAACATGCTATGTAATGCATCATAGTTTTTTAAATCCCATGTTTAATGAAGATCAAAAACTCAAATCAGGGAAATTTTGATTAAAAAGATGAGTAAGGTGTGCTCATTGGGTGTTTAACTATTGGAAGAAGTTATAAGTATTGGAAAAAAAGTTTTCAAAGAGGTTTGAATATTATTATGTTAATATTATCTAAAATCAATCCAAATTTAATGAGAAAAATGATATATATATTGAAATTAAAAAAATGGATAATGTATATATTTCTGGATTTTTTTTAAAAAAAGGGGCTCAAAAACTAATTAATGCTGATACAGACATATATTAGTTCAATAAAAAGGATGATGATTCTAGAGATGAAACAATAAAAAATTAGAAGTTAAATAATCAAATAAAATCTAAAAACATCACTAAGAATCAGGATTATTTGGTTCATACTAGAAAAATCCTAAGAATTTAAAATAAAATATGTCTAATTTCACATGCTAAAAAATAAATAGTTATTGTGGTTTTTGATCCCAAGGAGTGGGTAAATTCTACGAATGATGATCTTGATCATATTGATAATAATTCTACTTGGATTCTTGTTCAATATCGGAAGTGGAAAATTCCCTAGGAATTAGGTTTGTATTTAGAAATAAACTCAATGAAAAGGGTGAGGTTTTGAGAAACAAGTAAAAACTAGTTTATGAATGATATTCTCAGGTGGAAGTTATATATTTTTTACAATTTTTTAACTTATTATGAAAATTGACGATATTATAATGTTTCTAGATATTTTAGCTCACCAAACATACAAAATTTAACAAATAGATGAGAATTATTTCCTTTTAAATGGATATCTTTAAGAATAAATTTTTATTAAGAAAGTATAGGGATACATTATTCATAGTGATGTAACCAAGGTGTGCATATTGAAGAATGCCTTATAAGGGTAAAAGTGTCCCCCTGGATCCAAGTACTCTAAACAGGATAGTTTCTTGAAATGGATGTTTTTTATAAATTAAATGATGATAAAAACTTATATGTGATGGATATGAGCTCTAGTATTCTAATTATAATTATATATGCTGATGAAATAATTTTTTACTAGTGAAGTGTGTATGATTTTGTATAATTTTCAAGTAAAATGAAGAGGAATTTTGAAATAGATATGATGGGAGAAATGAGTTTCTTCCTATGATTATAATTTATATAGAAAAAAATGTTTGTTCTTTCAATCCCAAGTGAGATATTCAAAGTAATTATTGAATAAATTTGGAATCGAAAACTCAAGGTAAGTTTGAATCAGAAATACCTCAAAAATAATTGTAAGCCTATTTTATCTTACTGCATCCAAGCCTGATATTATTTATACATCTACTCTATGTGTTGGATATTAGAGTGTTATAAAGGAATCAATAAAGTTAACTTAAAAGATATTTATAATATATATCAAAGTAAATTTTTACTTTTAGATTCTGTATATAAGAATTAAGAAGCTGGGATATTTTGTGTACGCTGATATTTAATGGGTTGGAGATTCTGATGATAAAAAATCAACATTATTTTGTATATTGTTTTTGGGAGAAAAATTTGTGAGATTTAATTTCGTGAAGATAAACATAGTGACTTCAATCACCATATAGGAAGAATATATGGCTTCTATAAATTGATATACCCAGATGATCTAGATGAAAGAGTATCCATGTGATTTGAAGGTGAATTTTGAAAAGCCCATGAGAATTTCATGTGATAATCAAAGTGAAATTGATATTATTAAAAATCATGTAAAACAATTGAGATCCATAGATATTGATATTAATTATCACTTAATCAAGGGTAAATGTGTAATGGATATGTAAAACTATATAATATTTCCATAAAATATTAATTTTTTGATATTATCATAAAAATCAATTTGAAGGATATATTTAAAGTGTTAAGGTTTAACATGCCTATTTAGACCGCTCCTATCACTGGATATATTATTGTATTTCCCCACAATCCATTGTATTATGTGTTTAAAGGGGTATAAATTAATTCAACCCTTTTTTTATATGTTGAATTCATATATGTTGTTATTGAAAAAATCGAGAGAAATTTGTGCATGGTTTGAGGGGGGGAATATTTAAATCACATAGCAAAATTTTTCTTATCACCAGGAATCAAAATTCACCTGAAACCATATCTTTTTTCCATAGTGTGGTTTTAGGATATTTATATTTTTTAATGGATATAATTTGATATGATCTAATTCGTTTTTGTGGGTTTTTTTAAAATTGACAAGAAATCCAAATTGGGAGATTGAATAATCTAATGGAATTATTGAAGTGTTGTATTTATTTTAAACTATGATTTAATATAATTATAACCTATTCAAAATTTAAATAATGTTTTTTAATTATTTAGATATTGCATTGAGTGATTATAGATGTCTTGGAATGAGTTAAAGAAGTTATGAGTCTATTTGAAAAAAAAAATTAGAAGTTGAAGATTTTGGTATCGACGAGGGATTCAGCATGTGTAAAAGTCATCTAATGCATATTTAATAATCATAAAATAGTGTGGAATTGAAATTTTAAATTAGTAATAGTAAACATGGGAATGCAAAAAAAGTAACTTCAAGAGTTTTCTTGATATATAAAATTAACATCCTCATTATGTAAAATCCATTTACTCTTATATGAGAGTTGGTCTTTAAATTTGGATAAGTTATAATTCTCATTTGAGTATTTAAGGGTGTTTACGAAAGTGTATTAGAGTATAAATATCATACCTAGAATTCACCAGTTGATAAATTTTCAATAATATGATACTATATCCTCATATCATATTATGTTATATTTTTAGTGATTAAAACTCTCAATGTTGTGTAAATCTTCAAATACTGAGTATTAATAGATAACAATTAACTATTTATTCAAGATGAATAAATAAGATTTTAATCTTTACATAATAGATATGAATACAAGACCATAAATAAGTATAAAAATGAAATAATATTCAAGTCTAGTTTTGAGAATCAAGATACAACAATGTCATGTGAAGAATATCCACATCAAGAAGAAAAATCCTAAAGGTTTGTTAAGAATATAATATGATTTATATTTTAGCTATAAGATCATGTAATCCCCAGAGAATGTGAAATAGAGAGATTAATAAGGACACTTCTTAATAGATAATATGATGAATGTGAAACATGGAGATAATATAGCCACATTATAATAGGGACCGTGTTGGGATTACAAATTCTCTATGTGAAAAGATGAGACTTGTATTCATTATGGTATGATTTGTCACACCATGATGATATCCTTATATACATATGTTTAAATTTAAATTCTTATGTATTTTATGAAGAACATGAATTAGGATTATTATAAGTCTCGTGTAGATTAAATGGTGAAAACATTTAGTAACAATTAAGTGAAAATTTATGATAATATCATGTTTTTTCATTTCAAGGATTTTTACATATTCAAATTATGGAAAATATGTTCATGTGGTTTAGTAAATAAAATAATTAACCAAATTATATAAAAATATAATAAGTTGATAATGTACATGGGAAGATCTGTTATATTGAAGAGAGAGAAATTGGAAGAGATCGATGAGCATTCTTCTGCAGTTGATTATCTGCATAGAGGCTAATAGAATAAAAAAGAATAATATGTAGTTATAGATAAAATAGTATGGAGGAAAATATATTATATTTTAGTGTATTTAACATATATTCTATTGAATAGAGAGAAACTAAATATATTGTGTATAATAAAAAGAAAAAGAACAAGAACAAGGGGAAGGAGGAGAGTTAGATAGACACATTTTACTATTTCTAGATAATAATCTATGTCAATTAGAGAATAATTTACAAATGAGTATAGTGCATTTAATTTTAATCTGTAAGTTAAAGTCCTTTAAGTAGAATAATAATATATCATATGGTGATGTTATGGCATCCTGGTGTACTTATGAAGATCTTATTCAATGTGTAGGAGGATTGTAGTTATCAACTGGTGGGGACTTGTATAAAAACTATCTGGAGACAATAGTATTATTAAATAGCACTAAGTTAAGGATGATACCTTTTCATTACATTTATAAAATTTTTAAATTTTTATTAGAATATACTATGTCATGAACTTGACCTAAACACAACAATGACATGTCACCCACATCAGGGGTGAACCCTATAAAAATATTATGCGCCTTGTATTGATTTATATTTATAATACATTTTGGAAAGTTGAGATATATATTTTGAGTGTATGGAGCTCTAAAATGTCCCATAGGATTATTTTAAATAACAAATTGTAAAAATCACCACTCATTCAAACCCCCATAGTGGTACAATATATCCTAGGTACTTTAGGATATGTGGTATTGATGTATCGCTTACCTCAGTGATATAGTGTAGGATATTCACTAAAAAGGGATATTTAATTTTTTGATATCCCACTATATCATGTCCAATAATATTCATATGATATATAAAAATATTTAGGATACATATTCTCATAACGTATCCTCAAGCAAGATCTTTGACATACGTTTCCACCAATGTAATGTCAATTGCATGAGATGTATATCTTAACATTATATTGCTTTAATGTATAATGGGATTATGGATTCAAGTGAATGTAACCTACAATGTCATATTGTATTCTATCTTTAGTAATAAATAAATTTTATTTATTTTTTAACAGTTTTGTAAATATTCACTAATGTTTTTAATGAATGGACACTCAAACAGTCAGTAATGAATTGTTTCCATGATATGAAAACTGACACTCCATATGATTCAACAATCATCAATAAATTCAGAGATTATATAAAATGGATTTTACTCCTTTAGTAGATTACGCCTTGTCTTATTGAAATTCATAATCATAAATTATCTTCCTTTTGAATCATCCATTTTCTCATGGAGAAGGTTATAGTATTCCTTTGGTGGTTTTGGAATCCACTCATTATGAATGAGGATCCTAAGGCTGGTGTATAACACTTAGATGTGACATTCATATGACTATCACAAAAGGTTATCCCCATAAAGAATACAACTCCAAGTAAATGACAGGGAGGTTACTATACATGAGGTACACATGATTTTATATTCTTTATATTCTTGTATGTTGGTTTAATTAAAGATATATCGTGTAGTTTATGGGATTCTTTCTACTACCAGCATTCATATGATGAAAACCCAAAAACCATAAGTGGTATTAAAGACTTAATCATTAATGGGTCAGTATATTATTCTCACTTCTTTTCAAGACCATTTCAAAAATATGTTTTTTTAATCCATATCCTCAAATATAATACATTTAAATGACTATGTTTTGTTCAGTTTTAGAATATTACTAACTTATATAATACTTTATGATATATTGTAATCTTGAGTATTTTAACTATATCATATGATATAATATAAAATATTGTAAAATAAGAATTTCTTTGAGATTTAGGAAAAATTTATCATTGAAACATATTTATGATATCAATAATATCATTAAATATGATTGGATCCATACCATATCATCAACTGTAACAGGTGATTAAAAATTATATTAAAATTGGATTATATCTTAAAATTGAATTTACACATATGGTTACCTTTATATATCAATCATATCTTATGACTTTTAATCCCATTATCAATAGTAAAATATGATAAAATGTTGAAATTTAAATATTTCTCTCATTTTTATAATGGTTTATAAAATGATTATAAATAATAACTGTTGGTCTAAGTAATATGATATTTTTATTCCTAAATTAAACATAAAAAATTAATATCTGTATCTCAAGAATTGGAAAATAAATAAAGTGCTTATTTATTTGTGAATTAATTTATAATATTTATGTTTATAAATTATTTATGGTATATAAATATTTTATGCTTAATTTATGAGATAAATTACATCAAATAGATTTTTATTCCATTCATTACATGTCTAGGTATGACAATATAAGATTTAGTCTTTATATACCTTGACATGAGTATGTAATTATAGTATTTATGCTGAATTTAGTTATTAGACATAGTTTTTACATATTTGGTTTTAAAGTTACCATGAATTGGATTATACCATGATTTAAGTATCCACAGGCAGAGGGAATTTGGGTCAGACATCCCACTATCATGGAGTCTTATGTATTTTTATAGAAATGTGGGGGTTGGTTTTCTGTGGCTCTAGGATTATTCATATAAATATTGTGTATCCCATATAATTCTAAACATATATATAAAGAGTCAATGTACCATATTCATTGGATGCATATGGATATGTATGAATAATTTTAGATTCCACTACTGGAAATCATACTTTTCCAAACACTTGTATACCAATAGTTTTTTTGAACCATTGGTATAGGTGATCTTTACCAACGGTTTACATAAACCATTGGTAAAGATTTGTAAAAATTGATTTTCCCCAACAGTTTGATGAAACTATTGGGAAAGATGGGTAAAAAATAACTTTTCCCAACGGTTTGATGAAACTGTTGGGAAAGATGGGGAAAATTGAGGTTTCCCAATGGTTTTTAAAAACCATTGGTAAAAAGAAGCCCCAAATTCGCCTAAGTCAAGAATCCCCCTCCCCACAATTCCAGAAGCATTGTGCGCCTCTCCCAGAAGTGATTCCGACTCGCAGAATCCCTTCAGAAGCCCCAACACAGGTACACCTCTTCCATCGGATCATCTGCCAGGTTAGACTCCTTCCACTTTTTCTCAAGGATATCCTTCCACCTCTTCTCAATGATATCCTTCTATTCTCAAGGATATCGTTATTCCCAATTTTTAGGGTATTTGTAAAATTTTATGATTCACTACTCCACGAATTGTGTACTCAAATCACTACATAGGTGTACACATTGTCTAATTAATATTTTCATTACACATATACATTTATAAGGGCACGGTGTCTCTTTATTGTGTTCTAATTTTAAAGATTCATAGTTTTCTTTAATCTCAATGCTTCAAATATTACAGCTTCGTGTATATGAACTCATAAGAAATTGTTTGTAATATTTATTCATAGTATTTCATGAAAATCACTCCTTTCATTAAGAACATGTCAAACATGAAGATCTTGTTCATCTTAATTTTTGTACTCTATGTGTATTACATAACAAGTATGTATCATGTTTCTATCAAAATATATATATATATATATATATATAATGACACCTTGTTCACTTATCCTTTTCACAATAGAACATGTGGAGTATCTTCTTGAACTTTGAAAAATAGTATGTGGTGCCTAATTAGTACTTCTTCCTTCTTCATGAAACTAATTCACAGAATGTCAAATTTGGAATATTAGTGAATATTAGTTTTCCTAATATAACCATTAATAATTCTACCTTCAAAATCATACATGATTCATTCAATCACCTTTTTAAAACACAATGACCATTTTCACTGATTTGGGGTTCCTCAAAATGCTTGGGAAAATCAGAAAAACACATGTATTGAATCGTGTTTCTCATATTGTTTCATGGATACAAGTTCATCTTGAAAATCATAACTGTGTGGTTCAAATATCATGAGGACCATGGGATTATTATTCTTCACACAAATGAAGTTTTTTCTGCAACTATGTGTTTTCGTTTTCACTTTTGATTTGGCCAAAAGGGGAGCTTTGAGGTCATTAATCATGGTTGTGGGTGGTCGTTTAGGATGTAAGATAGTATGACTTCATTTTACTTAATATATCCATTATTATTATTTATTTAAGTTCAATTTGATTATCTTTGACAAGTGATGTTGTTTAATAAGTTGTTATTAATGGTTGTAATAATGACGATATGGTATAAGGGTTCATATGGTGTGTATAAGGGTTCACATGGTGTGTATAACGGTTGAGATGGTATCAGTGAAATCAAGTCATTAATTCAAGCCTCCATTCTCACTAGTATATAATAAACTAAATGATGTAAACCCATCCTCACATGATTTATTACCTTATATAGTGTCCAACATATGGAATACGAGCTTTTGAATTCATCAATTAACTAGGATCATATATTCCATTTCCCCCAAGATTAATGTACTAATATAACTTTAGGGTCAATTAAATATGGTTCTCATTGTACATTGTATATTATGTGTCCTTCTTGGAAAATACTCACTTTTATGAGGGTGGGGTGCTTTTCACTACCCATACTGGCATGTGTAGACATCCATAAAAATTTTAGATAAGTCACAAGTTTAATTCAGTAATGTTGTTATCATTGACATACATTATTATTAATCTCAAATTTAAAAATAAATTTTTTTGTCTATACTTAATGAAATTAAATCTTTTTACAATCCATGAACAACCTATTAGTGTAGAAGCCTAAAATTTATTCACCCATGGGGTGCGCTTGACTTGGGAAGTAATTGGGTAATGAAAGGTATGGCCATAGAGGTGCCAATAATGAGTTATTGAACATGAGTGAATGATTTGGGAAGCCTATAACACATAATGGTACCTGAGGCATGTGCCTCTTATAGACCTAATAAAAAGGAATATAAATAAATTTTAATTTAATTTATGAGTACTTGTTGTTTACATTATTTTAAAAGTTCACTACATCGACTAAAAACTTTTTCCTTTATCGTTTACTTAAATTTTCTTTTAAAGTTCAATCCTATTAAATTGTTTATGAAAAAATGACTTATATAAATTATTTTTACAGAATGGATAGAAGTTGGATGTATGAAACCGATCGGATCTCAAGTGATTTTCAAAACAATTTGAAGATATTTATAGATTTTGCATTTCACAATGCTTCAAATAGTGGTCTCATACACTGCCCATGTTCCAATTGTGTTGGTAGACCTTGGTTGAGTCGTAAAGAAGTCAGCTGCCACATAACCAAAAATGGTTTCCAAGAAAACTAATTTTTGTGGTATCGCAATGGGGAGAAAATGAAATCTCAAATTGGTGATGATCGAAATGAAAGGATTGGAATAGAGAATTTGTAAGATGATCAGTTTCTATTTATTCGTCATCATGAAAAATAAAGGATTTCGACTCAAGAAGACTTTGATATGAGGACAGCTGATGCATCTAGTGAAATTGATGATATTGATAGGGTGAAAAAATTGAATGATGCTACCATGACTCCAGTATATCAACAATGCTATAAAATGAAAAAGCTAGAATTTTTAATCTGGTTGTTTCATGGGAAAACTATGTATGGGATTTATAATATAGCAATCGATTACATTCTTACCCTCTTGAAGGATTTACTTCCAGATGATGCAGATATTCCCTCAAACACCTATATGGCATGGAAGTTTGTTGAGGAACTTGGATTTTCATGAAACAAAATTCATGCTTTCCTGAAATATTGCAGTTTATTCTGGGAGGAAACCGCTGAATTAAATGATTGTATAAAATGTGGAACATCCCTCTGGAAGTCAAAATCTGATGGAACACCATCCCACATTACACAGAAAGTAATGTGGCACTTTCCATTAATCCCCAAACTCCAGAATCTTTTTATGTCTGATGACATATCAATAAAAATGAGATGCCATGATACTGAGAGAAAGAAGACTAATGATGAGTTGGTTCATCCTGCAGATGGATTTTCATGGTAGAGATTTGATGCTCGACATCCTAATTTTGCAGATGACGTGCATAATGTGAGGTTGGGTCTTTCATGCGATGATTTTAATCCATTTGGGCAGATGCTTACTTCGCACATCACATGGCCAGTTTTTATACACATTTATAATCTTCCCCCATGGTTGTGTATGAAAAAACCTTTCACTTTCATGAGTATACTCATATCTGGTCCTTCTGATCCTGGAATTGATATTGATGTATACATGCAACCTTTAATAAAATAGTTGAAACTTATTTGGGATGTGGGTGTGCTCACATACGATGCATATTCGAAAGACATATTTTAGATGTGTGATGCGTTTATGTGGGAGATCAATGATTTTCCAGCTTATGCAATGATGTCTGGATGGAGCGCGAAGGGAAAAATGTCATGCCCAATTTTTATGAAGAATACATGATCCAGAAGACTGAAACATCACTGTAGTTTCAGTTTTATAGGACATCGACGATTCTTGCCAAATGATCATCCATATAGAATGAATCGTCTAAGATTTGATAATACCATAGAGACCGATGATCCACCTCAACGTATGTCTGGAACTGATGTGATTAATGAATTGAAATATTTCAGTTTTTCATTCGGGAAGGGTCAAACGAAATCTGTAAAGAGAAAGAATGTTTCCACTAAAACCTGTTACAATTGGAGGAAGAGGATTATCTTTTTTGATTTGCCTTATTGGCCAACCAATTTGTTACGTCATTTCTTAGACGTAATTCATATTGAAAAGAATATATGAAAAATGTTGCTTTCGGTTCATCTAAATTTCAAGGGGAAGACAAAAGATGATTTACGATCTCAGCGTGACTTGGTGGATTGGGGCATCAGACCAGAATTGCATCCTTTGCATATCAGTGAAAATAAATGGAAAATTCCATGTTCTTCTTATGTGATGACACCTACGAAAAAAACAATTTATGGAAGTATTAGAGACTATTATAGTTCTTGATGGCTATTCAAGAAACATATGTAAATGGGTCAACAGAAGAGAGTTAAAGCTAAAATCTTTGAAGACTCATGATTATCATGTTCTACTGCATGAGTTGCTTCCAATAGAAATCTATCATCTTTTTTCCAATAATGTAAGGGTGACTGTTATTCGGTTGTGCCATTTGTTTAGAGATCTTTGTGCTATGAATTTTTCCAAGTCTTTATTGAAAAAAATGTTGACAGATGCCCCATTAATTTTGTGTGAGTTGGAGAAAATATTTCCTCCATCATTTTTCACATGCATGCTACATCTGATTTCCCATATTCCCACTAAAATACTTCTCAGATGACCTATTTATTTTCTTTGGATGTATCCAACTAAAAGAAATATGTACACATTAAATTCTTATATCCGAAATAGGAATCATCCCGAAGGTTCTATCATGAATGGTTACTTGGATCAAGAATGTATGGATTTATGCTCAATGTATTTGTCTAATCTTACTAAAAGAATGAACAGACCAATGAGAAATGAAGAAGAACAGTATGAGAAAATTGAACCCAGTTTTCCATCACTTCCTCAAACAGGAGGAATTTATGGATCATATACATTGAAGACATTAAGCCACGAAGAGCGGGATATGGCACATCACACAGTTTTTTTCAACTGTGATTTTTTCGATGACTATATCAGGTAACTAAATTGAAAATGTATATCTTACATATATATCTGTTAAAATATTCATATTTTTTATCTACATGGAACATAAAACAATGATAAATAATAAGCATCGTTCTTTATCTTTGAGAAGGAGAGAGACTTTTCATAGCAAAGAGTTTTCTACTTTGTTAAAATTGAAGGTAAAATTATTACTATTTAAAATAATTATATCAATATTTAATTAAGTTTAATAGTCATTTATATTGAATGTATTGAGTTTTTCTACTGACTCTGTCTATGAGGAAATAAGAGCTTTGGCTTTTGGTCCTAATACCGTGGTTCGTGACTGTAAATCAATTGTTATCAATGGGTACAAATTTATTGTCACTGAATGAGGAAAGAACATGAGAACACAACATGAGGGTGTTATGGTTACTACCACAACATATTGTTATTCCATTGCATCAGATAGTAGACCGTGATTTGAAAATGTGGGTTATTATGGATACGTGTAGAAAATAATAATATTGGATTATTACTCTCATGGACGAGTCACAATGATGAAATGCCATTGGTTTGATTCAATGATGATACATGGCACATTTATTGATGATTTTGGATTTTGAGTAATTAATATGACTCGCACTCTTGCTACCGAAGAACCATATGTGTTGGCATCAATGGCTAAACACGTTTTTTATGTCAAAGACCAACTTCGACCTGAATTTGGTTTCATAGTTGAAGTAATTCCAAGAAATATTTTTGATGATGGTGATGATAGAATTGACACTGTCCCTAGTTCCATTGGAACAAATCCATGTATTTCTTCTGATGACTCTAATAGCTCAATAGTCAGAGTTGATTGTGAACCTGAAGTTGTGGTTGAAAATATATAGAATCATTCATCCATTTTCTCAATTATTTTGGTTTACCTCGAGTTGGGTTGTTAAGGTTGGTAATATTAAAATTGATTTAGTATTGATCACAAATATGTTTTAGCTAACTTGACCATTATGTGAATTTTCAATGTTTATTGGTTGCAGTTTTATTTGAATTTCATTTTCTAATTTGTAATTGAACTGTATTCAAACCTAGTTAAACAATATTTCTAACTTGGTGAACATTACAACTTGTATGATTTATTAAATCCATTCATGCTCTTTTAAAACAATTGATAGCTAAATTACCAATGAATCCTCATATCCCCTCATATATTTAGTTTTTTGGGTTACACATTAGTTTCCTTTTTCTAATTAATTATATATTTGTTTTCAAAAGCAGAAAATGCAGCCAATTGAAGAGAGACGAAGGAAAAAAATGATGGAGAACAATTGTCGAATGGAAGAGATGGGAATTCCACCATTAGTGCCTACAGTGAGTACTTTATTTCATGTATATATATTTAAAGAATATATAATATCATGTGATTAATTTTTTTGTAAACATTTTTTTAGGATCCACCTATACGTCGACAGTTATTCGACGAGGAGCCTAGTACTGGTCCTAGTACTCTGGTCGGTGGTACAAGGAGGGTTCATAACAGAGGTGGGAAAGTAGCTTCTCGTACCCGACTAGACCCTTCCCCTCCCACTAACATGTCATCCTTCCAACATTCTGATCCCAGTGTGTCATTAGGGACACACGAGATATTTAGGCCTCCCATGTTTTTTTCCACCTTTTGCATCTTCTGGCCCATCATTTTCATATACCATGATGATTCCCACTCCCAAGTCAGAATCCAGTCATAAAGTTGTCCCATCTTCTTTTCCTTCTACTTATCTCTCTTCAAGCTTCTATATTCCATCGTCTTTGACTCCTGTTCCACCAAAGGGTGTTCCATCAGTTTCTGTGGATCTAGCGTAGCTCAGCGATCAGACTGGCGTAGGTAAATTTATAGAACCCTAACAAATTTTTATAGCAATATTTATTTTCATTATAACATGTTTTGATAAAATATTTGTTTTTCTTTCATGACAGATACGTCTACTGACAGGAGGCAGGGGCAGGGGAGTACACACATGTGTTCGGTGTGGAACTGCCGCACACCGGTTATGGTGGATTACAATGAAGACAAACAAATGGTTGAGAAAATAGGGCAGCAATGTCGGATTTTTTTTGGCAACGCTTGCCAAATACTCCGACATCATTCCCGTCAGCCTACTATCGTGGAGACATTTTCTACATGAGGTCAAGGATAGAGCTTGGGCAAAGATATGGGTAGAAAAATCTATTGAATTTAATTCCATGAATTATTTTTTTATTTATATGAATTAATATTTTGATGCCAAATTTGATTTAATTTTCCCAATGGTGAGGGAGCACGATCGGAACGTCTAAAGGATTTAGGCGAGCTTTGGAGAGCCTAAAAGCATGAGTTGTATATTGGCTGGCATGCTAGAGTTGGAACCGAGTTAGAGGTAGTACCAGTCGTGGATGATTTTCCTATAGAGAAGTATCGTTCGATGATTACTCATTGGATGACTACCCAGTTGAAGGTATCAATTACATTTGAGGTATTTAAATAATAACTTCATGTTTTTCATTAATATTATCTTTTTCACTATTTAATTTTATTTAGGAATCATCTCGAAAAAATAAAAAAAACATTGATGCAAAAAAATACCTCCATACACTTGGATGTACTACGATGCCAGATCATGAGAGGAAGCAGGTATGATAATTTTTTATAATTTTTCTTTACGACTTACACTTTCTTTTGTTTCCTCAATTATTTAATCATTTGCTAAAGTTTTCATATAACTTCATTTTTCAATGTCATTGTAGATGAAACTACAGAATATTGAAGGACGTGTGCCTCAAGAAAAACTGTTTTGCTCAGGTAGACGGAAAAAGGATGGAAGTGCTGCCAACAAAGCGACTCAATCCAAGTTGCGATGTGGTCGGGATCACTCTAAGTGTCTCTATTTTGTTTAAAATGGACAAAATTTTATGTATATATGGAAAACTGATCAAACACATTCAGTTTCTGTTGAAACTTTAGTAGAATGATCTGTGGGTCATATGTGACGTGTACGAGTCAACCTCGCCTCAATCCGAGGTGCGGTGTGGCCGACACCACTCAAAGTGTCTCTCTTTTGTTTAAAATGGACTTCATTTTAAGTGAAAACAACAACTAGCATACAGAAAACCGACCAAACAGATTTTGACTGTGTCAATATTTTAGAACAACGATCCATGGGTCATATGTGACGTGTATGAGTCAATCCCACCTCAATCCGAGGTGCGGTGTGGCCGACACCATTCATAGTGTCTCTATTTTGTTTAAAATTGACATCATTTTAAGTGAAAACAACAACTGATATATGAAAAACTAACCAAACACATTCTAAATGTGTTGATGCTTTAGGAAAATGATCCATGGGTCATATGTGACGTGTACGAGTCAACCCCACCTCAATCTGAGGTGCGGTGTGGCTGGCACCACTCTAAGTGTCTCTCTTTTGTTTCAAAAGGATATCATTTTAAATGAAAACATCAACCGACATATAGAAAACTGACCAAACACATTCAGATTGTGTTTATAATTTACTAAAATGATCCATGGGTCATTTGAGACGTGTACGAGTCAACCCCGTCTAAATCCGAGGCACGGTGTGGCCGGTACCACTCTGACTGTGTCTCTTTTTTTTAAAATGTACAGGATTATAAGTGAAAAGAAAATTGGCATAAGAAAAACCAACCAAACGCATTAATATTTTATTGATAATTTATCACAATGATCCATGGGTCATATGTGACGTGTACGATCCAACCCAGACTCAATCCGAGTTGCGGTGTGGCCGGGATCACTCTAAGTGTCTCTCTTTTGTTTAAAATGGACAACATTTTAAGTACATACGGAAAACTGAACAAACGCATTCGGATTCTATTGAAACTTTAGGAGAATGATCCATGGGTCATATGCGACGTGTACGAGTCAACCTCACCTCAATCCGTGGCGTGGTGTGGCCGACACCACTCAAAGTGTCTCTCTTTTGTTTAAAATGGACTTCATTTTAAGTGAAAACAACAACTAGCATACAGAAAACCAACCAGACGGATTCTGATTGTGTCGATACTTTAGCACAACGATCCATGGGTCATATGTGACATGTACGAGTCAACCCCGCCTCAATCCAAGGTGCATTGTGGCCGACATCATTCATATTATCTCTCTTTTGTTTAAAATGGACATCATTTTAAGTAAATACAACAACTGACATACGAAAAACTAACCAAATGCATTCGAAATGTGTCGATGATTTAGGAAAATGATCCATGGGTCATATGTGACATGTACGAGTCAACCCCGCCTCAATACGAGGTGCGGTGTGGCCGGAACCACTCTAAGTGTCTCTCTTTTGTTTTAAAAGGATATCATTTTAAGTGAAAACATCAACTGGCATACGGAAAACCGACCAAACACATACGGATTGTGTTGATACTTTAGGAAAATGATCCATGGGTCATTTGAGACGTGTACGAGTCAACCCCATCTAAATATGAGGTGCGGTGTGGCCGGTACCACTCTGATTGTGTCTCTTTTGTTTAAAATGGACAGGATTATAAGTGAAAAGAACAACTAGCATACGGAAAACCGACCAAATGCATTTGGATTTAGTTGATAATTTATCACAACGATCCACGGGTCATATGTGACGTGTAAAAGCAAACCTGGGCTCAATCTGAGTTGCAGTTTGGCCGGGATAACTCTAAGTGTCTCTCTTTTGTTTAAAATGGACAACATTTTAAGTACATATGGAAAACCGACCAAACGTATTTGGTTTCTTTTGAAACTTTAGGAGAACTCTCCATGGTTCATATGTGACATGTACGAGTCAACCTTGCCTCAATCCAAGGCGTGGTGTGGCCGACACCACTCAAAGTGTCTCTCTTTTGTTTAAAATGGACTTCATTTTAAGTGAAAACAATAACTAGCATACGGAAAACCGACCAAACGGATTCTGATTGTGTCAATACTTTAGAACAATGATCCATGGGTAATATATGACGTGTAAGAGTCAACGCCGCCTCAATATGAGGCGCGGTGTGGCCGAAACCATTCATAGTGTCTCTCTTTTTTTTAAAATGGACATCATTTTAAGTCAAAACAAAAACTGACATACGAAAATCAGACCAAACGCATTAGAAATGTGTTGATACTTTAGGAAAACAATCCATGGGTCATATGTGACATGTACGAGTCAACCCCTCCTCAATCTGAGGTGCGGTGTGGCCGACACCACTCTAAGTGTCTCTCTTTTGTTTCAAAAGGATATCATTTAAAGTGAAAACATAAACTGACATACGGAAAACCGACCAAACGCATTCGGATTCTGTTGATAATTTATCACAACAATCCATGGGTCATATGTGACGTGTAAAAGCCAACCCAGGCTCAATCTGAGTCGCAGTGTGTCTGGGATCACTCTAAGTGTCTCTCTTTTGTTTAAAATTGACAACATTTAAAGTACATATGGAAAACCGACCAAACGTGTTCGGTTTCTATTGAAACTTTAGGAGAACGATCCATGGTTCATATTTGACAAGTAAGAGTCAACCTCGCCTCAATCTGAGGCGCGGTGTGGCTAACACCACTCAAAGTGTCTCTCTTTTGTTTAAAATGGACTTCATTTTAAGTGAAAACAACAACTAGCATACGGAAAACTGACCAAATGGATTCTAATTGTGTCAATACTTTAGCACAACGATCCATGGGTCATATGTGACATGTACGAGTCAACGCTACCTCATTCCGAGGCGCGGTGCGGCCAAAACCATTCATAGTGTCTCTCTTTTGTTTAAAATGGACATCATTTTAAGTGAAAACAACAACTGACATACGAAAAACTGACCAAACGCATTCGAAATGTGTTGATGCTTTAGAAAAACGATCCATGGGTCATATGTGACATGTACGAGTCAACACCACCTCAATCTGAGGTGCGGTGTGGCCGACACCACTCTAAGTGTCTCTCTTTTGTTTCAAAAGGATATCATTTTAAGTGAAAACATCAACTGACATACGGAAAACTGACCAAATGCATTTTTATTGTATTTATACTTTAGTAAAATGATCCATGGGTCATTTGATATGTGTAAGAGTCAACCCCATCTAAATCTGAGCCACGGTGTGGCCGGTACCACTCTGATTGTGTCTCTTTTGTTTAAAATGGACAGGATTATAAGTGAAAAGAACAACTGGCATACGGATAACCAACCAAACACATTCAGATTCTATTGATAATTTATCACAATGATCCATGGGTCATATGTGACATGTATGAGCCAACCCGGGCACAATCTGAGTCGTGGTGTGGCCGGGATCACACTAAGTGTCTCTCTTTTGTTTAAAATGGACAACATTTTAAGTACATATGGAAAACCGACCAAACGCATTCGGTTTCTGTTGAAACTTTAGGAGAATGATCGATGGGTCATATGTGACATTTATGAGTCAATATCGCCTCAATACAAGGTTCGTTGTGGCCGAAACCACTCAAAGTGTCTCTCTTTTGTTTAAAATTGACTTCATTTTAAGTGAAAACAACAACTAGCATACAGAAAACTGACCAAACGGATTCTGATTGTGTCTATACTTTATAAAAATGATCCATGCATCATATGTGATGTGTACAAGTCAACCCTGCCTAAATCTGAGGCATGGTGTGGCCGACACCATTCATATTGTCTCTCTTTTATTTAAAATGGACATCATTTTAAGTGAAAACAACCACTGACATACGAAAAACTGACCAAACGCATTATAAATGTTTTTATGATTTAGGAAAACAATATATGAGTCATATGTGACATGTACGAGTCAACCTCGCCTCAATCTGAGGTGCGGTGTGGCCGCCACCACTCTAAGTGTCTCTCTTTTGTTTAAAATGGACACCATTTTAAGTGAAAACATCAACTGACATACGGAAAACTGACCCAACGCATTCAGATTGTGTTGATACTTTAGGAAAATAATACATGGGTCATTTGAGATGTGTACGAGTCAACCCTATCTAAATCTGAGGTGCGGTGTTGCCGGTACCACTCTGACTATGTCTATTTTGTTTAAAATGGACAGGATTATAAGTGAAAAAGAACAACTGGCATACGGAAAACTGACCAAATGCATTTGGATTCTCTTGATAATTTATCACAACGATCCATGGGTTATATGTGATGTGTACGAGCCAACCCGGTCTCAATCCGAGTTGCGGTGTGACCGGGATAACTCTCAGTGTCTCTCTTTTGTTTAAAATGGACAACATTTTAAGTACATACGGAAAACCGACCAAACGCATTCGGTTTCTATTGAAACTTTAGGAGAACAATCCATGGGTCATATGTGATGTTTAAGAGTCAACCTATCCTCAATATGAGGCATGGTGTGGCTGGAACCAATCAAATTTTCTCTCTTTTGTTTAAAATGGAATTTATTTTAAGTGAAAACAACAACTAGCATACGGAAAACCGACCAAATGGATTCTGATTGTTTCAATAATTTAGAACAAAAATTAATAGGTCATATGTGATGTGTAAGAGTTAACCCCACCTCAATCAGAGGCGTAGTGTGGCTGACACCATTCATAGTGTCTCTCTTTTGTTTAAAATGGACATCATTTTAAGTGAAAACAACAACTGACATACGAAAAACTGACCAAACGCATTCGAAATGTGTTGATGCTTTAGGAAAACGATCCATGGGTCATATGTGACGTGTGAGAGTCAACCCCACCTCAATACAAGGTGCGGTGTGGCTGGGATCACTCTAAGTGTCTCTCTTTTGTTTAAAATGGACAACATTTTAAGTACATACAGAAAACTGACCAAACAGATTCTGATTGTGTTGGTACTTTAGCACAACGATCCATGGGTCATATGTGACATGTACGAATTAACCCCGCCTCACTCTGAGGTTCGGTGTGGCTGGAAGAACTCAAAGTGTCTCTCTTTTGTTTCTAAAGGACATCATTTCAAGTGAAAACATCAACTGGCATACGGAAAACCAACCAAACGCATTCGGATTGGATTGATACTTTATGAAAATGATCCATGGGACATTTGAGACGTGTAAAAGTCAACCCCGTCTAAATCAAATATGAGGTGTGGCCGATACCACTCTAACTGTGTCTCTTTTGTTTTAAATGGATAGGATTATAAGTGAAAAGAACAACTGACATACGAAAAACCGCACAAACGCATTCAGAATCTGTTGAAACTTTAGGACAACGATCCATAGACATATGTTATGGGTACGAGTCAACCACACCTCAATCCAAGTCACAGTGTAGCTGGCACCACCCAAAGTGTCTCTATTATGTTTAAAATGGACAACATTTTAAGTACATATGGAAAACTGACCAAACGAATTCTGATTGTGTTGATATTTTAGAACAACAATCCATCGGTCATTTGTGATGTGTACGAGTCAACTCTACCTCAATATGAGGCGCGGTGTGGCTGGTACCACTCAAAGTGTCTCTCTTTTATTTAAAAAACACTTCATTTTAAGTGAAAACAACAACTGACATACGGAAAACTGACCAAACACTTTCGAAATATGTTGATACTTTAGGACAACGATCCATGGGTCATTTGGGAAATGTATGAGTTAACCTCGCCTCAATCTGAGGCACAGTGTGGCCAGTATCACTCTAGGTGTATCTATTTTATTTAAAATGGACTTTATTTCTAGTAAAAACATATGGTATACGAAAAACCGATCAAATTATGAATTGAATTCTAGATTCCACATATAATTTTCATCTAAATTTTAAATTGAATTCTAAATGAATTATGTATGTTTATAATTATGTTATGAATTCTGATTTAATTCTGGATATGTATAGTCCCAGGATGCATTATATGTTAAATGTGTATGAATTTGTTCTCTATATGTATGTGTTAGTTGGTTATTACAATTACAATAATTGTATATGTATGTGTTAGTTTATTGCAGGTAAAATAATTGAAAATGATTGAAAATGAGAGGGAATGGACTGGCTGCTGTGCAAATTGCAGGCTGCTGTGCAATTTGCATAGCATAGGCTATTTCAATGGTTTAAAACCTTTGGCATAGAATTCTGTGTATTTTTTTTACCAATGGTTCATTGAACCGTTGGTAAAGATCATTTCCCAACGGTTTCTAAACTGTTGGGAAAGAAGTCGGCTGCTTGGTTTTCCCAATGGTTCAAGCTAAACCATTGGGAAAAACTATCCCAACGGTTTGGCACAACCATTGGGATAGGTTAATTTTTTCCAACCTATCCCAACAGTTCAGTGTAAACCATTGGGAAAAGATTTCCCAATGGCTTACTTCCCTACAGTTTGCAGAACCATTGGTATAATATATACCAACGGTTCTCCAGTCTTTTCCAACAGTTCAGAATCGTTGGGAAATCCTGCATTTCCTGTAGTGTTCTATATTTTTTTTATGATTGATATAGAATGTGAGTTGTTTTATTATTTAAACATCAATATGATGTGAAAATATTAATTTGGTTGAGAGAACTGGTATTCTAAAACTAAATTTTAGAAGCATGCATATACAAATGAATAAAACATGAGATAGTAAATATTTCATGTGATGAAATATTAATGAATTTAAAATTCATATGATTTATAATATGTTTTTGATACTTTTAAAATAAAACCCCTAAAATAATAGGTGTGATATTACTTCCAAATAAAACCCATGTCTAGACCTCAAACATCGAAATTCTTAGTCTCATAGTAAATGTGAGTTACCATGGATTATCTAGTCATGGTGTAATACAAATTTGTTTAAATCCCTATAATGGATTTGGGAAAATAATTTTCCATTCAACTATTTATGATCCATAACTATTATTATTTCAAAGTTATCCTACCTAAAAAATAAAAGTGATGATATGAAAACTAATGTCGTCTCAAATATTAGTGAAATATGGATCTTGGATCATTAAATAAATATTTTGTTTGAGTTCATCATTTTAAATAGGAGTAATTTTATTAAAAGACCTTTATGAAAATATATAAAACATGAAACTCGCCTATAGATATGCCACTGTTATAGATTACAGAAAATATCATGTTTATCATATTTATATCTCTTACAGCTATGAACCATAAAATAGTTCAAAATTTGTATTTAATATTGAGGAACTTTCTCACGAGGAATCATTTTGGTCATATGATTATGAAGGTTATAGTGATCAATTTTGCCAAATCTAACTTATAGGTATCATATATTGGGTGTGCATTACACATTTGTACTAATAAACACATAATCAGATATAAGAGGGAATTTTAAAAGGGAGAAGTCGATATTTGTGTCTGCAATAGAGATAGAGTTTCTACAATAGAATTTGGAAAATATGATCTATGTCCACCTAGTGGATAAGTTCTATAATAAAATAATTATTATTATTTTACCTCCATTAAATAAATTTTATTTATGTATCTTGTTTTGAAAAGATGATATTTTCATTCATTATTAGGAACACGAGTTGTTCTATATATAAGAATAAAATGATTTAAATCATTCAGAATATGATAAATGGTTTATATATTCTAGATATGGATAATCCTACCTATAATATTCATAATATAAAGGTCAAAGTTGATTCTAATCCCACTTATCATTGGAATTATCATTGTAAACTAAATAAGAAACACATCCAAAGACTCCATAGAGAAGTATTATAAGACTCATTTGACTATTAATTTCTTGAAACATGTGCATTTAATTTATTATAAATGATGACCAATGAACCTTTTAATATAAATATTTAATAGGGAAGTGGTTTGTTAAGTCACATATATTGTGATGTGTGTAGACTAATGAGTATACAATAATGTGGTGGTTTTAGGTTCATCAATAATTTTATTGGTGATTTAAATCGATATTTTTATGTGTTTTTAATGAAAAACAAGCATGAAACCTTTTAAAAATTTAAAGGGTTTCAGAATGTAAAATAAAATAAACTAGTAAAATGTTTAAAAATTATTTGATCAAATTGGAGTGGTGAATACTTGAGTAGAGATTTCCCTGATCTTCTGGATGACTATAGAATTATTCAAAAACTCAAAACTCTTATAACACCACAATGTAATGGTGTGTGCGAAAGGAGTAATCAGACCATGTTGGACATGGTTTGATTAATGATGAGTCGGTGTGATATTACTATTTTATTTTAGGGTTTTCCTATGGAGGTAGATTAATTTTAACTTAACTATATTCCATCTAAAGCATTCATAATAAACTATATGTGATATATACTAAGAAACATCCTAAAATGTATTTTATGGGGATTTGGAGTTGTGAAGCACTCATATAACGATTGAATTATGATATTATTAGCCTGAAATAATAGAAGTTCTTATTTATTGGTTATATCATAAAAACTATGGGATATTATTTCTATAATCCAAGTAAAATAGTGTTTATATCTCAATTTTGTGTTTTAATTGAGAAAAAAACACATTGATAGTGGTTTTAAATGGAGAAATGTTTAACTTAGAGAAGTTATAGAACAATAAAAAGAATCATTATTGAGATGGAATTGAACGGGTTCGACAGAAAGTTATAGAAGAATATTGAACACAAGTTACACAATAACCTCATTGGTTTGGTAAGATTAGTCAAGAGGCAAATAGATATAGATTTCTTATGGAAAATTATAATGAATTAATGTTAATAGAATGTGAACCAGTTACCAATCAAGAGTCCATTGAGTGATTTGGTTCTAATAATTAGTTATAATCCATGGAATCTGAAATGGACTTCATATATATTTCCATGATTGGAAGATAGTGTATTCACATTAAGAGGTGAGACCTATAGGGTGTAAAATTATTTTCCATGTAAAAAAATTGACATGTATGGAATATTATCTACCTATAAATCCCATCTAGTGGGAATGGGTTATAAGTAAATTCATGGTATTGATTATAATGAATCATTTTCACCCACTATATGATAATTTCCATTCAAATATTTATATCCATAGTATATCATTTTGATTATGAGATATATATAATGTATAATAAAAACTCTTTCATAAACAATAATTTAGTTGAGCTCATGTATATTGTACAACTTGAAGGTTTTGATGGAATAAATGAGTATTCTAGGGCATGAATGTTACAATAGTCTATTTATGGATTGAAGCAATCCTATCTACATTGAAATATTTTATTTGATGATACAATAAAATAGTTTGGTTTCATTAAGAGCATGGACGAATCCTATTTATAAAATTGGGTTAGTGGGAATTTTATAGTGTTACTGATATTGTATGTGGGTGATGTACTATTTATCGAAATGATATCCCATCATTAAATCCTATAAATATATGGTTGGTAAAATTATTCTCTATTAACTACAGGGGTGAAGAAACCAACATAATGGGTATTAAGATCTCTAGAGATAGATCTAAATGATTTCTTGGAATTAATCAGAACATAGACACTAGTAAATTTCTAATGTGATTTAACATGGAGAACTCTTAAGGGTTTCATTATCTTTGTTACATGACATAAATCTAAGGTAATTTTTATATCCTTCTAAGTATATAGAAAGGATATATAGAATTAAATATCAACCCACTAGAGGATATTCATGTATTCCATGTTGTGTACTTTACCTGATATGAAATATGCTCTTAGCATACAAGTTGATACCAATGGAACCCTAGTGAGAGTCACTAGATTATTAGGAATAATATCCTAATGTACATGAGAAGTATTAAGGCTATTTGTTTCCATTGGAGAAGAGGAATATTTTTTATAACTGGTTACACAAATACATGTTTCTAATCTGATAGAGATGACATGATATCTCAACAAATTTTTCTGTTTTGTCTGAATAATGGATCTTGGAAGAGTCCCAATCTAGGAACCATGGTAGACTCAATAATAGGTGAGGAGAAAATCATTGTTGTATATGTTGTGATGGAATCAGTTTTTATGAGGAAGATAATTTCTAAACTTTATTTCATTTCTATAATCAAAAGATAAATCAAGATTTTACTGTGACAATAATAGAGTCATTGCTCAGGATAAGGAATCTTAGTCTCACCAATGGACCAAATACATCATTCATAGATACAATCTTATATGATAGATAATTAAGAGTGGAGATGTTATGATCTATTGGGTTGGTAAATAGAAATATGTATAAGACTCATTAATGAATCCATTAACATAACAATATAATGAGGGTCATGATAAATATCAAGATATAAAATACTTATGGAATTGAATTTAAGGGTTGAAAATGTATCATGATTTCTTAATAAAATGGTTTCTTCATTTTTCATCCATTCTTGTGTGTTGAAATTTATTTCACATGAACATTAGAATGATAATATTTCATTAATGTATAAAATTTATTTTTCCATAGTTAATGTTAATCAAAGAGTATTATGGTTCATGATGACACGTTAAGGTGAGCATGAGTGGAATATTGTACTTGATACAAGAGTTTTATTCCTGGTTTGAAGAATAGACTCATAAGGTAATATTTAAAGAATTATTAATTGGATTGACTCTCTAAATTATATCATATAGAATTTCATACAATCATCGATAAACTTATCCTTTTATGCTTGTTATCATTCCTTGTTACTTGATGTTGGAAAGATACCTATCATGATAACCATAATGGTTTTATACCTTTCTTATGAGATCATTAAGGATTAGATAATAAGAGGGTGTTTGAGTATTTTTATTATCATTTCATTGTTTGAATTAGAACCTTGATAAGATTTTTTCACTCATATGATGAGAAAATATATTCAGGACATTGACCGAATTAGACTGAAAAAATTCATAAACATGCTTAGTTGAGTAATTTGTTATGTTTTTAGCTACATAGAAACGGTATATGTGATGTTCCCATTCACTAGATGAATAAAATGTGATGTATTTACTATAATTCTTAATCAATTCATGGATAATCAATAATAGATTAGAAACCCCATACTATATTGACATGTTCAATGTCCAGTGGTATCTTAATATCATGGGAAAGGGATTTTATAGGTGTATTTACAATTAGTTTGGACATTACTCCCAATTGTAGGTGTGTGGTTACATTTTTAGGAACGCGATACTCGATTTGTGATATCACTCAACCATTTCTGGTAAAATGATTCTATTTTAGGAAATCTATTTCTGATATGAATTTTGACATCATTTATTTTGGTTTATTGTATCCATATTTCCAAATGTAGATAAGTGATAGATCTTTACCGATGATGATTCAGGTAACACATTGTTCTATAGGATGAGATGATGAGTCATTCCACCATTTATGGGTGAATTGAAACCTACTTAAAGACTCACTCAGATATTTAAGACATGTTTATGAATCCTATTCAAGCCTTAGTGTAGGAACAGTTACCACCATACAAGTGAATGTTCATTGATATGCATCGATGTGAACATATATATGTATTATATATTTTCCATATTTCCCATGATGATAGGTTATGCTATATTTTAAAGCTAAAGAGTAGGGATCTTTAGAATTTATCTTCATCAAGGGATGTATTAAGTATGGTGAAACTAGTATTGGGCCCCTAAGAAGGGATTTTTTATGTATCACTATAAGAGAAATTAGAGCCCATGTAGTTTAGTTCAACTTAATTTGGGACATTGTACCATTTAAGGTGGTGTGATATGGACTATCATTGTTCATTTTAACATCATGATGTCACAACCTATTTTAAATAGTTTAATGTCATATGAACTTGACTACTTGGAAAACGTTTCTTAATAATTTGGGTGTGAGGATCACACATGATCATACATTTCTATATTATACTATTTATCAGTAACTATATCAGAAAATGTTATGATAGGCTCATGGGAGAGTGTGGCCCCTAGTTAAAATGTCTCATATAGATTATGGTATATAGATAATGGAGTGTTCATAGGGAATATGACCTAATGATAATTTATTATATAGATCATTGGGAATATGGATTGATGAGGATATAGTTTTAATAGAAAATATTGAATTGTAAGGATGAGTTTCTTATAGGGAATATAGAACATTGAAAATATAGTCTTGAATGTTGGGTTTGAACCTCAAAGTGGCATCCTATGTATCATGATTATCATAAATAAAATTCCATGTAGTTTGGCATACGCAGCTTGAGGTCACATGATAGGAAAATACTATTCCATTTAATATCACATGGTAATGAAATTTTCATTCTATTTTAGATCATGAATCTAGGATTTTGGTGTCATGAAAGGGGAGAAAACTGAAGTACCTTTTGATTTATTGGTGAACTAATTTTTGTTTTTCATTTATTATAAAATTTATGGAAGATTTTTTAATGTGGATGAATGTTTTGTGATTGTTCCTAGAGTATCAAGAATGTTTTGAAGATGTATTTTTCATACTTTTTTATTTCTATAATTTTTATTTAGTTTATTTTTGTGTTATATTGGTTGTCCATGTGGCTAATAAAATGCTTATGTAGTCGAATAAAGTGTGAAGCTAATATTGATAAAGTGATTGCATGAAGTGTGATTCCATGGTTGATGTATCAACTATGTAAATAATCACCACCTACAGTATAAGGGGTTGTCCTCATGGTGTATGAAGCAACTGTATTCACACTTCAATTAACCATAAGACCATCTAATGAACCGCATATCCAACTAATCGACTATATAACTAAACTCAATAAAAATTACCTAAATATAAAATAATTTTCTAAAAAAATCTGTTACTTTATGGATATCGACTTTTTTTACACATTTTTATCAATTTAAAATTTACCTAAGGTAGTCACACATAGTTGAAGAAAATATAGTGACCACTACTCTGATACTAATTGAAGATACATGGATCATATTACTCCAATACAAAGGGGAGATCAATTAGTAGAGAATAGTTTTTAAAATTTCTTCTTAATTAATTCATATCATGGAACTTATTAAGATTTAATTGACTCAAGTATAGAGTCTCAGCCTCAATTGTGTATAAAAAATACAGATAAATGAACACGATGATTTTTAAAAAGTTAATCCACATCATGGGTAACTTAATCCTTGTTGTGGTTGGTTTTCCCCCCATCCATGGATTATTTATTTAAGAATAAATAATTACATGCTTATAGTGATCATATAGAGTCATATTTTGTCTATCTAGAGTCACATCAGAAAATGAAATTTCACACTTCCTTCATATAGAATATATAACTAGGATGAGATGGATCATTTGTAAATATTATTTTATTTGGAAACTTTAGAAGTAAATACATCTTGATTGGCCTTTAAGAATATTTAATAATAACTTATCACTTCATGTAGATCAGATGTAGAACTGATTTTCACTCTTAATAGAACATACTAAAAACACAAGTTTCATTATATAACGATGATAATAATAGAGCCCAACTTCAAATTTTCTCTTTCTTCTTATTCTCTATTTTTTCTCTTGATCCTTGGTAAGTAGGAAGCTCTATATTCTTTCTTTATAAACTCAAAATATTAGGAAAACTCAAAATTATAGGAATTAATTTAATTCATTAAAATAATTTCTTACTCAACATTGTTGAATCATCTCAGTGAAATCATAGAGAATAATATCAGTTTATTTCATCATATGGTTAGGATCAAAAATATACACCTCAAACTCTCGAATATTATTCACTAATAATAACTATATATTTATAGAAAAACACAACTTATACCCTTCTTATTTTACTTTTTCGAAAAAACCAATCCTAGAGTACCTTCCATCCTCACTAAATATCATGAATAAATCAAAAACAGTGAAGTTTTTTATTCCAAAAATTCTCATGTATTCTTACACATATATTTTGATTCATAATCTTTCTTCTTAATACAATTCTTGATCAAAATAAATGTACAATAGTACAACACATAATAACTCAACAACTTAAACATTCATTCCTAGAAATAACCACTGAATAATATAATTATTGTGATTATTTTATATTGAAAATGGCACATTATCATCATAATTTAAAATCTAGATCTAACATATAGATATTATTCATGAATAGCTTCAACTTTGAGCCACTGCAAAAAAAATTTATTTAAGTCTTTTTAGCACATAAAACATATAATAAATAACAACCATTTTTGAAACATCACATGAAAACACATGTTTCACATTTTAGAGATGATTTTTTTAGTACTAGAATAATGTATTTAGAGTCATTATGTTTTGTTTATTTATAAAATACAAAGTCTATAAACTCTCATATTCACCCAGTAAACTCACTTTAGAAATTCCTAAGTATCAGATCAACCGTGAGACAAATAAACTGTGTGAAGCTACCACATGTTGGAATCATCTGTGCGCATCGAACTCACATTGTAATTGAGTGACCTCATGATGAGCCTATTCAGTGAATTATATTAAAAATTGAATTTATAAAGGACCTATACACCACATGTTATAATTGACTAACCATACATTAAATCCAATTGACTACATGAAGAGTTCAAGATATTGTACACATGCTTCACTCTACCACGTGATAATATAATTGACTACATGATCAATTGATCGATTTCATGAATAAACTCAAGAAAATTTATAAAAAATATCAGAGAAATCCCAAAACTATTTTAGAAACATATTTAACCTCATAGAATAATATCATAAACATTCCTCATCCTCATAAACCTATTCTAACTATAAGAAAACACATGAAAAAAATATCACTTCACTAACAAATCCAAAGGAACTTTAATATCCCCCTTTTAGATTTTTTGGAGTCACCTCTCAAGTATTAAAATAAAAAATCAATTCTATTTTCTCTTTCACAAGATACATGAGAACCAGCACCTCATATCCACTCATAAATAATAAAATATTTTATGGATGGGTGTATAGTTAGAAGACTTGAATATTGAAACTAAGAATCCATAAATAATTTTATGTGGAAATTAGAGCATAATAAATCTGTAAATCAATCTTGAAAAACACTATAGATATAAATATACAGACATTAGGTATAATTTCATTAAATAAAGGGTGAGAAATAGAGGTATCAAGATTAAATAAATTTCTACTAAGATTCAAATAATAGATATCTTCAAAAAATACATTCCAATAGAGATGTTTTCTATATTGAGGATGAAACTCCCTATTCATCCATCTCCTCTCACTTGAATAAAAGTGTAATTAATCCCCCTTACAATCATTATATTGTGTTGAAAAATGGGGAGAAATTTTGTGAGAAATCTATTTCAACATGGTCCTTGATATTCAATGATGTGGATAATGTTGAAAGGGGGTGTTTGATGTTAATGATATTTGATGTATGTTTTGATGGGGAGTTCAACTATGTCTCTTAGACAAATAATAGCATCGAGGGATGGAATAATCTAAAAAATTTATCTTCTTGTGTGGTGTAAGATATTTCCCATATGAGATAGGTTATGATGTGATGGTTTTCATGTAGCTTTTGAAAAGGTTGAAAGAGACACCCATAAGCTATCTTGGACATTTGAAAGAGGCCTGAGGAGCATCAAAAATTAGAGTAGGCTAGGACGTGGAGTAGGAACAAGACCATCAATAGTTCTTAAGAAGAGTTTTAGAGATCTTCAACTGAGAACTTATAAATCTCCCTTTTTCATCATCTCAATATTCTGAAGGTTGTAATGGGATTATTAAAATATTATATAGATATGAACATGATTATTGTATAAACTCTTATAGGGAATGGGATTGTGTAATTAACCCTTTTTAATTAAATCATGTATGATTTATTGTTGGAAGCTACCCTCATATTCATATATGTAGTATTTAAATCACTTGTGAGATTGAAAATTGGTGTAAATTTGGAATTTAAAACAAATAAAAAGGGGGATATTGGAGTACCATTCGATTAACGATTGTATTTTTTTCACATTGTCTAATTTTAATTATAATAAAGCATCTACACAAAAGTAAAAACATGATAAATTGACAATAAGGAAAATCATCAACCCAAGGGAACTTAAATCAGACCCACTACCACAAAACTGGGCAAGGCAGGTGCCTGCCTTTATTAGCGCTAACGGAAAAGCACTGATAAAGGGGTAGGACTTTATCACCGCTAAAAAAAGCGCTGATAAATGTACCCTTGATCAGCTCTAAAAAAAGAGCTGATAAATATATATGTGTTTTCCAATGAATTGGGGTCAATGAATATATCATGCCTATATGTTATGTGAACATATATGTGCATGAATAATGTTCATTTATATATTATAATTACATATCATGTTGATGTGTTATTGATTTGTAATTCATTATGTTACCCATATAATATATATGTTCTAAAAAATGTACACTTATAATTAAAATTACATTATATTTAAAAAATAAATATATATTTTATTATATTTTCAATGATATGTATATAAATATACCTTTCAAATACATTTGTAATTATAATTATAATTAACTATATATAACTAATATATTTATAATCTTTTAAATATATATAATTAATATATTTATTTTATATATTTATATGGTTATAAATATAATAACTATATTTCTTATAATTTTATAAGTATAAATAAAGTTATATTTATTTAGAGTTATAATTATTAATAAATATATATATATATATATATATATCATAAATATAATTTTAAATAAATATATAATAATATAAAAAATTATTAAATTTATACATTTATCAGCACTTTTATTAGCGCTGATAAAGTACGGATTTATCAGCGCTACAAAAGCACTGATAAAGTGGGTCTTTATCAGCACTAAAATGAAAAGCGCTGATAAAGACACCCTTTATCAGTGCTACAAAAGAGATGATAGTGTCCTGCCTTTATCAGTGCTAAAAAGGGCTGATAAAGGGGGTCTTTATCAGTGCTTTTCATTTTAGCACTGATAAAGACCCCATTTATCAGCGCTTTTTACGAGCGCTGATAAATTCCCCCGAGGGATTTATAAATGCCACCGGGTCCTCCTCCTCCTCCCCGTACCATGTCAAGCTTTTGCGGAAGCCCTACCCTGCGCCTCCGTCGTTGCCTCCTCTCCACCGCTGCCTCCTTCTCCTCCTCCTCTGTCGCAGCCGCCGCCTCATTCTCCTCCTTCAGCACCTACTTCTCCTCCTCCGCCTCTTGCTGCGGCTCCTCCTCCATACACCCTATCAAGCTCTCGCGGAATCCCTACCCTGCGCCTCCGCTGCTGCCTCCTCTCCGCCGCTTCCTCCTTCTCCTCCTCCTCTACCGTGGCCACCGCCTCATTTTCCTCCTCTGGAACCTACTTTTCCTCCTCCTCCTCTTGTCAGGACTCCTCCTCCTCCTCCTCCTACACCACCATGGCTCCTCCTCCTCCTCCTCTTCCACGGCTCCTCCTCCTCCTCCTCTTCCACCGCGACCTCCTCCTCCTACTCCTCCACCTCTTCCTCCTCTTCCTCCTCCTCCTCCTCCTCTACCTACTCCACTGCCTCCACTCCCTCCACTGCCTCTGAGCTGCCTCCACTGCCTCCTCTACCTCCACAGTCGATATAACGACCCATACTTTACATACATTGTTAATACTTCAAAATTGAAGCATACTTATTACAACATATAACAAAACCACGAAAGGACCGTATAGGTATAGTGTCTTTAGAAACTGGGAAACATAAACAACTGGTTCATAAAGCGTCTACACTTTCTCCCATTTATTTCATCATATCTATAGTCCCTTTTGGCATATCTTACTTAATAACCTTCTTCCTAACCTGGGGAAAGAAAACATACAAAAGGGTGAGCTCAAATGCTCAGTAAGCGTAAACAAAAAAATATCAATCACATCATATACATAAGCACATAACTTTTGGAAATCTTAACCTACAAAAGAGATCATAATTTCATAACATGGGATAAATCATGGCAGTGAAATGTAATCACAATAATCATAACTTAAAACATGAAACTTTTTGGCATACACACATAATCATAGAGAATCATTTCTTGTTAGTCAAGACTCATTGCCAAGACTATCTTAGTGGACAAAGTCCATTTCTGAACTGAGTCACCCTCGTTTCAATCCTGTTTCACTAAACCGGTATAACCTACCGTTCCAGCCATGTCTATCTCATGAGATATAAAATCTTTACCCAATGAATTGGATGGATATATAGGTCCCACCCATCTCATAATGATGCCATTTATATGTGTGCCGCAAAATCTTAAAACATACATCATTGCATAACCCATGTAATAAAAATGGGAATCTGAAACATTGTGACATCATAAAATAACTCATATAAGATAAAAGAATTCATAAAAATAATTCCATCACAACATAATCAAATCAATGTAATAATAGGGATAAAAACAGAACCCTTTATTATCTTAGATGGAAAATAATTTTGATAAAACACTTGAACTTCATTCTTGAGGAAAATATCCTTTCTACTTCAAAAACACTTTTCCTTTCTTAACATGTCATAAAATTTTAACTAAAAGAAGTTGATTAAAAATAAACTTGAAAACTTGTAAGGGAATATTCTTGGAAATAATGTTTTAAATATTTCATTCATGCCATATAAGTTAAAAGAAAACATTCTTCTCGTACTTTTGTCGGAAAAGTCAAAAAGTACCTCGTACGAAAAACGACAAAAGATTCCTTTCATATCTTTTACTAAAAACTCACCGAAGGGTAAAATTGGATATAAACTATTGTAAAAGGATATAAATATTACATATAGATGAAACATCGATGTGGATGATAAAATACACCTCAGTAAATTTCAAAGTATATACAATCTCGGATAAAAATGAGATTGTGATATTTCCCTTACCTTAGGTCCTATATGCTTTGTACGTGTCCGAACCTCCTCTTCTTTGAAGTGCTTCTTTGAGACCTTCTTTTAGGGCACTAAAATTGGTCTTTGAAGAAGACCAGGACCTCTAGGATGTCTCTAGGGAAGTGGAGAGGAGGAATTGGCAGGGGTTGGCCGAGCTTGAAGGCTCAAAGTAGTGTGAGGAAGAGAGGGAGGAGGTGCCCTTTTATAAGGGAGGAGAGGGGTACCTTTGGGAAAACAAAAAATATTATTTTATTATAAAGTCAAGTTCGGTTTTAAATAGCTAAAAATTGATATATTTCAAAGCTAAGGTGGGGATGGGTCGAAATCCTCTCATCCAATAGAATTTAGACAAGTTTAGTTTCCTAATTTAACCTTATCATTTAAATTTAACATTAAGTTAAATAAGTTTACTTTTATCGTGTCTTCTTGTGTTATTATACTATAAGGTTAATAAACATACTATAAGCAGCCAAACGAACCCCAAGTTGTTTATTATTAATATATATAACCTTATCTAAGTCATTTGGCCGAACCTTAGATTTTTAGGAATAAAATAACAATTACTAATATAATATTTGTTTTAAAAACTATTTTATGTCAATTTTGACACTATTTAGTAATTGATTTTTGTGAAAATCATAACAGAATGATTAGTTCTAAAAAAGTTAATTAAATCAATACTAACATGTCATATTAACCTAGAAAATTAGTGGAATTCATAAAGAGTCTCAAATTACATTTATTTTGGTGTTTATAACATTAATTATGTCAATATTTCATTAATAAGATAATTACTGCATCATCATTGTGTCATAAATAAATTAAATTATTTAATGTCTAAAAATTAAAAATAAAATACCATTATGTAGGAAATATTTTTATATTTCTAATGAATATTTATAGTCGAATTTATCTTATGTATAACCCCATATTAAAAATTATTTACTTATTAAACATTGATTTTAACTGTTTTAACCCTTCTTTAAATAAATTAATAATAAATGTCCTAATCTAATCCAAGTGGGCATAAATGGTCATATTTTATTCCTAAGTTTGTTTTTGGTCGAATTATACTTGTCCAATAGAATTAGGACATGTGTTAGGGTAATAATAATATCATCTTTACCCTTAATTACCCTATTTACTTTTAACCGTGGTAAAAAAAAGTAAAAAGTTACTATTCACCAAAAAAATTATTTTCATCTCATTGAACCACATTTTACTTACTGACATCAACCGTGTCTCTCGGATTTTTGAAATTCCACTCACAGAAGCAGTAAAATTAAGTTTTATGAAAAATTCAGTTTTTTAACTACCACTTAGTGGTTTCACTATTCATCAAAAATTGAAAGTTTTCAGAAAAATACCAAAATTTCACCCTAGGCTAATTTCGATATTCCGAATCCAAAAATGAATTCCATTTTAAAAAATAAAATTTATAAAATTTCAAAAAGTGGTTATTACTATTCATTACAGCTAGTTTTAATAATATTTTAATAACATATCGTTGTTTAGTGAAACTCGGTATTGCGTACGACGCAAGCTATCGAGGAAGGTCGCGATTTCGTGTAAAGCAAGCCAAGAAAGTGTTGTGTGTAGAAAAATATTCCTTTGATGATTTATATAACATAAAAGTCTCGGGTGTTACATTCTACCCCCCTTAAAATGAATTTCGCCCTTGAAATTCGTCACTTTGTAACAAACAGATGAGGATACCTCTCCCTCATCATATCCTCAAGCTCCCATGTAGCTTCTTCTAATTGGTGGTTCCTCCATAAAACTTTCACCAATCGAGTGATCTTGTTTCGTAGGACTTTTTCGCTACAATCCAGAATCTTTATCGGTTGTTCTTCATAAGAAAGATCTTGCTCCAGCGGTATAACTTCTGAGCTGAGTACATGTGAAGGATCAGGTATGTACTTTCTCAGGAGAGATACATGGAACACATCGTGAACTTGAGAGAGATTCGGTGGAAGCGCCAATCGGTAAGCTACCTTCCCAACACGATCCAGTATTTCGAAAGGACCGATATATCTAGGGCTCAACTTCCCCTTCTTTCCAAATATCATGACTCTCTTCCATGGAGATATCCGTAAGAACACTTTATCACCCACTTCAAACTCTAGGTCTTTTCTTCGGTTGTCAGCATAACTTTTCTGTCGACTCTGGTCTGCTCTTATGTGTTGTTGAATAGATTTGACCTTTTCTGCCATTTCATCAACGAAATCCGGTCCTAATAGCTTTCTTTCCCCAACTTCATCCCAGCAAGTTGGAGTCCTGCATTTCTTTCCATAGAGAGCTTCATAAGGAGCCATATGAATACTGGAGTGAAAGCTATTATTATAAGAAAATTCCACCAAAGGTAGGTGTTGATCCCAACCACCTTTGAAATCCATAGAGCAAGCTCTCAACATATCTTCTAGGGTTTGAATTTTCCTCTCAGACTGACCGTCTGTCTGAGGATGATAAGTAGTGCTGAAAATCAACTCTGTATCCAGAGTATGCTGAAGACTTCGCCAGAACTTCGAGGTAAATCTCGGATCCCGATCAGATATAATAGAAAGTGGTACTCCATGCAATCTTACCACTTCCTTTACATATATCCAGGCAAGCTGATCCAGAGAGAAATCCTCTCTAATAGCAATGAAGTGTGCCGACTTTGTAAGACGATCAACTATGACCCAGATAAAATTATTGCATTTGAATGTTTTAGGAAGTCCTGTGACAAAGTCCATAGTGATGTTTTCCCATTTCCATTCGGGTATGGGTAATGGTTGTAACATCCCCTTAGACTTCTGTCTCTCAGCTTTAACTTGTTGACAAACCAAGCATCGAGAGACATATTCAGCAACATCTCTTTTTATGCCATCCCACCAGAAGTACTCTTTCAGGTCCATATACATCTTCGTGCTTCCAGGATGAATAGAGAATGAAGAACTATGAGCCTCATCCAGCAGCTCCTTCTTTAATTCGGGGATGGGAGGAACACAAACCTGATTCCTGAACTTTATTATCCCATCACAATCCAGGTTGAATTCAGGAACATTTCTCACCTTCTTTTGTAACTCGACATCTTCTTTCTGTGCCTCTTTAATCTTCACATGTATAGATGGTTGAACATTCATTTGAGAAAGATAAGATTTTTCCCCTTCCATTATAATTCCAAGATCCATCCGTTGTAAATCCATAAATATTGGATCTTTTGTGATCCTCATCATGGATAAACTGGCATGGTCTTGTCGACTTAATGCATCTTCCACCTTGTTTGCTTTCCCAGGGTGATAATGGATTAAGCAGTCATAATCCTTAATCAGCTCCAACCATCTTCTTTGATGCATATTCAGCTCCTTTTGTGTGAAAATATACTTTAAACTTTTATGATCAGTATAAATATCACACCTTTCACCATAAAGGTAATGCCTCCAAATATTTAATGCAAAGATTACCGCAGCTAACTCCAAATCATGTGTTGGGTAATTTTGCTCATGGATTTTCAACTGTCGTGAGGCATAAGCTATCACCATATCATTTTTCATAAGAACACACCCCAATCCCTTCTTGGATGCATCACTGTAGATCACAAACCTTTCTCCACTACAAGGCAGTGTGAGCACAGGTGCACTGGATAACCTTCTTTTCAACTCCTTGAAATTCTCTTCACATTCCTCCTTCCAAACAAACTTAACTCCTTTCCGAGTCAACTTGGTGAGTGGATTAGATAATCGTGAAAAATCTTTCACAAAACGTCGATAATATCCAGCCAAACCAAGAAAACTTCGGATCTCAGTTACTGTTGTTGGTCTCGACCATCTTTCGATAACCTCTATTTTTGCTGGATCCACAGATATCCCCTCTTTTGAGATTATGTGACCCAAAAATGAAACTTTTTGAAGCCAAAATTCACACTTGGTAAATTTGGAATAAAGCTTCTCCTTTCTCAGGGTCTTTAATATAATTCTCAATTGATCTTCATGTTCTTACTTGCTCTTTGAATAGACAAGAATATCGTCTATAAATACTACCACAAATTGATCAAGATAGTCTCTAAAGACTCTATTCATCAGATCCATGAAGATATCAAGGGAATTAGTAAGACCAAATGGCATCACTAGAAATTCATAGTGTCCATACCTTGTACGGAAAGCCGTCTTTGGTATATCCTCCCTTTTGACCCTTAATTGATGATACCCTGAACAAAGATCAATCATGGAAAAGTATTGAGCTCCGCGTAGTTGGTCAAATAAGTCATCAATGCGTAGGAGAGGATATTTTTTCTTGATAGTGATCTTGTTAAGTTCTCAATAATCAATGCAGAGTCTCATTGATCCATCTTTCTTCTTAACAAATAGAACAGCCCCAAGGTGACGCACTAGGGCGTATGAATCCCTTATCAAGATTCTCTTGGAGTTGCTTCTTCAATTCATGCAACTCAATTGGGGCCATTCTATAAGGTGTCTTTGAAATAGGAAAAGCACCCGGTACGAGTTCTATTGAAAACTCAACTTCACGATTCGGTGGAAGACCCGGTAATTCCTCCGGAAAGACATCATCAAACTCCTGTAAAATGGGCATATTATTAATCGTGAGTTTCTCACCAACCATTTGAGATAAATAACCTTCATTTAGTGGAATCAATACCCATAAAATGGAAGAAATTTCCACTGGAAGGTTATGTTCATCCTTGCATTGATAGACGATCATAGATTGATCTGGAATATGAAATGTGACTTCCCTTCTTTGGAAATTGATATGAGATCCATATAAAGAAAGCCAATCCATTCCAAGAATCACATCAAATTCCACTATAGGAAGGATCACAAGATTTTCAGGAAGCACTTTCCCACAAACTTCGATCGGAGAAGAATTATAAACTTTTGATGTGACTGTTGTGCCATTAGGTGCTGTCACAGCTAACTCAACATCTAATTGTTGAGGTAATACGGTGATACCCTTATAAAATTCTTCAGAAATAAAAGAGTGGGTGGATCCAGAATCAAATAAAACATTTGCTACTTTAGAGTGGATGGTAAGTGTACCTTTCACCACATCGTTATCGTACTCCACATCACTGATAGAAATTTCATGTGACTTTCCTTTGTCTTTAGCCTTAAGAGTTTTTTGACGTCGACCATCATCATCAACCCTTGGATTAGGGCATTTATTGGCATAATGTCTCATCTCCTTTCACTTGAAACATTGAAGTGTAGTAGGTTCATTCTTTGTATCACTTCCTTTGTTTGCATCATTAGACATATTCTTCCCATCATCGCGGCATTCAAATTCCTGATGACCTTCCTTTCCACATTTGAAACATTTACTTGTCCCTTTAAGACAACTCCCTCCATGTTTCTTTCCACACTTTGAGCATAAGGGAAAGCTCATCTTCTTTTCAGTGTGCTCTTTAGATTTTCCTTTGAATTCAATTTTCCTCTTCTTATCAAACCCATATGACTGATGGGTTACTCCAATCTCCATCTCGACTTTGAGAGCACATCGAACGATTTCCTTGTAGCTATTGAAGACCCTTATGGATAACTCCCTTCGAAGACTTGGTTTTAAGCCACTTAAGAATCGATCGATCTTACTCTCAGGTTGGATAATAATACCAGAAGCATGCCTTGCAAGTCTTGTAAAATTTGCTTCATAGGTACCAACAGATTCATCATCCTTTTGCTTCAGTTCAATAAAATCTTTCTCCATCTTTGTTCGGAGAATATGAGGGAAGTACTTATTGAAAAATAAGTTATTGAACTCATCCCATTCCATGGACTCAATTTAATCCCTTTGCCTCGTATTCTTAATAAGATTCCACCATTGATCAGCATATCCTTCCAAACGATACACTGCTAGGATGACTTTATCATGTTCAGAACATTGAAAAACTGAAAATATCTTTTCAGTAGTACTAATCCATTGTTCAGCAACTAATGGATCAGTAAACCCGCTGAAAGAAGGTGGACGCTGCCTCATGAAGGATTCAACAGAATGTTTCTCCTTCCTTTGCTCGTTTAGAAGTCCTGCATGATTCATAGCTTGAGAAAGTTGTATGAGCATGGCTACAAGATTTTGCATTCCAGCTCCCATAACATTTGGTTACTCATGGGGACAATCATTTCATTGCCCGTCGCATTCCGCATTAACACGGTTCCTTCGGGTTCCAGCCATTGACTAAAACCAAGAAGAATAGTGTGAGCAACACTAATTATAATAGGAAAACCACATAATCAAGAATAAAATTTCACACTTAAGGTCTTATCCTAGGTTATTCATGGCCATTTCTAAAACACTAAGATTGTGTTCTATGCTTAGACTTATCCTTAGGGTTCTTACTAAGGCTTTCACATCCTAGTTTCCAAAGGTTGACTATACCTTTCCTCTGATACCAACTATAATGACCCATACATTACATACATTGTTAATAATTCAAAATTGAAGCATACTTATTACAACATATAACAAAACCAAGAAAGGACCGTATAGGTATAGTGTCTTTAGAAACTGGGAAACATAAGCAACTGGTTCATAAAGCGTCTACACTGTCTCCCATTTATTTCATCATATCTATAGTCCCTTTTGGCATATCTTACTTAATAACCTTCTTCCTGACCTGGGGAAAGAAAACATAAAAAAGCATGAGCTCAAATTCTCAGTAAGGGTAAACAAAAGAAATATCAATCACATCATATACATAAGCACATAACTTTTGGAAATCTTAACCTGCAAAAGAGATCATAATTTCATAACATGGGATAAATCATGGTAGTGAAATGTAATCACAATAATCATAACTTAAAACATGAAACATTGTGGCATACACACATAATCATAGAGAATTATTTCTTGTTAGTCAAGACTCATTGCCAAGACTATCTTAGTGGACAAAGTCCATTTCTGAACCGAGTCACCCTCGTTTCAGTCCTGTTTCACTGAACCGGTATAACCTACCGTTCCAGCCATGTCTATCTCATGAGATATAAAATCTTTACCCAATGCATTGGAGGGAGATATAGGTCCCACCCATATCATAATGATACCATTCATATGTGTGCCACAAAATCTTAAAACATACATCATTGCATAACCCATGTAATAAAAATGGGAATCTTAAACATTGTGACATCATAAAAAAACTCATATAAGATAAAAGAATTCATAAAAATAATTCCATCACAACATAATCAAATAAATGTATTAATAGGGATAAAAATAGAACCCTTTATTATCTTAGATGGAAAATAATTTTTATAAAACACTTGAACTTCATTCTTTAGGAAAATATCCTTTCTACTTCAAAAACACTTTTCCTTTCTTAACATGTCATAAAATTCTAACTAAAAGAAGTTGATTAAAAATAAACCTGAAAACTTGTAAGGGAATATTCCTGGAAATAATGTTTTAAAACTTCCATTCATTCCGTATAAGTTAAAATAAAACATTCTTCTCGTACTTTTGTCGGAAAAGTCAAAAAGTACCTCGTACAAAAAACGACAAAAGATTCCTTTCATATCTTTTACTAAAAACTCACCGAACGGTAAAATTGGATATAAACTATTGTAAAAGGATATAAATATTACATATTGAGGAAACATGGATGTGGATGATAAAATACACCTCAGTAAATTTCAAAGTATAAACAATCTCGGATAAAAATGATATTGTGATATTTCCCTTACCTTAGGTCTGATATGCTTTGTATGTGTCCGAACCTCCTCTTCTTTGAAGTGCTTCTTTGAGACCTTCTTTTAGGGCACTAAAATTGGTCTTTGAAAAAGACCAGGACCTCTAGGATGTCTCTAGGTAAGTGGAGAGGAGGAATTGGCAGGGTTTGGCCAAGCTTGAAGGCTCAAAGTGGTGTGAGGAAGAGAGGGAGGAGGTTCCCTTTTATAAGGGAGGAGAGGGGTACCTTTGGGAAAACTAAAAATATTATTTTATTATAAAGTCAAGTTCGGTTTTAAATAGCTAAAAATTGATATATTTAGAAGATAAGGTGGGGATGGGTCGAAATCCTCTCATCCAATAGAATTTAGACAAGTTTAGGTTCCTAATTTAACCTTATCATTTAAATTTAACATTAAGTTAAATAAGTTTACTTTTACCGTGTCTTCTTGTGTTCTTATACTATAAGGTTAATAAACTTACTATAAGCAGCCAAAAAAACCCCAAGTTGTTTATTATTAATATATATAACCTTTTCTAAGTCATTTGGCCGAACCTTAGATTTTTAGGAATAAAATAAAAATTACTAATATAATATTTGTTTTAAAAACTATTTTATGTCAATTTTGACACTATTTAGTAATTGATTTTTGTGAAAATAATAACAGAATGATTAGTTCGAAAAAAGTTAATTAAATCAATAATAACATGTTATATTAACCTAGAAAAGTAGTGGAATTCATAAAGAGTCTCAAATTACATTTATTTTTGTGTTTATAACATTAATTATGTCAATATTTCATTAATAAGATAATTACTGCATCATCATTGTGTCATAAATAAATTAAATTATATAATGTATAAAAATTAAAAATAAAATACCATTATGTAGGAAATCTTTTTAGCTTTCTAATGAATATTTATAGTCGAATTTATCTTATGTATAACCCCATATTAAAAATTATTTACTTATTAAACATTGATTTTAACTATTTTAACCCTTCTTTAAATAAATTAATAATAAATGTCCTAATCTAATCCAAGTGGGCCTAAATGGTCATATTTTATTCCTAAGTTTGTTTTTGGTCGAATTAAACTTGTCCAATAGAATTAGGACATGTGTTAGGGTAATAATAATATCATATTTACCCTTAATTACCCTATTTACTTTTAACCATGGTAAAAAAAAGTAAAAAGTTACTATTCACCAAAAAATTATTTTCATCTCATTGAACCATATTTTATTTACTGACATCAACTGTGTCTCTCGGATTTTTAAAATTCCACTCACAGAAGCGGTAAAATTATGTTTTATGAAAAATTCAGTTTTTAACTACCACTTAGTGGTTTCACTATTCATCAAAAATTGAAAGTTTTCAGAAAAATACCAAAATTTCACCCTAGGCTAATTTTGATATTCCGAATCCAAAAATGAAGTCCATTTTGAAAAATAAAATTTATAAAATTTCAAAAAGTGGTTATTACTATTCATAACGGCTAGTTTTAATAATATTTTAATAGCATATCGTTGTTTAGTGAAACTCGGTATTGCGTACGACGCAAGCTATCGAGGAAGGTCGTGATTTCGTGTAAAGCAAGCCAGGAAAGTGTTGTGTGTAGAAAAATATTCCTTTGATGATTTATATAACATAAAAGTCTCGGGTGTTACAGTCGACGCCTCCTCCTCCTCTGCCATCGGGTCCTCCTCCTTAAGGTGAGTAAAATTGAATTTGCATGAATTAATTTTGTTTGCATTTATTGTCAATATTGAGATTAATTATGATTTGGTGTGATTCTTGTGTGTGATTCTTGTGTGTGTGACACATATACATGTGGTTGGTTACTTGTTTGATCTTAATTAGCTCTCCCCACTATAGACTTGTGATAGAAACCTGAATAGAGAGAGTATTTTTTGTGAAAGTTTGTTAAACTAGATTAGGATTTCACTCCGTCTAGTGGCCCCTAGTATGGATCCTTTTCTAATTTTGGATACTACCCCATAGTTAGGCCAGTTAGGGTTTGAACCGTCCGTGTTGGTGAGTCCTATCATCAGGTGAGGCATGCCAATATGATGATACATATGTTTAGTATGTTCTATATTGTACACTATATTGTACACTATTTTCCTTGGGTTTGAAAAAAAACAAACCTTAATAGGGTTTCTACCAATTCCTACCCACTACCCACTCTCTCTGGGTTGGGTCATATACCAATTTAAATATCACATCCTTTCTCATAACATAACAGTGCCACCAACCTCTCACATTGGGTGTGATTCACATATCCTCTAATTCCATAACATAGTAGCTGCTCTCATCTCACTTACGGTGGGTCTCACCATCACATCACATAAAAAACAATTTGAGGAGGGAATCTCTAGAGACAACCTCTCACAAAACTACTCCAAACCAATACTAAGAGATCCCCATTTCTATATCTCACATCATATTATCATTAAAAATGATCTAAGGAGGTAATCACAATATCCAACCTCTATCACAAGTCAAAATGAACCATCAATAGGTGGATCCCATGAAAGTCACACACCAATCCCCTTTGACCAATGCCTTCTCACTCAAAGTAGGGTCCTACCAACACCTTATCACTTAACTACAGTACATCCATCTTGTCTCATGCCACAAAACATATAAATAGAAATCTAAGGATGGTATCAAGATAGACAACCTTTCATACTAGCTAAACCACATCATCAACAGGTGGGCCCTATGGATGATCATAATTCAACTAGTTGAAAGTCATATGAAGTACCAATCTCTTAGTCGTTCTGACCATAAATGATAAAAGTCACCATCCATTTAGCCTTGCATAATAATCTCCTTAAAACCATCTTGGTTATACATGAAAATTATTCCCAACCTAACAAAATTCTAATTCTTCCTATAAGGGAATCTACTAGGTTCTACAAACCTAACCCATCTCTACTCATTGATACCAACACACACTCATCTCTACATGGTAATGTCACAACCCACAGGCTACACTTTATATAGGCCTCGACAGTCTAGTCTATATCCTCTTCTAATTCCCACATTAAAACTCATTAAAACTAAATAATGACTATCCCAATAAACTCACACTAAGAGCCTTCAATACCCTATGCTAAGTCATCCAGACTATTACCATGACCCTCACTTAGGTACCATATCATATCTCCCCTTGGAGATCTCTTAATCCAATTATAAGGAAGAAATCCTCTATGTCATACTTCAACAATCCCTATATGGAATATCCTACTCATCACACACACCATGACTCTTATATATCATTAAGAGGGTGTTCCCCATCATATGTGAGATATAAAACTATATTATCCATCTTCTTTAGGCCTAAGACTTTAATACCTACTCAAATAGCCTTAGAAAAAATAACTATGATATACAGATCTCATACCAAACCCGATCCTCTCATAAACACAACTAGAAACCTCACCTCCATGGAGACATAATCTCTAGATAATCACAAAATAAAAAACATTCAATAGAACCCTCACTCTATCTCTTTCTGGATAAAAAAAACACCCAATTTATTTACCTAGGTTTCTCTTGATTTCTATCCCTTTCACTGGAACACATATACTAATGCACGAATGCACAATCATGCATAAATTGGAACATGGTTTTGTATTATACGGTCTACATACCTCAAAAAATGGAGTAACCCCCTCACCAAGATCAACTCATCCTCAACCGAGACTATACATACCTTATCTAATCCTGTACCAATTATTGAGACCCAATCTCAATGAATAATTCCCAAATAATTAATTATAGAAAATTATAATTAATTATTCACCTTAATATAATTAGGAACAATCTTTTAAAAACTCACTGGGAAACACAACACCACCTAAACCACACAAAACATGGTGCGTTCATCATACGAGGATAACCTCTAGCCAATACAAACAAAATCTACATCATCTGAATTGAATTGAAGATGATACAGTTAAATCATCACATAAATCCTAGTTAAAATCATTTCAAATCATAGGGAAATAAAGGATAATAGTAATGGAGGATGTATGAGGGAATAACTCACTAACTAACTATAAAAAACTCCCAAGAACCACCCCTCATTAGGGGGGATCGAAGAGAGGAAGAGAATGGATGAATCCCAAGAACCACCCAAGATTTTCTATTAATGAGCACACCCCCACCATTTTTGAAGTATCTAGTTTTTTTTATCAAAATTATACTCATATTCCTTATCCCCTAACCTATATACCCATCCTTTGGATTTAAAATATGATGAATATAAATAAATAATGGATGAATTCCAATCGGTTGACAAAAGAGTATGAAGAAGGCGTGAAATATTTTATCAAGTTTTCAAAAGATCATGCATATGACCCTTCTCAAATCCTTTGTCTGTGTTTACACTATTTTTATTCAAAAAAAATTAGTCTAGAGGTGTTGGAAGAACACTTGATCTGTCACAGAATAGATCAGAGTTATACATGTTGGAATAAATATGGGGAAACAACGAATGTAGGTAGTGGATGGGATAACGCTGAATTTTATGGATCATCTGATATGATTACAATCACGAACAATGAAGATGACCGTATGGAGTATGTGATTACAGATGTGAATGATGATGAAGATCGCATTGAGGAAATGACAAGGACCGTCGAATATGAACTTCTTGATTGCCCAAAATTGTTTGAGAAGTTAAAAATTTGTGCAAAGACGCCATTGTATGCAGGTTGCACTAAATATACAGCACTGTCATCCATACTGAAGCTGTATAATTTGAAAGCAGAAAATGGGTGGAGTGACGCCAGTTTTAAAAAACTACGTGCTCTCTTGAATGACATGATCCCAGAAGATAATGAGCTCCTGATCTGAGCATATGATGCCAAATGAATGCTACGCTTGATGGGTATGATCTCTAAAAGAATACACACCTACCCGAATGACTGTATACTGTTTCGCAAGGACCAAAAATCACTTAAATAATTCCCAAAGTGCGGTGCTTCTCGATAAAAGAAAGATGAATCCAGTCCTACTAAAGTTGTATGGTACTTTCCAATCATTCCAAGGTTTAGGAGCCTATATGAAAGTGGGGAGACCGCAGGAAAATTGACATGGCATGCAGATACAAGAATTAAAGATGGGATACTACGTCACCCGGAAGACTCTCCTCAGTGGAATAGAATTGATCATGAGTATCATGAATTTGGAAATGAGTCGAGAAACATTCATCTTGCGTTATCTATATATGGAGTGAATCCTTTTGGTTTTCAAAGCAACAGTCACAGTACATGGCCGGTTATGTTGGTAAATTATAACTTACCAACGTTGTTATGCATGAAACAAAAATACATCATGTTATCTAAGCTTATATCAGGACCAAAACAACTGGGTAATGATATTGATGTTTATTTAGCTCCATTGATCGAAGATTTTAAATTATTGTGGGATTCAGGTGTTACATTGTATGATTATTAAAAAAAGGAAGATTTCACTTTGAGAACCATGTTGTATAGGACGATAAATGACTTCCCTACTTATGGAAATTTGTTAGGATATAGCATTAAAGGAACTCAAGGGTGTCCCATTTGCGAACAAGGTACACAATCAATTAGGTTGAAACATTCATCGAAAACCGTGTTTCTAGGACATCGCAAGTTTCTACCTCGATGAAATAAATACCGATCTTGGATGACATTATTCGATGTAAGTTCAGAAAAATGTACAAAACCATCTCCAATAATAGGCGATCAATTGTTTGAGAAAGTTAAAAATGTGGACACTACTTTTGGTAAACCAGCTTTAAAAAACCTTATGAAAATCGGTTGGAAAAAGAGATCTGTTTTTTTTGAATTAAAATACTGGAATTGTCTGTATGTTAGACATTTTCTTGATGTTATACATGTAGAAAAAAAATTTATTTGATATTTTCATCAACACATTGCCAAATAAACCTGGAAAAACAAAATATGGAATTAAGGATAGGTTGGACATGGTTGACATGGGAATACGAGAAGAGTTGGCACCAGTGAAGGGTGAAACACAAACATTTCTTCCTCCTGCTGCTTATACTCTTTCCAGGAAGGAGATATATCAGTTTTTCAACTTCTTGAATGACGTAAAGGTTCCAGAGGGGTATTCTTCAAATATCAAAAATCTTGTGTCAATGAGTGCCTTGAAGTTAAAAGGTCTGAAATCACATGACTGTCATGTTTTGATGCAAGATCTCATTCCTATTGCTTTACATTGCATTTATCCTAAGAATGTCTGCCATACATTAATGAAACTGTGTTTCTTCTTCAAAGTTATATGCAACAAAGTTATAGACCTGGCAAAATTGCCAACTATGGAAAGAGAAATTTCTGTCATATTATGTGAATTATAAATGTTCTTCCCAACTTCATTTTTTGATATGATGGTTAATTTAATGGTCCACTTTGTGAGATATATTAAACTATGTGGTCCTATACATTAAAGATAGATGTACTTCATTGAACGGTATATGTATATTTTGAAAGGGTGTGTCAAAAATAGAAGTCAACCAGAGGGTTGTATTGCGGAGTGATATATTGTTGAGGAAGTCGTTGAATTCTGTACCGAATACCTATCTGGTGTGGAATGCATTGGCCTACCGAAATCTCATCACACTGGGCGGCTTTAGGGTGAAGGAGTTTCTGGAAGACAGGTTGTCACAATCAATATTACAGATCGGGAGCAGGCCCACCTTTATGTTTTGCATAACAGTTTTGACGTTGACCCATTAGTTGAAACCCACAAAAAATACTTAGGAATTTGAATCCATCTAGGGATGAAAAATTGATATCAGAAGCACATAATTGACAATTTATTGGATGGTTTTGGGACCATATTTTTAAGAAGTCAGATGAAAATCCAGAGTCAATTTCAGAATGACTTCAATGGCTAGCCAGAGGACTAAGTGTGTATGTATTATCTTACAATGCTTATGTAGTTAATGGTTATACATTTTATACTAATGAACATGATGAAGACAATACCATACAGAATAGTGGGGTTACACTTGTGGTTGAAGCGATGCATGTTTCTGGTACTAAGGACAGAAATCCAATTTATGCGAATATGTCATAATTTGGCATAATCAAACAAATATGGGAGTTGGATTATAAGGAATCCCAAGTTCATATTTTTTCAATGCAAGTGGGTTGATAATAGTAGTGCTATTAAAATAGATGAATTGGGATTCATGAAAGTTGATTTCAGTAAGGAAGGGGAGAAAGAGGAACTGTTTATAATGGCATCACAGGCAGTGAAAGTATTTTATGTTCCAGATCCCACAAACCAAAACTGGTCAATTCTTCTATTATCGACCAAAAAAAATGAAGGGTCAGATGAAAATTCAACGGAGGATGACCCTTTCATTGGGGATTCACAATCATTTCTCAGTGGTCCCAATGTAGACGACTTTTTGTATGTCATAGGATACCAAAATGAAGGGATATGGATAGTCGATAGAGGGGTCAAATCCCTTCTGCCTTTAAAAAAAGAGATTACAATAATCAGGTTATTTTTTATAGTAATATAGATTGTTTTACATTATGTTATTATTTATTCGCTGCTGCTTTTATGTGATATAAATTAAATGTTAAACCACTTCTGCAAATAATGACTACTGCACCTACTGATGCACCCAATCCTGAGACACAACAGGTTTCTCAACCTATTGCAGCTGGTCCCACTACTGAGGTACAACAGGTCTCTCAACCTGTTGCAGCTGGTCCCACTACTGAGGTACAATAGGTTTCTCAACCTGTTGCTGCTGGTCCCACTACTGAGGTACAACAGGTTTCTCAACCTCTTGTTGCTGGTCCTAGTGCTGATGCTAGCGCTTCAGAGGAATATAATGATGATACAGAAACTGAGGAAATGGTAGGAAATGAAACCCCGGTGGCACAAAAAAACATGTGTTCTGTAGTTTGACAGTTTTACCCAAAATCCTTAAGGAAAAGGCAAAAGGCATCAAATATGAGGTGGGATGGAATAAGCGAGTCCATAATGTAAAACCCAACAAAGCCATGTTTAGTAGCTACATTGGAATCGTCACTCGGCAACGCGTGCTGATTGATATAGATTCGTGGCACCATGTTGTCAGTGGGATAAAAACATTAATGTGGGAAGAGATTACGGCAACATTATGATATCATTTATTTAATTTATTAAAATAAAATAAAATAAAATATTGAAATATTTACTAACTCTTCATCATCTCTTGAATAGTGCATTTATAGTAGATTTCTTGCACAAAGAATATGTATTAAGACTAGCAGGAAGGTTTCATAGAGGCTTTCACACCATTTTAACAAAATTTCATCTGAATGATGCTGAAGGGAAAATCAAGCCGCACCCACCTCCTCTTTATGCACACTTGATATCCCAAGGAGCATGGGATGCGTTTTCTAACCATCGTGTGGAGAAGACTTTTCAGGTACATTGTGTTTGGTAACACGTTGTTTAACGATGCTTGTATTCATCACTTTGAATGAATGTTTTTTATTTATGAAACAACAACTGAGTGCTGAAAATAAAGAACGGACAACAAAACCAGTGTACCCCTATCGTAAAGCAAGGCTGGGGAATGCTTCAATTGAAAAACAATTGGTACATATTTTAAACGTACTATAATAATTGTATATGACATAAAACAACACTGTAACCATGTTTTTATGTTTATATGCAGATTTATGAATCAAAATTCCAAGCCACTTCCATCCCATGCCATGTTCTATGGAAGGAGGCTCATGTTAATAAAGAGGGGAAACGGGTAGATGAAAACACACAAAAAGTGTGGGAAACATGTGTAAGTATGACATAATATAAATTTGTTTTGCTTTAAATAACTATTACATAACAATGATTACTTATTTTCCCATATTTTCTATTTGACATAGTCACATGAATCAACAACACCCACACCGGATGCAGACATACTTTCAGCAGCCTTGAAACAGCCAGAACTGTATGGTCGCGTCAGAGGTGTGGGTTTTGGGGTGACACCCTAGACATATTTTCAGAAAAAAAAGAGGATGAACAAACTAAAGAAATGAAAACTTGAGAGACAGACTAGCTACACTTGAATAAAAAATCCAAAGTCATGGAGAGTTTCTAGAAACTTTGATGGGGGATAGGTGAAGAGAAGAAACAACTCAAGAAAAACCCACGCGAGAAGATCCCGGCCCACCCCCACCAGCTTTGAGGTGAGCCATTTCCCTCAAAGACCTCACTTAACCGAGGTAATCAATGTTCTAATTTTTTTTTCTGAAATGTGAATCACATATACATTGATACCTTTCTTGTAATGATATTATACTGGGTGAAAATTAATATGATTTATATCTGTCAACTCCCATCCATCACCTTGTAGAGAGGGATACAGTGTTCAATATGAAGAATGACATGCTACACTCCAGACCACTTCCAACCGGTCATGTAAAAGTTTCAATTAACGTAGCTCATGAGCCGATCGCTGAGCTACCTGTGCCAAATGATGATGAAGACATTTATACGGTGGAAAAAGCTGATGGAACATTTGTTGCATGGATGTCGAATCTTGTAAAAAAACATGTAGACCAGGAGGTATTCATTACCAATTCATTTTTCAAGAATAACCTTTAAAATTTAATTATAAAAGGTTTGAACCAATGAATGTTATTACAGAAGGAAAAAAGGAAGGAGATAAAACAAAAGAGCGGCTCAAAAGGATCAACCAACCGATCGAAATGATCTACTAAGAGCACATTTACCCCTCCCATTCTATATCCACATTTAATATCATTGCAATCTCATGTGGATAAGAAAATGAAAGGCAGAAATAATCACACAATTGTTTGTGAAAAAGATATGTATGGAGAGGAAACATTAGATTTCGTTAGTGCTGACGCTATAGCTGAAATCATCACATACGACTGGCTAGGTGCCTCAGTTATAAATCTATACATGAGGTATGTTTTCATGATTTGATTTTACAGAAGCTGATATACTATGATAATTATGGCTAAATACATTTCATATTTTTCGCAGGCATATATATGAAAAACAATTGAAGGGATTTTCCCATGAACACAAATTTTGACTCATTAGTCCTCACACCATGTCTACACAACAAAAAGAAATTGATTCTGATTTTCAAGCTGAATTAATGTCGAACCTGCTCAGAACATTTCAATGCAAAATTATGACTGACAAGATCTTTTTAATACCAACATTGCAGGGGTAAAACTCTAAATTTTAATCATATCAATTATATTTTCATTTCTATCATTACTTATTCTTTTTTGTGTTTTTAGGCAGCATTGGATGCTCATTGCAGTCAATTTGGATACTCTAACGATTTATTTTCTGAATTCACTGCATGGATATCCAACAAACCAACCACGCATGATGGTGATTGTCACTTTGTAATACACTATATCCAACATTTGAGAACTAAATATCTAGTTATATAATTTATATTATCTTTTAATGAGGATTCTGTTATGATAGGGAGGTGTATGAATATCGTCTAAAGGCTGGAATGAATCCAGGGCCTAAGGACGAAAAGGCGCACGAGATCTACAAATGGAGAAGTATCAGGGTATATATAATTATATTTCACTATGAAAATACATATCAAAATAGATTACTTATTTTTCTCGATGTTTCTACAGTGTGTGAAACAAACAAACGGAAAGAACTGTGGTTATTATGTTTGTAAATTTTTGAAAGAGATCATATTTCATGAACAAACAAGCATCCCTAAAAAGGTATTTTTGAAAATAATTACTTGTTCATTTAAAATAATTATTAATCTTTTGTGAATTTATATTTTTTCAGTACTACTATGACTGTCGCAAAAACTCATATTCACAAGATGATATAAATGTGTTTAGAAACGAATGGGTAGTGTACCTTATGGAAGAATGTAAACAAATAGGACAATGAAGGTGAATTTCTACTAATTATGTTATCTTTATATAATCATTAATATCTCCCTTTTCTACACTTATTAAGCATCTATGATCAACCTTTATTATGTTTCATATCCATAGATTATGAAGAATGGTTTTAGAAATGATTTGAGTTTCTATTAAATAATAACTTAATGAGAGACTCTTATGAACTACGGACATACAGAATAATGAGAAAACACATTCAGATTGTTTTGATACTTTAGGACAATAATCCATGAGTCATTTTTGATGTTTAAAAATCAACTGCACCTCAATCCGATGCATGGTGTGACCGGTATGGCTAAAAGTGTCTGATATCAGTTTGAAATTAACATTAACTTTTGAAAACAACACAAGTGACATATGGAATACTAAGAAAACGCGTTCGGATTATTTTGATACTTTAGGAAAATGATCCATGGGTCATTTTTGATGTGTAAGAATCAACCTCATCTCAATCAGATGCACGGTGTGACCGGTATTGCTAAAAGTGTCTGATATCAGTTTGAAATTGACATTAACTTTAGAAAACAACACAAGTGACATACGGAAAACCAAGAAAATGCATTCAGATTATTTTGATACTTTAGGACAATGATACATGAGTAATTTTTGACCTTTATGAATCAAAAACAACTCAATCTGATGCACAGTGTGACCGGTATGGCTAAAAGTGTCTGATATCAGTTTGAAACTGACATTAACTTTAGAAAACAATAGAAGTGACATATGACAAACTGAGAAAACACGTTTGTATTGTTTTGATACTTTAGGAAAACGATTCATGAGTCATTTGTGATGTGTAAGAATCAACCGCACCTCAATCTGACACACGGTGTGACCGGTATGGAAAAAAGTGTCTGATATCAATTTCTAATTGACATTAACTTTAGAAAACAACACTAGTGACATACAGAAAAGTGAGAAAATGCTTACGGATTGTTTTGATACATTATTAAAATGATCCATGAGTCATTTTTGACATTTAAAAATCAACCGCACCTCAATTAGACGCATGGTGCGACCAGTATGGCTAAAAGTGTCTGATATTAGTTTCAAATTGACATTAACTTTAGAGAACAACACAAGTGACATACGGAAAACTGAGAAAATGTGTTCTGATTGTTTGATACTTTAGGAAAAATATCCATGAGTCATTTTTGATGTGTATGAATCAACCGCACCTCAATCTGATGCATGGTGTGACCGGTATGTCTAAAAGTTTCTCTTATCAGTTTCAAATTGACATTGACTTTAAAAAACAACACAAGTGACATATGGAAAACTGATCAAACGTGTTCGGATTGTTTTGATACTTTAGGAAAAGGATCCATGAGTCATTTTTGATGATTAAGAACCAACCTCACCTCAATCTGATGCACAGTGTGACCGGTATGGCTAAAAGTGTCTGATATCAGTTTGAAATTAACATTAACTTTAGAAAACAACACAAGTGACATACGTCAAACTGAGAAAACGTGTTCAGATTGTTTTTATAATTTAGGAAAACTATCCATGAGTCATTTTTAATGCATACGAATCAACTTCACCTCAATCCGACGGACGGTGTGACCGATATGGCTAAAAGTGTCTGATATCAGTTTGAAATTGACATTAACTTTAGAAAACAACACAAGTGACATATGGAAAAGCAAGAAAACACATTCGGATTGTTTTGATACTTTAGTAAAATGATCCATGAGTCATTTTTGACATTTACAAATCAATATCACCATAATCTGATGCACAGTGTGACCGGTATGGCTAAAAGTGTCTGATATCAGTTTGAAATTGACATTAACTTTAGAAAACAACACAACTGACATACTAGAAACTGAGAAAACACATTTGGATTGTTTTGATACTTTAGGAAAATTATCCATGAGCCATTTTTGACATGTATGAATCAACCACACTTCAATCCGACGTATGGTGTGACCGGTATGGATAAAAGTGTCTGACATCATTTTCAAATTGACATTAACTTTAGAAAACAACACAAGTGACATACATAAAACCAAGAAAACGCATTCGGATTGTTTTGATACTTTAGGAAAACGATAAATGAGTCATTTTTGATGTGTATGAATCAACCTCACCTAAATCTGATGCACGGTGTGACCGGTATGGCTAAAAGTGTCTGATATGAGTTTCAAATTGACTTTAACTTTAGAAAAGAACACATGTGACATACAGAAAACTGAGCAAACACATTAGGATTGTTTTGATACTTTAGGAAAACAATCCATGAGTCATTTTTGACTTTTAAAAATCAACCACACCTCAATTTGATGCACGGTGTGACCTGTATGGATAAAAGTGTCTGATATCAGTTTCAAATTGACATTAACTTTAGAAAACAACACAAGTGACATACGGAAAACGAAGCAAACACATTCAGATTGTTTTGATACTTTAGGAAAATGATACATGAGTCATTTTTGACGTGTACAAATCAACTTCACCTTAATCCGACGCACGGTGTGACCGGTATGGCTAAAAGTGTCTGATATTAGTATCAAATTGACATTAACTTTAGAAAACAACACAAGTGACATAAGGTAAACTGAGAAAACACATTCATATTTTTTTGATACTTTAGAAAAATGATCCATGAGTCGTTTCTAACATGTACGAATCAACCGCACCTCAATCCGATGCACGGTGTGACCGGTATGGCTAAAAGTGTCTGATATCAGTTTGAAATTGACATTAACTTTTGAAAACAACACAAGTGACATACGTCAAACTGAGAAAATGTGTTCGGATTGTTTTGATACTTTAGTACAACGATCCATGAGTAATTTTTGATGTGTACGAATCAACCACACCTCAATCCGACAGACAGTGTGACCGATATGGCTAAAAGTGTCTGATATCAGTTTGAAATTGACATTAACTTTAGAAAACAACACAAGTGGCATGAGGAAAACTGAGAAAACGCATTCAGATTGTTTTTATACATTAGTAAAATGATCCATGAGTCATTTTTGACGTTTACAAATCAACCACACCTCAATCCGACACACAGTGTGACCAGTATGGCTAAAAGTGTCTGATATCAGTTTGAAATTGACATAAACTTTAGAAAACAACATAAGTGACATATGGAAAACTGAGCAAATGCGTTCGGATTGTTTTGATACTTTAGTAAAATGATCCATGAGTCATTTGTGACAGGTAAGAATCATCTACACCTCAATCCGACGTACGGTATGACCAGTGTGGCTAAAAGTGTCTGATATCAGTTTCAAATTGACATTAACATTAGAAAACAACACAAGTGACATACGGAAAACCGAGCAAACGCGTTCGGATTATTTTTATATTTTAGGAAAATGATCCATGAGTCATTTGTGACATGTAATAATCAACCACACCTCAATCCAATGCATGGTGTTACCGGTAAATCTTTTCATTAGATAAAGAATCAGTATTTATTAAATGAGATAAATCATCCAAAAACATATTGATTTTACATTATTCACTTTCATTGTTATCATAATGAAAACAATTGAGCTTATCATTTCTATATTTTAGTTTCACATTTCCATATTAATGTATTCTTTCATATTAATGTTTTAATTTATTTCATTATTGTATTACTAACATTATATTTGTTTTCTTATATAGGTGAATTTTTTTCCTTGAGTTCAGATGCTTTGTTCGGCATCAAATACCGTGGAAAACAATTTTCGAGAGGGGGTCACGAATATAAAAGGATGAAACATTAATGTTTATAACTGTTGTTGGATAATTGTAATTGTAACCATGTAAAACATTTTTGAAATATATATAGTAGTGTGTTTTTTTTCATTCACTATGTTAAGTAAATTTATATAGCATTGTTTGTCAAAATATTGTGTGTGATGTGTTGTCTTTCGGTTATTGGTTTGTGTGGAGGTGATATTTCGTGAAGGTGTGCAGGTGTGCAGGTTTTGATTGTGCAGGTGCATGGGAAGGTGCCTTTATCAGCATTTTTTGAGTGCTGATAAAGGATTCCTTTATCAGCGCTAAAAGAGCATTGATAAAGGGCCACATTATCAGCGCTCAAGATAGAGCTGATAAATACCCCCTTTATCAGCGCTTTCTGGAGCATTGATAAATGGGAACCCCCCCCCCCCCCCCTCGTTATCTATGCCGGCATTAACAGTTCTTTTCTATCACTATTAGTGCCAGTTTTTAGCGCTAATAAAAGGCCAAGTTATAGTAGTGCCCTTTTTCTTGTGGGTTCATTTTTTTGGAAGCTTTATGACCTAAATTTCTAGTGTTACAAATCTATATAGTAACATTGTTGTCTTATATAGAACTAAATCTCTAAAAGAAAGAGACTATCCAAACATGAGGAGTAGGTTTCCATTTTTAATGAGGGATTTTAGTTTAAGATTAATTGTTTATGAATTAATAAATATAATATATAATCATTTTTAGAAGGATTTATCGAATGAGAATCAAATATGGAATAAAGACATTTGATTTCTCATGTTCCTTATGTAGATTTTAAGAGCATGGGAATCAATGCTTTATTGAATTATGGATCTAATAAGGTACCTTCACAAATATCAATATCCTCTTTTTCATAAGCTTCTATGACTCACATGGGTAACATTAAAATCATGCACAAATTGAAATAAAAAAGGAAATGTCATGTCATAAAGCTATCAAACATAACAAACATACAATGAATCCTCTAAATTCATTTTTTGTCAACTTCCCTACTATATTTATATTTATCAAAATTTGGTTATAACTAAATTTTTTGTTGAAACCTCTCTTGATTTATCTATACCAAACCTTTTATAAAATATTTAGAATGTTTTAATATTGATGAAAATATGAAAATTGGTTTCTTCTAACTTTGTGATCCTAGAAAATAATTCAGTTTTACAAGTATGGACATCTCAATGTGCTCTTTAATTTTATCAAAATATTCTAGAAATGGTATTCTTGGTAACTAGAAAAAATTATATCATCAACATATTCTATGTTAATAAGTGTACATATGGATATCTCTCTTACATAAAAATTTCTATCAATTTTACCATTAGTGAAACTCATTTCCTTTAAACACCCCTAATGTTTCGAGTTACAATATATTTGAGATTATTTCAAGACATATAATCCATTTATTAGTTTTTACACCATATTTCCATTAGTATCAATTATTAGATCATAGGGTTGTTCAATAAATACTTTTTCATCTAGTTCACCATTTTAAAATTCTAATTTTACATCCATTCGTTACACTTTGTAGTTCTTGTGTGTAACCACAACTAAAAACATACTATTTGTTCCAATCCTATCAATTAGAGAATAGTTTTCTTTGAATTCAATTCCTTATATTTGATTACAACATTTTCATACCATCCAAAACTTATTCATTTTCATTGATCTTTTTTGTGCATAATATTGTCATTTTTTCTTTTGTAGATTCATATTTGTTATTGCAATAGGTTGAATTGGTGACTAAAATTTGGTCATGTGGAAACTTTATCACACCTCATGTGGTAGCTTGGATATTTTCTGCTAAATTAGTTACTCATGTTGTAACATTTAATGTAGTCATGTGTTAGCTTCATCAAAATTCATGTAGTCACTTGATCAACAACACAGGTATTTTGGATTGACCGTGAGAGATAGGGTTGTGTCCATTTTTTTAAATAATGGATGAAAGGTTCTCTACATTACTCAATCCCTCATTAACTTTTCATCAAGATCATGTTTATTAATAATACTCATCCCATCATCTATATCTCATACATGGCATTGGTTTCAATGTATAGATACAGACAGACACACCCTCGCATGGTGTGTGCTTCTCGGCATGCACCATGCCTCCTATGTGTTCCATGCACACTATGTGTGCCCCATGCCTGACCTATGCATGTGTTATGCCTTACCAATTCTCCTTAAAATGGATATATAAGTATGCTAAAACTATATGGATTCCATAAATCATGGCTTGGGATTATCCTAGGATACTTGGATGGCTAGTTCTAGCTAGCCTAACCCATATTTTTTGTATACAAAAACACATAGCATGCATTATAAAAATATCACCAAAATAAAAAGGAATCCTAAAATACTTCCAAGTTACAAGAAAAATTTTCCTCATTTAATTTCTCAATCCATGTGTAGGTATTTTCCTTATTTTTATCCAAAATAAAAACATGGATGGATTCTCAACTTGCATTCTTATCATCTTTAAATACTTATCCATTTCAAAAATTATTATTGTTGTGAAAAAATAGTAGAATCTAACTTTTCTTTATCATTTAAAAAAATATATGGGTTTCTCATAAACTTTTAATAATGACATTTATAAAGACACCAAGGTAGAGTAAAAAAAATACAATCATAAACCCAGGGGAACTTTAATCTACCAATTTTTTTCTACAACATATTTACTCCAATACTCAATGTTCTTTTTCTCCCCATAATTGACAATGAATACAAATATAGGGAAAATAAATGTCCACTTTAATGTAAGGGTCCTCTCATATCCACTTAAAATGTTATATTTTCTCTTCTTATGAATCCTATAGTGTTCCACTTATGAAATGGGTGGTATTACTATATACCAACTGAAAATTTTTAAATCCCAATACCATATGTGAATAATGAATCCTAGATAAAACATAATATTCCCTTCTTTAGTTTCTAAACATCTCAATCAATTGCACGAGAGAATGAATTAATATATTTTCACTGATCACTAGTCACAAGTGATAATTACGAATGAATATTAGCATAAACATCATCACAATTTTGTGGCATTACATGCTTCTTAGAAATGTGACATCAATAAACTAAATCAAAGTCCATGTGGGATAACCTTGTTTGGAAAATATGAGTGATTAATTTAAAAAATATATTTCCATAACTACTTAGCATGTGATACCAACTTAACCATTTTTCTAAATAGGGGATGATCAGGAATATTTTTAAGAATATTTTAGTACTTTCACTCACTTTAACACACACATCAAAAAAAATCATGTGCAAGTTATTTCTTCCCCATTGGTTAGATGAAAATCCCCCTTAATAATAACAATATAAAAATGTTAAAAAAGTTTGTACAATCAAAATCATAAACTATTCTTTAATTTTCATCAAATCTATAATAAATTCGAGATTTAACAGAAATATATAATTCTATAAGATATTGGATTCATTTCTTAGATCCACATTCAAGGAATGATTCCCATACACCTACACCTACAATCCCTAAGTATTATAGAACCTCCAGATTGACTAGGTAAAAATGTGGATCCCCCAATATCTCCTCAGTCTAAGTAGGATGGTTGAGATAGGCTTCTAAAACCATTAAATTTAGCTCTATTACTCTTCATGCTTCCACACTTAGATTTACCGATATGTTCACCTTTGGAAAACATGGTCTTATTTTATTTTCTAGCTTCCTATCTATATGTAATTAGATAATTATCCTTAAAATTGATTAATTTATTTATTTTAATCTTTCTCTAGCTTTCTATACAATTCAAACTAATCTCCTCATATGGTTAGATAGCCATCAGGCACAAGCTCTTCTTTTTTCTTGGGTGTGGATGCCTTATTTTTAGTAGTAGGTTCAGAACATAAGCTCATAGGTGCTTTCCCTTTATTTTTAAATAGTTATTAATGTTTAGGAAATTATATAAACAATATGACACAACTATTTCCTACCATCTTTCACCTTCCACGCACCAATATATTAGCTTTAGATTTACCCTACTTGGGAAACCACCACACTTCTTCACAAGGAGTGTCAACCACTAATATAATCATAAAATTTCCCTATTAAATGGATTGTTTTTCTATATTCATCTTGATTCTATTTTATTTGATATTCATGCACATTTAAAACTATTTCTAATAGGTTTGAACACCTTCTCATTTATTTTCTCTTCCTTCTTAGTAGTAGATGCTTTGGATTTCCTCTTCACAGATTTTCCTCCCAAAGATGATTCACTTACTTTTTTCACCTGATTCTCAGACTGAGGTGGTTATCATTAGCCTCCAATAAATTTGTAATTCTTAAAATGATTATACTGGTGTCTATTATAGTTTTGAACACCTATATTTCACATACTATAAAATTTCTTCAATCTTTCAAATCTATTCTTCATATATAGATTCTACCCATACTATGAGGTCTGAATTTTTTCAACAGATTTCTTCTATTCAATTACCTTGATCCCCCTATGTTCAAAATTTTTTAAACTTATACACACTATCCTATTATTCCAAAAATAGATGGGTCTTTTTCAAAACCTCGATAATCACCAACACCTTCCAATTAATTTCATTTTAGGTGAAAGATGTCATGTATGGCATGCTTGTTGTTTTTGGGATAAAACCCCAAAATTGTTTGATCATTTTAGGGAATATATTATTAATTATATACCCACTTATTTAATTAATATATTTGTTTGTTTCCCAATATTTCCTCTCATACATATTTGTACAAAAATATTCCATTTTCCAAGACTTTCAAAAATTAAAGATTTACTGAAATCCACTTAATCTATAAAGATGATTACCTTTTTCCAAGAGATAAAGGTGAGGACTTCTCCACATAATCTCGATATCATTGATCCATGATTTTTTTCCCTCCATTTAAGGATTAACTTCCAAAATATGTGTGTTGGTTTATATTTTCACAATTAATTATGATGTTTCTGATTTTCCTCTTCTATATTTTTCAACTTGACTTCCAATTCAAGTCACTTCATTTTGAGGGTTTAATTTTAATTCTATAAAGATATTATCCATAATTAACAATCAATTTAAAACATTTTATATTGTTCCTCATCCATATTGGTAAATTTTTTCAGTCAAAATTTAAGCACTTTAATTATTTTTTCTTATATCAATTTGTGCATATTTGACATTCACTGTAATTTTATTTAACTAATATAATTCATGGAATAATTAATCAATAGAAACCTCAAACACATACTTCTCACAAATTATTCTTTAAAAATATTAAACTTATTAGGAATTTCAATCATTTCAAAGTTAGGTAGTTTCACCATTTTCTCTCACTAGATTTGTGATGGTGCTTCATATTCCAACCTTCTTAAAAATTTATTCTCCATGGCATCAACTTCTTATTAAATCAGTGATTATTCATTATATGGTATATTGATATGTGATAATATATATTAAATAGATTCATAAAGAACACTCTTTAAATAACCATTGACTTTATAATCAAAAACCTGAAATGATTTACCACATGGAAGATCATCAATTTCAGCAAAATTTTAACTAGCTTCGTCTTGTGAATCTCTCTCACTGGGTTTAATTGAACTCAAAGAACTTTAACTAAATTCATAAAGGGGTTACCATACATATCCTTTAGGTTATTCACTTTATTATCCTTCTTCTCTATCTTGTTTCTCAGAGTCATGGAAAAGATTTCATATCTAGCTTGATGGGTATAAAAACCATATTTTCCATCTGAGGATCTTCAATTTCAAGAATCTAAAATATTCTCATAATACATATAATTTTAAAGGGATATTAGGTTTATGTAGATAAAACTTGAGGTTACTATAGGACCAACGGACTGCTGATAGGTGAGGGGTGAATTAGTGACCACTTATGTTTTTTTATGAATTATTCATTTTTAATTCAACCTCCTAAACTTATCCAGTCTTGATCCACTATTTCTTGTGGATCAGATCCTTATACATTAAATAACATAAATAATGGCATAACAACATTTTTTTTACATAAAACAATTCTAATTCATACTCCTTTTGTTTATTGATTATGTTCCTCAATCGAGGATTTTACACTATAATCAATGTCATTAATTATGAGTGGAAAAGATCATACTCACACAGATCTTATCTTTGTCAGTGTCATACCAACCACTTCCTACATCTCACCAAACATATATTTATATATTCCCACTAGAATTATTCATAATATTTAAATTTTAGTCACTAATTTACATAGTGATCTCCCTATATTCCATGAGTAACATGGGTTTTATGGATTCAGGAAATATAAATTCAAGTGTTTTTTTAATTTCTTTATTCATACTCTTCATTTACTAAGTCACTTGAATCTGTATTGTCAACATGTTCTTTAACTATCAACAATCTCATGGCCTCAAATTCCGTTCCATATTTTACCTTTTTCTTAAAGGGAAGAATTTTTTTCAATTCTTAAGATATGATATTGTTATGAAATTAATCCATGAAAAGGTCTTCTTTGTCTTCTAGAGTAATGATTTTAGGATCAATCCAATTTTTAAAATCATTCATAATCATATCTGGAATTGTAAAGTATTACTATTTTTCACTCAAACCCAATATATTACTAGAATATTTATTTTCTTAATTTAAATAGTCATTGATGTTCTCTTCCTCAATCATCATGTTGTCTTTAAACTTTCTTATATTGTTTTTTAATTTACCATACTTGAATTTCATATTTTGTTCTAAGTTAGTTTCAATATTATCCTATATTTATTTAACTAATTAATGTCCCATAACTTTTTAGTAGACTTTTTCTAATAGTGAAAATAAGAAAATTTGACAAAAAATGAAATCATGAACCCAATGGAACATCAATCTCCCCATTCATATTTGTTTTCTATTCAAAATTTACTCTAATAGTAAATATCACAAGTAATAATATTTAAGTTTCCTCATTTTGATGATTATATTTTTTTCAATTCATATTTCTTCACATTGAATTTTTTTCACATTGAAACTAAGAAAAAAGAGTAATAAAAAGGATATGTCTGAAAAATAACAATTTTTTTCTAAAAGAGACCCACCATGTTCATATCATAGGAAATTGGTTTCACGAAAGGGGATAAGTCAAATGATTTAATATTTATTATGTATAGGGTTATCCCGTATATAAATGTTTCATTGGGAATATATCCCTTTGAGGGAAGTGACTCATAGGTAATGTGGCACCATTTATGAATGAGTTAAGACGTACACCTATCAAGAAGAGTCCTTGTGTGTTCACATTCACTTTATGTCTACTGGTAAAAAAATTAAGGATGGATAGACTCAAAGGGATTATTTCCCCATGATTAAGAGGTTGGGGACTATGTATGATCTACCTATAGATACAATTATAGCTTTCTAGTAACTTTTAATGGAATAATGAGTAGATTCATGATGTATATTGTCTTAGGGAGAAAAACGGTGGGGATTATGCATGGACGACCCTTATATGGATTTCCTAAGATCATATATGATTCATAGTGATTAAATCATCATTGGTAATATGGTTGGGGATTATACCTGAGGAGGAGACCCATTTATGCATGGCTCATTTAGTAGATTGGGTCGAATAACTTAACACTTTGGAAACCATGTTGAGTTTCATAATATTGGAGACTATTCACTAGTATACTCATGAAAAACACCCTATTTATCAATTGTAATACCCCAAGCTTCCCTGGTATGTTTCCCTTTGAATAATGTAATAGCTTGCGTTGTACAAAACTTGGAGTTTTAACACACCACAACCAACCAAACTAGCAGTTATGAATAGTAATACCCACTTTTTGAAATTTTATAAATCTTATTTCTCAAAATTGACTTCATTTTTGGATATAGAATATCAAAATTAGCTTAGGGTAGATTTTTGGTAATTTTCTGAAAACATTCAATTTTGATGAATAGTGAAAAACACTACGTTATTGTTTAAAACCAAATTTTTATTTAAATAATTATTTATTTAATTTTTGTTAGATAAAAAAAGATACATAATACTTATATATTTTCAATGTAATTCATTGGAGACATTTTATAATAATATTAGATATATAAAATTTTATTGAACTTTTTACCGTCTTTTACCCACCTTCTAGGCCCGTTAAAAAATTTGCATAAAATATAATTTTACAGCTTTTTTGAATTGAATTTAAAAATATGAGATACACGGTTGATATCAGTAAGTAAAATGTGGTTCAATAATATGAAAATAATTTTTGGTGAATAGTAACTTTGGACTTTTTTCCATGGTTAAAAGTAAATAGGGTAATTAAAGGTAAAAATGATATTATTATTACCCAAACACATGTCATAATTCTATTGGATAAATTTATTTCTAACAAAATCAATCTTAGGAATAAAATATGATCCTTTTGGTCCACTTGGATTAGATTAAGACATTTATGATATTTTTCTTAAAGAAGAGTTAAAAGGGTTAAATTCAAAGTTTAATAACTAATCCATTTTTAATATTGGGTTAGGCATAAGATAAATTTGACTATAAATTTTCATTAGAAAACTAAAAATATTTCCTACATAATGGTATTTTATTTATAATTTTTAGACATTAAATATTATAATTTATTTATGACACAATGATGATTCAGTAATTAACTTATTAATGAAAGATTAAAATAATTGATATTATAAATATCCAAATAAATGTAAATTGAGACTTTTGATGAATTCCACAAATATCATAGGTTAATATGACATGATAGGGATGAGTAAATGAATTTTTTTCTATGAAATAAAGTTATTAGGACTTTAACAAAAATTAATTAATAAATAGTGTCAAAATTGAGATAAATGAGTTTTTAAAACAGATACTATATCATTAATTGATATTATATACCTAAAAACTATGGTTCGGACAAAGGACACAGATATGGTTATATATATTAATAATTAACCACTTGGGGTTCACTTGGTAGTTTATAGTAAGTTTATTTACCATATAATATAAAAATACAAGGAGACATGGTAAATGTCAAACTATTTAACTAATAGTTAAATCTAAAAGGTAAGGTTAATATGGTGACCTAAACCTGTATAAAACCTATTGGATGAGAAATTTTAAACCCATACCCACCTTATCCTCTCAATAAATACTTTTGGGGCCATTATAAACCGAAAATGTATTTATTATAAAATAATATTTCAAGATTTTCCTAAAGTGGCCCTCACCTCTCTTATAAAAGGGAACTTTCCCTTCTCTCAAAATCACACCACCAAAGCCATTTGGACCAGCCAAACCCAGATAAAATATCCTCCCAACTACAATAACATAATCCTAGAGGCCTTCCTTTTATCATAAATCCAACCTAAGGAGCCCTTTTGATGAAATCATAAGGAAGCACCCGAAGAAGAGATAATTATTTCACCACCTCTTACATATTCTTTTCTTCTTCCACTTCTTCTTCATTTGTTATTCCCATACCCAAATAATAAATCTAGTACATTATTTGTACTTTTATGTTATTATAGATATGGTACAACCATATTCATTATTCTATACATCCTATGAATAACACAGTCACCATACGTGCGTACGTACGGCTTGCTGACTCCATGTCGTGGTGTAGTTTAGGATTCAAACACATAATTATTTGTATGGGTATAATAATGAGTATAAATTATGTAAATAATCAATATAACATGTGGATGATTATTTATATATTATATAACAACCAATTACATACAATTTCATCATCAATAGTATGGTATTGTTGCTCATGCGTACTTATGGATTACCGTCTATACGAACGCGATGAGATTCATTCTCCATCATAACCATTCTAGAATAAATTTCATTTTATGATTAAAAATAATTTTTAAGAACTTAATATCATTATGGATATTAATCAAATACATATTATCCACAACAAACATTACTTACATAAAAAAACATATAAAGTAAAACAAAAAAGTTAACACCCGAAACTATGATACTACTGAACTTTTATTAAGAAAAATTATAAGATCATATATGATGTCGTATTTATGTATGTGGTTCTTTTATAATTTAATAAAAATGATTTAACTATTATACAAGAGGTTAATTTACCCTCGATCAAGGAAAAGTACAAGGTAAGGATTAATTTAACAATCTCTTCATTATCTGAGGTTGATTAAACGTGAGTATCTACTGGGAGATTTTTATAAACTACATCTGTTATTCTTAAATATGTATCTTAAAACATATTTACTATTTCCTAGACTATTTATTAAAGTAATTTATATGATTTTTTGAGATTTTATAAAAATTTTATAAATGAATATTTCCATCGTTTTCCAAACAAGGTCCTTTACGAACTTTTCGACAAAATTAAGAAAGGAATGTTTTTTAACTTATACCGAAAATGAGATTATTTTCCACCATTATAAAATCTTTGAAGACTCCCTTACAAATTTATATGAATTTTTTCAAAATTAATTTTTTATTTTATAATTATTTAAATTTTAAATAATTTCAAAATAGAAATAGATATTTCTCTCAAATAGTTTTTATTTTCTCTATGTCAACATCCTTTAATGGATTTTACACCTATTTGAATTTGATTTATTATGATACAATCTTCCATATTGTATTAAAGGTTTTGTGATATGTTTGATTGTGGATTTTTTATTTTTATACCATTTGTGGTTTATGGTTAAAGTAATAACATTTCATATGCTAGTTTTAATAATAATGTTTATGTTTTGTTTCAACCTTTTCGTATGAGTAATGCATTGGACTTAGTATGAGATGGGTGGAACCCTCTATAGCTCCTTGATGCATCGGTAGGTCTCATGAAACAAACTAGTGTTTTGGCATAAGGCCTTGAGAAAATATTATTTGTAGTCTTGGAACGATGCCTTGACTATGTGGTTATGAAGTTTGGCATTTGGCATTCCATCACTATGAAATTGGATATTGATATTACATGTGATTATTCGACTATTAGAATATCCATTTGAATAAGTAAATGAAATTATTTGATTTATCTTTTCCATATTATGCTGAATTTTATGTTTAAAAGGATTGTGTTTTAGTCTTATATATTCCCTTAAATCTTTATGCTTATTTATGAAAATTTCTGCTATATTGTTATCCTTACTGACAATCTGAGCTCACCCCTTTCTATGTTTTATTTTTTCCAGGATGTGAAGAAGTATATTATGACTGACTTTTAGGGATATTCTAAGGGAGATGAATGTGTTAAAAGGAGACACAATGTTTTTTTTCATTTCATAATGTAATGTAAAACTTATATATGTATCTAATACTTCCAAGTATACTAAACTAATCGGTCTTTCAAGACGTGATTTTTTTATCATTCCAATGTTATATAATAATGCATAGACTCTAGGTAACTAGGGTCAAGGTATTACTGTTGGTATTATAGGAATTTTAGTACCAACCTTGGAAACTAGATTTAGAAAAACTCTGACTAGATAACATTACCCTAAGATAAACATTGAGGATTAGTATAGAAGAACTTCCTAGAATTTTGGTAATGTAGATATTTTGTGAGTTTTACAAGAAATACATTCATGTATGGATATGATTAGGTAGATCCGGCTTTGTAATAGATGTACCAAGGAGTGAAAACTCTAAAATGGTGTTTTGGGCTTGACCCAGGGTATCCTGGTACACAACAATGGGCCTTGCTACACTCTTTTTTATGACACTCCTGGGGGATATGCTTAGGATAATTCACATTTACTTTACAAACCATTATGACGGATTTATGAGTATATACATCCTCAAAGAAAACATTTTTATGATTATGGATTATATCCATAAACTGTTCAATTTATGTTAAGTGTTTTACAAGTTTGGAATTATATATTGTGATTCATAAAATAATCTAGTGTATGCCATTGTTTAGAAATGGCACATAGGGGAAAGAATGCAAACCGTATCAATGCACGTAATCAATGTAGGTATTTCACTCCTGCTCAAGATAATTAGAGTGGAGATGGTGATGAAATTAGTGCTGATCATCTTATCACTATACTGGGATAATTCACTCAGGTTATGAATAATAACCTTACCCATATGGATCACCCTGATCTACAATGCGGAGGATCAATGTTAGATCGCTTCATGAGGAAAAACACACCAACATTAAATGGGAGTACAAATCCATTTGTAGTTAAGCAATGGATATGTTCCTTAGAGAAAATATTTCATGCTTTGGGGAGTAGGGAAAGGGAAAAAGTTATCATGGTAGTTTATCGCCTCACAGGAGATGCAGATTAATGGTGGTCATTAATTCAAAATACAATGGAGAATGAAGAAGTATCAAATATGGAATAAAGGGAGTTTAATGAGATTTTCATAGAAAAATAATTTCCTCATGACCGTTGAGTAGATATGGAAAGACAATTTCTGAGTCTAAGGCAAAAGGAGTATGAGAATGTTGCAAAGTATGAGGCTAACTTTACAAGGTTATCAAGGCATGAATAAAATTATATATGTAACCTAAAGAGTAATATTTATCGATTAATTGATGGGTTAAAACCATTTCTTTGTCAAAAATTATTCTCACAATCCTTCTCATCATATGAAGATATTGTCTCATGTGCTATCAAGACAGAAAAGGAATTCTTTAAGTCTTAGGAGTTTAAATAAAACCAAGAGGAGAAGAGATCTATTGAACACTCTGGAAATGGAAATAAGGGGAAGAAGAGAAAAGTTGAATATCCATCCTGTGGTAAATGTGGGAAGAAACACCCGGGTACATTCCTGAAGGGAATGGGAGTCTGTTACAAGTGTGGTGAAAAAGGCCACCAAGCTTGTGATTGCAAGGGAAAGAATGATCCTGTCAAGATTCTTGATACAAGAGAACAAGTGTTGAGAAACTGGACGACTCGTTTGGTGAAAGTTCTATGGAGAAATCATAAGATAGAAGAGGCAACATGGGAACCCAAGGAGATTATGATGAAGAATCATTTAAATCTTTTTATGCAGTAATATTCTAGAAATTTCGAGGAAAAAATTATTTGAATGAGGGGAGAATGTAACACCTCAAGCTTCCATGGTATGTTTCCCTTTAAATAATGCAATAGCTAGCGTTGTACGGTACTTGGAGTTTTAACACACCAAAACCAACCAAACTAGCTATTATGAATAGTAATACACACTTTTTTAAAAAAATTAAATTTTATTTTTCAAAATGGACTTAATTTTTTTATTTGGAATATCAAAATAATCTTACGGTGAATTTTTGGTATTTTTCTGAAAACTTTCAATTTTTGATGAATAGTGAAAAACACTAAGTTATTGTTTAAAACAAGATTTTTATTTAAATAATTAGTTATTTTATTTTTATTAGATAATAATAGATAAATAATACCTATATATGTTTAATGTAATTCATTGGAGTCATTTTATAATAATATTATATATAAAAAAATTTATTGGACTTTTTACCGTATTTTTAACCATCTTCTAAGCACATTAGAAAATTTGCATAAAATGTAATTTTACCACTTTTTTGAATTGAATTTTAAAAATACTAGAGACACAGTTAATATAATTAAGTAAAATTTGGTTCATTAAGATGAAAATAATTTTTTGTGAATAGAAACTTTTGATTATTATTTACCACGGTAAAAAGTAAATAGGGTAATTAATGGTTAAAATGATATTATTATTACCCTAACACATGTCCTAATTCTATTGGATAAGTGTATTACTACCAAAATAAACCTTATGAATAAAATATGTTCCTTTTTTTCCACTTGGATTATATTAGGACATTTATTATATTTTATTTACAGAAGAGTTAAAAGTGTTAAATTCAATGTTTAATAACTAAACCATTTTTAATATAGGGTTACGCATAATATAAATTTGACTATAAATATTCATTAGAAACATAAAAATATTTCCTACATAATGGTATTTTATTTATAAATTTTATAGATTAAATAATTTTATTTATTTATGACACAATGATGATGTAGTAATTACCTTATTAATGAAATATTTAAATAATTGATATTATAAATATCCAAATAATTGTAAATTCAGCATTTTTATGAATTAAAAAAAATTATAGGCTAATATGACATGTTAGAGTTGATTAAATGAATTTTTTTCTAAGTAATAAAGTTTTTAGGACTTTAACAAAAATCAATTACTAAATAGTGTCAAAATTGACATAAATGGGTTTTTAAAACAAATACTGTATCATTAATTGATATTATATTCCTAAAAATATAAGGTTCGGCCAAAGGACATAGATAAGGATATATATATTAATAATGAACCAATTTGGGTTCTCTTGGCTGTTTATAGTACGTTTATTAACCATATAATATAAAAATACAAGGAGACGTGGTAAATGTCAAACTATTTAACTAAGAGTTAAATAAAAAAGATAAGGTTAATATAGTGACCTAAACCTATCTAAACCTATTGGTTCAGAAATTTTCGACCCATACATACCTTATTTTATAAATAAATTCTTTTTGAGCCATTATAAACCAAAAAAAATTATTATAAAATAATATTTCAAGGTTTTCCTAAAGTGACCCTCGCCTCTCTTATAAAAGGGCACTTCCCCTTCTCTCAAAATCACTCCTCCAAAGCCATTTTTCTCGGCCAAAACCTTCCCAAATATCCTCCCAACTACCCTAAAATAATCCTATAGGTCTTCCTTTGGTCATAAATACAACCTATCGAGCCCTTTTGATCAAATCAAAAGGAACCACCCGAAAAAGAGGTAATTATTTCACCACCTCTTTCAAGTCCTTTTCTTCTTCCACTTCCTATTACTTTGTTATTCCCATACCAAAATAATAAATCCAGTAACTTATTAATACTATGATGTTATTATAATAATGGTACAACCATATTCATTATTCTATTCATCCTATGAATGACAATGTCACCATACGTGGGTACGTACGGCTTACCGTCTCCATATCGTGGTGTAGTTTATTATACAAACAATTAATTATTTGGATGGGTATAATAATGAGTATAAATGATGTAAATAATAAATATAACATGTTATGTATTCTTCTTATATTATATAACATCCAATTACATACTATTACACCATTAATATATTGGTATTGTCGCTTATGCGTACATACGGATTACCATCTCCACGAACGCGATGAGATTCATTCCTCATTGTAACCATTCAAGAATAAATTTCATTTTATGATATAAAATAATGTTTAAGAACATAATATAATTATTGATATGAATAAAATACATATTATCCATAACAAAAATGACTTACATAACAAAACATATAAAGGAAAACGAATCAATTAACACCTGAAATGATGATACTACTCAAATATTATTTAGTAATATTAGAAGATCATATATGATATCATATTTATTTATGTGGTTATTTTATTATTTAATAACTATTATTTAACTATTATATAGGATTTTAAAATACCCTCAATCCCATAAAATTAAAATTTATGGGTTAATTCTACAATCTCTTCATTATCCTTGGTTGTTTATACGAAAGTATCTACTAGGACCATTTTATCATCCACATCCGTGTTTCTTAAAAATGTTTTTAAAAACATTTTTACTATTTCTTAGACTATTTATTAAAGTCATTTATACTCTTTTTTTGACTTTTTGTATAATTTTTATGAAGGAATATTTCCTTTATTTTCCAAATAAGGTCATTTACGACCTTTTCGAAAAAAATTAAGAAAGGAATGTTTTTTAACTTATATGGAGAATGCGGCTATTTTCCATCATTATAACATCTTTGGAGCTTCCCTTAAAATATTAAAAGAATATTTACAAAATAAATGTTTTATATTATAATTATGTGGCTTTTAAATGATTTCAAAATAGAAAGAGATATTTTTCTCAAATAGTTTTGATTTCATCTATTTCAACATACTTTGATGTATTTTACACTTATTTGAAGTTGATTTATTATGATACATTCTTACATATAGTATTAAAGGTTTTATGATATGTTTGAATGTGGATGTGTTATTTTTATACCATTCATGGTTTATTTGTTAAAGTATTAACATTTCGTATGCTAGTTTTAATCTGAATGTTTATGTTATGTTTCATCCTTTTCATATGAGGAATGAATTAGACTTAGTAAGTGGCGAGTGGATCTTGCTATAGCTCCTCGATGCATCTATAGGTCTCATGAGACAAACTAGTGTCTAGGCACAAGGCCTTGACAAAATCTTATTTGTAGTCTTGGCACGAGGCCTTGACTGTGTGGTTATGAAGTCTCGCATTATGCATTCCATCATTATGAAATTGTATATTGATATTAAATGTGATTATTTGACTAGTATAATATCCTTGTGAATAATTAAATGATATTATTTGATTTAACTTTTCCATATTATGCTGATTTTATGTTTAAAAGGCTTGTTTTTTAGTCTTTTATATTACCTTAAATGTTTATGCTTATTTATGAAAGTTTCTGCTATATTGTTATCCTTAATGAGCATCTGTGCTCACCCATTTCTATGTTTTATTTTTCCTAGGAGCGAAGTAGTATATTATGACTGACCTACAAGGATACTCTAAGGGATATAAATGTGTTAAAAGGATACACCAGATTTTTGTTTTTCATTTCATAATGTAATGTAAAAATTATTTATGTATCTAGTACTTCCTAGGCTACTAAAATAATTTGTCGTTTGAGACTTGATATTTTGTGATCATGACAATGTTATGTAATAGTGCACCGACTTTGGGTAGCTAGGGTTGGGGCGTTACATCAATGTATTTCATGATTATGACTATACTAGGAGTTTAATCAAGATTGACAGAAAACAAAACAAAGTCTTTTTGTCAATGGAATACGTGATTGAATGGGTATATTTTTATGTGCATTATATGATCATTTATATTTAGAGGCTATAGAGGAGGCCTGGGAGGATTATATCTAATTGTGAGTTGAAATGGGATAATGAATTTCTATAAGGTATTTAAGGAAATATAGTTAACCCATTTTATAAACTAAGTAAAATGAGGTGACCATGAAGATTTTATATAGGCTTGTAACAGTAAACTAGGTAATGGAACTCTAGAATAGGTATGGGTGAAGTTTTACCCATGTATAAGGATAAGGAAATGTGTCTCCCAATTATAAATCCTAGATGAAGTTGTCACCCATGTATGGAGATAAGGAAGAGTGATTTCTTAGGTGTGATGCTAGGGAGAAGTGGTCACCCACTTGTGATACAAAGGAGAAGTGGTTTCCCTATGGTGAATCTAGGGGAAATTAGTCAATCTAGGGTGAAGCTAGGCTAAAGGGGTTATCCTATAATTAGGTGACCTGATAATGGAATACCCTATTATGGAGATGTGGGTGAGTGTAAACCCAATCTATTAGATAAGGAGTGGTGTCTCTTGGGTAAAATTATAGGACGAACATTTTCACAATAAGAAGGATAGGGTTAGGTGATTTATAATTGAGAATATCTAGGTATGGTTTCACCTAAGATAATAGGACTTTAGAAATGGTTTTAATATATTAACCTTCATATTTATCAATTTAACTTGTATTTTGGTTAATTCCAATAGGTTTTATGATTGATAAAACTACCGAAAGAGGTTCTAGAGACTGGGGTGAACATATATATTTAACATATCTTTATCTTCTAAGGGGTTCCAGGATCCTCTAACTGGTTTCCAAGAGGATATATTTATAATAAAATAAGGGTACATGGGTATATAGACATTGGTCACTAATGTAGTTCATGTCTGTGATTTTGGAGAATAGTGTGGGTGTGTTATTCTAGCTCACACTAGTCAACATCGTTCATAAATAAGGGAAATTCACATTGGAATGTGCTATTTTTGCATGTTTAGAAATTATTCTTGCATTAAAAAGGATCTCTAATACCCCCCCCCCCCAACAATTATATCCCATTAGAATAAGAAGAACCTAATTCTAAGGTATATGTGATTCTAGAACCATCATGGTGTTACCATTGGGGTTTTTTATCAGTTTGGGGGTTAGTGTGTGTTCTAATCTAGTTCATGAGTGTACAAATCTCTCAAAACTAGGTATGTGGAAAGATCAAAACTCGGCACATGATGTGGATTGCCTACAAAATATGGTAGGGGGACCTTTTTATGCACTAATGATAATTGAACAAAGCCTTCAGATTCACTCCCTCTCTTTACTCTAGTTTTCCACGCTAATCAAGGTGAGCACTGGCTTTACATCGCTCAATTATTAGCACGTTTAGTTTTAAAAAAGAGCATAACACTTCATAAGGGAAAACCTGACCTAGGTAAAGCATCTTTGTGAGATCAGTTAAGTTAAATATATTGGGTAGAGCACTTGGGTGATGAATTATGGAAAATCACTTTGTCAAAGCACGTAGGTGATTTTTTTTTCTTTGATGAATTTTCCACCCAATTGAATTCATGTTGGGATCACTTCATCACATATTATTCCTTCTTATTTTTTCCTTATGTTTATTGACATTATTTGGATTTATCCATATAGGTATGAGATGGTAAATACTTTGAACATCATTTTAAATGTTGATGGAAGTAACTGTATAAAGAAGATGAAAGAGGATATCAGGAATGGATATTCTCTTCAGTGAACACCACATATATCAACCCTGATGCAAGTCAAGCAGAAGTATAATTGAGAGAACCTGACCTCAAATTTCCTTCCACTATATACTCATAGCCTCTTAACATATGGGTATCTCCTTATATGTGATGTTAATATCTAAAATTCTTGGGTAATATACTATCTGGAGTGACTATAATTTGGGAGTTTGGTGATCAGTTTTTTTCATGAAAGGCCTCTTAGGGAGATCTCCCACAAATTCCATTTTTTGTTCCATCCTTATTAATATAAGGTGATGATGTTATAATGATAGATCCCTTCCCATGGATGGAAATAGTTTTGAAACCTGAATAAGGATATTCTTTATTTAAATTGGGAGAAAATAGAGGTCAAGTAACCCAATGGGGTGTCCTTTTATATGGAAATGGTTAGCCTTGGTTATGCATTTTATATAACTAGAGAGGGGTCATTATGAAGAAAGGAGGTTTTAAAATCAAGCTCAACGTCTCAACCCAGACCCAGCTGGTTGGGTTCTTGGCAATGTGGTTAAAATATAACCACTCCTAGTTCATGACTTATATAATAGAGTATAATAAAAAACCTTCATGGTGGAATCCTGCCTAGAAAAGGGGAAGCATGTATGTATAGAAATATTAGTATTATAAAGGATGTATCAATTCCTAAGGCACATTTATAAATATTAGTCCCCATTTTTAATATCAGTAATGTTCCAAGTATTATGGGGTTAGATAGACACACACTTAAATATATGTGATATCCTTAGCATCATGTGGATCCTAGAGTATAGATTCAGGCCATTAATTCAAACCATTTCTGGTATTAGGCCCATATCACTGGTGGGCAGGAATGTCTTAAAACATATGAGTGTATATTTAGATATCAAATTCTTTCCCAATGATGAACCTACCCCTTGTATGATCATGGATAAGTAAATTGGTTTCTATTTTACATGCTTTCATTATTCACCCAGATCTCCTCTAGATCCTTTAAATTCATCACTTCTCAAAGAGTATTATCTTCCAAATACATATTAATTGTTTTTGGTAGAAACTATATCATATACTACAAATAATAACCACTCATCTTCTATGGTTTATCTAAATTTTTCATCAATTCCTTCACTACCTTATCATAGACCAGAATATTTTTAACTATTACTGCCAAAGTGTAAAATCAGTTTTACCATCAAAAAGGTCAATGTGGGTAGAAATAACATAAAATAAATCACCCATATCAAATTAGTAAGAACCATTGATAACCTTTTTTGATACCATTTGTTGGGTCATAAGTGGATCTGTCCCAATATAATTACTCATTTGCAACAAAAAAATTGTGATCATCACCAATGAAAACAGAGTGTGGAAATAAAATAAGAAAAAAATAAAAGATGAGACAAATTTTAACATTAAAAAACCTCCTTCTGGGGGATTAAAAACCACTGGGAAACTCTGAGAAAATCGACTAAGAATCATAGAGTACAAATAAATACAGGTAAATCCTGAGAATTTAATTGAAATTAGAATAGAAACCTATGTGAAATACACTTCTTAATATGACAATGGTCTCTCTAAGAAACCTGCATGATAAATTATAACCCCTCAATGATCAATATGGAATACATAACATCATAGTTGTCAATAAAATAAATCATTTCACATACCAATTCTACCACTTCATAGTGTAGGCCACTACATTCTACTTCCCATGATTAACACACCCATCACCCATGTGTATCTACTACACAAGTGCTTTCATCCATGTTTTTTCCTACTCCTCTTCACTTTGTTGTGTGTATCTCTCAATTGGGATATTGAATATTTCCTTTTAAAGTCCCCCCATATGCAATCCATTCTTGTTCAAAAAATGAGATATTAAAATATATCTTGTATCTTCTGTATCACACTACCTCAAAAATCAAAAGGCCACATATTTGAAATTTAAAAAAATATTATCTTTAAACTTTAAAAGAATCAGGTTGAACTCTAAAAAAAATTTCTAGTATCTCATATTGATCATGAAATTATTTTGGAGGCATACGCTTTTTACCAATTTTCTCTTCATTTCTGATGTATCCTAAAAAAAGTAGTTTTGGAACTAATGGACATCAGGTCATAATAGAACCTAATAATGGTAAGGAAACTATGGTGTCATGATGTCCCGGGAAAGCACTAGAGAAAAGATTATCCTACCTTCCATGGACGACTTCATTAGGAAAACCATAAAACATGGTAAATCCTGGACATCCCCATACCACAAACAGATAGTGTAAACCAATATTATAATGGTTGGGGAATCCTTGGTCTATGAGAGAGGGATGAGTGAAACTGAAAATCCATGAAAAAAAGTGGACAATTTGCAAAGAATTTGTTCTCTTGAATCAACCCTACCCATGGTATTCCTATCAATGCTATATTATAGATCCAATATGAGGACAATATATGATGAGGCAGTTAAGATTTTGCTTGTAGATCAGTTCTCTAGTTGATAAGGAATGTCCAAGAAATATGTTAAAGTTTAAGGAACTTACATCTTCGTCAAGACCTTGGAAGGGTCTGGTAAGGTTCCCTTGTAATTCTAATCTCATGAGGCTTCCCACTTTGGGTAAAATTTGTATACATGTATGAATTCCATGGACTTATGGGTATCCCATAAAGAAGGTTTTTTTATTACCCATATTGGAAATATAAAGAAACATTTACACTTCAACATTGATATCAATCCCATTGAAGTTTCAACATCTCATAGAGCTATAGATGTCTTTATTTTTTACTTAGAAAGAGGTTCATACCATAAAATGAGAATAAGATATTGGTAATTGAGGTAAAATTGAGTAATTTTTCAAAGATTAAGATTGGGATGAAATCTTCGACCCCAAGGAAGTGAGTCTATGGTTTCTTCTTAAAATATTTCCTTTAACATTCAAGAATATTTTGAATATATTAACTTGGATATTTTTTAAAGAGAATAAAGAAAAAAAAATTACCCCTGTCAACTCGATAATACACTATGGGTGGCACCCCGATAGGCATCACAAAATCACCAGACCCTAAGGAGTTTGAGATATACTATATTGAAAGTGAAATGAAGTTAGTATAGAAACAAAACACACTTTACCTCTTCCCACCTATGGGTCTTTCCCAACCATGATAATGACTAGATACCCCTCCCTACCCAATCTGATGTTGGTGAAGCACTGAAATATTGGAAAAGTAGATCCAAACTAGAAAGTGGGGTTAGAATTGAAATTAATCTATATCCTTATATATACATATATATATATATATTAAAAAATTGATATCACAATTCATTGGTTAGAATCTCACTTCTCTAAGAGCGACCCGTATTAGAAAAATCTAGAGGGTAATGAGAGGGAACCTCAAAACATTCTCCCATAAATTAACAAAGAAGAAGAAATTTCAAGAGAAAATACATCAGTAATTACTACCTTAACCTTTATCACCAATAGAGGTGTAGAAAATTAGGTAAAATTGATATGTGCAAATTATTACATTCTATATCGCCTTGTTGAATCTCTACCCCCCTTTGAGGATAAACACACTTTTTGAAGCTTCAACCACAATCGAAGTAATATTTTTGGAAGTAGATACATACTCCTCCTTTTTAGAGTTTAGATAATTTAATAAGGATCTACATATGTATAATAACTCACTTATTTATGAAATAATCCACCAAAATGACATGTTGTTTTTAGAAATCCTTATTATACCACTCTTTCTAAAGAGAACATAGCTAATTTGATATTCCATTGAATTATTAGAACCATCTTGTATATTCATGTAGAACAATCAATAACTCAAAAATTGGAAAGGGAGAATCTATCTGACCCACCTGAAGGTCCACCCAACTAGGACATTCCAATATAATAATCTAGTGATGTTATTATTATGAAATGGTTTCAGAACCTAGAGACTGGTCAAGATATAATGAGTGATGATAATGATACCATAGTGTTGAGGGATGAGAAAACATTATCTAATGAAATCCCTATAATGACATAGGAGGAATCACTCACTGTGGGTGACACAAACATAATTCCTCTTGAGGATTTTGAAATAGTTGGTAGGTCCAGTGTTCTAATGGAAACACGTTAGTATTCATAGTTCCCAATGCTAACTATGACCGTGAATAATTAATACATGTTTTCTATGTTTACTACACCACCAGTACCACATGATGAGGTATCAACTGAAAAGGTTGTCATTTGCATGCTCTAATTACCCAAGAACCTTGAGGCTATATTTTTTTGGAAACTACAAACTTAAATGATGACACATAAGTGATCCTTCTAAATGAGTTTGTTCCAAAATAGATTTTTTATTTCAGGATAAACACTATGTTAGACCTAGTGGCCATAAATATTAGATGCACCAATTGAAAATATATATGGTGGTGCATATTTTAACACCCCAAGATTTAACGATATGCTTCTCCTTGAATAATACAGTAGCTTTCATTTTACGCAACTTTGAGTTCTAACACACCACGACCAATCAAACTAGTCGTTTAAAAAGTAGTTATGAATAGTAACACCCAGAAGTTTATAAATTTTATTTTTCAGAATGGAATTAATTTTTAGATTTGTAATATAAAAATTATCTTAGCGTGATTTTTTTCACTGTTCTGAAAACTTTCATATTTTCATAAATACTGAAGAATAATAAATTTTAAATAAAAGCAAATTTTTTATCAAAATAATTTATAGTGTTAAAGTATACATTTGATTGATTTTAAAGTATAATTAGATTATATTTTTATCATTTAATTTAATGTATCTCATTGTATGTAATTTCACATTTAAATTTTACATAAACACATGTTAATATTTTCATAGTTTTTACTTCTTAAAAACTTGCTTTTTGGTTTTGACAACAGGAATTAATTTTAAATTAATTTCTGAAACATTTGTGTTTTTAATATGGAAAAATGGATTCCATATTTGGAATCAGGATTTCCAAATTGTTTAAATAGGTAACTTTTATTTTTAGACATTATGAATAGTAACTTTAGAAAATATTTTATTTACCATGGTTAAAGGGAGAATCTGGTAACTAAGGGTAAAAAAATAATATTATAATAATATTAAATTACCCTAACATGTGTATTAGCCCTATTTTTTGATAAATTTCCTACCATGGGAATCATTGGGTCGATTTTTGGACCCCATGGGGTCACTTGAAAGTGAAAATGACACTTTATAAAAATAAATTTAAGGTTATGGAAAATGTAACATAAAAATATATCTTTTAGTAAAACAATTTTTATATGATGTTATATAATTTATATCTTAGACTATATAGAGTCATTATAAATATAAAAATATTTCATACATCATGATATTTAATTTATAATTTTTAAACATAATATATATATATATATATATATTAATGACAAAATAATGATATAGTATTTTCCTTATTAATTAATGAATGAAATAAATGATATTATAAATATTGAAATAAATTTAATTTGAAAGTTTTGATGACAACCACGAATTTTATGGGTGACTATGAAATTTTATGGTTGATTCAATTTATTTTTTTATAAGTAATAAAGTTTTTATGACTTTCACAAAAACCAAATACTAAATAGTGTTAAAATTGACATAAATGAGTGTTTAAAACAAATACTATTTTATTAAATGATATAATATTCCTAAAAATATATTATTCATAAAAAGGACATATATAAGGTTCTATATATCATTAATTAACCACTTGAGGTTCTTTTTCCATTTTATTGTTAGTTTATTAACCATGTAATATAAAAATACAAGAAGACATGGTAAATACTAAACTATTTAACTAAGAGTTAAATCTAAAAGAATTGGCTAATAAGGTGACCTAAACTTATATAAAACCTATTGATTGAATATATATCTACCCATACCCACATTACCCTACAAATAAATCCATTTTAAGATATTATAAACTGAAAATGATTATATAATTTATTAATATTTCATGTTTTTTCTAAAGTTCCCCTCATCTCTCTTATAAAAGGGTACTTCCCCTTCTCTCAAATTCACACCTAAAAATCCATTTAGCTCGTCCAAAACCTGATCAAATCTACTCCCAAATACCCTCAATTCAATATAGAGGCCTTAATTTGTTCAAAAATCCAACCTAAGGATCCCTTTTGTTCAAATCAAAAGGAAGAACCCAAAGAAGAGGTACTTATTTCATCACCTATTTCAAAGTTGTTTTCTTCTTCCACTTCCTCTTTCATGGTTGTTTCCATAAAAAAATAATAACTCCATTACCTTCTACATAATTTTATGTTATTATATATATGATATAACCATATTCATTAACTTATCCATCCTATGAATGACAAAGTCACCATACATGCGTACGTAAGGCTTACCGTCTCCACATCGTGGTGTAGTTTGTTATTCAACACTTCATATTTTGGATGAGTATAATAATGAGAATATTTGATTTAAATAATATATATAACATGTTTATTATTCTTTATATATAATATATCATCCAACTACATATTATTTCAACATCAATAGAATGATATTGCCGCTCATGCATACGTATGACTTACCATCTCCACGACGCGATGAGATTTCATTCCCCATCATAACTATTAAAAGATAATTTTTATTTGATGAATAAAAATAATTTTTAAGAACTTAATATCATTATGTATAATAATAAAACACATACTATCTATAACAAACATGACTTACGTAACAAAACATATAAAGGAAAATGAATCAGTTAACACCCAAAACAATGATACTACTGAAATATTATTGACAAAGAAACATAAAGGTTCATATATAATATCATATTTATGTATGTGGTTATTTTATAGTTTAATAAAAATGACTTAACCATTATAATGGAGGTTAAAATACCCTCGACTTAGGAAAAGTACCAGGTAAGGGGTTTTATCTCACTTTTTATTCTCGTGAGATTCATGCTATATTTTCCACTATTTCCTTTTGTGTGGTGTATGTACTACCCATGATTGTATTATTTTTGTAATATAAATTAATTTATAGTTATTTAATTCTTCATAGTATGATCCTTCTTTCATGGGTTGTATGTTTTGTAATTTACAAAATTGGTAATGGAATTTCAAATTTCAATTTCCGCTCATTGGGTTTTATGCATACTTCGTTAATTATTTTACACCAGGATTATGTGTGGAATCACTATTTATTTATTTATGTAGCAATTTAAAATCAACATTGTGTGGATATACATTTTATACACATAATAACTCCATTGATAAATTCCCAAGTCATTGATATGAACTTGATAAGGGTAATCTTAACTCAATTTCCATTCATTGAGTTAAACATCCAAGTCATTGGTTTTGTTTCTACAAGGACATGTGTGAATTTAATCAGATTTATTTACACTTAATATCCAATAATATTTAGTTTATTTATATTTTTCACACATAATTATGTAATTGATTTATCCTTAATCTAAGGATACCGTCTTTATAAGGAATTTCGTCTCAATTTACATTCCATTGGGACTTCATTGTTGTTACACAACAATTCACTTTTATATGGTGTATATAATATGCTTTGGAAGATTATAACATGATTCCCATTATTCTCATGATATTATAAAGATTTTATTAAATGTTATTCCTTAATTATTTGTATTCAAACATCTATCATTTGTTAAATAACTCCTTAACTAAAATATTGTTTTAAAGAATTATTCTTCAAAATATTTCTCATTGATGTCCATGTTTTAAATATGGTTATAAGGATTTATTTATATGGATTTTAATGTTAGAAATTAAAATTCCTTTCAAAAGATTCAAATTGGTATGGGACACTTTGATCCAAAAATATTTTTTAAATGACTTTTTTGATAAATAGTGTGACTTTTAAATGTTTTCAAGAAAAAGGGGAAATTTCTTTGAAATAGTTTTAATGATTATTTTCATCTATTTCAATATACATCATTGAATTTTATCCCTGATTAAGGTTGATTTATTATAATAAAATTTTACATATTGTATTTATTTATTTATGTTTGATTGTGGATGTCCTATTTTTATACCACTCATGGTTTTTGGTTAAAGTATTGACATTTCGTATGCTAGTTTTAATATAAATTTTTAGATTATGTTTTACCCTTTTAGTATGAGCAATACATTGGACTTAGTAATTAATGGGAAGGTCCCTCCATATCCCCTTGATGCATTAGTTGGTCTCATGAGATAATTTTGTGTCTCGGCACAAGGCCTTATCAAAATTTACATTTAAGGTCATGGCACGAGGCATGGAATATGTGGTTAAGATGTTCGACATTATGTATTCCATCATTATGAACTTATCAATTGATATTACATGTGATTATTAGACTAGTAGAATAACCATGTGAATAAGTAAATGGAATTATTTTATTTTTATTTTCCATATTATACTGAAGTTTATGTTTAAAAGGCTTGTGTTTTAATCTTATACATTACCTTAAATGTTTATGCTTATTTATGATTGTTTCATCTATATTGTTATCCTTACTGAGATTCTAATATTACCCCTTTCTTATGTTCTATTTTTCCTAGGATGCAATGAATTATATTATAGATGACATGCAGGAATAGGCTAAGGGATATGAGTGTGTTCAAAGGGGACACAATGTTTTTTTTAATTTAATAATGTAATGTAAATCTTATATATGTATCTAGTAATTCCAGGGCTATTAAACTAATCATTAATTTGGGACATGATCATTTATGATAATTCCAATGTTATTTAATAATGCATCGACTCTAGGTATCTAGGTTCTGGGCATTATATTTGATATTAGAGGAAGTTTTGTACAAACCGTGGAAACTAGATTTAGAAAAACTCTGATTAGATAAAATTACCCTAAGATATACATTGAGGATTAGTATAAAAGAACTTCCTAGAATTTTGGTAATGTAGATATTTTTTGAGTTTTCCAAGAAATAAATCTCTGTCTAGATACTAAAAGTGGATGTGGTTCTGGAAAAGATGTACCTAGAAGTGAAAACTCTGACAAGGAGTTTTGGGATTCACCTAGGGTATCCTGGTACATGAAAACGGGTCTTACTGTTCACCTGGTTTGACACTATGAGGGGATATACTTAAGAAAATTCACATTTTATTTACAAACCTATTTGAAGGATTTTTATATAAGTTGAGAATAAATAAACTAGGTTAATACTAAGGTGTTTTAAATTTAGAATAAGGTGTCATTATATTCTCAAAACGATTTTATGACTATTTTTACTCACACGATGCTTTATTTTTCTAGTCAATGGTTGGATTCCAAGGAATTCACAGTAACAATGAACATGACGTAAAATGTGGGAATAGTGGTGAAAATGAGTAAAAAAATGGATTATTTATTGGTGTAACAGATATCGTGTTCAGGTTGAATCAATTTTCTTAAAATATGATCAACAACATTTACATTAATTAACTCCCAAACTCAAAAAAGAATAGAAAGGAGGAGAATGATTAGATATCTAGTAGTGGATACCATGGAGAAAAGAAAGCGCATTTCCCATCATGTTGGAAATATGGAAGGGTATTCACAGGAAAGTGTCTCAATGGAATAAATAAATAATTTATGTGTGGGAAAGAAGGATATAAAGTAAATAATTGCCGAGAAAAAATGAAGACTGTTATGGAAGAAAATAAAAATGATCCTGAGAATCCATTTACAGTCATTTTCTGAAAATATAGGGTCCTGGGAATTACCTGAGTCAATGAACTATTCTATAGGATAACCTATATGTCAAGGAAGAACCTATGTGGAAATAAATGGATGGAGAAATGTTTAAAATTATTAATGCTCATTGTTGAGGAGATTACTTTGGAAGAATTTTCTCTAGTATGTGTAACCCTGCAGTTTGTTATGTGAAAATTCTATTTAGGAAGAATTATCTTTTATTTTGTGGATATAGTTATAAAGAACCATTTGGGCTTATATGATCATTGAATTTGAGTCAATTATAGGTTATTACCTTTTGGGATGAAAATGTGAGGTATGAGATAACATTTGTGGCTAAAATATGTTATGGTTATTTTTGAGTAATTTATCTCATCTTTGAGAATGTTATAAAATTATATAGATTTTGAAAAATTAACAACATGAAAACCGTGTGACAACCTATCGTGTCGTACAATACTGCAGGAATCGAACCCACAACCAAAGTACGACTGGGATTTATTACCTACCACTGGACTGCATGAAGTCCCAAGTTAGTATGACTAATTTTTTTTAGTTAAATGATTTTTTAGATAAAAAATATGTGGTTTTTTGGAACATATAATTTATCAAATGGATATACTTAGTATAATAATATGATTTGGTGATTAAGTGATAAATGTTATTTTGGTAGATGTTCACACTTTTGGGAACACTATATACCTAAGGAAAATAGAATACTATGAGATTTAATTTGAGGAGTAGTTATGGATTTTTATTTTGGAAGAATGTATGTTTTTATTATGGAATTATAGACATTTAGGTTATTTAAGGAAATGATTAACCTATCATAGAGGATATGTGATTAAGTTAATTACTTATATGTATGTGGCTTTAAGAGTATTCGATGTTGTTTAGAGATAAATGTTTAGATTTATTGTGGAAGACTATGTGATCAAATCCTTATGGATTTTCGGTTTCAAACATTGTTTGGATTATTTTAAAGAATTATAAGGACAATTTTTTATTGAGTAGTCTTTGTTGAGATTTGGGTATTTTTTGATTAATTTTGAATATTTAGAGTAGTAGTTCTTTATATAAAGAATTGTCCTTTTTGGGGATCATCTGATCTTGTACTAATAATTTTGTTTTTGGTTAATATATAAAGAAAAGGGAAATATATAGTTAATCTTTTGTGGATTATGTGATTCTCTAGAAGTTGATTATAGCACTTCATGTGTTTCCAAGTCATCTTGAATACTCATCATTTGGAGAAAAGATGAGTTTGTGGTAGAAATTTATTAAAGGATGAAACTCTACTTGAAAAGTAAGTATATATCCTTATGTTCTTAGTAATTCTCCTAAATAAATTCCTTAACATTATCAAAAGGAAATTAAAACAAAAACTTTTTCCGTTTACTCTTCCTACAAGGTAATCAAATATTGTTTAACTCATCATAAGTTTATGGTTTTCTAGTAGTTAACTTTCTTCTGATCATGTTTTATATTACTCTCCATCAGAACTTAATGGTTTTTTTTCTCTTACATATCCATGTTTTTCTACATGGAACCCTATTATGGGTTATCTCAGGTGACCTTTGTACTTATCTTTCTTTATTTTAAAGTGATAGTTTTATTGTCTATTTTTCCAATGTGGGATTTCAACAAAGATGTTTTGAAATGTCAAACCCCTAGTTTTTGTTTCCATGTTTAAATTTAGAGGAATAAATTATTTGAAGGAGGGGAGAATGTTACATCCCAATCTTCCATGGTACGTTTATCCTTAAATAATACAATATCATGTGATGTACGCAATGTCGTGTTCTAGCACACCACGACCAATCAAACAAGCCGTTTAAAAAGTAGTTATGAATAGTAATACCCACTTTTTAAGATATTATAAATTTTATTCTTTTATAATTGACTTCATTTTTGGATTCAGAATATCAAAATTATCTTAGGGTGAATTTTTGGCACTTTCATGATAACTTTCATATTTTGATGAATAGTTAAAAATACTAAATTTTAATTGAAAACAACTTTTTTAATCGAAATAATTTATCGTGTTAAATTAAACATTTGAATAGTTTTAAAGTATAATTAGATTATATTTTTATAATTTAATTTAATTAAGTTCATTAGTTGTAATTTCACATTTAAATTGTACATAAACACCTGTCAATCTTTTGATAGTGTTTACTTCTTAAAAACATGCTTTTTAGTTATGACAGCAGGAATTAATTTTAAATTAACTTTTGCAACTTCTATGTTTTGAATTTGGAAAAATTTATTCCATATTTTGAATTATTAGGTATAAATTGTGTTAATAGGTAACTTTTATTTTTAGACATTATGAATAGTAACTTCAGTAAATTTTTTATTTACCATGGTTAAAAGATAAATCTGGTAAACAATGGTAAAATAAAATAATATTATAGTAATATTAAATTCCTTAACATGTGTCCTAACCATATTGGTTTATACATGTCTGACCATGGGCATCCTTGGGTAGACTTTGACACCCCATGGAGCCACTTGTAAGTGAAAATTACACTTTATAAAAATTAATTTAAAGTTAAGGAAAATGTAACACAAACATATATCTTTCAGTAAAACAATTTTTATATGAGGTTATATAATTGATATCTTCAACTATAAATAGTAATTATAAATATAAATTTATTTACTACATCATGATATTTTATTTGTAATTTTTATATGTAAAATAAATATATTTATTTATGACACAATAATGATGAAGTATTTTCTTTATTGATGAAAGAATAAAATAAATGATATTATAAATATTAAAATAAATATAATTTGATATTTATGAGGCCATGAACGAATTTTCTAGGTGAATATGAAATTTTAGGGTTTATTAAATGTATTTTTTTGAATTAATCAAGTTGTTATTACTTTTACAAAAACCAAATACTAAATAGTGTCAAAATTGGCATAAATGAGTTTTTAAAACAAATACTATTTTATTAAATGATTAAATATTCCTGAATATATAATATTCTTCCAAAAACAATATATATGGTTATATATACCATTAATAACCCAATTTTGGTTCTCTTATCATTTTATAGTTAGTTTATTAACCATTTAATATAAAAATACAAGAAGACTTGGTAAATGTTAAACTATTTAACTAAGAGTTAAATCTAAAAGATAAAGTTAATATGGTGACCTAAACTTTTATAAAACCTATTGGTTGAGATTATTTAGACCCATCACCACATTTTACTCAAAATAAATCCATTTTGAGATATTATAAACCGAAAATTATTTTATAATAAATTAATATTTCAAGCTTCTGAAAGTACCCCTCACCACTCTTATAAAAGGGTACTTCACCTTATCTCAAATTCAGAACTTCCAAACCATTTGTCTTGGAAAAAATATACTCAAATATCCTCCCAACTACACTCAATTCATCCTAGATTCCTTAAATTGATCAGAAATCCATCTTAAGGATCCCTTTTGTTCAAATCAATTGGAAGAACCCGAAGAAGAGGTAATTATTTCATCACCTCTTTCAAAGTACTTTTCTTCTTCCACTTCCTCTTTCCTTTTTGTTTTCATAAAAAAATAAATACTCCAGAAACATATACATACATTTATGTTATTATAAATATGGTACATCCATATTAATTATCTTATCCATCCTATGAAAGACAAAGTCACCATACGTGTGTACGTATGGCTTACCATCTCCACGTCGTGGTGTAGTTTGTTATTCAACACGTCATTATTTTGATGGGTATAATAATGAGTATAATTTATGTAAATAATAAATATAACATGTTAATTATTCTTTATATATAATATACCATCAAACTACATATGATTTCACCATCAATATAATAATATTGTCGCTCGTGCATACATACAGCTTACAGTCTCCACGACGAGATGAGATGTCATTCCCAATTGTAACCATTAAAGAATAATTTTCATTTTTGGATTAAAAATAATATTTAGGAACTTAATATCATTTTTTATATGAATCAAATACATATTATTCATAACAAACATGACTTACGTAACAAAAAATATAAAGGAAAACAAATCTGTAAACTCTCGAAACAATGATACTACTGAAATATTATTAACAATGAAATATTAGAGGATCATATATGATATCATATTTATGTATGTGGATCTTGTATAATTTAATAACAATTATTTAACCATTATACTGGATGATAACTTACCCTTGACTAAGTAAAAGTACAAGTTAATGGGTTTCATCTCACTTTTTATTCCCGTGATATTCATGCTATATTTGCCACTATTTCCTTTTGTGTGGTGTATGTACTGCACGTGATTGTATTTTTTTTTTGTAATATAATTTAATTTATGTTTATTTATATTTTCATATTATGATACTTTTTTCCTGGGGTGTATGTTTCGTATGTTACCAAATTGGTACGGGAATTTCAAATTTCGATTTCCACTCATTGGGATTTACACACACTTTATTGATTATTTTACTCCAATATTATGTGTGGAATATCTATTTATTTATTAATGTAGTAATTTAAACTCCCCTTTGTGTGGATATGACTTTGATACACATAATCACTCCATTGATAAATTCTCAATTCATTTATATGAACTTGATAAGTGTAATCTTAACTAAATTTCCATTCATTGAGTTAAACATCCAAGTCATTGGTTTTGTTTCCCCAAGAACATATGTGAATGTCCTATACATTATTTACACTTAATATCCAATCATATTTACTGTATTTATATTTTTCACTCGTAATTATGTAATTTATTTATCCTTAATCTAAGGTTACCGTCTTTATAAGGTATTTCTTCTCAATTTACATTCCATTGAGACTTCTTGTTGTTATCTGAAAATTCACTTTTATATGGTTTATATACTGTCATTTTGCATATTACATCATGAATCCCTTTACTCTCATGATATTATAATTTTTTATTAAATTTTATTCCTAAATTATTTGTATTCAAGCGCCTCTCATTTGGTTAAGAACTCCTTAACTAAAATATTATTTTAAAGATTAATTCTTCTAAATCTTTCTCAATAATGTCCATGTTTTAAAAATGGTTTCAAGGATATATTTATAAGGATATGAATGTTTGAAATTAAAATTATTTTCAAAAGTTTCAAATTGGTATGTGACTCTTTGATTCAAAAATCTATTTTAAAGGACTTCTTTGATAAATAGTGCGAATTTTAAAAGTTTTCAAGAAAAAAGGGATATTTCTCTCAAATAGTTTTACTGATTATTTTCATCTATGTCAATATACTTCATTGATTTTTATTCCTAATTAAGGTTGATTAATTATAATAGAATCTTACATATTTTATTGAATAAGTTATGTTTGATTTTGGATGTGTTATTTTTATACCATTCCTGGTTTGTGGTTAAATTATTGACATTTCATACACAAGTTTTAATATGAATATTTAGATTATGTTTCACCCTTTTAATATGAGGAATGAATTGAACTTAGTAAGTGATGGAAGGGGCCCACTATAGCCCCTCGACGCATCGGTAGGTCTCATGAGACAAACTAGTGTCTTGGAATAATGCCTTGGAAGAATTTATATTTAGGGTCTTGGCACAAGGCCTTGACTTTGTGGTTAAGATGCCTAAAATTATGCATTCCATCATTATGAAATTAGATATTGATATTAAAAGTGATTATTTTACTAGTAGAATATCCTTGTGAATAAGTAAATGGAATTATTTTATTTATCTTTTCCATATTATGCTGAAGTTTAAGTTTAAAAGGCTTGTGATTTAGTCTTATACATTACCTTAAATGTTTATTCTTATTTATGATTGTTTACACTATATTTCTATCCTTACTGAGCATCTGAGATCATCCCTTTCTTATGTTCTATTTTTTCCAGGATGTGAAGAATTATATTTTGATTGACCTAGAGGAATAGGCTAAAGGATACGAGTGTGTTCAAAGGGGACACAATGTTGTTTTTTCATTTAATTATGTAATGTAAAACTTATGTGTATATATAGTACTTACAAGGATACTAAATTGATCGATCTTTTAGGAAATTATCTTTTATAATCATGCTAATGTTATGTAATAATGCAGTGAATCTGGGTAACTGGGGTCAGGGAATTACACATAAAGAGGTTTATTTTTAGAACTCCCCATGAGGATCTACATAAAAATATATGTAGGGTTGCTATCATGTTTACAATTTTAAGATATGTTGGGTTTGACTACCAAGTTATCCATACATTCATGAAAGGTATCCTTTACTAATGGGAGAATAAGTATTCATAAAGATATATCCTCTCTATGAAGTAATTTATCATACATTCTATAAGACTTGGGAATTTTTTACTCTAGTAGGATTCTCAACATTTGGTGACAACATCAGCATGGAAAGACCACATTATAGAAGAGTAGGCCTCAGTAGATTTGATTCAATAAGAGTTATCCTATATTCATTGAGAAACCAATATCATCAAGTAGGATATTGAGGAGAATCAAAAGGTGGTTGAGGAATAAAAAAATTTATGGATGGATGTTGTTGTGAAGGAACATTATGGACTAATTAATAGGTTGAGGTTTCAATTCTTGTTGAACTGCATTGAGAAGACAGTGACATGGAAGAAGCAATAACCTATCTTTGAGAGCATGTTGATCATGTCCTATAATGGTGCTACATTTAAAACAAATTTATGTACATGAAGGGAGATACCCTAGAATGTGGGTTCTCCTCTATCCCATTTTTGATTAATAAATGAATATAACTTTTCCAAATCAAATTCAATCTCTTGAACCATCCTTTTCAAAAATCTATAATAAATTACGGCACTAATATGGAGCGACATGATGATAAATGGGTCTTCTTGAACATTGTTTGGTAATAAAAAAAGTAATTCATGATTTCCAAATTCATGAGTAAAATCATGGAATATGGATAAATCCATTATCCTCTATACATGTTCCTTTGTATGAGTATAGTTTTTCCTAATATAGAGTCATCTATAACATCATCGTACATCGAGGTGTGTATCAAGAGATAAATGGTTTTTTGATTTTGTATCCTCCTAAGTTTTTTCACATATATAGATAAAGGTAGGCTATATATGGTGGTATCTTATCCATCATTGTAAACTATGGTCAGATCACATTGATATTAGATGCATTTTCCTCCTAGAAGTGTACTCTTAGATGGGTATAGCTTGGCTAAAAATAGTGTCATATGTATTATCATCATACACCAAGTTAATCCATTTGTATATAGAAGAAAATTCAATCCACAAAATAGATATCACAAAAGGTGTTTTGGAATGAGGATTCTAATGTTCAAGAAGGATATAGGACCTTGAAACTTCACCCTCATTCATGTTCAATGGGTGATATGAAAAAATATAATGGAGGAATAGAAGAGTGCTCTAATTTTTTCTTTAGTTAGGAGACCCAGTTGGTATAGATTGAATTTTTACAAGGATATATATTATACCCCATAAATTTTCATATATATATCTTTTTATCCCAAAATTTTTCCTAACCCTTCAATTAGGGAGGCCTAGCGGGTCGGGACATAGATTTTTCTTAGGCCTCCCTTTACGAGTTTTAAACCTAATAGTTTTTAATGATGTTTCATAGAAATTTTAAGGTTGTTAACACCATAACAATTTAGTATCTAGTTATGTTAATAAAAAATTGGCCAAATGATAACACAGACAATGTATTAAGGTAAATGTAATTACTAGACTTGAAAATAATCCCACTATGGGTATAAACCATCTTAGATATAGGGAAAATATTTTATGTTCATATTACTTGAACCATCATGTCAAGAGATTTAGGTTCATTAAAATAGGACCACTAGGGGATCAAGAGTATGATTTCAAATTATTTCATTAAATGTGAGAATGATGTATGAATTTTTAACACTAACGGTATTTAGATCCCCTTGAGCATCTGGGTTGTGTACTATGTAAATCATAACTAAAGTCATTTAAATTAGGAAATGAGGGAATGGGATAAGTATGTTAAGGATGATTTTTGACCATAGTTTAATAATAGGTACCACTATAATGTTTTGTGGTCATATATAAATTCTAGTCCCTTCTCTTAAGGATGAAAATATTCCTCTAGTATGAAAGCCATAATGGGGGAACTTATGAAAATCCATGTTAAGGGCATGCAAGAATTTCTAGGAAGAGGTGTCCCTAAAAGCTATGTGCACTCACTACCAATATCCATGAATTTTTTTTAGGGTTAAAACACTTAAGGATAGAAGTAGTGTTATAGAGAAAGGTGAACTCAATAAGGGTATAAAATACCCTTATGGTTACATCATCTCGTATTCGACACCTTCTTAGAGTAATGGGACCTGACAAGAAACTAACTGAGTTCATGTGTATATAAGAAAAATAATATGGTCTACTCTTACTCTTTCATGTATTAGTGGGTCCAGTGAGTGTAGGTTTACATTTACTATGACCATATGGTGGTCCCCACAAGCTTTATGTTTCTTAATTTATTTCTCTTTAAATTTTTCATAAGTTATGAAAATGGATGAATTAGCGAGTAGATACTTGAATTCAAATAAAGAAACTATTTATATGTTTTTAGACTGACATGTTTTTTGTATCTTTAATTTTTATTGTAGATTTCATACAATTTGGACCATTAAGGTATCAAATGTTAAGGTCATACGGCACTAAAAAATAATATCAAAAAAATTAGGTCATACATATTTAACTAATAATGAGGCAGTCATTCTAAATATTGGGGAATGGTTGACCTGACCTGAATGGAAGCCTGAAACCACTATGGTAGATAGCCTCGAGGGAGGTGAAATTTGTTTATGGTCATAATTATTGGACTAAATAATTATTAGGATTTATGGTCAAAAATATTTGACCGAAATGTGAGGTGGTTTATATAGAATGGTCAAGGTGAAACCTAATATGAATAAAAATCCCAACACTTCTATTGAACACCTTATAATGGATAGAATCAAATTTAAGGGTTTCCTACTAAAACTATCATATCAGGGGATATGATAGGAAAACTCATACAAGGATCAATAACTAAGCGTTTCCTATGACTGTTTATTGGGGAATGGTAAAATTATAAACCAAGACATAAGGTAATTGAATCAAGAAGTTGAAAAGGAGAAAATATATTTTGGATGATCATTGTCCACATTCAAATGATTGGTTTACTACAATGTTGTCAAAAGAATATGAGTATTAGAATACATTCTCCTTACAAACAAGACATGACTTCAGTCGGAAGGACATATGAAGGGCTTGTATGAAAATCCATATTGAGGGTGTCTTCATAAAGGAAAAAAGTGTGTCTTAGATCCAAATACACTCACTGTTGACATACATGAAAAGGAATGTGGTAATTAAAAATACTCAAATCATGAAGTGTAACTTATTGGAAAAGTAATATCCAAAAGATGATGGGAATGTCCAGGTCTAGGACTAACCATGATTAGTGTAACATACCCACCCAAACCATTAGATTGGGTCAGTTTGGAGGTGACATTAACCCTAGTTAACATCCCCAAGACATAAAAGGCTTACAATAAATTTCAAGGGATTAGCTATATATTGGGGAAGATTATCCCATTTAAAGTAAAACAACTAATAAAGATAAAATATAAATTAACTAACCAACTATATGATGCATGATTATAAACAATGATATTAAAATTTAAATCTAAATAACAAAAATATCATATTAATAGTGACAATTATAACACAAGACTCAAACAAACCAAAGGAGCACCTGAACATAGCAACACCAATGGGGAATCACTCCTATAAATCCATAAGGGAAACTAGAAGCTCCAAATTCATCCCAAGGAACTATCATCAAGATTATCTACTAGATAAGTACACGGACTTTAACTTTGTCATGAATAATAACATTTTCATACACAAAAATGTGTATATAAAGGTGGTGAGTAATCATACCAAGTAGGATTCCCCAAGATAATTCCCAACACACACTACTAGGACTTGAAACAATTTATCTCACAATTTATATAAAACTATGTGTAAGAATAAAAAAATATTTTACCACTATAAAATATTTTTAAAAATATTTTAAGAAAATATAATATAACCAAATCACTTGGTATTTTCATTATCTCCATTTTGAATAATCATTCCTTCTTTCTCTAACACACACATGCACATCGAATGACAATTCATTTACTTCCACGTGGTGATCCTTGCTTCACTATGTTTTCACAATGTGATAAATCCCATGTGACATTCTTATCAACACTGAGAACCATTTTTGTACAAATAAGGCCTCAAAAAATTCAATATGAACACACTCCACCATATACGCTAATTTTATATTCCATAATATTTTTTATCAAAATCAAAATTCATCTTAATTGTAAAAAAATAATTAAAATACCTATTTTATTCTCAAATAATTAAAAACAAGGATTTCATGTTTTTCAACAAAATTCCTTTGAGTCGTGAAACATTTAATAAATAAGCAGTGTGAATTCCTCTAATCCATTGAATTTAAAACAAACATATGTAGGATTTTTCACAATAAAATCAATTAAAGGATGTTTAAAACTCTAATCCTAAAAATTAAAGAATAAATGGAGTGATAGAGTATCCACATTCCTCTTAGGATCAATTTTATAACACAAATTTGAGAGAAAATAAATAATTGTAGCACTGACAACTGATCTCCCCAAAGCTCTCCAAGAAACCAGAGGGAAGTCTCCCAAAACTCACCCAAAAATTATAGATGTGAAACACCAAGAAAAGGAGGATGGAAAATGGTTATAAGAGGTGTATTATAATAAAAACTTTCTTTAAAACCATTTCATTAAGATCTAACTTGGATACAATAAGATTCATCTAAGATAGGCACGTGAATCATCTATTTCAAAAAGGGGTTTGACCATCGCCATGACCTAGTGGAGATAAAATGGTCATCATCCCTTTGAATAGGGGACAAGTTAGAGGCATGAAATAGCCAGTCAACATGCCGTATTTTGCAACCCCTAGTCATTTTAGGCTCACCATGACTTGTATAATGTCATAGTGAGGCTTCACTGGTCTTACTCTATATAAAGGTACCTAGGGTTCCCAGACCATGACTACGCCCAACATCAAGGCATTTTGGTCTACCTATGTTGCTAAGGAACACACCCAATACAAAACACCCCCCAAAATGGAATTTTTCTCCCATGTTGGATCCAAATATGTCTAAAACTCTTGAATTACAATATCCAACCCCTCCAAACCTATAGAAAACCAATCCTAGAGAAAAAAGAAGTTACCTCAAATAGGGGGGTTTGAAATTAAATTTTTTATATATGATGAAGGGGAATGGATATAGATAGTTATTTTTGAATAGGTCTAACATATGTGGTTTTGATGTCACCACATATCCTAAGGTAATAGGAATTGAGTTATACATAGTTCTTATAAAAAGATGTGTCATCCCAGTGTAGAGTTTTACATAGGAAAATCTAATGTGAATTGGAAAACCATACATTAGGAAGTGGTTGTATATTAGTAAATGTGAGGTAAGGATTAGGTTATAAGATTAAGTAATTTCTATATACCCTGAGGTATGGTAATGAATCGATAAGTAGGTTTGATAAAAAAATCCCCTTTGTAAACCAGTCTCTTATATAGAAGGTGCATATTATCTCTTCATAAGTCCCTGGATAAGGGGCACAAGTTAGTTGATCTCATAAAATACTATACATTACATAAGGGGAAAGGGCCCATGATGGTGGGTCTAAATAATTTAAGGTATTATAAGATGTACCATGATCCATGTAGTTTAACATAATGTGACTAGGAATTAGATATTCTATATTTTAATATTATATGATGAGGAACTTTATATAGGGGAGTTCCTTGATAATCTATCTCATATGTTGAAAATTATATAGATTGTTATTAGTTTTGATCCCATTATGAGAACCCATCAGGAATGTGGAGGTCCAAATCACTAGGATGGAGATAGGTTTGATGTTAATATAATTTAAGGTTGGCCTAGGATAGGATATCATGATGTCACTGTGTATCCTGACATAACAAGAATCAAGCCATGTGTAGTTCTTAAAAGGGGTTAATTTTTGTCATAGTCTTAATAAACCTTGATTTCTATGTTAGATAATATAACCCTAAATCTAAGATCCCAAATGAAACTAAACACTAATGTAGATCATGACCTTCTATGGGGTGAATTTTTTTCTCACAGGATACTCCAACATATATCTAACTCTCATATAAGTAAGGAATGTCTCACTAATAGATTATCCAAAATAGCTTATGATGTCATGTATGTTAAAGAGTATGTCAGGTAGTTCCACATCACGTAGTGAATTTTTTGAACATGACGTAAATTCCAAAAAAAAATACACTAGATGTAAAATCAAAGGATTTGAAACTAGGCTTGGACTAAAGGATTCATGCATCATTGTATATCTTAAAATAATAGGAATCAAGTCACATGTAGTTCTTATAAATTTCTTTTTATAGGGTTCATTGGATAAATCCAAACTCAAATGATGATCCCCATACTAGAATGAATAAATATTTTTTGGATTTTATAGTTTAGTCTAGGATAGGAGATTTAGGAATAACTAAGTATCTCAAGTCAATTAAATCAATCAACATATATTTTAAATTATATAAGGGAAATATTCTAGTAACATGTGACCATGGCTATACTGACTCTGAAGAAGGGGAGTTTTGAAATGGGTTAAGCTCTTACATATGGGGTTTTCCTTCTCATCATGGGTTTATGGGAAAATATCCTAATGTTGTAGACTCCCACATAGATCTGGTTCATTGATGGGGGCAAAATGATTTCAACATAAAACCAATACATGATAGGAAAAATTAAACCTGTATGGGGAATTCAGGTAGTAAGGGAATCGTTACACCATTATAGGGCAATATATAGAATCTAAAAACTGATAGGGCTCTTACGCAGATATAGATATAATGTAAATAAATTACTCTACATAGGATTGGAAACTATAATCATTTTAAGTATGTACATGATGGACCAAGTGTCTTATAATTTATGTTTGTATGATGAAGACCTATTATAATTAGTTTCGATTCATATAGATCGAAATTAGGCATCATCTAGTTTATGTTAATATAGTGACGAGCTATTCTAAGTGGTTTAGAGTTATATAGAGTAGACATACGCATCCTATTTTTTAAATATGTACAAATAAGACCTTTATATTGGGGGGTTTGTGTAAATATGGATCATGTGAAAAGATGAAATGGATTTTTCTTATTGTTGGACCCATGGAAGAAACAATGAGATGAATTAGAGGGACTAAACATCATGATGGGGGTTATTGGAGTTCATATTTTGTACTCGGATAAGTGATCTATGCATCACTGTATATACCAAGGAATAGTAATCAAGCTACATGTAGTTATGATATGTGTGAAGGTACTTTATCTTAGTACAGATTGATAAATGAAGGAAGAGAGTATGAACTAAAGACACCTACACGGATCTAGAACTTACGTAAAGAGAACGGGTCTCAAAAAAATTTTTACACTTACGTTCCCTAATAGGGGAGGGGTGAATTAGGGTGTCAACTATTTCATTTCAATAAAAAAGTATCTTGTCCCAATGTCTGTAATAACTCAACAAACATGCATGTTAGTAATGCTTATTCACACAACACAAAACTATATAACAAAAGGAATAATATTACATTACCTGGTTCTCCACTAAGGGATAATCCAAGGATCATATTCCAAAGATGTTTTGGTAATACCATAATCCACTAAGATTTTCTATGTTTTTTAGCTTATAATTTCTTGGTCATGGTCACTATATTCCAGGTTCAATCCCTTTACAATGTGTTCATTAATAGTTCACTACCACCCTCTTATTACCTCCATCAATTTCCCCTTGCTCACTATGTCAGGTGAATAATTCCTCATTTTAATGACATAAATGTATCTTCCACATTTTCAACAAATTACGATTTGATTTGCATCATGACAGCCTGAATTTGATGCTCTAATGAACTATATGGTCTCAAAAAATACCCACTTGTGATCTTCATGTGAAAATGACTAATTGAATATACCTTACATGATGTACCCATTTTACAACATACTCTAACTCACAAAAAATGTACTTCCATCACAAACTATTAACAAAACTTCACAGAGCTCACTTGTGAGAAGCATTCCTATTACACAAGATAACCTTGTGAACTCCTCCATTATAGACCTCATAGGTGTAAATATTTTCTTCCAATGTGCTGTGTGAACAAAAATTATAGAACAATCCCTTTGAACATCCACCAAAAATGATAGCTTGCAAATGGACTTCAAAAACACCTCTTTGTACACTGTCTTTGTGAACCAATACCTATATACTCATTACACATATCTAAATTTGAGTATGATTATAGCCTTTAATGATCTTATAATTACTCTCCATACCATTTCTAACATTTTTTCATAAATCCATAATTAATGGATTAGTAAGGTATTTATAGGAAAATCCCTTCATTAAACATGTTATGTATAGACATTATTATTCAACCCTTTTCAAAATACACTTTACATACTCCCTTCATGATGTACCAATTGTGAACCTCTGTTGCATACTATTATTCATGGACCACCTAGGAAAACCACATTCTTTATTCATGGTAAATAAAAAATCTCTACCATTGAACCTCTTATTATGGGTGGCCAAAAATCTCTACCTATAGACCATTTACTCAACTAGCCTTCCACTTGAATACCTCATGGTCACATTCTTTCAACATGAATTGTGGACCTACCACACAAACCACATACTAACTTTGTAATAACCCCAACCATAAACTCCTAATGTGTGTCATGGTTGACGACCACCAAATGAACATTATAAAATCTATAAAGGAATAAATACCTAAAATATTGGTATTATTTACTCCACAAAACAATGGAAGAGACGGTGGATAAGATCATGCAGATCACATAACCTTCCAAAATACATATGATCATATAACCTTCAAAAGATCATGTGAATGGGACATGAACAACATGTGACCTATAAGAGATCACAAAGAGCCCCTTTGACAAGCACTTTTTTTCATACAAAGGAATTGAAGAAATTTTATGATCATATGGTGGCTTCCATATGAGTTCCTCCAAGTCGTGCGACTTGTCAGCTGGAAGGCACCTAACAACCATCCAAAAATAATTGTAAAATCAAGGATAAAAAATATGAAAATGGGGGAATCAATTCTTAGTCATTGATATTCTTAAGATAAATCCTTATGGTTTTTAAGACACCATGGAAACCCTAGAAACTTTTCCACCTTGTTGCGTAAGATCACGCTAGCATGTCACCTTCATCATGCAAAGAGTTTCAAACATGTCTATACAATTATGCATAGCCCCTTTGACTCCATTGAAAAGGGGAAGGGATGTCCATGAAAACTCTCACACATCACCAAAAGACCCTTTATTGGTCATGAAATACATCATATGCAAGGAGAGTTTTTTTTTCTACAACACTCCCGCAGACTCACGAGATCCCAAACACATGAAAATTTAAGATGGAAATAAAAGGGGGAAATGTGGAAGATTCTTATAGAGTGAAGATATGATGACAATCACATGAAATATTTTATACACCATGGAAAATCACTATTGATCCCATAGAGGTCCCTCTAAACATATCAGTATGATCCCATGGAAGCCATCTATATATGAATCCTAATCTCATGAATGCCCCTGGAATGTCACCTTTGTATCATGGAAGACCCCAGAAAAGCCACCTTAAATCATGTGAAATAATTTCCATAGGCATTTTGATATTGTGAAGGAACTTAGACATATTAGCTTGACCTTGTGGAATACCCATGAAATGTCCACATGTTTAGGTGAAATCTCGTTGATCGACTTGGGTCCAATAAAAGTAGAAAAAGTGGAACTTTCCTATATTAAATGATCATTATGTGACACCCATTGAATGATCCGTGGTAGGATCATGAAAAGCGCATAACACCAAATCCATCCAGCAAATCCATCAAGTATATGTGAGATATGCTCTGAACAGTTTGGTGCATAACCAAGGTAGAGATTCCTATACCCCCCCCTCACAAAAAAAAGAAAGGACTATACAACCACAATCAATTGCACTTGGGAGTGAAAGAGAAAAATTCTCAGAGAGAATAATCATTGGATTAAAATTTCCATCTACTAGGTAAAATCTGGGACATAACCTAAGGGATCACAAGGCATGCATAGGCACATCATGTGATCACTTGAGATCACATGAAGTACTTTTGGTGTGTCCACCAGATTATGTGAAGAATATCCTGTATGTCATCCTAGTCATAAAAACCTAAAATAAGTTAACACTGCATAAACATGAGGCGCATATGAAATAAAAGTCTAGAATAAAGACTAAAATATGGGAATAATATGTGAAAAACATATATGTTGATCCCCTTGCACTCTGTATGGGTTTCCCTAATTATTCTATAGTACATGTACTTGTCTTTCAAGTCATGTGGCACTCCCTTGAAACACTATTTTGATCATGTGAATCCCCATGTAAATGTATGTAAAGTCACACAACACCCTCCAAGAATGCCACCAGTGTCTAGAAACGACCTCTGTTCTTGCCAACCAAAATCTTTTTATGTCTTCCAGACATGTATCCCAAGTTATGCGGTGATACCAAGACAAGTCATCTAGGTCTCACGGCTACACCAAGACATTTAAACCTTGATCATGAGATGTCCTCTCGAAAAGTCATCTAGGTCATGTGAAACCCTTCAAACATGAAATATTGGGTTAGGTGACATCATCTAGACAAGTCATCTAGGTCATGTATCACCCTCTAGATATGTCAACCTAGTTCTCGTGATGTCCTCCAAACAAGTTATCCAGATCATGAATCACCATCTAGATATGTCAACCTGGGTCTCGCGATGTCCTCCAAACAAGTTGTCCAGATCCTAAATCACCCTATAGACCTTTCAACCATGATCCTGTGATGGTCTCCAGATATTCCATTCTGATTATGAGAATTCCTTAAGATAGGCCAAATGGATCATGAGATTTTACTTGGACGTGTCCACTACGAGACAAGGACATGTCAGGACAACCACACACATGTCAGACTGATAATTAGAACATGTCATGAAAAAAAATCCGTCTATCTAAAGTAGATATCTTAGGACATGATAACCTTTTGCAGTGGAAATTGTAGTTTATCCTCATTGTGTAGTCCTCGATCAGTGCAATAATATGAATTTTCCTATATTAGGGCATCCTTAGTGTGTAATCCTAGATCAGTGTCATGATATGAATGTCCCTATATTAGGTAAGCCTCAGTGTTTAAACCCTAATCAATTATATGAATTCACATATATTACGGAATCCACAGTGTCTAATACATGATCAGTGGCATGATATGAATGACCCTATATAAAGGTAGTCTTAGTGTGTAATACATGATCAATTGTCAGATATGAATCACCCTATATTATGGTACCCTCAGTGTGTAATCCTTGATCAGTGGAATGATATGAATGCCCCTTTATTAGGGAAACCTCACAGTGGAAGCCTCGGTTAGTGGAATGATATGTCCCCTATATTATGGTAGCCTCAGTGATTAATCCCCAATTAGTGGAATTATATGAATGCCCTTATATTAGGGTATCCTCAATTTTTCATCCTTGATCTAGTTGAACTATGAGAACTCTAATTACTACCATTACTAGGATACCTATGATGCCTTCCTATGTCCTAAGATCAAATAGGCATCCTCCTTAATGTGAGATTCTCCAGGTCTTTGATATTCCAACTATCAAGACACAATCTCTCCCCTGGGTTGATCAATCCAGCACATCCACTCGTGGATTGAGAAAATAACTAAAATACGATGAATCTAACTCCTACCATAACCAGGATATATAGGATTCATTATTAAGGCCCATGATCAATATTAAACATCCAAAGGGATGTCTGAAAACATAAGTCTCATATCCATATGTAGTGATACTGATTACTTTCAATGCCTTGTTTCTCATACTGATCATAGATCATCTGAGATTTGGGATTCATAGCAATTATATCATTCACATCATGAACCTCCCTTATCTAGGATAACATCAGTGTTTATGCCCCGATCAGGGGAATGATATAACTACTTCCACATAAGGGCATCCACCTTAGGGAAACCAAGGGAATAAATAAACTACAATGAATCTGATTCATTCTATAATTAGGATACATATGAATCCTCTTTTAGGCTTGATCTCAACACTTAGTTCCTATATGACCCCATATATTTCCTTTCTGCATGATGTTAAACTGCATGAGTTTAATAAAATATGTGGGTTTCAATTCTTGTAATAAATAGGATATGTTTGACGCCTTAAAAAGGTTCAATCCCATACTTGGAAAATTAATCACCTCCATGGATGAAAATAAACTATGAATTACATTTTCATAAGGACTAAAAATATAAGTAATTACCTATTAATGGTAAATTAATGAAGAACCTCATATATATATATAAAGACTCATTTATAGGCCCTCTTTTACACATGGAAGGATTTGGTACTTGATCATTTTGTTAGGGTAACCAATCTTGTATTGAGATTAGGAATAGATTCTCGAACATATTTTAAATCTATAAGGGAGTCCTAAAGTTAGAAAAAATTCACTTACACCCCCCAATGGTGTGATGAACCTAACCTACCATCATATTGACCTATATGTGTTACTAAGTATCATTGGATCAAAAACCCCAATTGACTGCATGTCATTGGAATATAGGGTTGTACCCAGTTATGGATATGGGAACCATTGGGAGTTTCTATGGAAGTTAAACATGAATGGATAACATGATTTCAATGATTGTATAGATAGAACCCCCCCCCCTCACCATCAAATCATCAAACCATTTTTTCCAACCATGTGTGTGATCTTTTTTAGGTAAAACAAAAAATAGTAAACCTGATGTGAAATAATTTATCTATGACCTCCTCCCCACGATAGAAATGATAGACCAACCAGTTGTTGTTGAACTATTTTGTTCTAACCACAAGGGGGATCAGATAACCACATATCATTTTCCATATGAAACAAAAATGGTGAACTAGATGTGAATCTCTCAAATAGAAAAATGATTTGTTTACCATGCATAGGGCCATTTTTTCATATCCTATGAAAGAAAAAATGATAAACTTGACATGAATCCTTAAAATGAAAAAAATTATTATCTAATCCTTTGTATCTATGGTTCTCATTAAATAATTCCATCCTCACTTTGATAAGTCCACACGAGTATACTGGTTAGACCAGGAATAAAAATGGACAATTCTGTCACCTATGAATATCTAATTTAGCACATATCATGCCTATGATGATGTACTAATCAGTGACCTCATTCTTTATTTTATTCATTAATGTAGATAATACTCTCACAAAAAACAACTGACCTCTGGTAATGTCTTCATCCAGTGACCATTCAATAAAATTATCTATGAATGAAACCCTCACGGGTCTCAGAATGACATCACCCACCCAACACTTTCAGTGTTAGGTGGCGAATGAAATGATATGGGATTACGATAAACAAGGTATAATATTTAACCTTGAGGATTACAATTAGGGTATCTAAATGATAAAAGTAATGAGTCTACATAATCCAAATAATTCTTCAGTAAATCCAATGGTTCTCATTTCCACAACCAATCACTTTGGAAGTTTATCTCTAGAGTGTGAAAATCACCACCTTTAGTATCTGATAATGGTGGATGAAGGAGTCAAAAATGGATCAATTTCTATTTAGGGGCCTCTAAGGATAGATCCTACAATCCATTATCTATAGTTTCATCTAGATGGTTCCCTTAAATCACATGATAAGGGTACAACCAAAATATTTCTACCTCTGACACCCATGCATGGGAAACACGTAAGACACATATAGAGTATAAAGCTATGGAAAACCATGAGGGGGATCATCTCCCTTATCATGTTGAAAAAGACTGTTGAAATATTCTAGTGGTATGTAGTGAGAAGACTCATATCCCTACTCACTCAAAACAAGTCTGTAGACATATTCATACAACAAGCATGGGGGGTGCATATCTTTACCCCAGTGCATGAATTCCATCAAAATATTCTCGTGGAATAAGTAGGATAGAAGTGGGATCATATCCCTAATTCAAATGAATATATCATCCAATATATAGTGGAGACTAAAATTTTTCATTATTATATTCCTAATAAAACTTTGGTAAAGTTCCATTAAATTCTAGAAATAGTTGAGGAACTCCGCCGAAATATTCTAACACTCATACAAATACAGGTATAGGTGCATATTCCTATCCTTATAGACAGAGTAGCAAGAATCTCTAATAAGTATGAACAATTGGTTTCTTTGAAGCAAGAAAAAATTCTTGTTTGTGTCTTGGGGGACTATCAAACTATTCCGGTAAAGGACGAGGCACAAGATTGGGATCATATTCCCATTCCAAATGGGTATCTCCAAGTGAGAGTGGCACATGCCTTGAGACAAAGGTACATTCCCATCGAAGAAGACCGATGACATATTCCAAAGGCTAAGGATCAGCCTCATATCCTAGTCCTGGTCAGGGATCACAAAGTGAGAGAGGCACATGGATCAGGAAACACTCATATTAATGTAGAAAATAGACCGGTAGCATACTCCAAAGGCCCAGTGTTGGGCTCATATCCCCATTCTGACAAAGGCCCACTAAGTGAGATTAGCACACACCTTAGGATAGGATCATATTACTATTTGTGAAGCCACGTGTCATATTATAGCACCTCATGGTATTCATGATCCTATCCTTTGTAACACCCCACTATTTCATAGTAAGTTATTTTCTTTAATTCAATAGCTAGTGCTACACGCAACACCGAGTTCGAGCACACAACGACTTACCAAACTAGTCGTTCAAACGCAGATATGAATATTATTAACTGAATTTTGAATTTTATATACTCCATATAATATTAGAATTTATATTATATGTTTACTAGATATAATATAAGAACAAATTCCTTTTTTCAGATAAAATAAGTATTTTTTAAAAAAATGCAATTTTACCAACTTTTAATGGAAAACCCTTTTTAAAACCAATATTTGACACTTTTATATATAAAATTTAATGAAATTAAATTCTTCTTTAGAATCAGGACAAAAAAATTATTTTGGATAAATTTTTGGTACTTTTCTAATAACTTTTATAATTTGATGAATACTGAAAAATACTAAATTTTAGTTGAAAACAACTTTTTTAATACAAATAATTTATAGTTTTAAATTATTTATTTGAATGGTTTGGAAGTATAATTAGATTATATTTTTATCATTTAATACAATGTAGGTATTTATAAGTAATTTCACATTAAAATTTGATGTAAAAACATGTCAATATTTTGATAATTTTTACATTTTAAAAACTCTCTTTTGGGTTTTGAAAACGAGAATTATTTTTAAATTAATTAATTAAACTTATATGTTTTAAATTTGGTAAAATAGAATTCATTTTTAAATTCAGAATATCAAAATTATCTTAGGGTAAAGTTTTGGTATTTTTCTGAAAACCCTCCATTTTTTATGAATACTGAAAAACATTGTGTTATAGTTTAGAACCAACTTTTTATTTAAATAATTATGTATTTTATTTAATTTTTTTTAAGTAAAAATAGATATATAATACCTATATAAGTTAAATATAATTCATTGGAGTCATTTTATAATAAAATTAGATGTATAACATTTTATTGAAATTTTTACTGTCTTTTACTCACCTCCTAGGAGCATTTGCAAATTTACATAAAACTTAATTTTAACGCTTCTATGAGTTGAATTTAAAAAATCCAAGAGACACTATGGATATCAGTAAGTAAAATTTGGTTCAATAAGATGAAAATAATTTTTGGTAAATAGTAACTTTTTACTTTTATTTACCACGGTTAAAAGTAAATAGGGTAATTAAGGGAAAAAATGATATTATTATTACCCTAAAACATGTCCTAATTCTATTGGATAGGTTTAATTAGACTAAAAAAACCTTAGGAATAAACTATGATACTTTAGGTCCACTTGGATTAGATTAGGACATTTATTATTATTTAATTCAAAGAAGAGTTAAAAGTGTTAAATTCAAAGTTTAATAACTAAACCATTTTTAATATAAGGTTACACATAAGATAAATTCGACTATAAATATTCATTAGAAAGATAAAAATATTTCCTACATAATTTTATTTTATTTATAATTTTTATACATTAAATAATTAAATTTATTTATGACACAATGATGATGCATTAATTACCTAATTAATGAAATATTAAAATAATTGATATTATAAATATAAAAATAAATGTAATTTGAGACTTTTTATGAATTCAACTAATTTTATAGGTTAATATGACATGTTAGGGTTTGTTATATGAATTTTGTTTTCGAATTAATACTTCCTTAATGAATTTAGAAAAAACAAAATACCAAATAGTGTCAAAATTGACATAAAAGAGTTTTTAAAACAAATATTATATTATTAATTGATATTCTATTCCTAAAAATATAAGGTTCAGCTAAAAGACTTATATAATTATATTTGTATCATTAATTAACCACTTGTGGTTCTATTGGAAATTTATAGTAATTTTATTAACCATATAATATAAAAATACAAAGAGACATGGTAAATGTCAAACTATTTAACTTAGAGTTAAATCTAAAAGATAATAATAATATAGTGACCCAAACATGTCTAAAACCTATTGTTTGAGTGTTTGTCTACCCATCCCCACCTTAGACTTTAAATAATTCATTTTTGAGCCATTATAAACCGAAAATTATTTTAATATAAAATAATATTTCTAGATTTTTCTAAGGTGCCCCTCACCACTCTTATAAAAGGGAACTCCCCCTTCTCTCTAATTCACACCTTCAAAGCCATTAGTCTCATCCAAACCCTACCCAAATATCCTCCCAACTCTCCTCCATTCATCCTATAGTCCTTAATCTAGTCATAAAGACAACCTAAGGAGCCCTTTTGATCAAATCAAAAGGAAGAACATGAAGAAGAGGTAAATATTTAATCACCTATTTCAAGTTCATTTCTTCTTCCACTTCCTCTTTCTTTGTTGTTTCAATTATAAAATAGTAATTCCAGTATCTTCTATATACTTTGAGGTTATTATAAATATGGTACAACCATATTCATTATTCTATCCATCCTTTTAATGACATGTCACCATACGTGCGTACGTACAGCTTATCGTCTCCATGTCAGGGTGTAGTTGTTATTAAAAACATTATTATTTGGATGGGTATAATAATGATTTATAATTGGTTTAAATAATAAATATAACATGATAATGATTCTTTATATATAATATACCATACAATTATAAATGATTTTAATATCAAAAGAATGATATTGTCGCTCGTGCGTACGTACGGATTACCGTCTCCATGAACGTGATGAGATTAATTCCCCATCGTATCCATTCAAGAATAATTTTCATTTTATGATTAAAAATAATGTTTATAGACTTAATATAATTATTAATATTAATAATATAAATCCCACCCATAACAAACATGGCTTACGTAACCAAGCATATAAAGGATAACGAATCAGTTAACACCCGAAACAACGATAATACTAAAATATCAATATTATAAGATCATATACGATATAGTAATAATATATATGGTTATTATATAATTTAATAACAATGATTTCACCATTATACAGAAGATTAATGTACCCTCAAACAAGGAAAAGTACAAGGTAAGGGGTTTCTTATCTCACTTTTAATTCCGTGAGATTTCCATTGTTCGCCACTTATTTATAGCATGTGGTGTATTGTGTACTGACATTTGATATATATTATCATGATTCCCTTTATATTCATGGAATTATGTTATTAATTTGGTGGTTATTAACTTATGTTCATATGAATTGATTTATTACAACGAAGTAAGGGGTTTTATCTCACTTTTTATTTTCGTGAGATTCATGTTATATTGGCACTATATCCTTTTGTGTGGCATATGTACTTCCCATGATTGCATTTTTGGTGTAATATACTTTAATTTATGGGTATTTACATATTTATTGTATCATCCTTATTTCATGGGATGTATGTTTTGTATGTTACCAAATTGGTAAGGGAATTGTGAATTTCAATTTTCACTCATTCGTCTTTACGCATACTTCATTGATTATTTTACTCAAATATTATGTGTGGAATCACTATTTTTTATTTATGTAGTAATTTCCACTCCCATTTGTGTGGATATACTTTTGATACACATAATCACTCCATTGATAATTTCGCACGTCATTGATATAAACTTGATCTTAACTCAATTTCCATTCATTGGGTTAAACATCCAAGTCATTGGTGTTGTTTTTACAAGAATATGTGTGAATGTCCCCTGATTGATTTACACTGAATATCCAATAATTTTGAGTGTATTTATATTATTCACACATTATTATGTCATTGTTTTATCCTTTACCTAAGGATGTTTTCTTTATAAGGTATTTCATCTCAATTTACATTCCTTTGATAATTCTTTGTTGTTATGCACCAATTCACTTTTATATGGTGTATATACTGTCCTTTGACATAGTATATAATGAAAACATTTATTCTCTTGGTATTATAAAGTTTTTATTACATTAATTATTTGTATTCAAGCATCTCTCATTTGGATAGTAACTATAACTAAAATACCATTTTAAATGTTTTAATATTTTATTCTTCTAAATGTTTCTCATGAATGTCCATATTTTAAAATTGGTATTAAGGTTCTGTTTATATGGACATTAATGTTTTAAAATTAAAATTCCTTTTAAAATTTTCAAAGTGGTATGAGACACTTTGATTCAAAAATCCATTTTTAAATAGCTTCTTGACAAATAGAGTGACTTTTAAATTTTTTTAAGAAAAAGGGGGATATTTCTATCAAATATTTTTGATGATTGTTTTCATCTATGTAAATATACTTCATTATTCTCGATTGAGGTTAATCGATTACAATACAATCTTCCATATTGTATTGAATTAGTTATGTTTGACTGTGGATATTCTATTTTTATACCATTCATGGTTTGTGGATAAAGTATTGAAATTTCGTATGCTATTTTTAATACGAATGTTTATGTTATGTTTCAAACTTTTCATATGAGGAGTGAATTAGACTTAGTAAGTGATAGGTGGAGCCCGCTATAGATCTTCGATGCATCGGTAGGTCTCATGAGACAAACTAGTGTCCAAGCATAAGGCTTTGACAAAATATTGTTTGTAGTCTTGGCACAAGTCCTTGACTATGTGGTTATGAAGTCTGGCATTATGCATTCCATCATTATGAAAGTGGTTATAGATATTGCATGTGATTATTCGACTAGTAGAATATCTATGTGAATAATTAAATGAAATTATTTTATTTTATCATTTCCATATTATGCTGAAGTTCAAATTTAAAAGGCTTTTGTTTTAGTCTTATACATTATCTTAAATTTTTATGATTATTTATGAAAGTTTATACTTTATTGTTATCCTTACTGAGCATATGAGCTCACCCCTTTCTATGTTTTATTTTTCCCAGGATGCGAAGAAGTATATTATGACTAACCTGCAGAGATAGTCTATGGGATCTCAGTGTTTTCTATGGAAACAATGTTGTTGTAGTTTTCCATTTTATGATGTAATGTAAACCTTATGAATGTATCCAATACTTCCAAGGATACTAAACAAATCGGTCTTTTGAGAATTTATCTTTTGTGATCATTCCAATGATACGTAATAATGCACTGACTCTAGGTTTCTGGGTTCGGGGCGTTATAGTTGGTATCAGAGGAAGTTTAGTACAAACCTTGGAATCTAGATTTAGATAAACTTTTATTAGAGCACATTACCCTAAGATTGACTTTGAGGATTAGTATAGAAGAACTTCCTAGAATTTTGATATTGTAGAGATTATGTGGGTTTTATAAATAATACATTCTTGTCTGGATACGATCAGGTAGAGGTGGCTCTGGTACAGATGTACCTAAAAGTGAAAACTCTGACAAGGAGTTTTGGGCTTAACCCAGGGTATCTTGGTACATGACAATGGGACTTGATGTACTCTTGGTTACAACACTCCTGGGGGATATGCTTAGGATAACTCACATTTTATATACAAAACAATTTGAAATATTTTAATATTATATGAGAATAAATAACTGTCGTTAATCCTAAGGTGTTTTAGACTGAAAATATGGTGTTATGATATTCTCTAAATGATTTTATGACTCACACTATGCTTTCTTGTGTTAGTCAATGGATGGATTCCAAGGAAGTCATAGTAACATTGAACATGATGTACAAGGAAGAAACGGTGGAGGAAATGAGAAACAGAATGAAATGTTGATGGGTGTAAAAGATATCGTGTTCATGCCGAAGCCGTTTTCCAAAAATATGATCAACAACATATATATTAACCAACTCCCGAACTCAACAAAGAATAGAAAGGCGGTGAATGATAAGAGCTCCAGCAGTGGAGACCATGGAGAAAAGAAAGCTCAATTTCCATTGTGCAGGAAATGTTGAAGGAGATTCCTAGGGAAGTGTCTTAATGGAACAAAGAAATGCTTTATGTGTGGGAAATAAGGACAAAAAGTAAATAATTACTGAGGAAAAATGAAGAGTACTATGGAAGAAAATAAAAATGATCTCAAGAATCCATTTACAGTCATTTTCCGTAAATGTAGGGGACCTGGGCATTACCTGAGTGAATGCCCTATTCTATAGGATAACCCCTTGGTCAAGGAAAAACCTATATGTTGAAATAAATGGATGGTCAAATGTTTAAAAGTATTAGTGCTCTTTGTTGATGGGATTACTTTAGAAGACTTTTCTCTTATGTGTAACCATGGAGTTTATTATGTGAAAATAATATTTTATGAAGAATTGTGTTTTCTATTGTTGATATAGTTCTAAATAACCATTTGGGTTTATATGATCCTTGAATTTAGACAATTACATGTTATTAAATTTTTGGATGAAAATGTGAGGTATGAGATAACATTTGTGGTGAAATTATGTTATAGTTATTTTGAGGAATTTATCTCATTTTTGGAAAGTTATAAAATATGGTTTTTTTTTGAAAAAGGACAACACACAGACCGTGTGACAAACCGTCACATCAAACAAAACTGCAGGAATAGAACCCACAGCCATAGTGCGATTGGGATTTAGCGTCTACCACTAGACTACGTGAAGTCTCTGGTAAGTGTGATTAATTCCTTTTAGTTAAATGATTTTATTGATCAATAATAAGTTGATTTGGGATATTGTGTCTTATCAAATGGATATCCTTAGTATAGGAAACTTATTTGGGGATTAAGGGATAGATGTTATTTTGGAAGAAATTTGCTCTGTTGGGAATACTATATGCCTTAGGAAAATAAAATACTATGGGATTTCATTTGATGAGTAATGGTGGATTTTTATCTATGTTTTTATTGTGTATTTATAGATATTTGGGTTATTAATAGAAATTATTAACCTATCATAGAGAATATGTGATTAGGTTAATTACTTTTAAGTATGTGACTTTAAGAGTAGTCGATGTTATTTGGAAATACAATTTAGCATGGAAGATTGCGTAATCAAATTCTTCTATGTTTTGGGTTTCAATATTAGTTTGGATTATATTGATGGATTTTAAAGACAATTGTTTATTTAATGGTATTTATTGAACTTCGGGAATTGTTGGTTTAATTTTAGAAATTAAGATAAGTATTTCCTTCCCTAAAGGATTATAATTTTTGGGGATCATCTGATCTTGTACTAACCATTTTGGTTTTGGTTAATCTCTAATGACAAGGTAAATATATATAGTTTATCGTTTGTGGATTATGTGATTCTCTAGAAGTTGATTCTAGAGCTTCATGTGTGACCAAGTCCTCTTGAATACTCATCGTTTGAAAAAATATATGAGTTAGTGGTAGAAATTTATTAAAGGATGAAACTCTACTTAAAAAGTAAGTATATCTCTTTATGTTCTTAGTCAATATCATAAATAAATTCCTCAACTTTATGAATTGGAACTTAAAAAAAACATTATCCATTTACTTTTTCTACTAGGAAACTAATGAACGTTTATCTCATCACAAGTTTTTGGTTTTCTTGTGGTTAACTTTCTCCTAATCATGTTTTCAATCACTCTCCACTAGAACTTGACACTTATTTTATCTTCCATATCCATGTTTTCCTACATGGAATCCTAGTGTGGGTTATCTCGGGTGACCTTTGTACTTCTCTTTCTTTCATTTAAAGAGATAGTTATATTGACTCTTTTTCTGATGTGGGACTTTCAATGAAGTTCCCAAGACCAATTTTAAAATTGCGAGGATGCAATTTCCAAATGGGGGGAATAATGTTACACCCCAATATTTTAAAGTTATTTTCTTTAATTTAATAGCTTGGGATACACGTAACACCAAGTTCGAGCGCACCACGACTTACCAAACTAGCCGTTCAAAAGCAGTTATGAATAGTATTAACAGAATTTTGAATTTTATATACTCCATATAATTTTAGAATCCATATTATGTGTTTATTAGATATAATATAATAACAAATTTATTTTTTTTAGATAAAAGAATTGTTTTTCAAAAAAATGCAATTTTACAACATTTTAATGGAAACCCGTTTTTAAAAAAACTATTTCACACTTTTATATATACAATTTAATTAAATTAAATTTTTCTTAAGAATCGGGACATAAATATTTATTTTGGATCATTTTTTGGTACTTTTCTAATAACTTTTATATTTTGATGAATACTGAAAAATAATTAATTTTATTTGAAAACAACTTTTTAAATTGAAATAATTTATAGTGTTAAATTATGTATTTGAATGGTTTGGAAGTATAATTAGATTATATTTTTATCATTTAATAAAATTTAGGCTATTATAAGGAATTTCACACTAAAATTTGACATAAACACATGTCAATCTTTTGATAGTTTTTACTTTTTAAAACCCCACTTTCCGGTTTTGACAACGGGAATTAATTTTAAATTAATTAATGAAACTTATATGTTTTAAATTTGGTAAAATGGAATTCATTTTTAAATTCAGATTTCAAAATTATCTTAGGGTAAATTTTTTGTATTTTTCTGAAAACATTCAATTTTTGATGAATAGTGAAAACATTGTGTTATAGTTTAAAACCGACTTTTTATTTAAATAATTATTTATTTTATTTAATTTTATTTTAAGTGAAAATAGATATATAATACCTATATAAGTTTAATATAATTCATTGGAGTCATTTTATAATAAAATTAGATGTATAAAAGTTTATTTAACTTTTTGTCGTCTTTTACCCACCTCCTAAGAGCATTTACAAATTTACATAAAACTTAATTTTACCGCTTCTGTGAGTTGAATTTAAAAAATCTGAGAGACGCGGATGATATCAGTAAATAAAATGTGGTTTAATAAGATGAAAATAATTTTTAGTGAATAGTAACGTTTTACTTTTATTTACCACGGTTAAAAGTAAATAGGGTAATTAAGGGTAAAAATGATATTATTATTACCCTAACACATTTCATAATTCTATTGGACAAGTGTAATTCGACAAAAAAAACCTTAGGAATAAGATATGATCCTTTAGGTCCACTTGGATTAGATAAGGACATTTATTATTATTTAATTCAAAGAAGAGTTAAAAGTGTTAAATTCAAAGTTTAATAACTAAACCATTTTTAATATAGGGTTACACATAAAATAAATTAAGATATAAATATTCATTAGAAAGATATAAATATTTAATACATAATGGTATTTTATTTATAATTTTTAGACATTAAAAAATTAAATTTATTTATTACACAATGATGATGCAATAATTACCTAATTAATGAAATATTAAAATTATAGATATTATAAATATCCAAATAAATGTAATTTGAGACTTTTAAGGAATTACACTAATTTTATAGTTTTATATGACATGTTAGGGTTTTTTATATGAATTTTATTTGAATTAATAATTCTTTTATGAATTTAGAAAAAACAAAATACCAAATAGTGTCAAAATTGACATAAAAGAGTTTTTAAAACAAATATTATATTATTAAATGATATTCTATTCATAAAAATCTAAATATCTTCCAAAAGACTTATATAATGATAGGTGTATCATTAATGAACCACTTGGGGTTCTCTTGGATGTTTTTAGTAAGTTTATTAACCATATAATATAAAAATACAAAGAGACATGGTAAATTTCAAACTATTTAACTAAGAGTTAAATATAAAAGATAAAGTTAATATAGTGACCCAAACTTGTCTAAACCCTATTGTTTGAGTGTTTTTCGACCCATACCCACCTTATCCTTTAAATAATTCATTTTTGATCCATTAGCAACCGACAATGATTTTATTATAAAATAATATTTCTAGCTTTTCCTATGATTCCCCACACCCCTCCTATAAAAGGGCACTCCCCCTTCTCTCTAATTCACACATTCAAAGCCATTAGGCTCGGCCAACCCCTGAACAAATATCCTCCCAACTCTCCTCCCTTATTCCCATAGGCCTTGATTTAGTCATAAAGCCAACCTATGGAGCCCTTTTGATCAAATCAAAAGGAAGAACCCAAAGAAGAGGTAAATATTTCATCACCTCTTTCAACATCCTTTCTTCTTCCACTTACTCTTTCTTTGTTGTTTCAATTATAAAATAATAACTCCAGTATCTTCTATATACTGTGATTTTATTATAAATATGGTATAACCATATTCATTATTATATCCATCCTTTGAATGAAATGTCACTATACGTGTGTGTGTATGGCTTACCGTCTCCACGTCGTGGTGTAATTTTTATTCAATACATTATGATTTGGATGGGTATAATAATGATGTATAATGGGTATAAATAATAAATATAACATGATAATTATTCTGTATATATGATATACCATCCAATTATATATGATTTTAATATAAAAAAATGATATTGTCGCTTGTGCATACGTATGGATTACCGTCTCCACGAACGCGATGAGATTCAGTCCCCATAGTATCCATTCAAGAATAGTTTTCATTTGATGATTAAAAATAATGTTTAAATACTTAATATCATTCGTAATATTAATAAGACACATCCCATCCATAACAAACATGGCTTACGTAACCAATCCTATAAAGAAGAATGAATTAGTTAACACCCGAAACGATGCTAATACTAAAATATAAATATTAGAAGGTTATATATGATATAATATTAATGTGTATGGTTATTTTATAATTTAATAACAATTATTTCACCACTATACAGGAGATTAACATACCCTCGACCAAGGAAAAGTACAAGGAAAGGGGTTTCTTATCACACTTTTAATTCTGTGAGATTTCCATTGTTCGCCACTTATTTATTGCATGTGGTGCGTTGTGTACTGCAATTTGATATATATTATCATGATTATATTTATATTCATGTAATTATGTGATTAATTTGGTGGTTATTAACTTCTGGTCAAATGACTCGATTGATTACAACGAATTAAGGGGTTTCATATCACTTTTTATTTCTGGGAGATTCATGCTATATTGGCACTATATCCTTTTGTGTGGCATATGTACTGCCCATGATTGCATTCATGGTGTAATATAGTTTAATCTATGGGTATTTAAATATTCATTGTATGATCCTTTTTTCATGGGATGTATGTATCGTAAGTTACCAAATTGGTAAGGGAATTTTGAATTTCAATTTTCACTCATTCAGCTTTACGCATACTTCATTGATTATTTTACTCCAAGATTATGTGTGGAATCACTATTTATTATTTATGTAGTAATTTCCACTCCCCTTTTTTGGATATAATTTTGATACACATAATCACTCCATTGATAATTTTTCAAGTCTTTGATATAAACTTGATCTTAACACAATTTCCATTCATTGAGTTAAACATCCAAGTCATTGGTGTTGTTTTTACAAGAATATGTGTGAATGTACTCTGATTGATTTACACTTAATATCCAATCATATTGAGTGTTTTTATATTTTTCACACATAATTATGTCATTTATTTATCCTTTACCTAAGGATACTGTCTTTATAAGGGATTTCATCTCAATTTACATTCCTTTGAGACTTCTTTGTTGTTATACACCAATTCACTTTTATATGGTGTATATACTGTCCTTTGACATAGTATATAATTAAATCCTTTATTCTCATGGTATTATAAAGTTTTTATTACCTCAATTATTTGTATTCAAGTGTCTCTCATTTGGATAGTAACTCTAACTAAAATACCATCTTAAATGTTTTAAAATTTTATTCTTCTAAATCTTTCTCATTAATGTCAATGTTTTAAATAGGGTTTTAAGGTTTTATTTATATGGACATTAATTTGTTAAAATTAAAATTCTTTTTAAAAGTTTCAAATTGGTATGGGACACTTTGATTCAAAAATCTATTTTTAAATGGCTTCCTGACAAATACTGTGACTTTTAAATGATTTCAAGAAAACGGGGGATATTTCTCTCAAATAGTTTTGATGATTATTTTCATCTATGCCAATATCCTTTATTATTCTCGATTATGGTTAATTTGTTATAATAAAATATTCCATATTTTATTTAATGAGTTATGGTTGACTGTGGATGTGCTATTTTTATGCCATCCTTGGTTGGTGGATAAAGTATTGAAATTTCCTATGCTAGTTTTAATATGAATGTTTATGTTATGTCTCAAAATTTTCATATGAGTGATGCATTGGACTTAGTAAGTGATGGGTGGAGCCCGCTATAGCTCCTCGATGCATTGGTAGGTCTCTTGAGACAAACTAGTGTCTGGAAACAAGGCCTTGACAAAATATTATTTTTAGTCTAGGCACAAGGCCTTGACTATGTTGTTATGAAGTCTGGGATTATGTATTCCATCATTATGAAAGCAGATTTTGATATTGCATGTGATTATATGACTAGTAGAATATCTATGTGAATAAATAAATGGAATTATTTTATTTTATCATTGCCATGTTATGCTGAAGTTCAAGTTTCAAAAGCTTTTGTTTTAGTCTTATACATTTCCTTAAATGTTTATGCTTATTTATGAAATTTTCCGCTTTATTTTTATCCTTACTGGGTATCTAAGATCACCCCTTTCTATGTTTTAGTTTTCCCAGGATGCGAAGAAGTATATTATGACTGACCTATAGGGATAGTCTATGGGATCTCAGTGTTTTCTATGGAAACAATGTTGTTTTAGTTTTCCATTTTTTGATGTAATGTAAACCTTATGAATGTATCTAGTACTTCCAAGGCTACTAAACTAATTAGTATTTTGAGACTTGATATTTTGTGACCATGGCAATGATACGTAATAATACACTGACTCTGGGATTCTGGGGTCGGGGAGTTACATCCCTGCTTCCACTGATGAACGACTGCATCAGCATCTATTAGAGGCTACACAAGAGGAGGCACATATACATTCTCCTATTATAGAGGTACGTCGGTATATTCTATGTTGTATTGATAACTATCTACTCATTTGGGATTATTATCTTGATGTTCAGAAGCTATTGAAGTATGCTAATAATCATATTTTATTTGACTATGGGCCTATCCTAAGGCATCATACAACAAGATTGTATCCCCACACAATCCCATAAGGTATGTCTATATATTCTGATCATAGCATAGAATGAGGCTTATATCCCTAATATTCTCAATTCTAGTGTCCATGAGGTTGTTTGAGGCACATTTCCAACACAATAAGGGTTCGCTAACTCTTTAAATAAAGTATAAGGTGATCATTACCACAATAGTCCTCCCCATGGTAGTATGGACATGGATCACAAGGACTCTATTCTGGTCATCCACCAAGGTCAAACTTACAATGGTGATATCTCCCACAGATAAGGAAATTCTCCACTTTCCTATAAATCTCCATGTATAGAGGTTCTCAAAAATCAAATACCTTCATATAGAGAAGTTCTCAAAACATTGGGTTCAACTGCATATAGTTCCCCATAAACTACTTTTAAAACTCCACTCTGATTAGTATGTGACCTTGAGAAGCACATTCCTTTGTATAACCAAATGGGAGTGTGTAAGTCTGATGAAGAGGAAGATAAAATTAATATATGGAGATAGTTATATTGAAACAACCTCCCCATCATGTTTCGTCCCATTTCCATTATGACTATGAGATCCCAGATGAGATTGAGAAGGAGAGCATGCTTATATATGCCAAAATATGTGGGAAACTCAATAATTATTGAAGGATAGAAACCTCTATTATCTAGGATGTGAGGGTCACCTTCAGAATATCAAGATACTCTATTATCGACTAGGCCTAGCTGCTATCTTCTTGTCCTAAGATCCAAAACTGGAAAATCATAGCACAAATATAAAGCACACTTTTCTCCATTGCATCACGACTCTTTTGAAAATGATATAAAAATACTTTTAATGTATCCATATTCATGGATAGGACATTTATATAGTTTTACACTTCACCAAACCCCTATACCAACATATCCCCATAGATAGAGAATCCTATAATGACATATCCTCTAGTGAGATCAAGGGGTTGAGCAACGCATGATCTAGTTGGTCACTAAAATAGAATTACCACTCATCAAAAGTTCCAAGAGATCATTTTTTTTTATAAAAAAGGTGGGTTCTGGTCAAAAGACCAGAACTTAGGGCTTTATTCAAAGAGAAATAGTCAAAAACAAGTTATAACAAATATAAAGAGGGCAATTTTCTAGAATCCTTAATAAAAGAAGGAAGAAACTCAGGTGGGATTTCATTCCTCCAGGTAATCTCATGAGAAACTACCAAGTTGGAAAGTCCATCAGCGATCATATTCGCCTCCCGATAGGTATGGGTGGCAATGAAATTGAGGTCGGTGAGCGCAGCTAGGCAGTCCATCCATTTGGGAGTGAGAGACCATGCAAGATGTACATCACCCTTCCAGATGGCTTGCACAATAGTTTTGGAGTCGCTTTCAATCCAGATATTCTTCCAGTTGAAGAGATTTGCATAGGAGATGGCATGAATGGTAGCAAGCATTTCTGCCTCCAGCGTAGAAGCATTTCCACAGCTTCCAAAGAAACATCCAAGGATCCGATCTTGATGGTCAATGAAAATTCCACCGCATCCAGCAAGTACAGGATTTCCTTTTGAGGCTCCGTCCACGTTTACCTTAATACATCCATGAGGGGGTGCCTACCAGAAAACTTCAATAGTGTAGCGTGGATTCTGGAAAATACCTTTGACACCAATTCGGCGAATGGTTTCAAAATCTATGACAGAATTGTAACAGCATGCTGTTTGGATCGTAGCCTCTTCCTTTATAGCCAGCAGAATCCTCATTTTACCTGTATTGATATAAAAAGTGTTATTGTTGAAAAAAGTGTCATTTCTACCATACCATATTATGTAAAAAAGTTCTGAAACAGTAGTAAGAAGGATATTCTTGATTTGGGAAGATCTTGGGAATTCCACTGCTCTTTTCAGCTGAGAGAAAATAAAAGAATCTAAACGCCATCTGCATCCAAAAAGGTCAAAGATTTAATGCCAAAGGGCCATAACAGTATCACAGGATAAGAAGAGATGATTTAGGTCCTCACAATGGTGATCGCATAATCTACATTTAGAGAAAAGATTAAAACCATAAGATTGCAAGCAGACATCAGTTGGAATTTTTTTATGCGCAATATTCCACATAAGAGTGAGACGAGAAGGCTTAATCCAGGCTTTATTGAAATTGGACAGCCAATTAAAATTTTCATCCCCGTTAGGGAAGTGAAAGTGATAAAAAAAATTGAGTCTAAAAGACCATAATGAGCAGGTTCCCAAACGAGGAGATCCTCATTGGGGGTGAAATAGTAATTTTCCACAATTCCCTTGATAGGATTCAGAAGTTGAAGTTCAGGGGAGTTGAGCATCTCTTTAATGGAGAAGTTTGAAGGATTAGGGGAAAAGGTATTTGGAATATCAGAAATGAGGGGGGATCCAGTCCAGTTATCAAACTAGAAATTTAAAGAAGAATTTTTACTAACAAGCCATCTAGAATTTTCCATGATAGAGTGAAAAGAGGCTTTAATCGAAGGCCAAATAGAATAAGTCATGTAATTGGAAGAACCAGACTTAAGCTTATCAAGAAATCGGATTTTGATGAATCTCATGGAATGAGAGTTATTATGAATGAGGGACCATGTGAGTTTGGCCTGAAGGGCCTCATTAAAGATTTTAAGATTCTTAATACTGATTCCTCCATTTTCAATAGTTTTACAGCAAGTGGCCCAGGAGACCGTTACCAGCTTCTTTTCCAGAGTGCTTCCACTCCAGATAAAATTTCTTATAGCTGTATTTAATTTTTTTATCATCCCCAAAGGCCATTTGTAAACCATCATCGAGTAAACCAGCTTAGAAACAATAGTGGATTTAACAATTCAAATTTTTCCAGCCATTTAGAGGGATTTACCTTTCCAGCAAGAGAGTTGCTTTTGAGTTTGATCAACGATGCTAAGAAAAAAACCGGCTTTAGGTCGGCCCCAGAAAAGGGGGACACCAAGATAAGTAAAAGGAAGGGATCCTTCCTTAACTCCTAAGACATTGGTGATAAGCGTTTTCCTATTTGAGGGGAAGTTTTTACAAAAGCAAATGAAAGATTTTTTCCAGTTAATGTGTTGGCCAGAAACTTCCTCATAGTGAGAAATGATGGATTTAAGATTGTTAACATTTCTTTTGTCTCCCTGAAGAAAGAGAATGATATCATCATCATAGAGAAGATGAGAGGGATCATGAAGATTTCTAGAAGCAATGATGGGTTTGATTTTTCCTCCCTCAACATTGAGGGAGAGGAGTCTACTAAGATAGTCTTCAGCGATAGAAAAAATGATAGCAGAGAGAGGGTCTCCTTGTCTAACTCCTTTGGAGCATTTGAAGTATCCCCTAGGAGAGACATTAATAAGAATGGAGATATTGGCTGAGCTGAAGATGATTTTAATTTTACTGATAAAGGAATCATTAAAGCCAAAACTGGCAAGGACCTTAAAGATGAAGGCCCATTCAATCGTATCGAAGGCCTTAGTGATGTCCAGTTTAAGAGCAATGTTCTCACCTCTGGTATTTCTGTTCAACAAATTAGTGGATTCCAAGGAGAGGCAAATACAATCTTGTATAGATCTACCTTTGATAAAGCCAAACTGGTTCCAGGAGACAATTTTATTGCTAATGTTAGAGAGTCTATTGGCAAGGATCTTTGTAATAATTTTAAAGAGAGAATTTAAGAGAGAAATGGGACGGAAGAGGTGAATTTCATCATCATTTTCAACTTTGGGAATTAACGTGAGGAATTGTGAGTTGAGAGCGTGGGGAAGAATACCTTTTTCAAAGAAAGATTTCACTAATTTGCAGACATAATTTTGAAGAACATCCCAATGTTTTTGATAGAAACAATTGTTGAAACCATCGGGACATGGGGAACTGTCTGGATTTAGACCAAAGACAGTGGCCTTGATTTCAGAATCAAGGGGGGTGCAGTTGAGCAGAAGATTATCCTCAGCAGAGACCATGCAAGGAATAATGTTAGGGAGAATATCTTTGTTGATGTTAGGACCATTGAAAATGTCATAGAAGTAAGAGACTACATGATTAGCAATATGTTCCTCCGAATCAATGAGATTTCCCTCAACTCTTAAGCAAGAGAGAGGTTTACAAGCTTTCCTAACCCGTTGAAGAGAGTTGTAGAATTTTTTGTTTCTATCTCCATCATTTAGCCATTTAGTTTTGAAATTTTTATTTTTTAAGTTATCTTTGAAGTTTAGAAGAGAGATCAATTTAGTTGAGATGTTGATTTCCTCCTGGTGATCAGAATTGAAACTGGGTAAAGTGTTATTATTTTGAATGAGAGACAAGTCCTTTTCCAAGCCCTGGATATCATTGTCAATTAAATTAGTTTTATTAGAACACCACTTTTTGAGAATGTTTTTAATGTTTTTCAGCTTAGTGGTGCACGCAAATGCATCATTGTGATTGCCCATATTAGTCCAGGAAGAATTGATAAGAGAAACACAATCCGCGTCCGAAGACCAGGACAAATTAAATCTGAAAGGAAAGGAGGGTTTTCGAGAGTTTTGGGGAAAACTGACTAAGATAGGATGATGGTCAGAAGCAAGTTTAGTGAGTGTAGCACATAAGATCTGTTTAAACTTATCAAGAGCAGGTTCATTAATGAATGCTCTATCAAGTTTGCTCTCCAACACGCAGTTGTAATGATGTCGATACCAAGTGAACTGAGCACTAGTAAGATTAATCTCAATGAGATTATTTCCTTCTATGACAGATTTAAATTCTCTAGCAGAGATAGAGGAGAAGGAGTAGCCAATTTTTTAAGAGGGAGAAAAAATAGCATTAAAGTCACCAATAAAAACCCAGGGATCTTGAATCATGTTATTGATGTCAGAGATCTCCTTCCAAAGAGATCTTCGATCAAGGTAATTGTTTTTGGCATAAACAAAGGTATTGTAGATGTGAGTGCTATCAGGATAGTAGTCGCACGCCAAATCTTGAGTAGAGAGACTAAAAATGTTAACATTTTGCAGAGAGGAGTGGAAAAAAATATAGAGAGAGTCCACATAACCATTGTTACACGCACCCAAAAAGGAGAAACCAAGATTACACAGATGCGTGAATTTAGGGGAAAAGTTGATTTTAGGTTCAGCAATGGCAATCAACATAGGACGATGGGAAAAGTTGATTTGAACTGAGGCCCTTGAAGAAATAGGAATTCATTTTAGACATATAATTTGAAGTTGTGGTCAGCCTGGTAATTTCCTATAATGAATAACTCCCATCATGGTCTTCCATTACACCCTCCTCATACATGATCAAAAACTTCACTTAATTGAGAAAATTGATATAGAAGCTGCTATAGTATCTATATAGGATAAAACCCATCCCCCTGGGCCAGTATAATATCTACCACCACCTCCACCCCTTAGATCTTCAATTTCTAAGGGGATTCAGGACATATCAACAGCATTAGAAAAAAAACCCAGCCAACTGGGCTGGGGGAATTTATATCTCAATCATCATCACAATGTTCATCATCCCCTAAGAGGGTCCTGGAAAATCCATAGTAGTTCCAGATTAACCCCATCCCACTGGTCTAGGGAAATTTATATATCAATTTCGATATCTGGAATCATCAAATACTCGAATGGAATCATCACATCCTTGAAAAAAGGATTAACAAATGCCTATTGTGGCCCCGAATAGTCCCTAGCCTAAATGGATAGGGTAATTTTCATCATCATCATCACTACAGTGGGAATAAATCTTCTCCGGGTTGGGAGGAAAATATTAATGGTCGACATCCCATCTATTCCACCTACCACAATTCAAAACTCTTTTATTTAGGGCTCGTTCGGCATACATGACTTGAAAATCCCTCAAGGTCACTATTCATAGGATAATATGGGAGGATCTTATGATGATGAAAAGAAAACCATGTTTGGGTCACAAGCTAAAATAGTCAAATATGGACAAGGGTTCAAGAAATGACCCTAATAAAAGCAATGCATAATCATCCTATTGCGTTGAAAGTAATGGGAAAACTACCATTTCCCGATACACCTATGTGAATGTCATCACTATCAAAACAACCTATAATGTGTATAAATACTTGTATATATAAGGACACAATAAAAAAAATATAACCTCATAGGACGATCTGGATGCAACTAATGAGGCCGCACGTACCCAGATCCAAAGTAGATTCCAAAACATAACACCTTCAAATATTGAGTATTCACATCTATGGAAAAAACTACCATAGATAAAGTAAAAGAAGTTTTTATACCCCACTGTTCACCCCAAAAGAGTCAATATTCCATCCCCATAGGAATAGTTGGCATAATATGAGAATGACATTCAAAATCTCAGCAAATTTAATGAGGAGCTACTCAAGGGAAGCATTCCCACTGGGTTTCATCTTCAAGAAGAGGTGAATATTCATACTCACATACATCAGGAAAGATCAAATCTTCCAACAAGAGTGGAGTTTGAGTGTTATACTAACTCCAATTCTAGATAGTCGGTCCACATAAATGAGTAATCCAAAAATTATTATGAATTACCTCCATTTTAGTGATAGTCTCTCCCTCACCAAGGTGATCATTACGTCTTCATATGAATTGAGAATTAGTGGGAGATGAAAACAAGGCCACCACATCAAACCTTGTTTGCTCCATATTGATGGGAGATAGCTCAAATTGCAGTACCTCCATAACTTCTCAATGTCATTGAGTCCCCGGTTACTCCAATGGACCACGGAAGGGTGATTCACACTTGTTCAGCCTGAGAGAAATCCATATCCATAATGGGTTGATAAAACATTTCCCCAACACATTTTTTTCAATCCTAAATTATCCACATTTTATGGTGCAGGAGACCTTGAACAACATTTCACGATATTCATATCATAATATGGTCTGATGATGGGTGATCATGATCAATATGAGGTAACCAAGATGATGGGTTTTGTAGAAAAAATAATTGGTCCAACATTTTTCTAGTATATAAGTCTTCTAGACGGATTCATTGTGATATGGGAAGTCCTTCATCATCAATTCATTTATCAGTTCATCTCCATGTTGAGGAAAATTACAATGGTTGACCTAAAAATCTATGAGCAATCAGAAAATTAGAGGTTGTCTGAATTTATAGCTAGATGTTAATAATTAACCTACTCACTCAACATCCCTCTCTCGCAAGAGTAATTTTTGGATATATATGCTAAAAATATCTATGGTGAGTTGCAGACACCTCTGATCCAAATGTAGTACCCCGGAGTGTTCAGTGAGTTTGTAAAAATGGAATAATATTTAAAATACACCATTCAGCAGACCAAGGATAAGTATCGAATCATACCATTGACATAAGGGAAAAGGAACAACAAGGCATAAAATATTTTCACTACCCTCAAGAAAGTAGTTTTTCCCATTCATTCACCTAAGAAGATCTCATACTTCCAAATTCCTCCTAGAGAGTGGCAGCAACAACAAAATCACCATTAGTCGGATGCCAAAAGAGATCAGCATAAACTGAGATTTGAGGAATAGATGAATAATTCATACTCATTATAAATAGAATAATTTCCAATTTATTTATTTGTATCCATGGATAATAACCTACTCAAGTTTCCACAGCCCAAGAATCCCAATAAGGTTAACCTCACTAACCATCCTTACTACTACCCTTTCCATAGAAGTTTGGGTCACAACATCCAGGACTAGTTCATCATTAAATAATTCCACCAAATAATGGTCAATTCTGTATAAGTGATGTTGGATAACTCCCAATAATAGGTGACTTGGTAACTATCACACAATTTGAAGAAGAAGTTGACTTTCAAAAAAATCAGTTAGGTGTGGAAAGAAGTTCAACAACTGGATGACTCAAAAAAATAGTTGACTAAGCACATGCCACCCTAAGAGAAAAAATACACATACCCATAATGGTTCTATCACCTTTTGAGGTGACATAAAATATGAATCCTAAAAGTAGAAATTTCCATCAGACATAGGAAGAGACAAAAGAGGAAGAGTCATGTTCATCTTCGACACAAGCTAGAATTATTGTAGATTTCTGCCCTAAAACATACAAAAAAATGAACCACACAATAAAATAGAAACATAATTAAGAAAATATATCATATTTGGTTCTGTTAATATGATACACTTGGCAGACCCTATCTCTGATGATGAATATTCCTCTGAGTATGAGTTCCCCATACTTGATCAAGGAACTGAAAGCTGCATTCGTAGGAACTGAGGATACAGGGAAAACACACTCATGATCGGACCCAATATTTTGGTCACGTACCTTTATAGGACAAATATACTATTTATACCCTTGGTAAATTACTCGATAAATATCATAAAATACATAATGGTGTCCCAGAACCCTCCAATAGTTGTTTGTGCCCATCCGTCTTACATAACTTCCTTTAGGGGGTGTGATTATCTAAGCATCCTAGATAATGAGGAAGAAAGAAATGACATGTTCCATTGGTATAAGATTATACCTAATCCTCTATACAAGAACCATACACATATAATTTAGATGTATACTAGCTCTCGAACTGTAACACCACAAGCTTCCACGGTACGCTTCTTTTTGAATAATACAATAGCGTGTGTTATACGCAACTTCGAGTTCTAAAACACACCACAACCAATCAAACTAGCCGTTATAAATAGTAATACCCACTTTTTGAAATTTTATAAATTTTATATTTCAAAATAAACTTCATTTTTGGATTTGTAATATCGAAATTATCTTAGGGTGAATTTTCGGTACTTTTCGGATAACTTTCATATTTTGATGAATAGTAAAAATTACTAAATTTTAATTAAAAACAACTTTTTAATAGAAATAATTAATAGTGATAAATTATTAATTTGAGTGATTTTAGAGTATAACTAGATTATATTTTTACCGTTTAATCCAATTTTGTTCATTGGACATAATTTCAAATTTAAACTGGACATAAGCAAGTGGCAATCTTTTGATAGTTATTATCTCTTAAAAACACGCTTTTTGTTTTAACAATGGGAATTAATTTTAAATTAATTTATGAAACTTCTGTGTTTTTAATTTAGAAAAATGGATTCCATATTTAGAATCAGAAGTTACAAATTGTGTAAATAGATAACTTTTATTTTTAGACATTTTGAATAATTACTTCGGTAAATATTTTATTTAGCATGGTTAAAGGGTAAATCCGGTAAATAAGGGTAAACAAATAATATTATAATAATAATAAATTACCTTAAAACATGTCCTAACCCTATTGGTTGATACATGTCCGACCATAGGCATCTTTGGGTCGATTTTGGGACCCCATGGATCCACTTGTAAGTGATAATGACACTTTATATTAATGAAGTTAAAGTAAATACAAAAATGACATAAACATATATCTTTTATCAAAACAATTTTTACATAGGGTTATATATGTTATATTTTAGACTATAAATATTCATTATAAATATAAATATATTTTATATATAATGGTATTTTATTTATAATTTTTAGACATTGAATAATTAAATATATTTATGAAACAATAATGATGCAGTATTTTCCTTATTAATGAAAGAATCAAATAATTGGTATTTTAAATGTTAAAATAAATATAATTTTAAAGTTTTGATGAAATCCACGAATATTATTGGTTAATATTTCATGTTAGGATTTATTAAATTAATTTGGTTCTAATTAATAAAGTTGTTAAGACTTTAACAAAAATCAATTATTGAATACTGTCAAAATTGACATAAATGAGTTTTTAAAACAAATATTATATTATTAATTGACATTCAATTCCTAAAAATATAAGGTTAAGACAAAGGACTTATATAATGATATATTTATCATTAATGGACCACTTGTGGGTCTCTTGGAAGTATATAGTAAGTTTATTTACTATATAATATAAAAATACAAAGAGACAAGGTAAATGTCAAACTATTTAACTTAGAGTTAAATCAAAAAGATAAAGTTAATATGGTGACCCAAATATGTCTAAAACCTATTGGTTGAGTGGTTTTCGACCTATACCCACCTTAACCTTTAAATAATACACTTTTGAGACATTAGAAACCAAATATGAATTTATTATAAAATAATATTTCTAGCTTTTCCTAAGGTGCCCATCACCCCTCTTATAAAAGGGCACTCCCCCTTCTCACAAATTCACACCTTAAAAGCCATTTGTCTCGGACAACCACTGCCCAAATATTCTCTCAACTTCCCTCACTTCAACCTAGAGGCCTTAGTTTGATCAGAAAGCCAACCTAAGGAGACCTTTTGATCAAATCAAAAGGAAGAACCCGAAGAAGAGGTAATGTTTTCACCACCCTCTTTCAAGTTCCTTTCTTCTTCCAATTATTCTTTCTTTGTTATTTCCATTATAAAATAATAACTCCATTATATTCTATATAATTTTATGTTATTATAAATATGTTACAACCATATTCAGTATTCTATCCATCTTTTGAATGACATGTCACCATACGTGCGTACGTACGGCTTACCGTCTCCACGTCGTGGTGTAATTGTTATTTAAAACATTATTATTTGGATGGTAATAATAATGATGTGCAATTAATGTAAATAATAAATATAACATGATAATTATTCTTTATATATGATACACTATCCAATTATATATTATTTTAATATCAAAATAATGATATTGTCGCTCGTGCGTACGTACAGACTACTGTCTCCATGAACGCGATGAGATTCATTCCCCATCATATCCATTTAAGAATAATTTTCATTTGATGATTAAAAATAATTTTTAAGTCCTTTATATCATTCTGGATATGAATAAGATACAACCTATCCCTAACAAACATGACTTACGTAACAAATCATATAAAGGAAAACGAATCAGTTAACACCTGAAACAACGATAATACTAAGATATTATTAACATAGAAATGTTAAAAAATAATATATGATATCATAACTAATGTATATGATTCTTTTATAATTTAATAAAAATTATTTCACCATTATACAAGAGTTTAACCTACCCTCTACCAAGGAAAATTACAAGGTAAGGGTTAATTTCACAATCTCTTTATTATCCGAGGTTGTTTTTACGTAAGTATCTACGGAGACATATTTATTATCCCTGTCCATGTTTCATGAAAGAGTTTTAAAAGGGATTATTTTAAGGTACATTTTTTATTAAAACATCATTTCAATTTTTTTAAAATTTTATTCTTCTAAATCTTTCGCATTAATGTCCATGTCTTTAAAATGGTTTTTAAGGATTTATTTATATGGACATGAATGTTTTTAAAATGTTAATTCCTTTCAAAAGTTTCAAAGTGGTATGGGACAATTTGATCCAAAAATGTCTTTAAATGTCTTCCTTTATAAATTATGTTACTTTTAAATGTTTTAATGAATAAGGGATATATCTCTCAAAGTGTTTTACAAATTATTTTCATCTATGTCAACATCCTTTGAAGGATTTTAAAATTGTTTGAAGTTGATTTATTATGATATAAATATTACATACTGTATTGAAGGTTTTTGTCATATTTTTGAATGTGGATGTGTTATTTTTACACCATTCATGGTTTATGGATAAATTATTGACATTCCATATGCTAGTTTTAATATGAATGATTATGTTCTGTTTAAACATTTTCATATGAGGAATGCATTGGACTTAATAAGTGACGGGTGGAGCCCGCTATAGCTCCTAGATGCATCGGTAGGTCTCATGAGACAAACTAGTGTCTTGGCACAAGGCATTGACAAAATCATATTTGTATTCTTGGCATAAGGCCTTAACTATGTGGTTATGATAGTCTGGCATTATGCATTCCATCATTATGAAAGTGGTTATTGATATTGCATTTGATTATTAGACTAGTAGAATATCCATGTGAATAAGTAAATGGCATTACTTCATTTTATTTTTTCCATATTATGTTGAAGTTAAAGTTTAAAAGGATTTTGTTTTAGTTATACATTGTCTTAAATGTTTATGCTTAATTATGAAAGTTTCCGCTATATTTTTATCCTTACTGGGCATCTGAGCTCACCTATTTCTATGTTTTATTTTTTCTAGGATGTGAAGAAGTATTTTATGAATAACCTGCAGGGATAGTATAAAGGGATATGAGTGTGAAGACAAGATGATGTTTTAGTTTTCACTTTATGATGTAATGTAAACTTTATAAATGTATCTAGTGATTCCAAGGCTAATAAACTAATCGGTATTTCAAGACTTGATCTTTTGTGATCATACCAATGTTATGTAATAATTCACCGACTCTGGGTAACTGGGGTCGGGGAGTTATAGTTGGTATCAGAGGAAGTTTAGTACAAACCTTGGAATCTATATTTAGATAAACTCTGATTAGAGCACATAGACCTAAGATGGACTTTGAGGATTAGTATAGAATAACTTCCTAGAATTTTGGTATTGTAAAGATTTTGTGAGTTTTCCGAGAAATACATCCCTATCTGGATACGACCAGGTAGAGGCGGATCTGGCACAGATGTAGCTAGGGTTAAAACCCGAAAACACTGCTTTGAGCTAGTCTCGAATGGGAACTGGTTCACGACAACGGGCCTTGCTGCACTCTTGGTTACGACACTCCCGGGGATATTCTTAGGATAATTACCATTTTCTTTACAAACCATTATGAAGGTTTTATGAGTATATACCTCCTCAAATAAAATATTTTTATGATTATGGATTATATCCGTAAACTCTTCAATTTATGTTAGGTATTTTAAAAGTTTGTAATTATTCATTTCAATTCATAAACTAACCTAGTGTATTCATTTGTATAGAAATGGAAACCAGTAGAAGGAATGATAACTCCAGCAATACATATGATCTAAAGAGTAAGAAGTATCATATCTTTCATAGTATTAAGCCAACATTTAGAAGGGAAATAGTCTCTCATGTTTTCTCAACATATGAAGAAATAGTATCATATGTTAATAAGATAAGTAAAGAATTATCTAAGTCCTGTGGATTTGAAGGGAATCAAGAGAAGAAAAGGATGGAAGAGAGAAATATGGATAAAGGGAAGAGGGAAAAGAAGAATTTTCCCATATGTGATAACTTTGGGAAGAAACACCCTGGAACTTGCCTGAAGGGAATGGGAGTTTGTTATAAGTGTGGAGAAAAAGGACACCAAGTATGTGACTGCAAGGGTAAGAAAAAGGTTTCAAATGTACAATTCTTCATCTGTAAGGAGTTGGGACATTACGCGAACCAATGTCCAAATCATCATAGTATGCCCCAAATGATGCTATTGGATAATAATCAAGTTATGATACTACCTTAGATGAAGAAGAATTACTAGTGTTCTTATGTTGCTATTATAGGATTATTTCATTTGAGTTTTGTATCATCAATATACTGGTTATATGAATTTTGGAGATAAATAAGGATTGTACTGCAGTACTATTTTATTGAGGATTTGGGATTATATGGTTCTAAGAAAAGTGACTTAATAGTGAGCTACACTTATGGTAAAATATATGGTCTAAGGAAAGTTAATCCTTAATATGGTCCCGATAATGAGGTAGTGATTTTGGAATAAGAGAAGGTTGATTTGAATAAATTATATTAGATATTTTTGACTACTTTGAAACTGATTAATGATTTGTCATCGTTGGAGTTCACAACATTTTTGGATAGAAGGATTACATCCAGTATTGTATAAAGAATAAGGGATCATGAATGTAATCAATATGGTTTTATAGTAATTCTGGATGTTACCATGTTTTAAAATAATACATGATGAAGGTGTTCACATGTTATTACATGGAAAAAAGGATCTTCATTGTGTTTAACTTCCTTATAAATTTTGGACTATGTGTTTGGATAGAATTATTTTTGATAAGTCTAAAGTTTGGAATGGATTAAGTTTGAAAGGTTATTTTTTTATTTTTATAAATGGACAACACGCAGACCGTGTGATAACTCATCGCGTCAGACAAAGCTGCTGGAATCGAACCCACAACCATAGTGTGATTGCGATTTATCGCCTACCACTGGACTACATGAAGTTCATGGATGTTATAATGTAGTTTCTTTTTTTAAAGGGTCTGATATGTAAATTATAAATTCATTATATTTGTAACCCTATACGATTAGGATAAATATAGTATTTTGAGTTGTATTATGTTTTGGATTGAAAGATGATTTTTTGGTAGAAATTTATAAATGGATAAAACTATAATTATAAAATAAGTATATCTCTTTATGATCTTATCCAATATCATAAATAAATTCCTCAACATTAAGAAAAGGAACTTAGAACAAAAACGTTGTCCTAGATGGTACCTTAGATCATCATAAATTTATGGCTTTGTGATTGTTGGCCTTTTCGTAGCCATGTTCTCTACCACTCTCCATCAGATATTGATGGTTATATATCTCTTCCATATCCATGTTTTCCTACATGTAACCCTATTATGTGTTATTTTAGGTAACCTTCATACTTACAACTATTTATTTTAAATAGAGGCCTCATTAATCCATTTTTCGATGTGGGATTTCAACTAAGATATTTTGAAATGTCAACCTCAAGTTTCCAATACCGATCATAAATTAATAGGATGAAATTTATTGAATGAGGGGAGAATGTAACACCCCAAGCTTCCATGTTACGCTTCTCTTTGAATAATACAATAGCGTGTGTTATATGAAACATCGAGTTCTAACACACACCACAACCAATCAAACTAGCCGTTATAAATAGTAATACCCACTTTTTGAAATTTTATAAATTTTATCTTTAAAAATAAAATTCATTTTTGGATTCGGAATATCAAAATTAGCTTAGGGTGAATTTCTGGTACTTTTCGGATAACTTTCATATTTTGATGAATAGTGAAAATTACTAAATTTTAATTAAAAACAACTTTTTTAATTGAAATAATTAATAGTGATAAATTATGAATTTGGGTGATTTTATTGTATAATTAGATTATATTTTTACCATTTAATCCAATTTTGGTCATTGGACATAATTTCACATTTAAACTGGACAAAAGCAAGTGCCAATCTTTTGATAGTTATTATCTCTTAAAAACACGCTTTTTGTTTTAACAACAGGAATTAATTTTAAAGTAATTTCTGCCACTTCTGTGTTTTGAATTTAGAAAAATGGATTCCATATTTAGAATCAGGAGGTCCAAATTTTGTAAATAGGTAACTTTTATGTTTAGACATTTTGAATAATTATTTCGGTAAATATTTTATTAACCATGGTTAAAGGGTAAATCCGGTAAATAACGGTAAAAAAATAATATTATAATAATAATAAATTACCCTAAAACATTTCCTAACCCTATTTGTTGATACATGTATTACCATGGAAATATTTGGGTCGATTTTGGGACCTCATGGATCCACTTGTAAGTGATAATGACACTTTATATTAATTAAGTTAAAGTAAATACAAAAATGACATAAACATATATCTTTTAGAAAAACAATTTTTACATAGGGGTATATATGTTATATTTTAGACTATAAATATTCATTAGAAATATAAAAATATTTTATACATAATGGTATTTTATTTATAATTTTTAGTCATTGAATAATTAAATATATTTATAATAGAATAATGATGCAGTATTTTCCTTATTAATGAAAGAATCAACTAATTGGTATTATAAATGTTAAAATAAATATAATTTGAAAGTTTTTATGACATCCACAAATTTTATTGGTTAACATGACATGTTAGTATTTATTAAATTATTTTTTTTAGAATTAATAAAGTTTTTAAGACTTTAAAAAAAATCAATTATTAAATAGTATCAAAATTGACATAAATGAGTTGTTTAAAAAAATATTATATTATTAATTGATATTCTATTCCTAAAAATCTAAGGTTAGGCAAAAGGACTTATATAATGATAGTTGTATCATTAATTGACCACTTGGGGGTCTCTTGGAAATATATAGTATGTTTATTAACTATATAATATAAAAATACAAAGAGACATGGTAAATGTCAAATTATTTAACTTAGAGTTAAATCAAAAAGATAAAGTTAATATAGTGACCCAAACCTATCTAAAACCTATTGTTTTAGTGTTTCTAGACCTATCCCCACCTTAATCTTTAAATAATCCACTTTGGAGCCATTATAACCTGAATATGTATTTATTATAAAATAATATTTCTAACTTTTTCCAAGGTGCCCCTCACGCCTCTTATAAAAGGGAACTCCCCCTTCTCACTAATTCACACCTTCAAATCCATTTGGCTCGGCCAAGCCCTACCCAAATATTTTATCAAGTTCCCTTAATTCAACCTAGAGGCCTTAGTTTTATCATAAATCCAACCTAAGGATCCTTTTTGATCAAATCAAAAGGAAGAACCCAAAGAAGAGGTAATGTTTTCACCACCCTCTTTCAAGTTCCTTTCTTCTTCCACTTCTTCTTTCTTTGTTATTTCCATTATAAAATAATAACTCCAGTATCTTCTATAAACTATTATATTATTATAAATATGATACAACCATATTCAGTATTTTATCCATCCTTTGAATGACAGGTCACCATACGTGTGTACGTACGGCTTACCGCCTCCACATCGTGGTGTAATTGTTATTCAAAACATTATTATTTGGATGGGTATAATAATGATGTTTAATTCATGTAAATAATAAATATAACATGATAATTATTATGTATATATGATACAACATCCAATTATATATTATTTTAATATCAAAAGAATGATATTGGCGCTCGTGTGTACGTACGGACTACCGTCTCCACGAACGCGATGAGATTCATTCCCCATCGTATCCATTTAAGACTAATTTTCATTTTATGATTAAAAATAATGTTTAAGGACTTGATATAATTCTGGATATGAATAAGATAAAACCTATCCATAACAAACACGGCTTACGTAACAAATCATATAAAGAAAAATGAATCATTTAACACCCGAAACAACGATAATACTAAGATATTATTAACAAAGAAATGTTAAAAGATCATATATGATATCATAATTAATGTATATGATTCTTGTATAATTTAATAACAATTATTTCACCATTATACAGGAGGTAAACCTACCCTCAACCAATTAAAAGTACAAGGTAAGGGTTAATTTCACAATCTCTTTATTATCCGAGGTTGTTTTTACGTAAGTATCTACTGGGACATATTTATTATCCATGTCCATGTTTCATGAAAGAGTTTCCAAATGGATTCCTTTAAGGGGATTTTTTATTAAAACATCATTTCAAGTGTTTTAAAAATTTATTCTTCTAAATCATTCTCATTAATGTCCATGTCTTCAAAATGGTTTTTAAGGATTTATTTATATGGACATGAATGTTTTTAAAATGTTAATTCCTTTCAAAAGTTTCAAAGTGGTATGGGACACTTTGATCCAAAAATTTCTTTAAATGTCTTCCTTTCTAAATTATGTGTCTTTTTAAATGATTTCATGAAAAAGGGATATATCTCTCAAAGAGTTTTACAAATAATTTTCATCTATTTCAACATCCTTTGATGGATTTTAAAATTGTTTAAAGTTGATTTATTATGATACAAATATTCCATATTGTATTGAAGGTTTTTGTGATATGTTTGACTATGGATGTGTTATTTTTACACCATTCATGGTTTATGGATAAATTGTTTACATTTCGTATGCTAGTTTTAATACGAATGTTTATGTTATGTTTAAACCTTTTCATATGAGGAATGCATTGGACTTAGTAAGTGACGGGTGGAGCCCACTCTAGCTCCTCGATGCATCGGTAGGTCTCATGAGACAAACTAGTGTCTTAGCACAAGGCTTGACAAAATCTTATTTGTTGTCTTGACACAAGGCCTTGATTATGTTGTTATGATAGTATGGAATTATGCATTCCATCATTATGAAAGTGGTTATTGATATTGCATGTGATTATTCGACTAGTAGAATATCTATGTGAATAAGTAAATGGAATTACTTATTTTATTTTTTCAATATTATGCTGAAGTTCAAGTTTAAAAGGCTTTTGTTTTAGTTATACATTGTCTTAAATGTTTATGCTTAATTATGAAAGTTTCTTCTATATTTTTATCCTTACTGAGCATCTGAGATCACCCCTTTCTATGTTTTATTTTTCCCAGGATGTGAAGAAGTATTTTATGAATGACCTGTAGGGATAGTATAATGGGATATGAGTGTGAAGACAGGATGTTTTTGTAGTTTTCACTTTATGATGTAATGTAAACTTTTTGAATGTATCTAGTGATTCCAAGGCTACTAAACTAATCAGTATTTCAAGACTTGATCTTTTGTGATCATGTCAATGTTATGTAATAATGCACCGACTCTAGGTAACTGGGGTCGGGGCATTACACGAACAACATACTAAGGAGCAACCCCACCTTGGGAATCAAGAACCTCTAGTATAAAAGTACGTCATTCTGAAATATCTAGAAGTTATTCCATCCAATCTCTCAATCCAGGATGCACTCCATATTTCAAAATAATTTTGATATTCACTTTTTTAATCCCTATATATCCCATTGGAGTTCAATAATGATGTCTCTATCACCATGGTTTATCGAGTGGAGACCATTACATATGAATTCCATGTCATCGTCTCGTTCTTAGAGCATGATTAGGAAGAAGTCATCTATGGATACATCAAACCCTTGTATGTTTCATGAATAATTGATTATGTAAAAATAAAAAGGTCTTTTATTGAAAATGGATCTAGGATCAACCTCATACTGATTCTAACCCTTCAATATTTGGGATATATTGAGCGGGATTTATCTACCATAAATCTGACCATTCAATAGTATGATAAGTGTGCCCAACGACCTATCAGGAAGATCAAGCTCAAAACATAGTTTGGGGATCTCACATATAGTTTTGAGTTCATGGTATTCTAGTAAGACACTACATAAAATGTACTATCTAGAAGTCCATAGCTCCATAGCCACATGGAAGTGCCTTCGACATTCCATTAGTGTTTGAAATACCCCACTGATGGAAAGGTCAACATTAAAAATAGTGACAGTTCCACCTTCGAGTACTGAGAAGCCATATATGCAGAGCCAAGATTCTATAAAAAGGAATTCAGACAACTAATGGTGGATGAAAATATATAACTTACATCCCCTTATATCTTTGGGACCACCATTTTGAATCCTTATAGTATGATCGACAACGATTATGTGCTACCCATAAATCTAGATGAGGTAGTAGAGTCAATCCCATATGTCCAAGATACTTATATCCCTAGTGAAAGTATAAATGAAAATAAACTCTCAAATGACTATAGAATTAGGTGATTATAATGTCTCTTCCCCTAGCCTCTCTCACCTCGGTATTGAAATAGATCCCCCAGATTGCCAACTTCATCAAAAAACACATCCACGTACTCAGAGGTGGATGAAGAAGAGGATGGCCTTTGGAATTAACCTCCCACATTTTAGAAAGTAGTATCCAATTCCATTGAAAATATTCATTAGGTAAATATGGGAAAATAATAATACCTACAGCTTATATTAATTTGTGTTGGCATGCCTCTCAAGTAGAAAAATATGTTTGTCACATTTCTAAAGAAACCTATATATGTGTTGTATAGTAATTATATATGAATACCTATACTTTGTCCAGATGTGGCAATGCAGCATCTCGGCTTACCTGATGACTATTGAGGTTTCAAACTGGTAGCCAGGAGGATGCACCCCACTCCTCTAGCTAATGTAAAGGTAGAATATTACAAATTGATCAAATACAACTTTTTCCAAGAATTGAAATACCCAATATGGCTTGTCAAAATTGTCCCATTCTAGAAAAATAATGGGAAGACTAGGTTTTTCAACGCCTTCAGATACCTTAATCAAAACTACCCGAATGTCAAATTCCCATTGTTGGTAATAGAACTCTTGATCAAAGAAACTGTTATATTTCAATCCATTTCCATTATGGATTGTTACTTGGGTTATAATCAGATAAAGATAGCCCATGAAGATGAGTAATCCAATACCTTCAGATAAATTTAGGGGATCATTTTATATCAAGTTATTCACTTCGGATTAAATATCACTTTTTCAATTTATCAATGCACAATAAATCATATCTTTAAACCCATTTGGATTAATAGTTCAATGTTATGTCAATGGCATGGTGGTAAAATCATGGATGTGGTGTGATAACATCACAATTCTTTATAAAGTATTTAACAAGATGTGGATGCACAATCCAAAGAAGAATCCACCAAAATAAGATTTTAGGGTAACATCTAGGTGGTTTCTTGGCTCTCTGTTATGACATCATTCCATTAAGGTCGACCAAGAAAATACCATTACAATCATTGTGATTCCACCCCCTCAGAATCTCAAAGAACTGATGGCGCTTCAAGGGAACCTCACCAACATTTGGCATTTCATAGCCAACATGGCAGCAAAATCTCTCCCCTACACCAATATAATGAAGAATGTAAATTCCTATCAATTGGATGGGGACTTCTAAGAATCCATTGAGAGTATAATGCAGTACCTTTTTCACCCACCGGTACTGATATTGTCAGTGGAATTAAAGTCACTCATCTTAAATGTGGTCACCATGGAATGATCATTTGTAACTCTTATCACATAGAAAAATGATGCGGAGAGTGAAAAAAGTCTTGAATACCTAATATAAATTATTATATTAAATAAGAATAGATATTATAATGTTGATAAGAATTATCTCACACTCATCTTTGTAGTGAAAAAGATGAGGCATTACTTTTAGCACCACTATGTCCACAAAGTCTCTCATATTTACTTTCTCAAGTACATCCTTAGTTGTACCATACAGACTGGGAGTTTTTCATGATTTGAAGTCACTATAAAATATTATGGAATTAAGTTCATGTAAAAGATGTTAGTAAAATGTAATTACATAGAGTATTTCCATGCAATACATACCACACCAAAAAGTACACTAGTGGAAACCAAGCTTCTAGATTAGTAGTATTTTTATGCCTACGACACTCCCTAAACATGGGATATTTATATTTATGGGACCTCCTAAGGCCTCATCAGTAAGATACTGGAAAATTCAAAACTCAGTTAGGTTGGCTTTCAGATTGTATTTTTTTCCCTTGACAAATAAATTTTTCCCTACTCTTTCTCACTATCGAAATGTTGAAAAATAATGAGGAGAAATACCAATCCATCATCATTGGCTTAGAAATATCGCTATAGCTACAAATATACTACATAAATAGTAAAGGGGATTCAGAGTAACTGATTAAGTATATCAATGGTTAATATTCCATAAAAAATGAATATATGGCCCCTCCCATTGGCTACGCCAGAAGAATGGTGGAAGAGTTCCATTTTGAACTCTTGAAGTTAAATTGTATGGAACGCATCCAGACCATGTGAAGTTAAACTGTATAGAACATGTCTTAAACACGTGCAGTTAAATTTCATGGAAAATTTTCTTACCGCATGATGATAAATTTTATGGAATTTTTCCTTACTGCATGATGTTAAACTGCACGGGAAGCACTATCTCACAAACAATTCAATATGAACAAGCTATATTTGTGCTAAAAAAATAAAGTGCCTTTTTTCCCGTGTGAGATTTATATTCAAAGAGGGGATATATTCATCAAATAACTATGTGTGCCTTGATTCCATCCATCATAACATACATTTTAATTCCCAAACCTCCATTCATAGGTCCAACCATGATATTACTTTTCTTCCACATTGGGTGACCCTCATCCTTACCACAATATGTTAAACTACACGACTGATGTTCTCATCGCATGACACTAAATTTAATGATTCTAAGAACAATGTGTGGATTGATTCTTATAATTATAGGATATGGAGTGATTCCTAGACTTCCATTTTTGGGCCCGGTCACAATATTTAGCTTCTTTCATGATGATTTTCCTTTGTCCTTACCAAACGATTTTAAACTCCATGGCTGATTTCCTCTCCATATGACACTAAACTAAATGGTTTTCTAGATATATGTATGTCTTGATTATAATTTCAATTAGATATGAAGGGGCACCTCAAAACTATATTTTTCTCCAACCACTCAGGATAAAAAATTCCCCAAGTCGTTTCTCTAATTGCCTCCATATCATGAAAGGAAACATTAACATTTTTTTTACTCCAATCATGGATCATGTGTGCTTAGGAATTTTGATAAGGAATTACCCACATGATAAAAACATATCAACTCGTGATAGGTTTATCATGGTCCTGAATTTATATCCTTAAAAGGAACACCATCAGTCCTCTATACATGATGTTAAACAACATGGTTGATCTCTCCTACATGACACAAAATTATGCTTCATTCTAGACCTCACCCGAGGGAACCATCTCCATTGGAGTTGGTATCCAACCACTCCTCCAAATAAGAACTATGTGTTGTTTGATTCTCTTAAGTACAAGATATGTTGTGATGCATAGATCTTCAATCCTAGGTCTAGCAACAACAATCTATTGGAACAATTCCTCCCTCTGCATACGGTCCAAACATGCGTGAAGTGTTTCCCATTCAAGAACTGTGTGTGTATTGATTCCTTCCATCATAGGATATGTAGTGACTCCCATATATCAGTTCTAGGCCCAGGAACAGTATTACCTTTTCACGTTGGGGTTCCCAAATCCTTACCACTTGATGTTAAATTTCACAGTTTCTCAAGAACTACATGTGGCTTGATTCCAATCATCACATGATACATAGTGACACCCGACTCTCCAACCCTGAGTCCATTTAAAATAGTTGAACATAAAAAATACCCCTCCCTAAATATGTGTTAGAACTACGTAGATATAACTCATACAAGAACTATGTTTCGATTTATTTATACCACCATAGGATATATAGTGATGCCCATATCATAAATCTTGGGTCCAAATACAACCAAAAAAAATGCACACCCAACTGCATAAGGGTCGAGTTATGCAAGCTATTTTTTTCTATGTATGAGCTAGGTTTGCATACGGCTTTATTGCACACATGATTGAAATGTGAAAATAATGGCTCTGACAAATGGATACCCACCAATAATCCTATTCATAAATAAATCATTCTTTCTACATCTAAATTCACTAACCAATGAAAATTTCCATCAAGGAAATCTTTCCAAAATTTTCACTTCGATTCCCACATCCTTACTGCATGATGTCAAACTGCAGGGAAAGAAATACATCTTCACCACATGATGTTAAACTACAAATGAAATGTCTTGGTCGCATGACATTAAAACTGAACAAAAAATATGTCCCTAGTATAAGACATTAAAATGTGTAGTCCATCACCCATTATCATCTCTTATTAAGTGATGATAAAAGTATTAACCTTATCAACCAAAGTGAGGGGTCCTTTGATCAACTTATAAGTACCTCAATTCAAAAATAACACTTCGTGGATTGAGCACCTCGGGTTGTAGAAAACCATTAATAAATCTTGTAAAGGAAAATTGATTTCTCTTTTGGACCTTTATATTGATGGATAAGGGATTAGACCTACCAACCAGATCCATCTTGACCATATATGAAGGGATTTATGACTCTTGTGATCCAAACATAAGCACGGAAAAAACAAGCACCCAAGGGTGTTCTGGGCCATCCCCAAGAAGATTTTCCCATATCATTACACTTGGAATGAGAAACTCAATCCTTTATTTACAACATTTTCATCCCCATATTGGAAATATTTTGGAGTACTCTTGACCCTAGGTATCCTTATTAGGCTCTTGTGTGACATTACCCGCATATTTGGTCCATGTGCATCATGTCCTTAAAATGTATGAGCTTTGGACAAAGATGCACGACCATAAGATATACTGTAAGATGGTACAAATCAAAATACCCTAAATTTCAAGTAAATGAAACATAAAACTTATCAAGTTGAAAACCTACAAAAGTTGGCTTGAGAAAAATTCAATTATTCGCTCGATAAGCACTTCATTTTCAGAGTTTATGAAAAATATAAGGTGTGAATAAATAAGGCATAAAGCTCATAGGGCCTTATTTTTATCCCTATTAAAATCCAATACATACTCGTTGGACCCTTTATTCCAAAAAAAGTTAGAGTGATAGTTTGTCACATCTTCTCATTGTGATAATGTGTTCACTAGGAGGCCACACAAATTTTAGGTTCCTCAAAGCCTTCTTGAATATTACATTTTCCATAAATCACACTTCATTATTTTGGAACCTAGGGTTACTGAAATCCTTTCATGGACCCAAGAAAGTAAAATATATCTCTCTGTTTCAGCTTTCTATTGATGCGTAAGGGCTCTGATCCCACTGTGATTCACTGTTTCATTTTCACCCTTACAAAACTGTTTTAAACTAATTTTTCACTGCAAATTCAAAATTTAATATCCTATTTCACATCATATTTTGTTGAATTATTTAATAATTAGTATTGTTAAAAATGGAAATGTTACTTTTTTTGATAATTTCATTGAAGGTGGTGGTGATTTGGGGGATCCATGAGGAAGTTCAAGAAAAATGGGCCAAACTCCGCAGGATCGAAGCACATCAGTGGACTAAAGATAAAACTAATACTAAAACATGCATCCAAATGGGTTTATATTTTGTTCCGTAGTCCTAAATGAAATGGGTTACAATTAATATTAAGAAACCCAAGACTAATTGTTCTATCTGGTGTCCCATCCGAACAAATCTATCCAGCACCCCGAATCTACATGAAGTCAAAAGTGGTGTGTAGTGATTTATCCATATCATGAGATATAGGTGTCCAAATGAAGCCAAACTTTTGGTGGAGATATTACTAAAGTGGGACTAAATTATTTTTAATTTAATCGAAAGATATGTTCTACTGTCTTGTGGTTGAAATCCATGGGACCAGTGGTTTTATAAAATCTTTATGCCCAAAATAACCTTCCACTTTGCCTATAAAATGGATGCTTGGGATCATCCTTTTAAAGTTCAAACCAGAAGAAAAGATATACCATTTTGGAGTCTCAATGGTTCCCTCTCCTCGTCTAATAAGTTCTGTAGGACCCTATTCTTTTAGGGGGATCAACAATGGAGAAGGAGTTCCACCTGAGCTTCCTCCTCCCGAGGTTGAGCTAAGTGATGGGTGATCATTGTGAGGGAGATACACACATAAAGAGGGAGTTTTGACACAAAATTATCTTCTAGTTTACTGTATATTGTGGTTTTTAATTGTTCTTTTATATGTATACTAACTTTTTTTGACTCATTTAATTGAAACACTTCATATTTCATAACAGATCGTCGTGTAATTTTATGTGTGCAACTTGTTCTGTTCTGATTGGACAACATATAACTCCTCTTCTTTCCCAAACATTTGAGATTTCAGTGTTCCTTGAAAACCTTTAATTCATTTTTAGGGGATGTAACTTGTCTATATTATTGTTATGTCAGGTTTTAGTCATATTTTCATCATTTTAGGGGTTGTGGGTACCCACGATCTTGGTTAACCCTCAATCAAAGGATTACACCAATTACCTAATAATAAACTTTGTACAAGGAACTTTTAAAGTGGTGTAGTTACTTAACAATTATCACATACTTATCATATAGTTTCAAAATCTACTTATTTCTCAACTATTAAACACTTTAAATAAATTTAGTTTCATAAAACTATTTTGAAAAATTACCCCCTTTTAGTAATTTTTATTAAAAATTCATACTCTAAACTTATCAAGTGTGATAAATTCATGGTAGAGGCCATCATTCATTGAAAATACCCTTGTATAATTAACCTCTTTATTCCTTTTCTCTTTTTAGATTTCTGAATTGTATTGTTACTTTCCCCCTTTTTCCTGGCCCTCAATTTTGTGCCAGAATATTAATTTTTTTTATACCCACTTTACCATGGAAAATGATGTTCGTTTAATCATTAAAGTTATTGAAAATGCATGTGGAATTTCTATATTTCATGTTGTTTTAACATTAAAAAATTTCTGATGAAATGTGAATTTCATAAAGAATTCAATATTATGGTGTGACTTTCTTTTAAAAAAAAAAAATTTCGATGATATAAATGGTTGTATCATTTTTAAACCTTTGAGAATAATAGTGACCTTTTTTTGTTAATAGATTAAAGGAAAATTGTGTCACTTAATTTCTCCACACGTATTTTCACCCGTCCATGAAGTGTAGAAATTTATTAATTAATGGAAGGTAAATATAAGTTAGGTTGATTTTTCTCTACTTTCCAAAATCATTTTTCCATATGTTCATTCCTTATCAGATCTATTTAATTACTGTACCAGATTGACCAATGAATGTGTACCTATTATCTGACTGTTGTACTCGCCAAAAAAATAAAAAAAAGGGTTGTGTCTTGGCCAGGTTAAACACCACCCTTCCTCAACATTTGATCTTGTAATAACTACTGAAATTAGTTTCATGAGGAGATCAATCAAGGGTTGGGAGAAGAGTGTGATATTTTTTCCAAGTTCAATTTTTGAAAAAAAATAATAAATGAGGGGAGTGATGAAATGTACAACATATGGGGATATCTAGGTCGGGAGCTTATGGTCTGACTTCTGGGGATACTTAAGTGAGTTGGTATTGAAATTTTATTGGAAAGGATGTAGGGAACGTTCATTGGAAAGTATCATGTAAGTAGACAATTTTTAAAATAACTTATATTTACTTGATAGAAAGTGGAAGGAATAGCATTAAATTGTTGTCACACACAAACATGGTGAATTATTTACATGATTAACTATTGAATTATTTTCTTGTATCGGAATTATGCATCTCTTGGAATTTCATTTGGATGAAATTTTTGAGATGTGGTTTTCCATGCTCACTGAGAATAACTCCTCGGTGTGATTTTTTCTTGGGTCACATTTCTATCAAGAATTAAATTTTCATTAAATTTTAAATATATATGATGTTGGAAATATTTAAATGAATAATTTTTGGAAATTTTACTTTTCCTAGGAGAAAAAATGATTAGTTGTGGGGGTGTGATCATGCTGTGATTCACTGTTTCATTTTCACCCTTACACCACTGTTTTAAACTGATTTTTCACCATAAATTCAAAATATAATATCAAAATTAAACTTAATATTTTATTGAATTATTTAATATTTATCACTATTAAAAATTTAAATGTTAGTTGTTTAGATAATTTCATTGAATGTGGTGGTGATTTGGAGGACCCATGATCATGTTCAAGAAAAATGGCTCAAACTGTGCAGGATCCAAGCACATCAGTGGATTAAACCGCACACATCTAATAAAATGTGCATAAAAATGGGATAATATTTTGTTTAATGGTCTTAAATTCAATGGGATATATTTAATATTAAGAAACCCAAGACTAATGCTTCCATCTGGTGGCCCATACAGACTAATCTGTCCAGCACACCGAATCTACATGAAGTCAAAAGTTTTGTGGTGTGATCTATCCATATCTCAAGTTGTAGGTTTCCAAATGGATAAAAACATTTAGTGAAGTTATTAAGGAGGTGGGTATACAACTTGTTAATTTTCTCCAAATCAAGTTTCAACTATCTAGTGGTTGAAAACCATGGGACAAGTGGGTTTACACAATCTGTATGCCCAAAACCACCTTCCTCTTTGCCTATAAAATGGGAGCTTGGTATCCTCTTTGAAAGTTAGAACTATAATAAAATAGCTTCCATTTTGGAGTCTCAAAGGATCCCTCTCCTCATATAAGAAGTTATGGAGGACCATATCCTCATAGGGGGGTCAACAATGGAGAAGGAGTTCCACCAGAGCTTCCTCCTCCTGATGTTGAGCTAAGAAGTGGGTGATCGTTGCAAGGGAGGTACACAGTTGAAGATGGAGTTATGGCACATAATTATCTACTATGTTGTTGTATATTTTGGTTATTAATTTTTCTTTTATATTTATCTTAACATGTTATGAAGCATTTAATTGAAACACTTCTTATTTCATAACCGATCTATGTGAAAGTTTAAGTGTGTGACTAGTGTTGTTCTGATTGGACAACATAGGGCTCCTCTTCTTTCCCAGATCTTTGATATTTTAGTGTTCCAAAGCAAACCTTAATTCATTATTAGAGGTTTTAACTTGACTATATTATTTTTATGTCAATTTTTAGTCTTATATGCATCGTTTTAGGGGTTTTGGGTACCCAAGATCTTCATTAACCCCCAATCAAAGGATTACAAAAAAACTTAATAATCAATTTAGAACAAGGAACTTTTCAAGTGGTGTGGTAATATATCAATGATCATGTACTTATCAGATATTTTCAAAATATACTTATTTCTCAACTATTAAACTCTTTAAATTAATTTATTTTCAAAAAAAATGTTTTCCAAAATCATCCCCATTTTATTACTTTTTATTAAAAATGCATACTATAAACCTATAAAGTGTGAAAAATTCATGATAGAGGTCATCGTTCATTGAAAATACCTTTGTAAAATTAAAATATTTATTCCTTTTCTCTTTTTATCTTATTGAATTGTATTGTTACTTTCCCACCTTTTCATCACCCTCACTTTTGTTCCGGAATATTAATTTTTTTATACCCACGTTATCATGGATAATGATGCCCATTTAATCATGAAATTTATTGAAAATTCATATGGAAATTCCATATTTAATGTTGTTTTGATAATAAAAAAATAATTCTGATCAAATGTAAATTTCAGAAAGAATTAAATATTGTGTTGTGAATTTATTTTGAAATTTGGTTGTTTATAAATGATAAAAATGGTTGTATCATTTTGAAACCATGGAGAAAAATGGTGCCCTTTTTGTGAATAGTATAAAGTAAAATTATGTCACTTAATTTACCCACACATATTTGTACCCAACCATGAAGTGTGAAAATTTCTTACTTAATGGAAGGTAAATATAAGTGTGATTGATTTTTCACTACTTTCCAAAATCATTTTCCATACGTTCATTCCATATTCGATCTATTTCATTACTGTACCAGATTGACCTATGCGTGTGTACATAGTATCCGACTATTGTAAACCCAAAAAAACAAAAAAATGGTTGTGTCAGGGATAGGTCTAAAACCACCCTTCCTAGACTTTTTACCTTGTTATAAATATTACAATTAGTGTCGTGAGGAGATCAAACAAGGTTTGGGAGAAGAGTGTGAGATTGGTTCCAAGTGAAAATTTTGAAAAAAAATAGTGGAGTGATTAAATGAACAACATATGGGGAAATATAGGTCGTGAGATTATGGTTTTACTCTAAGAATGCTTAAGTGAGTGGTTCTTGAAATTTTATTGCAAAGGATGTAGGGCAGGTTCGGTGGAAAGGATCATGTACGTACACAATTTTTAAAATAACATATATTTACTAGATAGAAAGTGGATTGAATAGAATGAAATGGTTTTCACACACACGCATTGAGAATTACTGACATGATTAACTTTTTAATTATTTTCCTTTATTTTTATCATTTTTCTCTTGAAAGTTCATTTGGAAACAATTTTTTCGATGTTTTTTTCCTTTCTCTCTAAGAATAACTCCTCTGTGTAATTTTTTCTTGGATCACATTTCTATCAGGAATTAAATTTTCATTGAATTTTAAATATTTATGATGTTTTAAATATCAACATGCATAATTTCAGTAAAACTGAATTTTCCCAGGATTGCAAATGCTTAGTTGTGGGGGTGTGATCACCCCATGATTCACTGTTTCATTTTCACCCGTATACCACTGTTTTAAACTGATTTTCCACCATAAATTCCAAATATAATATCAAATTGAACTTAATATTTTATTTCATTATTTAATATTTATCACATTTAAAAAGGTAAATGTTACTTGTTTTGATAATTTCATTGAAGGTGGTGGTGATTTGGAGGACCCATGATGAAGTTCAAGAAAAATTGGTCAAACTGTGTAGGATCCAAGCACATTAGTGGACTAAACCGCACACTGCTACTAAACCGTGCCTCTAAATGGGATGATATTTTTTTTTCTGGTCCTAAATTCAATGGGATACATTTCATATTATGAAAACCAAGCCTAATTATACCATTTGGTGCTCATTCGGACAGATCTGTCCATAACACTGAATCTGCACGAAGTCAAAAGTGGTGTGGTTTGATATATCCATGTCTCAAGATGTAGGTGTCCAAATGAAGCCAAAAATTCATAAGATATATTCATTATTAGGGGATAAAACTTTTTAATTTTATAAAAAATGAGGCTCGACTATCTAGTTTTCAAAAACCATGGGACAAGTGTTTTTAAAAAATCTGTGTTCCCAAAACCACCTTTCACTTTGACAATAAAATGGAAGCATGGGATTATCATTAGAAAGTTTGAACCATAAGAAAATCTCTTCCATTATGGAGTCTCAAAGGATCCCTCTCCTCATCTAAGATGTTATGGAGGCCCCTATCCTCATAGGGAAATCAATAACGGGGAAGGAGTTCAACCTGAGCTTCCTCCTCCTCCCAATGTTGAGCTAAGCGGTGGGTGATCATTAGGAGGGACCTATACACATGAATAGGGAGTTACGGAACATAATTTACTAATTTTTTGGTGTATATTGGGTTTTGAATTGTTATTTTATATGTATCTTAACTTTTTTTATGAATTTAATTGAAACACTTCTTATTTCATAACCGATCGGTGCGCAATTTTAAGTGTGTGACTTGTGTTGTTCCGATTAGACAACATAGGACTCCTATTCTTTACCAAACTTTTGAGATTTCAGTGTTCCTTGATAAACCTTAATTCATTATTAGGTGTTGGAACTTGACTATATGATTATTATTTCAGGTTTTAGTCATATTTTCATAATTTTAGGGCTTGTGGGTACCCAATATCTTGGTCAAACCTCAATTAAAGGATTGCACCAATAACCTATTAATAAATTTAGAACAAGGAAATTTTCAATTGGTGTAGTAACTTACCAATGATAACGTACTTATCTTTTATTTTCAAAATCTACTTATTTCTCAATTATTAAACTCATTAAATTAATTTAGTTTCATAAAACTATTTTCCAAAATCACCCCACTTTTAGTACTTTTTATTAAAAACGCATAATCTAAACCTATCAATTGTGCTACATTCATGATAGAGGAAATCATTCATTGAAAATACATTTTTACAATTAACCTATTTCTTCTGTTTATTTTTTTATCTTGATGAATTTTATTGTTACTTTCCCCCCTTTCCCTCACCCTCACTTTTGTAACTAAATATTAATTTTTTTATACCCACATTATAAGGGAAAATGATGCCAATTTAATCTTAGAAGTTATTGAAAACTCATTTAGAATTTATGTATTTCATGTTGTTTTAACATTCAGAAAAATTATGATGCAATGTTCATTTCATTAAGAATTCAATATTGTGGTGTGACTTTCTTTTGAAATTTGGTTGTTTATCGATGATATAAATGGTTGTATCATTTTGAAACCTTTGAGAAGAATGGTTCCCTTTTTTCTGAATATTTTAAAGTAAAATTGTGTCACATAATTTCTCCACATATCATTTCACACAACCATAAAGTTTGAAAATTTCTTACTTAATGGATGGTAAATATAAGTTAGGTTTATTTTTCTATACTTTTGAAAATCACTTTTCCATATGTTTGTTCCTTATCTGATCTATTTCATTACTGTACCGGATTGACCTATTCATGTGTACTTGTTATCTGACTATTTTATACACTCAAAAAACAAAAAAAAAGTTGTGTGTCTTGGCCAGGTCAAAAACCACGCTTCCTACACTTTTGATCTTTTTTATAACTATTACAATTAGTGTCATGCGGAGATGAAACAAGGGTTGGGAAAGGAGTGTGAGATTTATTTCAAGTGAAACTTTTGAAAAAAAATTAATAAATGAGAGGAGTGATGAAATTTGAAACATATGGGGATATCTAGGTCAGAAGATTATGGTTTTTCTTCTGTAAATTCTTAAGTGAGTGGGTCTTGAAATTTGATTTCAAATGATTTAGGGAAGGTTCGGTGGAAAGGATCATGAAAGTAGACAATTTTTAAATAACTTATATTTACTTGATAAAAAGTGTAAAGAATAGCATGAAAACGTTTTAACAAAAACATGTGGATAATTAGTGACATGATTAAATATTTAATTATTATTTTTTATTGGTATCATTCATCTCTTGTAATTTCATTTTGATACAATTTTTGAGAAGTTTTTTTCCATGATCACTGAGAATAAGTCCTCGGTGTGATTTTTTCTTGGAACCCATTTCTATTAGGAATTTAATTTTGATTGAATGTTAAATATTTACGATGTTTTAAATATATACATGAATAATTTCTAGAAAAGTGAATTTTCCTCGAAGTACAAATGATGGGGTTTGGGGGTGTGATCACCCTGTGATTTAGTGTTCCATTTCCACCTTTACACCACTGTTTTAAACTGATTTTTCACCATAAATTCCAAATATAATATTAAATTTCATTTAATATTTTATTTCATTATTTAATATTTATCACTGTTAAAAAGTTCAATGTTTGTTTTTTTGATAATTTCACTAATGATGGAGGCAATTTGGAGGACCCATGACAAAGTTCAAGAAAAATGGGCCAAATAGCGCAGGATCCATGCATGTCAGTGTACTAAACCGCAAACTACTACTAAAATGAGAAATAAAATGGGATGATATTTTTATGGTCCTAAATTCAAGGGGATACATTTCATATTAATAAACCCAAGCCTAATTCTTCCATCTAGTGGTGCATACAGACTGATCTATCCAACACACTAATCTGCATGAATTCAAAAGTGGTGTGTTGTGATCTATCCAAATCTCGAGCTATATGTGCCCAAATGAAACAAAAAATTCAGTAGATATAGTCGGTAGATGGGGATTAAAATTTTTAATTTTTTCCAAAGTAAGGTTCTATAGTCTATTTGTTGAAAACCATGGGCCAATTGGTTTTACACAATCTGTGTACCCAAAACCACCTTCCACTTTGACTTTAAAATGGAAGCTTGGGATCCTCATTTTCATGTTCAAACCACAACAAAATCACTTCCATTTTGGAGTCTCAAAGGGTCCCTATCATCATATAATAATTTATGGAGGCCCCTATCATCATAGGGGGATAAATAATGGAGAAGGAGTTCCACTCAAGCTTCCTCCTCCACCTAATGTCGAGTTAAGTCGTGGGTGATCATTGTGAGGGAGATACACACTGGAAGAGGGGTTTTAAGCACATAAATCTATACTTTTTTGTGTATATTGTGGTTTTTAATTGCTATTTTTTTTATCTTAACTTTTTTTGATGAATTTAATTGAAACACTCATTATTTCATAACTGATCAGTGCGCAATTTTAAGTGTGCAACTTGTGTTGTTCCGATTGGACAACATAGGACTCCTATTATTTCCCAAACATTTGAGATTTCAGTGTTCCTTAACAAACCTAAAATCATTATTATGGGATGGAACTTTACTATATGATTTATATGTCATGTTCTAGTCCTATTTTCATTGTTTTAGGGGTAGTGGGTATCCAAGATCTTGGTTAACCCACAATCAAAGGATTACACCGAAAACCTAATAATCAATTGAGAATAAAGGAAATTTCAAGTATTGTAGTAACTTATAAATGATCACATAATTATCATATATTTTCAAAATATACTTATTTATAAACTATTAAACTCTTTAAAGTTATTTAGTTTCATAAAACTATTTTCCAAAATCACCCCATTTTAGTACTTCTTATTAAAAATGCATAATCTAAACATATTAACGCACCTTGAGAGATGACCTAGGGTATTCCCTATACTATATATAAACCTTAAAATCATAATCAATTTGATGTTTCACAACATCATGTTCAGTCTTAGACCTACCAACTAGTCACATGTTGGCCCTATATAAAGGGCTTTATGATCCTTGTGAACCTGACATCACTATGGTAGAACTCAGCACCTAAAAGTATTCTAGGACATTCTTGGAAATATTTTCCCATACCATTCTCAGGACCCGTGCACTTTGGACAATGATTTACAATTCCCGTAACCAGGCTGTTCAAGTGGGTCTGACATCTTCAATGTCAACTCACCGTATTTTTTACCCTTTCTCAAAGAAGGAATGCAACACTCCATTCTTAAAACTTTTGATGGCCCACACCTCATGACTTGAAACCATTGGGTGTAGGGCCTTACTTTCAAAATTAAATGATAATCTACCCTAGGGTGCCAGATCCTTTCATGGATAGCCTTTACTCTATACCAAACCTCATCGTCTCGGCCTTTGAGTCTTTTCAAAATTTTCATAGCCCCTCGAAAAAGTGACAATAAACTCTACTTAGACATTAAGGTAATCCCTATGGACTCATGAATAAGGTATTTGGCCTACCAATTAGATTTATCTTCTCTTTATAGTAATGGGACTCCAACCCTCTCGAGGCTTAGTGACACCGTGGGAGAACATAGAAACTTTGGGTGTTTTAGTTTTCCCCTTATATGTATGCCCTACTCCATGACTCATCGATCCAAGTACCTGGGCACATGATTTACACAACCCACATTCCAACTAAACATGTGGAATCTAGATTCCCTAAATTTTCCCCATCTCCCATACCACATCCAAAAATCTTCCATAGCCCTTGTAAAATAGTGGAGACACTTCTATTTGACAATGCTACCAATGTAACGGCCCAAAGTTTAATCAATGGAAATTCCCTTATTATTATTTTTTCATATAGTATAATTGCATAAAATGAAAAAATAGTGCCAAATCATGCTTAAATGAACTACTAAATAATATGTGACCTTTAAACATAATTTTTCCACTTCTGTGATTTGAATTTCAAAAATCTTACATACAGGGTTGCGATTAGTAAGATGTTTAGAGTCTGATAGGAAAAACATATTTTTTAGTGAATAGAAACTTACCCATATTAATAGTAATGGTAGCCTTATGAATTTTAATATGATCCTTATGAATATTAAATCGGTTAAGTGAATAGTAACCTTACCAATGAAAGTATAAATAAAATTTATCCAAATTACAAGTGATAATATGATTGTTTTGGTATTTTTGGTACGTTATAAATATTTAATTACAATTTAATGATTTAAATAAAAATTTATTTTCATTAAATTTATTCATAAAATAATAATTGTATTTCTCTTGATTATAAGATAATTTTGTGAGACCATTGTTACTTTTTCAAAGTGTTATATAATTAGTTATAATTTTAAAATCTGTTTTTTTCAAGTAAATTATGATTTTAATTAAAAATAAAATTTCTCATGTATAAAAAATTATTTTCATAAAATAGAGTTCATTTTTGGATTCTACATGGTGAAAATGGTTTTGGTGTATTTTTTGGATTTTTCTAAAATACGTGAATTTTTTATGAATAGTGAAATTCAATAATTTACGAAATATTTTAAATAAATGAATTTCTACACCATTATTGAGTGATTAATGATGTAAATGGCCATTGAATAGAACTAAAAAGAAAATATTACTATTTTTTACAAGAATCAGCACTATTTCTTATCTTTAGTAAAATAATAAACTAAGGAATTAAATATTGAGAAAACTCCCCTCTCCACTATAAAAACCACCCCTCACCACCTCTTCTACTCACACTTATCAGGAATTGTGAGTTGTAAAAATTATGTTCAAATAGCTCCCTAAGACTCTATCCCACATCTAGGATCTCTTGGCCTCATAAAAAACCAATATCAATTCCGTAAGGAGGTTCTTGAGAAGAAGGAATCAAGAGGTAAAACCCTTTTCCGTTTTCTTTCAATTTCTTTTTAATTTCATTTACTTTCTTTTATATCCTCATCTATAATCATCCAAAATGTATGAAAACTCTATTACATTATACATATTTTAATTTTTTATGTTATTAGAATAATTATTCATCATCTTTCCTTTCCAATCCTTTTAAACTATAATTTAAAACACCATCTGAGATGTGTTAATTTATCACATTCATGGACGACAAGTTTTCATTTTCTATTACCATCTTCAATTATGGTCCTAAAACCATATTTATGGTTGAACCAGATCATTATGTATTTAATATATCCTATTTAATGTTTTGGAATCATTTTGTACCGTTGGTATTAATTTATAACACAAAATAAGTTCTTTGTGATCAAAACCCCACAAATTAACCTAAACGGTTATCATTAAAGTTTTATATAATGATTCATCCTCAATAAAAATAACCAAATGAGTTTTATAACCATTTAACCATATATATGTTCTCTAATAACATATAACTTAAATCCTAGACATCCATCCCCATCTTACATGAATATTTGTACATGTATAAAAGTAAACTGATCAGGAAAACCAAGGAAACAAATGCTTCCATCATTATATCGGGTAGGGTTCTGCTATTGAAGATAAATTGTGGGCCATGATCAAAGCTATTAATTATGCTTTTAATTTTTGATGGAAATCTCTTTGGTTGGAATCAGATTCTATGGTGGCTGTGGATCTTCTTAAAAACCGATCCAGGAATGTTCCTTGGGTTATGCTGCCTTATTGGATTGAATGTCTTCATATCCTTAATTCTATTGTCATTGATGTGGCTCGTGCTTATAGGGAGGCCAATCAGGTTTTTGATGCCTTATCAAATAAGGCTATTGAGGATTCAAGCTCGGAATGATCTTTTGTCACCCCTGATTGTTGTGTGCAATTTGTTGAGGTTGATGCATGTGGCAAGCTATTTTCTCGTCTTTGTAAACCTCCCTTTTGATGCTCTGACTTTGTACTCTATTTTTTAGTAAAATTTTGGTAGGGGTGGATCTATGATTCATTCCTGGGCCTTTTGGTTAATAAGTAAATTAAATATATAATAGGTTCTGGACTTATTAATTATTGAATATAATTTTATTATCTAGAAAAATTATATCAAGGGAAGAACACCATTGGACTTTAGGTAAGGGATTCTACCCCAACCTCCATTATTTCTTTAGGTTTCTCTATATTTCTTTTACCAAAATGAAGTTATCATTTAGTTTTATTTAAATATTATAAATTATGTGTATATGTTCCAAATTCATGTATCAAGATCCATTAAACATTCTCTTTCAGAGATATTCATATTTTTAAGTGGTTCCCTTCTCAATTCTTCCTGATAAGGAATCCCTTTTTAAGGGAACTTCCTGAATTCTTACCCAATTTCAAGTGCACTATATAATCTATTTTACGCCACCATCATTTCTATAAAATAGGTATTTTTTTATTAAAACCATCATGGTTCGCTTCTGGTTTCATATAAAATGTTATGACTCTTCATTTTTAAATTCTCTTTAGTATTTTCCTTAAACCACCACTAAAACGTTTTAATGCTAAAATTTATTAAATAATTTTCTTACAAGTTATCACTTATATTTGAAATAACATTCCATGATATTAGCCTATTTTCCCTTTTGTATGTCCATGTATGTTTTAATTACATTATTTCATGGACACTTTTATGGAACACCCATTTATTATGGTTTATGACATGATTATGATACCCATTTATTTCCATGGGTAACCTTAGTTTTATGTATAATGGATTATGTATGATTCTTTATGTGGAAAAAATATTTTCATGAGCATGTCAAGATGGGTTCACCTATATAGCACTCAAATGCATTATGTAATGTTTAGTATTATGAGATGTTATGTGCAATAGTCTTGGAAGTTAGCATTTACTCATGCTCCATGTGCAACGGTCTTGGTGGTTAACCTTGACGTGTGATCCTCTATGTTAAATGAGCTAAGCTCGTGTAGTAGTCATGTTTGATGTTACTAAAAAATTACTATGATTCTATGATAATATGTTACCATACTCTAAATTTTATTATTTCTTATGTTTAATCATGTAACATTCCTATTTACTTCCTTACGTTATGCATTCTAACCCATGTGTTAAGGTTTATTCTTATGTTTATTCCATTACTGGTATTTTTAGATCATGTTCATGTTATCCCTAGGTAATCCTATGTAGATGTATGAGCACAATGGATGTTATAATCTCAATATAGAGATTTAATAAAAGTTTCTTTTATGATGTTGAATTATGTACATAGTCTTCCAAGACACTAGACTTTATGATCATTGTCTGGTAATTTGATGTTCAATTAAACTTAAAATCATGTAATGATATGTGTAAAAGGTTGGGGTTACTATATTTGGTATCAGAGAATGGTCTAGTTATTTTTTGATATTTTGAATAGAGAACTTTATTAATAACTTTATGGATAATAGTAATTATAATAAAACATCCCAATATTTTGTTTAGTATAGGGTAAGTGGGTTTTCAAGAAAATAAATTTCTATCTAGATACTACAAGGGGAAGTGGTTCTTTCATAGATGTACCTAGGAGTAACAAATCTGAAAAGGTGTTCTGAGTCTGACTCAGGGTTTCTAGGTATATGATAATGCGCCTTACTACGCACCTATTTTGACACTCTCCGGGTATATTATTTGGTAGACTCATAAGCTCATTACTATCCATTATTCATGGAATATAAAAAGATCCCATAAGAATATATGTCAAAAAATATATCAAGGATAACCTAGATTCAATCCTAGGGAGTCACAAGTTAGGACATAATTTTCCTTAAAAAGTTTATCCTTTTATTTTCAAAGTTTCCTTTTATGCTTATTAGCTAAGTATTTAAGCCCCATAATTGAACTTTCTTCTCTCAGTTAATGTAATGAAATAGAAGAACACATTCCAACAATCAATGTGATAGGGAAAGTGAATATTTCACAAATGATATTCCAAATATGATGGGAACGAGTTCTCAAAACATTATGATAGCACTTTCTCAACTGGCTCAAGTAATGAATAATAACATGAATCATGTGGAATTCCCTCCTCCTCCAAGGAAAGAGGAAGTCATTGTTGAATCATTCATACAATAAAGGCCTCCCATGATTAGAGGATCTTCTGAACCTCTCCACATGGAACAGTTGATTAACTCCATTTAAAATATGTTCTTTATCTTATAGTGCTTAGAAGAAGGTAAATCTATGTTTTCGGTCTATCATTTTGATGGGGAATCTGATTAGTGGTGTAAACTAATCAAGAATAATAATTCCCAAGAGGAAATTAATTCCATGGATTGGGATGAATTCATGAAAATGATTTTCAATAAATATTTCCACGAACCCTCCATCTCAAGATGGAACAAGAGTTCCTCAGACATAAGCTAATGAAATATGATTCTATCAGGGTGTGTGAGGAAAACATTACATGTATTTCAAGATACACTTCCATATTTTTCATGAACATTTAAAGTAAGGTGGACCCCATATTTAGCATACTAAAGCTAAGCTTATAAAAATAATTGGTGATTCATGACTTCTATAATTATGATTAGATTTTCTGTTTTACCCTCAAGGATGATATGGTGATTAGAGACTCTCAATGGCCTCATGGTCCCAGTGACAAAAATCATATGATGAAGTATAATATGGTTGGTTTAGAAAATAAATCCCATGATGGGAAGAAGAACGAACATCCCATGTGTAATTTTTTTGGGAAGAAGCATCATTGGAACTGTATAATGGGAACCATGAATTACATAGAATGTGGAAGAATGGGACATCTGTCTAAGAACTATGATAGGGATATGAAAAATTCCACTAATTTGTTAGAACAAAGGAAGGTTCGTATCTTGCTCAGAATGTAGTGCAATGTTTCAACAGCAAGTAACATGGGTATTATGAGAATAATTTTCCTAGGATAAGGGTTGTCAGAGGAAATCAATAACAAACTCCAATGAAAAAAGGAACGACTTATGTTATCACAACCACTAAGGTGGAGTCAGAAAAAAATGTGGCGATAGGTACACTAGTTATTCAGTCATGAATAGTAAATTTACTATTTGATTTTGGTTTTACGCATTCTTTCATATCTTGAAAGTTTAGTATAACTATTCAAACACCACCTCAAAATATGAAGATTTATTTATTAGTGAGAAAAGAAAATGGGGAAATTGTAGAATCCAAAGAATATTACTCCTCCCTGGTAAATTTTTGTGGATTAAACCTCCCTAAAAATCTCTTCATACTTCGTCTAGTAGTGTTCGATGCTATTTTGGGCATGGATTGGATATCTTTATACAAAGACAATCTTAACTTTTAGGAAAGGGAGATCAAGTTTCACATCCAAGAGTATCCTCTAATATTGTGTAAGTGTAAGGAGGAAGATGAATCTCCTTCAAAATCATTGTCTCAGGTGTGGATAATGTTTCATTTGGAGCATGCATATTTTTCTCAAATGATTGAGACAATGGAGATGATACTTCTTGAAGATATTCCCATTGCGAGGGATTACACTGATGTATTCCCTGAATAATTTCCTATTATTCCTCATAATTGAGAGATTCAGTTCCCAATTTAACTTATTCCTTGATCCCTACCTATATCAAATACACCTTATATATTGGACACCGTAGAGATGGAATAGCTAGAGAAGTAGTTATAGGAGAATCTGGAGAAGGTTCTTATTCACCTGAGTGCTTCACTAAGGGGTAATCCAGTCCTATTCATTAAGAGGAAGGATAGATCAATGCAACTCTTCTTCTATTATCATGAATCATGATAAAGAACTAGTATCCCCTCTTGTAGATAGATGAATTTTTTTATCATCTTTGTGGGTCCAGTTATTTCTATAAGGTGGACCGTTAATGGGGATATAACCAATTAAAGGTGAGGAAAGAAGATATTCCCAAAATTAACATTCAAACTAGGTATGGAAACTATGATTTCATAGTGATTCCATTTGGACTCACTAATTCCCCAGAAATATTCCTGGATTTAATGAGAAGTTTTTTTAGAAATTACCTCAATGAATTTGTGGTAGTCTTCATTGATGATATTCTGATATACTTTAAGATCACAGAGGAACCTGAGGAGCATTTTAATACTATGTTGAAGACTTTGAAAAGGGATAAATTTTCTTCCAAGTACGTTAAATGTGAGTTTTATATGGAGGAAGTATCACTCTTGGGGTATGTTATCACTAGGAAAGGAATATCTGCAGACCCTTCCAAGACAAAGGCAATTAAAGAGTGGCCAAAGCCAATATCTGTAATGGAGATCCGTAGGTTTCTAGGAATAGATGGTAATTATCAAAGTCTTGTGAATGACATATCATGATTTTCAATACCACTGACCAAAATGAAATGAAAGGGAGATAACTTCGTTCGGACTCATGAATGTGAGGAAATATTTATAGAGATCAAAAATAGGCTTATCACTATGCCAATACTCACACTTATAATAAGTTCAGAAATCTTTATGGTATATAGTGAGGATTTAAAGAATGGATTAGGATGTGTTGTGATGAAATATGATAATTTGATAGCCTACACCTCAAGGTATCTGAAAATTCATGAGAAAAACTATCTCATATATGATCTGTAGTTGGCGGATCTGATCTTTGCATTGAAAATATGGCGACATTATATTGATGGGGAAAAGTGTGAGATATGTACTGATCACAAGAGTCTCAAATATATATTCACATTGAAAGAGAATAATATGCACCAACTAAGATGGTTAGAGCTCATTAAGGAGTATGAATACTCAATCCACTACAATCTTGGCAAGGCAAATAAGTTGGTGGATTCTCTAAGCAAAAAAGGATACTCCATCTTTATCTATGATGAGAATTGAATAGTATCCAATGTTATTAGATTTATAGAGGATGGACATGGGAATCATCAAGGGTGGAAAATCATCAATACTTTCACAAATCATTGTTCAACCATCCATCATGTAGAAAATAAATGATGCTTAGAGAAATGATGTAGAAATTCAGAAAAGGGTGGAAGCTATCAGAAATGGTAAATCCTATAAGTTCAAGATTGACAAGGATGGAGTCATAGGATTTGGGTCATGATTATGTGCACCATCTGATCCAAATATAATGACGGATCTTCTGAATGATGCACATATCTCAACCTTCTATATTCACCTGAGGATCGCAAAGATGTATCAAGATCTCAGGGAGAATTATTGGTGGGAAAATATATAGAAAGAGATTTCTTAGTATTCCTCAAAATTCCTGGTATGTTGGAAAGTGAAGTCTGAAAGGAAAAAAATAGGATGATGCAACCACTACCCATACCAACATGGAAGTGGGATAAAATCACCATGGACTTTGTCACGAGACTTCCAAGGACTTCTGGAGGAAAAATTCTATATGGTTCATTGTGGATCGTCTTACAAAGACATCTCACTTTATCTCAGTTTGAGTGGTCTTCTCATTTGATCAACATGTGAAGATATATACCAAATAGGTGTTAAGGCTGCATGGATTACCACTATATACTGTATTCGATAGAGATCTGAGACTCACCACTACATTTTGGAAAAGTCTTGGAACATGCTCTAAGCACGGAACTGAATGTCAGTACGACCTATCATCCTCAAACTGAAGGCCAATCTGAGCGACCATTTCAGAAATTCGAAGGAATGTTGAGATCATGTTCTATTGGATTAAAAGTAGAATGGGACCAACATCTTTCACTAGTCATATTCTTCTACAATAACAATTTACACCCTAGCATCCAAATGGATCAATATAAATCCCTATATGGGAAAAGGTGTAGAAAAATGGATTGATGGGATGAAGTTGATGAACGTGAGCTGCTAGGACCTAAAATGGTTGATGAAATGGTGTAAAATGTGGAAACCATTCAGCAACATTTCAAGGCAGCCCAAATTCAACAAAAGAGTTATGTAGACAATCATCAATAAGTATTTGAGTTTAAAGTCAAATACATGGTATTCATCTACATATCTCCATGGAAGAAGGTCTTGAGATTTGGGAAGAAAGAAAATATAATTCCTAGGTACATCGGCCCCTTCAATATTTTTAATTTTTTCAACGTTGAGGTCTATCAACTAGAAATTCCACCTATTGTATCTAAAGTACATGATTTATTCCATGTATCCCTCTTAAGGAAGTATATTCCAAATCCTTCACATGTACAGTCTTCAGAGGTGGTACAGTAGCAGAATGATCTTTCTTACAAGGAGCAGCCAATGAAGATCTTGGATCATAGAGATAAAGTTATACATAAAAAGACTACTCACCTAGTCAATGAACTATGGAGGAACCATAAGTACAAAGTGGCTACAAGGGAACAATAGAATTTGATGAAGGAAAAATACCCACACCTATTTGCAGCTTAAAATGTTAAAGGAAATTTCAAGGGTGAAATTTTATAATGGGGAAGAATGTAATGACACAAAGATTAATCAATTGAAATTCAATTATTATAATTTTATCATATATTATAATCACATAAAATCACAGCACAATGCCACATCATGATTAAATGAACTACTAAATATTATTTAACCTTTAAACATAATATTGGTGAAAAGTAACATACCCTTATGAAGAATAATGTTACCCTTATGAATAGTAATTTAAACATTATGAATTGTAAATCAACCAAGTGAATAGTAACCTTACTAATGAAACTATAAATAAAATTCATCCAACTTATAAATGATAATACGATAGTGTTGGTATTTTTGGTAATTCATAAATATTTAATTAAAATTGAATAATGTAAATTAAAAAGTATTTTCATAAAATAATATTTTGTTGTCTTATGATTATAAGAAAATTTTATGATACCTTACTAAATTTTTCAAAATGTTATAAAATCAGTTACAATTTTATAATTAGTATTTTTCAAGTAAATTATGATTTTAATTAAAAATTAATTTTATCATATTTAGAAATTTATTTTCATAAAATGGAGATAATCATTTGGATTCTACACATCAAAAAAAATTAGGGTTAATTTTTCGTATTTTTTCTAAAATACTTGAATTTTTGTTGAATAGTGAAATTATATAATTTGCGAAATATGCTAAATAAATGAATTTTTGCATCATTCATGAGTTATAGATGATGTAAATAGAAAAATTTTCAAAATCAAATACACATATTACTTTTTCTGGTAATAATAATCAGTATTATTTCTTGTCTTGAGAAAAATAATAAACTAATGAATTAAATACTGAGAAAACTCTCATATCCTCCACCATAAAACCCACCTCTCACCACCTCTTCTCCTTACACCTATCAAGCCTTGTGACTTGTCCATATTCTGCTCAAATATCTCCCTAATCCTGTATCCCACATCCAGGAGCTCTAGGTCTCATCCAAAGACCAAAAACTTTTCCCTTAGGAGGTTCTCAAGAGGAAAAAATCAAGTGGTAAAACCTTGTTCTGTTTTCTTTCAATTTGTTTTCATGTTCCTTTACTTTCATTTATATACTCACCAATTCTCATCCTCAAGCTATGAAAAATCAAGTACCTTAAAAAGAATATAAATTTCTTATGCTAATGGAATAATTCTTCATCATCTCTCCTTTACCCATCGTTTATACTAGAAATGAAAACATCATTCGAGATGTGTTAATTTATCACATTCAAAGATGATGGGTTTTAAATTTCTATTTCCATCTTCAATTATAGTCATGAAACCATTAATATGGTTGAAATAGATTATTATGTATGTAATATATCTTTTTTAATGTTCTAGAATAATTTTTCATAGTTTTTATTAATTTATAAAAATATGAGTTCATTGTGATAAAAAAATCATCAATTAACCTAAACGGTTATCATTAATGTTTTATATAATGATCCATCCTCACTAAAAATAACCAAATAAATTTTATAACCATTTAACCTTATATATTTTATTTAATAACAAATAAATTCGATTCTATATAGCCATCCTCATCTTACATGATTATTTGTACATGTATAAAAGTAAATCGATCATGAAAACCAAGGAAACAAACACTTCCAAACAATGAAATCGAACCTCTTAGACCATCAAAAAAGACAAGAATGAACATAATATTTTTATAATAAATCAATTACCCATAAAATAGGTTCTTTACTTATTAAATACTGAATATAATTTGATTGACCAGAACATTCATATTAGGTTAAGAACACCTTCGGACTTATGGTAAGGGATTCTACCCAAACCTCCATTATGCATTTAGGTTGTTCTATCATTATTTTACCCAAATGAAGTTATCCTTTCCTTTTTTTACATATTTTAAATTATTTTTATATATTCCAAACTCTTGTATCAAGATCCATTCATTATTCTATTTCGTAGATATACATATTTTTAAGTGGTTCCCTTCTCAATTATTCTTGGTAATTAAATCCATTTTAAGGGAAATTCCTAAATTAATACCCAATTTCAAGAACACACTATCATATTTTTTAATAATTTTTTTAAAAAAATCATTATTTTATTATGAAAACCTTCTTGTTTGACTTATAGTTTTATATAAAAAAAATTTCCATTTTCTATTTTAAATGATCTTTAGTATTTTCCATAAACCCACACTAAAATATTTTAATGATAAAATTTATTAAGTACTATTCTTACTTGTTATCACTTCTTTTTGAAATAACTTAACATGATATATTCTTATTTTCTCTTATATATGTCCATTTCTGTTAAAATTCCTTTCTTTCGTGGACACTTGTATGATACGCCCATTTATTATGCTTTATGACATGATTATGATACCCATTTATTTCCATGGGTACCCATACGTTTATGTATAATGGATTATGTATGATTCTTTATATGGTAATAATATTCATGAACAAGATAAAATGGGTGTACCCATATAGTTCTCCAATGAATTGGGTAATGTTTTGTCTCATGAGATGTTATGGGCAATGGTCTTGGTGGTCAGCCTTAACTCGTGCTCCTTATGCAATGGTCTCGGTGGTTAACTATGACTTGTGCTCCACTATTTTCAACAAGTTGGGATCATTCTAAAGTCATGATTAATGTTTTTGAAGCATTACTATGATTCAATTATTATATGGTCCCATTTTCTAAATGTTATGATTACTTATGTTTAATCATTTAGCATGCCTCTTTATATCATTATGGTATGCCTTCGAACCCGTGTGTTAGGCAGTACTCTAATGTTTATTCAATTACCAAGATTTTTAGCTCATACCATTGTTCATGTTATACCGAGGTTATCCTATATAGATGTATGAGCATGATGGAAGTTATGAGCTCAATATGGAGATTTAAAAAAAGTTTCTTTTAGGATGTTTAATTATGTACCTAGTCTTCCACGACACTAGACTTTGTGATACTTGGTTTTTAATTTTATGTTTACTTATTATTACAACCATGTAGTGATATTTGTAAAAGGTTGGGGTCACTATAACCAATGCATAAGGTCTTTGACCAACCAACTAGATGTATATACTCCTTATAAGAAAAGAACTCCAATCATCATGAGCTCTAGCAACACCACGAAATAACATGGAGCCATAAGTTATTTTAGGCCACCCCCAGCATGTCATCCCTATATTACATATTCATCACTTATGTCTGAGATAAAAGGCCTTAAACTAAAAATGGAAGGTCTAAGCTAAGAGGCCCTAAAATAATGTAATATATGGTCTAAGATAAAATACCATAAATGCAGTAATAGAAAGTCCAAGCTAAATGGCCATAAAATACAGCAATAGAAGGTCTGGCTAAAACAACATAATCTAGAAAAATAGAATATATGATCTTGAAGACCCTAATGTAAAGCACCTCAAAAATTTTGTTTTCAAGAATGTATAAGGCACAAAAATGGTTTGTCCAAAAACTAATAAGATGGTGTCCTGAGAAAAAGTAAATTCCAAGCCCTCTAGGTCTATCCCTATATAAAGCTTTGGCAAGAATAAGAGAAATATGGGTAAAAATATTAAAAAAATTAAGGTCCACAATATGGCCATAGAAAAGGTCAATTTATGCTTTCTAAGTCCAATGAAATCAACCAAATAAATAACATCCTCCCATTGGGACATACATTTTACCGAAATTGACCCTTTTTGAATTTGGTAATCTCAAAATAACTCGAGAAGATGCATCAATTGCGAATATTGTGTTGGAGGTAATTGATGGTAATTTGATGAGCGAAATCTACAGTGATTTAAATATTAAAATATAGTATTTTTGGTTTACTTGATATTATACAAAGGATGGATACCATTGAATATCTATGTAGCATCAGATAAATGAAATCTCATGAACATCATGAATGAAATACAATAGAAAAACGAAATAGGAAGTTCATAAGTTCTATTCATTGATAGAATGAAAAAGGAGGAATATTCACCTATCAAAGTCTCTCTTATGAATACATGAGCAATGAAAATATTTGTAAATTACATGCCCATCACAGCATGTTCTTAGAGGAGTCCTTGAGCACTGTAAAACTCTACTCTATGGAGGTAACAAATTGGCACAATTGATCAATGGAAACTGTTTTCACCTCTAAAATCCACTACAACTACTCCTCCCTAGTAATCATGTCAATGCTTGGCTTCTCCACCATTCCAATGATCCCATGTTTCTCTGTTACAGTTTACTATAATATTTTGTGTACATGTTTAGTTCAGGATAACTCTTCTTGAAGATGACAAATTTTAGAATGGAGTTGGTTGATTTCAACTTTCCTAGTGTTGACCACATCCTGACGAGTTATCGCCACCACCCCATGCTAGAAAGCCTCATTTATGGCCTCATCCAAACTTTTCTTTACAAAAGAGGAAGCCTCGGCTCTTACCACCATCTATTCAAGGTTTATCTGCTGCTATCTTAATGAAATCACTTCTTTCACCCATGAATGAAGGTATTTATAGTAAAATCCCCTATAACTGATGGTGGTAAACATGAATTGAAGGTGACCCAGCTGGTCTTTCATCCCTTCCAAAGGGGAATCCAAAAAAAAAGGCATATATCTCCCTCCATACATGCCACCACATCAATTTGTAATGTGACCCCATCTCTAGACCTTAATGTAATCCCATCCTAGGTATAGGAACAAGTTTTGGGAAAAAGTCACTAATTAGTGGATTTTTTCTCACAGTATTTGACTAAGTAGGAAGGGAGCTGGCCTATACATTTAGTTGACTCAGTTAGAGGAATCCCTAAGAAAGAAGGGACTTAAACCTTCAAGATCTAGGGTGAAGTCACTACAATAAAGAGAATGAGGTTTTATCAGTCAAATGGTGAATGACATGATTTCATAAGGTGACCAACTCGTATAACCGATGTTAGAAACATACCTTTTCAGTTACATTAATGGCAATATATGTGGTCCCAACCCCATCCTTTGGTGAAGAGGTGAAATCCTCTTGTGATGAGATTCTCAGTGTCACCTCTGGTTCTTTATCAAAATTTGTTCTTTTCTCAACACCTTTTAGGGATGAAAGAATAAAGTATATGCCAGGTGGAATTACATGAAGGGAACAATGTGTCTAGTCTCTAAAAAGTTTTCAACTTCTCCAAAACATGCCTCCATCAAGACTAACACAGTCACAGAATACCTACTTGTATTTGTATCTTTCAAAAGTACATTCTCTTACATAGGATCAAATGGCATGACTACTGGAACATTTGTAGTAGTCAATGACCGTAACTTGATAGGAACATCATCCATATCTGCTTCTTGATGGGATGGTCCCAACATAGATGGTTCTAATGAAGAAAATAAACACTCCCCAACATCCTTAGGGGTAGATTCAAGCTCATACAAGATGGATCAAAGGGTAATTTCACATTTTTTAAAAATCAAGATTTGTTACAGTAATAGTCTAAAATAAGGAAAGAGTAAAATTCCACACATTCTTGAGGAATCTTGGAGAAAGGTATCGAATGATTTATAATGATTATTTCCCCCTAATACCTCCAAGGAAGAATATACAAAAGTTATTGATGTTATGATCATCAGGGAAGGACCCCCAGAAGGTGTTTAGGTTGAGAGAGTCACTCCTAGAGTGGAAATTACCAAACTCATCAGAGCTAGTTGACCTGGGGATCCCTCATCATTGGTCCCCTAGTCAATGCTCAACCTACCTCCAATAACATTACATATAGTATAATATATATTGTATAGTATGATTGGATAGTCTTCTTTGGTCTCCCTCTATGCCAAAAAAACACAAAGGGCCCCATTAAGGTTGCAAAAAATTTATAACCCTTTGAATACAACCGCAAGACTTGCCTTACCGCTACCTCAAAAAATGGTATAGACTTTTTAATCTAAGTAAACCTCTAGTATGCACCATTCCACAATTTTCTGAACCAAAGGGGAATATAAAACCTGACTTTTGATGATTCCCAAAGCTGTTTCAAGGTTTCAGAGGATATCCTTGACCACCGCAGGTCGGACTTTGAAAGTAATTCCCAGGGGGGTGATGACATGAGAAAAATCTTCCATAGGTAATTATGCCTGGTGTATTATTCCCCATATCTCAGCCTCTGATTTCAAAATTCTATAAGTCATATACTGTTGAAATGAAAAAGGAAAAAATAACACTAGCACAACTTCACTCATCGGAACCACACCCATTGCGGCTGTGCTGGTTGGTGGTTCTAATGGAAATGAGAGTAATCATAAGTTCCTTACTACCATAAAAGGTTCTTATGGGTTTGTTGGTCCTTTTAGAACCAACTATTTTTGGGTCTTTGGATTAACTATGATGGCTGATATAAATTGGGTAGCTTCGCATACCAATGTGGACAGTTTTCAATTGGGATATGATAATATAGACATCTCAGCATGGAGTGAGGATAAACCAATATCTACATCATGAGGAGGAATGTTTGTATTAGTCTGACTATCTTCCCTAGTAAACACCATCAAAAAATAGAAATCCTCTATTGGACACTCCTTGTATTGAACATGAATAGGGTGAGGACATATCAAATGAACACACAGGAACAAACGAATTAACCGGAATGGTGTGTACAACTTAAAGAGGAGATACCATTGATACGGGTGAAAAGGACACCCTCCTAAAGTGACTTCATATAGAATTAGGCCTCAATGATGGACCCACCATTTTCAATAATACTAATAGTGTGAAATAACCTAAAGATTCTAAAGGAGAAGTGGTTATAACATCTCATGAAGGCCCTTGCCTCCTAATCCTTTAGTGTAATAGGCCATACCCCACTCATACACTACAAAAATGGTTTGAAATGAATGTTGGGGATGTTCTAGTTTCATAGGTACTCATAACCTCCTAAATTATCCCCCATCCAACTCTATAACACCTCAAAGGCTCCTAAGATTCTGTGATGGGACATTCCCCTATAAATATGGTGTATAAGGTGATAATGTTTGGCCAACATAGAGATGTCTAATCCAACATGATTCTCTCCTTCTATAGAAGTCTCCATTATGAATGTGGAGACCATAACTCCACCCTATTCCTTTTTCAGGAGTTAGTACTTTCTTAGGTGAATAGTAAGAAAACAAGCTATCTGAATAGTTTAGTTAACATTGAAGATAACCTCCCATCCCCAGTTGTTAAATCTCCCTTCTTCAACTATAGTCCAATAAGATCCATCCATACTATGGAATTCCTTCTCAGTGAGGTCCTTTTACTTCTTATCTTCTAGTTGAGAACTAGATTTCTTGATTAAGTATTTCACCCATTCCATAAATGAGACATCTTCCCTAGGAAGTGGGTCATTTTTAGGGCCTCTTGGGAAAACATTATCAATTCTTGGGAAATGGGAGGAGTCCTCTATACACAATCTGATGTAGAATGTGTGGAGGGATCATAATACATCACTCCCATTAGGGGTGCACCATATATCTACTCGATATACAAGAGGCTATTTCCCACCAAAAAATTGTTTAGGTAGAATGTGTTTGTATCAGGAATATAGTGACTAAACATGTCCAATATCAGGCCCTTATTACAATAGGAAAAAGTTTTCGAGATCTAGACAGCCTCATACATCCTGGTCTTCTTCTGGTCCATGGACAACTCATAAGAAATATATTTCACCTAGATGGGACAACCCCAATCCATTCCAATACTACCCACTAATTGGAAGTCCCAGTTGGGAACCCACTCAAACCTCTGGATGGTGGTAGACTTCTACATTATTATACAGTACATATGGACATCCAAATCAGGTTTTCAACTATTCAAATCATAGTCTGTGGGCATAGACATCAGTATATCCTCATATATGCATTCTCCCTCAGCAATTAAATAGACCACATGAGATATGTTCTCCCACATGAGATATGCTCTACCTCAGTATATCCTCATATATGCATTCTCCCTCAGTATATCCTCATTGGTAAGTCTAAATATCTATAAAGGAAGAGATTCTAAAAGGGGATATTCCCTAATTTTTACACACATCTAGTTCATTAGAATTATCTGTGATGACACAACAACATGACATAATGTAACATCTACACTTGATATTATAGAATCTTAGTGATCCAAAACTACCTTAGTATATTTCCTTGAATAATTTTGGGAACATTAATGGGATTCAGAATCCATGTGAACAAAATTAAGTAGAATATGTCAAAAAAATGAATACTCAATCATGTTAAGAGAAAGGCATAACTCTAATAGCATAATGAGAATAACAAAACCCACAAGGGGATTCATGGTTGTGTGACATAATGCAGGTCTTTTGGAACACATGAACCATGGTGATCATGCAGACAAAAAAACCCATAGGGAATCATGTTACCAAATGATCCATCATGTGACTCATGATATCATGACCCTGACAATGTCACATGTTCTACATAATAGTCAGGTGATCATGCGACCGAACTGGTGAATCCATAGAAACCTGCAAGACAAAAATATGTCTAGGGTTCAATAAATTACCTAAGATATATTCATGGTTGATTCAAACAAGTTCTAAGGTTAGGTATTTATCTAGAATAGATCCTTCTATTAGTTCTCACAGATAGGTCTCGTGGTCAATTCTTGCAGAGGGTCTTACGAAGGTGTCATGTAACAGAAGCAAACCACGAAATCTCTAGAGAGTGGGAGTAGCTAGTGAATGAGACTCCCTTAATTACACTATTTATAGAGCATTAAAAAATACCAATGGTCACTAGGAAGACCGAACATCACCCAAAACACAAATTGGTGATATCCTAAAGGCCCAGACATGCATTTACTTTCCTCGGAATTGAGTCGATGTCCCTATGGATGTCACTCCTGAGGGGGGGGATTTTTTTTCTCTAGAAATTACCAAAAAAAATATAAAAGGGAATAAATAACCAAAACATGAGTTTTATATTCTACCCAAAATGAAGTAAGTGAAGGTGGATTAGATCATCTGGATCGCATAACCTTCCAAAAGACACATAATTTCATGGTCTTAAAAAGGTCATGAGAATGATACATGCACAATGCATGACCTATGAGAGATCATGAGGAGACCATTTGAAAATACCTTTTATTTTTGTGAAATCATCCAAGACATTCAATGATCATGAAGCGGCTACCATATGAGTTTCATCGAGTCTTATAACTTGTTAGCCAACGGGCACTAGACAATCATCCAAACATCCTTGTTAAATCACGGATAAAAAATATGCAATAGGTGGAATACTTTTGTGGTAATTTATATTCTTATAACGATCCCATATGGTTCATAATACAACCTATAAACCTTAGATACATGTCCACATTATCTCACAAGGGACCACTGGCATGTCACCTTCATCATGCAAAGACTTTTAGACATGTCCATTCAATTGTACATGGCCCCTTTGGCTCTATAGACAAACATAAAGGTCATCCATGAAAATTCTCACACATTTCCAAGAGACCCTTTATTGGTCACACAATGCATCATAGGAAGGGATAGTGTTTATTTTCTCTGACACTCACACAGACATGCGAGATCTACAACCCTTTCAAGATAAAGAAGGAAATAAAAGGGGAAAAGGAAGAATCTTCTTACAAAGTGATGATGTTCTGATCATCACACGAAATGGGTTATACATCATAGGTGATCTAAATTGATCCCACAAAGGCCCCTATTAACATGAAAACATGATCCCTTGTAATCCCTCTAGACAGGTATCCTAATCTTTTTAAGGCCCCCCTGGAAAATCACATTTTTCTCACAGAAGACCCTAGACAATCCACTTTCAATCACACGAAAGCCTTTCCATGGGAATTTTGACCTCATAAAGTCCGTCAGACATATCATCCTAACTTTTTGGAATCCCCTTGACATGTCCACATTGTTAGGATAAATCATTTGGACAATAATATTTCCCATAAAATACATAAAAGAATAATATTCTTGTGGTCGTTTATCATCATGTGAGGCCCCCCAAATGACCCATGGAAGGATCATACTCAACACGTAACACTAAATTACACCACTTACTATATAATAAATCTATGGGATATGATTATAACAAAGAATTGTATAACCAAGGTGTTAAGGCCCATAAATCCCCCCCCCCAGCACAAAAAAGGGACTATGCATCCACAATAAATCACACATGGGAGTGCAGAAGTGGAATTTTCAGAGTGTTCAGTCACGTGATCGCAATTGTTTTACACTATGAAAAACCTGATGAATAACCTAGGGGATCAAAGGGAATTCATTGAAACATCACATGATCACTCAAGATCACATGAAAGACTTATTGAATGTCAACCAGATTATGTGAAGGATGTCCTTCATGTCTTCTAGGTCACACAAAACCTAAAATAAGCTAACAGTAGACAAACCTATGGCACGTATGAAATAAAATCAAGGATTAAAAACAAAAACATGGGATACTTATGTGAAGAAAAAATATGTTCATCCTCATCTATTCCACATGATTCACCTGAATCATGTGACAACCCCAAGACATGTCACTCAAGTCATGTGACACTCCCTCGACACACTATTTGGATCATGTGAAGTCCCTTTTACATGTTAAGAAAGTCACACGGCACACTCTGGGCAAGCCATTGAAGACATGTTAAGCCCTCTAGGGTTGATATTCAAAACATTGTGATGTTCTCTAGACATGTCTCCCATCTTATGCAGTGATACCATTACTAGTTAGCTAGGTCTCTTGGTGACACTGAGACATGTCATTCTGGATCATGTGATGTCCTATAGACAAGTCAACTAGGTCATATGGAACCATTCATACATTTCTTCCTGGATCATGTTACATCCTAAAGATAAGTCAACTAGGTCATGTGTCACCCTCTAGACATGTCAACCTGGGTCTTGGGATGTCCTCTGGACAAGTCATCCAGATTATGATACATCCTCTAGATGTATCAACCATGATCATGCGATAGTCTCCAGACATACCATTCAGATTATACAATGCCCTTCAGACAGGTCAACTGGATCATGAGATTATCCTTGGATATGTTCTCTATGCAACAAGGAAATTTGTATACATCCTTAGATATTTCATGCAGATAATCTGAACATGTCAAGTAGAAAATCAAGCCTCATCAAACAGACATCCCAGGACATGATAACCTATTATAGTGGAAATAGTAGGGAAGCCTCAATGTGCAATCTTTGATAAGTCGCATGATATGAATGTCCATATGTTTTTGAACCTCAGTGTGTAATCCCCGATTAGTGTCATGATATGAATTTCCATATATTGGGGCATCCTTAGTGTGTAATACCCAATCAATGATATGAATTCTTCTATATTAGGGAATACTCAGTGTGTGAGCCCTGATCAATGGAATGATATGAATTCCCCAGTATTAGGGAAGCCTAATTGTTTAATCCCCAATTAGTGGCATGATATGAATTCCCCAATATTAGGGAAGCCTTAATGTGTAAGCCCTAATTAGTGGAATGATATGAATTCTCTTATATTAGGGAAACATTAGTGTGTAAGCCTCGATCAGTGGAATAATATGTCCCATATAATAGGGAATCCTTACTGTGTAATACTTGATCAATGGCATGATATGAATTCCCTTATATTAGGTAAGCCTAGGTTTGTAATCCCTGATCCAACAGAACTATGAGAACTCAAATTCCTTCCATAACCAGGATATACAGGACACCTTCATAAGGCCCAAGAAAAGATGTGAATCCACCTCAATGTGAGTCTCTCCATGTCTTCGACATTCCAACCATTGGGACCCAATATCTTTGATGGGATGATCATTCTACTTCATCCAACAGTGAATTGAGAAACCAAAAAAACTATGATGACTCTTATTCCTTTAATTACCTAGATATGTAGGATACCTTCTTAAGTCTTGAACTCCATATTAAACATCCAAAGGGATGTCTCAGCACATAAATCCTACATCTATATGTAGCAAGACTAATTAATTTATATTCCTTTTTTCTCACATAGATCATAGGTCACATGGTATTAGGGATTCACAATGATCATATCATTCGCCTTATGAATCTCCCCCATCTATGGAAACCTCAATTTGTAAGCCTCGATCAATGGAATGATATAACTACTCCCATATAAGGGAATCCACCTCGGGGAAAATCATAAGGGCGTCACTGAGATATTAAAAATATGATTAATACTATTACCAAGATATATATGATGAATCCTTGATGCTCGATCTCAACACACTATGTCTAAGTTTCCTTATTCATATCATTTCCACATGATGTTAAAATACACAGGTTTAAAGAACTATGTGGGTTTTGATTCCTATTATAAATAGAATACATATGACTCCTCATTAAGTTTTAATCCCATCCTATGAATATTAATTGCCTCCCTGGATGACAATAAAATCTTAAGTGCTTGGTTATGTTGGTTAAAAATATAGGAATCTTTCCATTAAGGTGAAATTAATTAATAACCTTTGATACATACAGATGGATGAATTAATAGGTCCACTTTTACATAGGGGTGTATTTGGTAGTTGATAGTTTTGTTAGAGTAACTAGTTCAATATCGATATTATGAAGAGATTCTCAAACATAAAATAAATCTATAATAGTGTCTTCAAATAGGAAACAATTCTCCTTAAAAGGGTGTGATTAGCCTGATCTCTCATCCTCTCGACCAAGGTGATTTCCTAATTCTCATTGGGTCTAAAACACCAATTGACCACCTACCTTTGGAAAGTAGGTAAGTACCTAGTTATGGTTGTGTGAACCATTAGGAGTTTCTATAAAAGATATACATGAATGGAGAACCTAACATGAATGATTGTATACACATCAACCCCCCCCCCCCTCCCCACCACCACCATAATCAAACTATCAGACCATTTTTTCTCAATCGTGCATGTGATATATTTCCAGATGAAATAAAAATGTTGAACCCAACATGAAGTCATATAACTATGGAACCTCCTTCACAAGATAAAAAGGATGTATAGTCCAACTCTTGTCAGATTATTTTTTTTCTCACAACTGGGAGATCTGATCAACACATATCCTTTTACTAAGGAAATAGTCACATAATTGAATATGTAAACTACATACATGACATTGCGAGTAGACTTACCAAACCATCAATATTACACAAACCAATTCTAATACATTCATATTCTCGTACCCATAAATTTGTAAAACACTATAAAAACAATTCCATTGAATAAACTTATTCAATTCCTCCATCGATCTTCATTTTTTCCGAAACCATATTTCTAGGTCTTCAAACTCCACTGATAAACATAGAAATGTATTTTCAACAAAGAAAACATTAACATAAAACACCATCTTAGAATACCTAGGTCCCAACAAAATCCTCCTTTAGGTATGTTTGGAATCCAAATAAAAATTCATTATCACACATCCATCAAAAATCACTAGAATAACATATTCATCAAATTAAGTCAATGTGAGTGAATCTCATTGTAGAAAAAAAGAGTTCCATAGAGTAATACATGCCTTATGTTAGAACAAAATTCTCTCTATCTTGATATCATGTACTTATCCTAAATTAGAGAGTCTCATCACTAATTCCACCTATTGAAAAACAAAAAACATATCCCACGGGAATGCTTCCACTATATTTAACTATCCTTTATCCCCATTTAATAATAAACATAAAGAGAAAGATTCATAAAATCTATTTTCATCAAAACACACCCCATATATCATATCTCCCCCATAATCCTAGACATTTCACAAACAATTATAAAAAAATAAATAAATAGGGAGTGGGGTGCATGTGAACAACATTTGGATAAGGGAGGTTATTGAACACTATGTTTCAACTAATGATTTTAAACAGAGGGGTGGTCACCTTTTCAGTGTTTTTATATGCCACTGGTAAAATAGTTTCAACAAACTCTAGATAGATCAGTCATTGTTTTACCTTATCATTAATAAAGTGATACTAGATTTTGATATGTTTGGTAGGAGATTGTTGAATATGATTCTGTGTGAGGTCAATCACACTCTTTTTGTCATAATATATCACCATTTGTTTCTTAAAATTTCCACCAATGTTTTCTAAATGTTTCTTCATCCATAAGAGATGAGAACATGTTTTGGATATCAAGATCTATTATATTTAGATCTCACTTAGTTAACTTCTTTTTTATTCTTCTTCAACAATCCAACATATCTACTATCAATTAATAATGCACCACCAATTTTATATTTTTGGTCCACCACATCTCAAGATAAATCCTCATAAAAATCTAGATAATTAATTATATTTTCTTTTATCAAAGTACAATCTAGGGTTGAGTGTACCTTGGATGTACCTAATGATTTATTTAACAGTTGTAATATACTCCTATTTTGGGTTTCTATGGAAATGAGATGAAAAACATGTAGAAAACACAATATATATTTGAGTTTACCTCAAGTATAATAATCTTTTTATAAGTCTCCTATATAATGTGGGATTCACATACTTCTCTTCTTCATGCTTTACATGTTTGGTTCCATTTGCAATCTAAGTTGACGTTAGTTTGTAATCATGCATGTTAAATTTATTCAATGGATCTCTCACATACTTAGTTTGAGAAAAAAATGAATATCACATTTATAAACCTCTTACAACCCCACAAAATAAGTGAGTTCACCTATAATATACATTTAATACTCTAATATAAGATTTTTGGAAAATTTATCCATGGATTCCTATTTACTTCCACCACATATGATGTCATCAACATAGACTAGTGCTAGGAATTATTCTTCCTTGGATGCTTTCAAATAAAGATATTGATCCACACCACCTATTCTGAATTAAAAAAAATTAAAATATGAGTGAACCCATGAAAACCATTCTCATTATACCTACTTTATACAATGTAGGTCCTTATTCAACCTGTACACTTTTGTTTCATCCATACTAATCAAAAAACGCATTGGTTATTCAATATAAACCTCTTCTTGAAGCACTCCATTCAAGAATGGTGTTTTAACATCCATATGATAACTCTTGAAACCTATTTGAATATACATTTACATAAAGAACAAGATTGACTCAAGTTGAGCCACTTGAGAAACTTTTTCTTTGAAATAAACCACTTTTATCTATTCATAGCACTTACAAACAAAGCATTCCAAATTTTGGATCTGGTTTCCTTGCTCAGCAAATTTATTCTTGAAGTTCCACTTTCTCCAATCAAATTATGATGTCCAATATTCATTACCAGTTCCCAAGTTTTATTCTTATCAATTTTATCAATTTATTCATTCAAGGACATAACCCATGAGTTATCCTTTACTACTTCTTAAAATGATTTTGGTTCTACCATTGATAGAAGAAAAGCATGCTCAATATTCCTCATTTTTTTTCTAAGTGGGTGATATTCTATCCATAATATTATTAGATGGATCAAATTCTATTCTTATATTACTCCACTGAGTCATATAATTAATTTCTTTAGAAATCATATCCACTTTTCATTTAGCCTCAAATATTAATCATTCTAGGATCTTTATGTAACTAGGGGAGTGATTTCAACTTTAAACTTTTCTCAATACAATTAAACCATGTTTACACTTTGAGTAATATTTATAGAACTTTCTTCAATGACTTTAATGTCATTAATCTCCATGATTTTATTATGTATTTTTTAAAAGTATGTATAATTCTTAAACTTTTTTGTATTTCCTAAAAATATGTCTTCATCCAAAGAATCTCCATACTTTCCTTTATTTCCATCTTTATTTTAAATATAGAATCTTCTTATAAAGAACCAAAAGAGTTTCAATGAGGGAATAATTATATTCCACATTTCATAAGGACATATTTCTTCCCCAAGGCACAACACTACCTAGTTCTGAGTGTACAATACAACCTTTATAGATTCCCTCTAGTAATGTTGATAGAAACCACTCTCAATGAGCATTATTTTACCTAAATTATTCACCATTTGATTTCATTGTTCAAAAACTCTATTTTTTGGAGTTCATAATGAGTACACTTCAAATTTGATTTTAGGTTTTTCAATATAATTTTTGAACTCATTGAAATTGTGATTTGTTTTATTATAGGATCATAATAACTTGTTGGTACAGTCATCTTCATTCCACACTATTCACCTATACTCCATTAATTCCATCATTTCACTCTTTTACAATATATACATAACAAAATCAATTCCACTATAATCATAAAAAAATTTAAATACCTTTCCCCAAAGGTTCTTAATATATTAATTGGTCCAAAAACATAAATATCCAACAAGTTAATGAGATTAGAAACCATTTTCATCTTCTATTGGAATGGATTTCAGAAAATATTTCATAGTACGTAGGCATCAAAAGTATTTTAATGATATAATTTTAGATTTACAATATCTGTAAAATCCTTAAGCATAGAAAAATTATCTATGATCCCTTGGTTAATGAGGAAAATCCTTTGTTTCCATATGTTGTTCTCTTCTACAACTATTAAAAGACAAGTGTTCTATTTTCTCTCCACCTAATATAAATTGGAATTTGTCCTCAAACCATTCATAATTGAATTATATAACCTTACATTGATAACACATACCTTTTATTAAATTCCAATGAGCCTATACCCAAGTGGTAAAGGCTCCTACTTGGCATCCAGAAGACCCAAGATCAATTCTGGGTAGAGATGAAATTACCGGCTACTGTAGTAGTATTGTAGCATTATTGTAGAAGTACTATAGAAGTAGCATAATTATAGGGGTAGTGAAACTATAACAGCGGGGGAACTGTAGAAGAAATTGTAGTAGTGGTGGCACTGTATCAGGTACTGTAGCATCACGGGTATTGTAGCAGTACTATTCATTGGGGTCCCTTTGGGAAAAAAATGGGCTTTCATGCCCCTAGGCCTTCGGGATATGTATTGGGTCTCCCTATAACTAGTCAAAATAGTTATTTGATTTGATTTATTAATAAAATGATGCTTCAATCCTAGCCTTTAAAAAAACATCCCATTTTTAAAATTAATCCTCAAGTCTAGAGTTAGAGAGTTGGATTACAATGAATAGGTTCTGTCATAATCCATTTATATAAAACAATTCTATCTTACCTAAATCATCTCTTTCTATATAGGTATTTCTACTAAATTTGGCCTTCATGGATCCATCATGGTTTAAAATAAAAGTTCCACCAACTCTAAATTTCATATTTCTCAAGAGATTTGTATTTCTAATCATGTGTGATCAACACTTACTACCTAGAATATACATGCTTATTTTCTTCATTTCTTTGAGAGAAATTTCTACTATATTGGTCTTCTCAATCATCTTATTATTTTATATTAGATACCTTGTACAATATTTATAAGTTGAAATTTCAAATTTCTCCTCAGCATGCATAGTGAAATCATAATCTTATTTTTTCCAATGGAGAGTACATATTTTTCAAAATAATTTTTCTTGGATCACCCATATTCATCTGTCTCTAATATATATAGTTACTATTTTCATTTCCTATTTTTTTGTAATAAATTATTTATACTTAAATTTAGAACAAAAAAAATCATAGAAATTATTTCTTCTATTTGATGAATAATATGGACACATTCTCCTTTATTGACTGTCAAAAGCTTACCCACTCTAATATTTTCTTACCTATTCATAGTATAATATAGTGTCTCCAAGGTATCTATATAATTTACATTTTATAATAGGAGAAATATTATCCCCTTAACTATTTCATATGCCTATATCCTTCATTTATTTCCATGTTTGCTAAAATTTATATAAGGATCATAGATTATTTTTTTCCCTGTAATTTCCTTGGATCAAATCGATATTTCTTTGAACCTCTAGTAACATAGGTTTGTTTACAAAATCACAATCCTTCTACTATATCTTGTTCATATATATAATTGTTTATTATTTTGATGTATCACCGCCATATTTGATCCAATTTTTACCCATAAATATGGGTATTTGTTTATTCCTAATGTTATTGATAACTTTAGAGACTCACTTGACCCTTTTTATAGATAATTTATCTGTGAACCTCCTAAAGTGTAGCTTCTTATGTGAACCACGTGATTTAACTATTGATTCAAGTTTAATTTTAAATGAAACAACCTCTTCCTTAGGGGACTCAATCTTATTATTTATCCCCTCTATTCTTATATTAAGTTCATTGATCACCTTAGTCTATTCTTCAATCATATTCTTGAAACTCAAAATATCTTTTGAATTCACCTAACTAGATAGATATTTTTCTTACTATTCTTATAGATTATCAATATCAAATTCATGTTAATCCAAATATTTAGAAAATTATTTTATAATTTCATTAATCATTCTATTTTTATTCCTTTTAATATCATGATCCTTGAGAAATCTCAAAAGTTCTACCATGAGATCAAATACTCATCCAAGTTCATTGAAATTTTAAATTATTGTTTCTTATTTATCAAAAATATCCATAATAAATTCATCAATGTATTATTTTAATTTTGTTTCATCATCTTCAATATATTATTCATTATTATCTAATTATTTATACACAAATCTATTCTTTTAAAACATCTTTCTAGATGGACTCCAAATTTTAGAGTCTCTTCTTAGATGGAAGATTCTTCATGGATTATGTGTAAATTATAATTCACTTTCCTTTCTATAAAATATTCTTGGGAACCTTTAAACAATATACAAAACCTTTCCACACAAAAAACAATCCAATGGAAACTTTCTTTTGAATCTACCCTTTCCACTCTTGAATTTTCTAACCACAATTGATAGAATTTTATCTTCCACATCCTCTTCACCATTTCCACCTTTAGATATTTCAATATTCTCAATGGATTTGAATTATATATCCTTACTTTAATGAATTAATGTACCTTTTGTCTTATCTCTCCTTTTATAAGATATCAAATTTCATAATATATCTTTAAGAGTGATCTTGGAAAAATACCTCCCTTCTACTGCTAAAACTTTTGGATTGTACCGATGTGTAAACCATTGAAAAATATTCATAATAGTGTGTATATATATATATATCCTTTACCACTTCCCCAGGTCCTCTAACATATCTAATAAAATTAGTGATTTGGTTGAATAATCCATCAACATTTTCATCTAGAAAAATTTCGAATCACCAATTCTATTATGGATGACCAATATCATAACCTATTTAACCTTATTATCACATTCATATATGTTGAAAAAAATTTATACATGGAATTATCACTAGTAAATCTCATCACTTTCATATATATATCTGATTTAACAAAGATTTAGATAAATAATTTTGAACTTTGGCATCCACATCTATCTATTTACTACTAGAATTAGCTAGGGACCATATTGTTGAATCACTGACTCCAACCCTGTGAAATATAATAGAGATAACCTCCAACTCAAGATATCGAATATGTGATGAAATTTTGTTATAATAAATATTTTAATTTATTATATCTAAAATAGGAACTCCTTTATCATTTACTAAGTTATCTATCATAAATAATTCGATGTAACAAATTTAATGCATAGAACCTATGATATAAGACCAATTTTTTGACCCTGGGATTATATGAGAGGGGAGGGATAAATAATTTTGTTAACATTTTCTTTTGATTAAAAAAGGTTCTTATACCCAAATTGGTATGAACTCATTAAACCTTCCTAATAGTAATGTTCATTCTCTAAATAAACAAATTCTTAAACAAAAAAGAACACATCAACTTTAATTGGTTTACCACTAAAGGATAGTCTAAGGAGAAAACCCTGATAATGTTTTAGTCATACTAAAATTTTATAAGATTAAATATGTTTGGTGGATTATAATTTTTCAATCATATCCACTATATGCCTGGAACACTACTTTTATAATGTGTTCAAAGATGGAGTAATACATCCATCAAATCATTTTTGTTAAATCCTTCATGGTCACTATGTTTGATGAATTATTCCTTATTTTAACTACTTAATGTTATCTTACTTATTTCAAAGATACTATTATTTTATTTTATCATAACAACCTAAATTGGATTCTCCAATGAACTCTATGGACTCTAAATATACCCAACTATGATCTCTGGGTAAAAATTCCTACTTGAATCAACCTTACATGATTTTTCCATGAATAAATTATTACATCATGTACTAAATCTCATGGAACACATACTTATTTTATAGACCACACATAGTTCTTTGTAGAGCTCCCTTTTGAGATACCTTCCTCGTTCACAAACTCCACTATCGCAGACCTCCCTTTTGAACACTCTTTATGGTAACACACTTCAAAAATAAACTTATTAGATTGATCCCCATAATCTAAACTTGTGAATGATTCCATGCAAAATAAATTCATGAACTCCACTTCATACACTAATTTCTCAAACCGATCCCCACATACTAACTATGTGGATTTAAATTTTTAGATGATTATGGCCTTCTCCAATATTTCGAATAATCTCTATATCTTAATAAACTTTTTTGATCATTCCTTAATGAATATATTAGTGTTTTGTTTATAGGAAAATTCCTCCATAAAAATTTTTGAGAACCAAAATAACTATTTAACCCTTTGAAAAATAACCTTCACATACTCCCTTTGTGGTTTACCCACTGTGAACCTCCTTCACCTATTGTCCACTGTGGACCACCCAGGTGGACCACGTAATTCATTCATGGTCAAGGAAAAATATAAACCCTCTAAACATTTCATAAATTTATGAGGAGAAAAAATATAAGTCTTCTGACCACCTAATCCAATGTCCCTTAACTTTAATACCCCATGGTCATGTTCTTTCACCATAATCAGTGCACCACCCACACAAGCGACATACTTCCTACATAAGAAACCCTATCATGATCTCCTTACACATGACACATTATTTACTATATGAACTAAATACTTGAAAATGTGAATGAAATTCCTTCACCTTCAAACATACAGGAAGAAAATATAAGACCTCTATATTTCCATTCCCGTAAATTTCTCAAACACTCAAAAAACAACTCCATTGAACAAACTTCTTCAATTCCTCTATCTAACTTCCATTTCTTGAAAATCGTCTTATTAGGTATTCAAAATCCTTTGATGAACCTATAAATGGTTTTTAAATAAATATAACACCAAAATTAGAAACTATCCCAAAACACTTAGTTTTCATCATAAACAGACCATCCCAAATAGTTTCAGGGTTAGTGGATCTTTTGTTGTGCAATTTAAAATCATGTGAATATGAATTAGATGTTTTGTAGATCAATTTCATGTGGTGGGGACCTCTAACAAGTTTTTTAAAGTCTAATAGAATATAAATTTAAGAGTTTTCACATAGAAATATAGACATTAAATTTAACATCATTCTACTAGGATTAGGAATCATTGGTGTAGATTTTATGTATAGTGTAAGGTCCCTCTCATTTCAAATAAAACTTCATGGGTTTCTTGGTCGCGTTGTCGAGCGCATCAAATTAGTTGTTTAATTTTGACTAGAATTTCTGCAGTATAGCAGGAACCCTAGGTCGTCTCTCGACGGAGTATTAGATCATTAATTTTAAAAGAGGTTTTTGATTATGAAAGTAGAAGGTGAATGAGGTTTTTTAAAACTTGGGGGTTTGATGATTAAAGATGAAAATAGAAAATGAAAGCAATAAAACAATGTAGAGATTAACAGAATTAATTA